>JAPDNY010000001.1:292334905-293534905 GCA_029375565.1 Gekko gecko | reverse complement strand
CTTCTGATCTCTACCGCAAGTGTTCCTAATTAACATGAAAAAGTACAGACTGAACACCAGCCGTCAGTCATCTACTGGCACATCACCTCACCTTACCCATGTGGGCATAACACTTTTTTCATATTTATATGCAAAGCAAAAGTGTAATCTTCATATGTAATGCGCTGTATTACTTTGCTCTTGCTTCTCTGCAGGAATGGATAGATTCAGATATAAATCTTTGAATAAACCACTCAGCCACTAATTTATCATGCTGGCCTTATTACTGGTTTTAAAAAAAATCAAATAAAGTATACAAGACACCTAATTCTCTTTTTCCTCTCCCTCCCTTGTCTTACTCTTCTCCCTCTGCCCACTCTAATTTCATAAGAAACAAGCAGCCTCATGGCCAATGATCCATCAGCCTGCGGGAAGAGTAGGACACAGAGACGCTCTGATCAACTGTACAGTCCCCAGTCACACCACAAAAGGGTGTTAGCACATTGTGAAGATAGACTGAGAAGGCCACCCATGAGTCAAGGGTGTGCAGTGGGTAAAATGGCAGACTAGGATTTGGGGGACCCAGATTCAGATTCCTGCCCTATCATGGGAGCTTGTTGGGTGACTTTGGGCCAGTCACATACACTCAGCCTAACCTACCTCACAGGGCTGTTTTGAGGATAAAATGGAGGAGAACAAAATGATAGCGAGGAAGGCAGGATATAAGTGAAGTGAAATAACATAAAATAAGGCTTTTGCATTGCTTCTGATCAGGTATGTACTATTGTTTGTTTGCTTTGTGGGTGGGACCAACAACAGAGCCAGGACTTTAGAAGTCAAGTCAGTTCCACACATCCACTAAAAATATTAATAATTCATCCCTGCCAGTATACCATTTCTTGATGGGAAACTTGTGTTGACTAGTGCTGTCAATAACCATTCAGTATGCAATTATGTGCAGCTTGTAGTGCTTGACTATATTATGACTCAAACACTATGTTACCTAGAAGTTCTTCTCCAGTCTCTAATACTAAATGAGGTGACTGTGAACACCAGACATCAAACATCCATTGTTCTGTATATCCAGAAGTTCTCCAGTAGTAGCCCTTCACCAGGATTAAACTTTCATCGATTGTTGTGAATCACTGCTCTACTTGACAAAGCAGTTACTTGTTTGGTATCTTCTCTGTTTCAATCAATTCCCTCTTTTTTTCCCCTCTTGCTGAGGGTGAAAGAAGAGAGCACAAAAATTGGCTTGAAACTCAACATCAAAAAAACTAAGATCATTGTATCCAGCCCCCTCACTCCTTGGCAAATAGAAGGCGAAGTTATGGAAGCAGTGACAGACTTCACATTCCTGGGATCCAAAATCACTGCAGAAAGTGACTGCAGCCATGAAATTAAAAGATGCCTGATCCTTGGGAGCAAAGCGATGGCAAACCTAAACAGCATAATAAAAAGTAGAGACATCACCCTGCCAACAAAAGTCCATATGGTCAAAGCAATGGTATTCCCCGTAGTAATGTATGGCTGCAAAAACTGGACCATAAGGAAGGCTGAGCACCGAAGAATAGATGCTTTTGAATTACGGTGCTGGAGAAGACGCTTGAGAGTCCCTTTGATTGCAAGGAGATCAAATCAGTCAATCCTAAAAGAAATCAACCCTGACTGTTCCCTGGATGGCCAGATACTGAAGCTGAAGCTCAAATATTTTGGCCACCAAATGAGAAGGGAGTACTCTTTGTAGAAGACCCCGATGCTGGGAAAGATTGAAGGTCAAAGAAGAAGGGGATGGCAAAGGATGAGATGGTTAGACAGTGTTATTGAACATGAAATGAAGCAAACTCCGGAGGACGACGAATGACAGGAGGGCCTGGCATGGTGTGATCCATGGGGTCGCAAAGAGTCAGACTCGACTGTGCGAGTGAACAACAACAACAAACATCTCTCCTTATTAATAATTGCATTTTCGAGTGGCAAAGTTCTATGTGCACCAAAATCAATTGGCTGCCTGAACTGCCACTCGGAAGGCACTGGTTGCGTTGGCTGGCTGCGTCGCAGAGTCCCACCCACAGAAGCCCCAGCCAGCGTCTCACCCTCAGTCTACAGAGAGATGCCAGATGGGATGGATGCTCCGGCGGGCAGAGACTTAGGGGGCCGAGGCCAATCCTGCCGCCGGGGGAGGCAATGAGAACTGTACATCTTTACTGCCTATTCACCCAATGGTGGCAGGGAGGCAGGAGGTGGCTCCCTTCGGCCCCGGGCCGAGCTGGCCTGGGCTGCACCGCCACCACCACCACCTTTTTCCTTGGCAGGATCTGGCTGCGGCTTCCTCATGCCTCCCTCCCATGGGCAGGCGATCGAGTGAGGGAGGGGGATGAGAGGAACAAGCTGAAAGCGCTGTGGCCTACCTTGGTGTGGGCTCCTCTATGCCGGTGCGCTCACTACCTCCATTTGGCCCAACCACAGCAGAAGTAGGGCAAGGAGTCTGAGAGGAGGGCAGGGAGGGAGGGGTGGCAGACAGCCAGGAGGGAGGGAGGCAGCCAGTAGCAGTGCCACACCCACCCCAGGCACAGTGCACGCCAACTGGGGATGCCACCAAGGGGAGGAGCCTGGCGGTACGGGCAGGTGGTGCTGAGGGGAGAGGGTCGGGGGCCCAAGGGGAGAAACTGGAGGGAAAAGGGTCCAGGGGCTGAGGGGCAGACCACAGTGGAGGCAGACCACAGGCTGCTGGACACCGCCAGCCAGGGAGCCACTGGCAGGGCATGCCATCGCCCCTTGACACCAGTGTCTCAGGAGGGGGGAGGAATTGGGGGCCCAGGCCTCTGTGTGCTCGGAGATGGCCCAGGTAGGGAGCCAGTCCCGAGGGAACCCCTTGCCATGCCACCCTCAGGGTCTGGGGAGTGGGTAGAAAGGAGGGGGGGTGGGGGAAAATGTCTCACGTCTTTCTAGAGTTAGTTGTATTGTTACTACAATGGGCTTTGTTCCTAGTATTTTATATAGTTGCTGTTTCCCCATCCAGATCTAAAATTTTCTCTTGTTCCTTAGTACATTTCTTGAGAGACAAATACAGAGAAAAGTCGTTGAACTTGAAAGTAGCTCTCCACCATGGCTGATTCTCTAGGGTGGATTCACTTAAGGTTTAATACAAGTCAGGTTGGGGGCAAGTACATGGAATTGGCAGGAAGACAAACTGCCCTCTGGTGGCCCTTTTTCCTGGCAAAAGCAGCACAGGGTGGAAGGGAGAAAAGGATGAAGCCCCTCCTGCTCTTGTGCTGTGCTCCAGAGCAATTCCCCCCCCCCAATACATTGTTTTTAAGTTGAATTTTGAGTCAGATACGAAACACGAATCGGGTTGAGGAAATCCACAGCCTGACTTGCATTTCAAGTATCGTGTAAGGAGATCCTAAACCACAGTTCCCATAGGGGCAATATGCTCATGTGCATAGCATAACACATGCATCGATACTTTGTAAGAGAAGGCTTACAAAGTGGACCAGCTTGTCTGAAAACTCATGGAAACTCATCTCCTGAGATGGTTCTGGACTGAGCAAGGGGGACTTGCACATTAATGAAAGACAAATAAGTTTCCTGCATGCATGCTCAAGTGCACTAAATGGGAAATTATCTCTCATGGGGGAGATGTGGCAATTCAGAAAATCAGAGAGGTGTCAGTAAATGGGCAGAGCTAACAAGGGCCTCCATTATTTGTGCTAGGCATTGACGCATGCTAGTCTATCATGCCTGCAACAGAAACAGACTTAAATGCTAAAGACACTTTCTTGGGATTAAGGCAAATTGAATGAAAATGGGACTTACTTTTACGTATACTGCTTTGGATTGCTCCCTGTTTTTTGAGGATCATGAAACCGAGGAGAAAATCAGGGGAAGCTGTAGGTTAAAATGCGGCCGCACGGCTTCGAGTGGGAAATTGACCAATGGAAACAGGGCAAAGGGAGGCGTGACGGCGGCGCAGCTCCTTGTGTGAAATCAGCCTAACAAAAGCCTTTCTTTTCTCCCAGGAATGGGAAATGACCAGCAGTCAATTTAGGAATGCTGCAGCTGGGGGTACCAATCTCAAGGTGGAATCTCAAGTTCTCCTGGAATTATAACCAAGAAGGAAAAGAGCCTTCTGGTTGTGGCATCAAAAATTTTTATTTTGTCTAGCATTCCCTCACTGTTTCTCATACATCCTTCCTCCCATGCACGTGTTTATTTATGTATCCTGTTCTAACTATTCTTAATTTTAAAAATATATCTATATGTCTTTTTAAACTTGTTTTTATTGTTCGCTGCCTTAGGGATCCTAAGTTGAGTGGAAAGGTGGCTTAAAAGGGAAGAAGAAGAGGAGGAGGAGGAGGAGATTGGATTTATACCTCACCCTTCACTACCCGAGGGAGTCTCAGAGCGGCTTACAATCCCTTCCCCTTCCCCTCCTCACAACAGACACCCTGTGAGACAGGTGGGGCTGAGAGAGAACAGCTCTGAAAGAACTTATGACTGACCCAAGGTCACACCAGCAGCTGCATTTGGAGAAGTGGGGAATCAAACCCAGTTCTCCCAGATTAGAGTCTGCACTCCTAACCACTACGCCAAACTGGCTCTCAAATAAATGGAGCTCCAGATTAGAGACCAGTTCCTCTGAGGGAAGTTGCCACTTTAAAGTGCAGCCTCCATGGTATAGGGAAAATGAAGTCCAAGAGTGACATCACATCCCCATGGCACTCCCTCCCCTCTTCAAGCACTGCCCCTAAATCTCCAGGAACTTCGGAAGCCAAAGTTGGCAACGCACGTGGTTAACAGGAAATTACTAATTAAGCTGACAAACAGAAACCTCTTTAAAAGAAAGAGAAAAAATAAAGGGAAAGTGGCAAAGAGAAGCTTTGCTGAATGGGTTCCACAGGGCCTGTAAGACGGAGCTCTTCCGCCAGGCCTTCGCATAGGAGCCGCCACTGCCACTGTACCACCTCCGGGTTGCCATCTTTGGCGGTGGATTCTATCAGAATGTGAGCTGGTCCTGGAAGGACGATCAGATGACCAGAAGAACGGGTCAGGAAGACAATAGTACTATTCAGATCATATGATGATGGGTTAGGCTGGTTTACAGAACCCCATCTTGGATCAATGAGAGATTATTATGCAGAGCACCGGCACTTTGTTCGTGATTGACTGTTTTAATCTGATAAGGGCTGTTTTAACCTGTTTTAGCGGTTGAATTGTGGCATATGCCTCCTTGTTAGCCGCCCTGAGCCCGTTGGGGGAGGGCAGGATATAAATCTAATAAATAAATAAATAATCATGAAGGAAATTACCTGTTGGGATGGAGAATGCAGCACTATAGCAAGTGCTTTGTGGAGGCACCATTTTAACATTAAAATGGAGCTTCTGTTTGACCCTTTATTGCAGTGCTATAGTCTCCATAAAATCTGGCAGTGCTCATCCCCACATGCAACATCTGCTTCCAGTTGATTGCAGAAAAGCATCAAAAGCTCCTTTTCTGTGTTAAGTAATCAAAGCTTAACCATAAAAATCAAGGGGCTTCCTATACAAGCCAGCCTGCCAGTCATTTTCACCCTTCTTTTTTCAAAATACAGACCCAAATTGTAGAATTATCAGAACAGGAGGTAAGGATTAACAGTCCATGATTCGGTGAGCAAAATCTACATACATTTAAAAGGACCCAAAGGACAATTGCTTTTCTTATGGACAGAATCAGAACTCTGAAAATCCTTTTATACCTAAGAACCACATCAGCTCCTTTTCTGTGTGAAGGAATGTCAGAAACCATTTTGGAGCCATATCGTATTCCTCAAAGTGCTATTCGTTCTTGAGGCAAATATAGATGAAAGCCATGGAGACACCGTATCGGTGTGGCAAACAAGCCCACAGAGAAGTACCATTTTCTTATAAAATGATGCAGTCCTGCTTGGTTTCACTCGCAGTTTAAAGTAAAATAAAGCCATTTCCTGGTTGATTTCAGTTACAATTGGAGATGGTTTTTCAATCTGGCCAGCAGCAATACTTTATATATATAAAAAAAAAGTTAAGGGGAAGAAGTAGATAAGGTATTGAATTGAAATTACCACCTGGCATTGAAAACGGTGGTGGGGGAGGCAGGGAAGTGAGGCCTATAATAAGAAGGAGTTTTTAAAAAACCTGCCACTATACTAGGTCTTCAGATGAGCCCCAATTTAAAAGGATTAATGTATTTTAATGGGTTAGCAAAGTAGCTGAAATCCTTTTTTGCCTTTTATTGGTGTGATAAAATAGTTGGTGACACCTGTGCGCAGCGGCTGTTTCACACAAACAAAGGCGCCGTGTTCGGTTTAATAAATTGTCAAAATAAAAATGATAAAAAACCCCAACAACAGGAACATTTATTTCCCCCCCAATAGCAAGTTATTCATCACATCGAATTTGTTATACTGCTATTCCCTATAATGAATATGCCACCTTATCTTAATTATCAACAGTAAGACTTGGCTCATTTATCTTATGAACCATTACGCATCCAGCTCGCCACAACACTTCAGTGCATCCCTTTAAATGGCTGGCAGGGCTACTGATAACTTTAGATTTAGATGTTGTTAACAGAGCTCCCACAGCAGGAAATTTCCAATTTAAGTCCTATTTTAAAAATCTGGAGTAAATTCAGCGTCATGCTACATCAGGCTGACATCGGGAGCTAGTTTTTCGTATTGATATGAGGCTGATATCAGGATCTAGCTTTTTGTACTGATATGAGGTGCTTATCAGTCTGCACTTTATAGTTTACATGTAGTTTATTTATATTTGGGTCATCAAACTGCATGTGTAGACAGTGGAGAGGGCAGGAGGTAAGGTTATGTATTTGTTTTTAAAACCCTAATGTAGTATTTATGGCCCACTTTTCTGCTGAAGTATCCTGGGCAGCTTATAAAAATTAATTTCAAAAAATACACATCACTCCAGTTCTCCTACCAAGTTCAGATGGGGAAAGAAATGTGACAGGTAAATGATGAAAACAAGAAAGTCGCAGTGCCTCCAACTCACTGGCTTCCACTGTTCCAAACCAATGGGGGGAATTACCAGTGGGCAAAAGAAAGGAAAATGCAATTGCAGAACAAACACAGAGACCCTGTAATTGCCTTTTACAGCTCAAATGTAGAGCTCAAAAATACAAATTAGATTCATTCAGCAAGGAGGCATGGGAAACCGTCTCCAGGTAAGGAACTGGAGTTCTCCCAGACTACAGAGATCAGTTTCCCCTGGAGAAAGTGGCTGCTTTGGAGGGTGGACTATGCAGCATCATATCACTGTGGAGCTCCCTCCCTTCCCCAAACTCCACCCTCCCTGGGCACCACCTCCAAATCTCCAGGAATTTCCTAAACTGGAATGGCAAACCTAAGTAGGACCCACAATTATACAAACTCAAGCTTAGGCAACAGAATTTAAAGTTTCAAAGACAGAGGTGACAGAGTCTTTTACCCACACTCTGAGGCTTTCAGAATGTCTTTCAGAGTCTGCCTTTCTGCTGCTGGGCTGACTCTGTGTGCTACTCTTGAGGCTGCTGAAGCTTCCAGCTCCTCATCAGGCTACTCTGCTCCCTTCACAGGGCACGACTTCTCCTCAGAAACCTCCCTCTCTTCTCCTCAGACACTTCCATATGGTTCCCACACAGGGTCAAAATACCTGTTCCTCTCAAACTCCACTGAGAGGCCAAGCCCATTGCTTTCTACAAGATTAAGACAGATTGCAAACATCTCAAAGCATTTCTGACCCAAAATGTTAAATATCGACCCCCCATTGTAAAACAACAGTAGAAACTAATCCAATTAAAAACCAACAGTTTGCCAGTAAAGCCTTAAAACAGTTAACATCAATGAAAACCCAGAAAAGTAGCAAAGGGTGAGAAAAAACATGTCTGTGAGCTCTCTACAAAAGTCATCAAAACTAAGGCTGCGGTCACATGTGCCAGTTGGAGCAGAGGGGAAACGAGGCCATTTCCTTTGGAGGAATTTGACTTGCAGCTGCAAGATCACATATCCCTTTGTGCTGCGGGCTCAGCCCGTCACTGTGATCAGACACCACTGCGGGTGAGGGTTTTTTTGCCATTTGTGTCTCATGCACATAAATGAGGAATCACACCTCCGCACTGAGGGTTCTCCATGGAGTATGTGATTATGCACATACTGTGAAGAGGGGGAAATGGCACTGAGTCCGGATGGAATGATCAGACCATTCCGACTGCATGAGAACATGCTTGAGCAATCAGACAGGGGAAAATCCGTCCATGGCCTGTTGGAACCAGTTACAGCCAAACTTTCCCCAGTGTCTTTTAATTTCACTTCTGTTGCGGAGCAGCACGGGTTGCCAATGACTGCGGGACGTTTCCCAGATGTTGCTGTCTGGTCGTGTCCTTTAGATCTATCAGGCATTCACAGCTATGTTGGATCTAAAGGTGCATATGATTGCAGCCCAAGTTCCATTTCTCTCAAAGGTAATCTGAAAAGAACTGTCTGCACCATCCTTCAGAAGGCAAAGAGTGAGGGGGCTGACCAGGCCTCCTGGGGTAGGGAATTCCAGGGCCGAGGAATTAAAGCTGAAGAAGCCATCTCTGACCAAACACACCTCACTGCTCACGGTGGAAAGCACCAGTTATTGTGTATTGTTATCTCTGATTGCAATCTTCAAACAACTACAGTACATCTTACATCAATGGGGCTCTTCTGAAGTAATTGTCACTAGCATTTCACAGTGTTTATGTATTTTATTTCATTTATTTCCTGCCTTCCTCCCCAATGAGGACCCAAAACAGCTTACATTATTATCCTCTCCTCCGTTTTATCTTCAGAGCAGCTCTGTGAGGTAGTTTAGGCTGAGCGTATGTAACTGGCCCAAGCTTCCATGGCAGAGTATAAATTTGAACCTGGGTCCAGCACTCTAACTGCTATACCACACAATCCCATGCACACTTACTCCATCTTAAACTCAGTGATTTTACTAGGTTTAAGCCAACCCAACTCTTCAAAAGATTGCATGTCAATCTTTTATTCTCTTGTTCTACATACCTCGTGATTACTATTGTTCGAACTGCTAGCACGCAATCCATTTGTTAAGTAGATTACTAGTTAATAGCCCAGACTGGTCAATTGGCATGTCATCGATGGGAGCTAATTATTAGGAAATGGTTTTCTAACAAGTGGAGAATTAAAATAATCTACCCATTAGCAAGTAAAGGCCACATACAGGCAATCACACACACAACCCAGATGAAGAGAGAGGACAGGCCGGGTATTTTATTTGTATGTTGGAACAAAGAGGAGTTAGCTGTAAAGATACTGATGAACTCCATATGCCTTTGCTCTGGTGTATGAGCTTCAGCATGTCAGAATGTCCATCTCCAAAGTGAAGTGAGCTTCCCAGCTGCCAAATTTCTCTCTGGCTTGGATGGTAAACCTAAGCCTCTCTTCAACTTGTCCACTCCACCCCAAGTTATCTTGCCATCCTTATGAGGAATGAGCAGTCCTCTATTCCTTTTCTGTAATATTTTCTCTTCTGCATACCTTAGTCACTGGAATAGTGTCCATAGCATCTTATGCATTCTGAAAGCATATCAATTAGACATAATATCTGTGTAATCGAAGCACCATTGATGCAGAACAATGAGGTAATAATGTAAGGTGGCCAGGAGGAAAGGAAAATGTGATGTGCAGCTGTGGGTGCAGGTGATATCACAGTCAGCAGCCTGTCCATAGCAGGCAGGTAGCAGGTAGCCGAGTGAGGGCAAAAACTGCAGGAGGGGGAATGTAGATGAAAAAGATTTGCTCCCTCACCCCTGATGGGGGAGGTATGATCATTCTGTGGCCCACTAGAATAGGTTAACATTCTATAGTTCCTTCTTCCAGGAACAGAGGTAAGCAAAACCTTAGCTACAGCTGAGAATCTAACAGAGGTGATTTTTGAACAAATTTAGAGTCCAGTGGCACCTTTAAGACTAAGAAAGGTTTATTCAAGGCACTAGGAAGAAGACCCGTTGTGGCAGTAAAGACAATTGGCACTAGCCAGGCCGCTGGGCCACAGCGACCCTCAGGCTTACCCTCTGCATTCGAGGCCCCAGGGGGGCCAGGCCATCTGGGCTCACCTCCTCCCCGAACCCCACCGTCAGGCCAGGGTGAGCGGGGCAAAGTGGCATGGGGGCTTCGGAGGCCTGTCTGCGGCCAGTGGGTGAGCAGGGAGAGGTGATGCGGAGGCCTCCAGAGGCGTTTCCCTGCCCATCTGGTTTGGTGAGGATGGCGGTGGCAGCAGGTTCAGGCAGAGCACCCCGTGCTGGAATGCCTGTACCAGGCTGCCTGGCTGCGGCTCCCTTTGGGCCTCCCCATTTGAGATCCAGGGGGGCAGGCTGCCTGGCCTCGCCTCCTCCCCAAACCCCGCCTTTGGAGGAGGCCCCGGCAGGCCAGGGTGAGAGGTGGCACAGGGGCCTCCAGAGGCCTGTCCCCGCCCGGCCGACTCAGCAGTTAAGTGGGGAGAGGTGATATGGGGGCCTCTGGAGGCATTTCCCTGCCCATCTGGCTTGGTGAGGGCGGCAGCAGCGGCAGGCTGGGGTAGAGCCCCCCGCAGCGGAACGCCTGTCCCAGGCTGCCCAGCTGCAGCTCCCCTGGCCTTGCTTCCTCCATGAACCCCACTGTCAGTGGAGGCCCCGACAGGCCAGGGCAAGTGGAGAAAGGTGGAGCAGGGGCCTCCAGAGGCTTGTCCCTACCTGACCAGTGGGCGAGCAGGGAGAGGTGATGCGGGGGCCCCCAGAGGCCTTTCCCTGCCCACCTGCCTCAGTGAGGATGGTGGCAGCAGGCTCAGGCGGAGCCCCCCCCCCCGCTGGAGTTCCTGTCCCGCCCATCATCCGGTCACACGCAGTCCAGGCGGCGACCTGCACTGAAGCGAGGACAACCACAGCGGTGGCACAACTGGGCTCAGGTCCCTGGCTGCTGGAGTGTCTGTCCTGTCTAGCCATTCCCAGGAGAGTGAGGCAGAGATGGCGGGTGCTGCCTCTGTGGGTGGGACCACAGCAAGGGAGGCAGCGACGCAGCCATTGGAGACAGATGCCCTGTGATTGGCACACCAGGGCGCCAACCAATTCAGGAGTGTGTGGAATGTTCTAGAAAAGTGCCACCACCATTTGGCTTTTATAATATAGGGAGATGAGCTTTCATGTCCATGCACATTTTTTCAAATACAGTAGAATGGGAGGTAAGGTTCAAACTTATAGATGGACTGAACAGCAAATTAACATGTAACATGATGAAGATTTTGGAAATACCATCAAATTATTTTTAAGAAGCCATTTCTTCATCTGCTTCAGATACGCTGCACTAAGCACCTGCAAAAGATGCTTAGAAACATTTTAATTTGCCTTGCATATGTTAATTATCTCCCAATTACTGAACCCATACGGCAACATAGATGGTACATCCATTAAAAATGAAATTATGGATCGCTGTTTGTATTGGGGTATCTGCTGACCATCCAGATAAAATGTGGTATCTGGTTAAAGGCAGGGCAGCCATTAATTAAGGCCTTTGCAACCAAACTAATGGATGAAAGCCCTAATAATTCATAAGAGGCATTAATGAGAACAACGGCTTACTTTTTAGAGAAAATTAATGTGTAATTGGGGGAAAAAATGGCTCTGCTACAGCATCTAGTCCAATGCCTTGTCAAAAGCATATGTTATTGTCTCTTGTGGAGAAAAGTAGTTTTTAAGCTGTATTTCCATTGAACCTGAAGGATTATCCACATAATTACACATCCTGCTAAGAGACAGACTGCACCCTTAACTGTTTGCCAAAATTGTAAATTACTTTTATTTATAGATGAGGCAAAAGTTATTTAAAACGCACGGCGCGCTCCTTCCGCCACTCTTTATCAGGAGGGATGATATCACCTTAAATTAGCATTCTTAATTATGTCCTTGAAATGGAAAAAGATTACAGATCATTTGAAGGGGGGTGATGCAGGGGAAGGAGACTGGGGTCATGCGCAACAAGATTCCGCTCCTGAAAATTTATCGAAGGGTCCTCCATGTTGTTGAACTAGTAAGACCTTGTCGGATTGCAGGAAGCATTTATTTATCACATAACCTTGACAGCGCTAACACCTTCTCCAAAGAGAAAATTGAAAACTAACACCTGGGAGGGGGGGAGTTTCATTCACACCCAAGCACATTTCTGCGTATTTTGAAATCCAGTGGCTAAAGCTTGTGAGATTGTGGAAGCAAAGCCATAACGGGGTGACAAGGTACATTCCTTGCTGAGGAACAACAGTCCACAGAGCTTGGCTAGACTGATAGGAGACCTACTTAGGCTGCTCAGTAGCCTCAAGATATTTTATATTTAGGATTCCTAGTCATTGGCTGGCAACAGGTAGGCAGCCTTAGCGGGTGAAGACAGGTAGGATGGCATTATGTGATGCCATTCCTGGCTGAAAAATGGAAGTGATTTCACAACATTATGAGATGCTTTATGAATCCCCCCATCTCTATGATATTTACCACAGAGATGGATGGGATTCCTAGAGCACTGTGCAATGCAGCAAAATCGCTTCCTTTTTGCAGCCAGGAATGACATCACAACTTCATGCAAGGCCTCCTGTTTGCTCCTGCTGCTCATTAGAGCATTGCCAGGGGGACAAGATGAAGAGGAGAAGGTTGCCCACCAAAGTAGGCTACCTGGTGGTAACCCTGTTTCCATATAGCCCCCTGTTTCCATGTAGCCCTCTACACATGAGCTGTAGATGCATTGACTCAACAGCCCTGAGTTACCGGATAGGGCGGGGTATAAATCCCAAATAAAAAAATAAAAAAAATGTACAAAGGAGGAGCAGCAACCATGAGCACCACCATCTCACTGTCACCAATTCATAAGCATGAAATCTGTACATAGTAGCTGGTGTCACCATTCAAAAGCAATGCTCCTACATGTGTACGCTTCCTTTGTGTATAGATGCTGTATTCATGAGCTGCCAGTTGCTCATAGGCAAGGGCAGAGCTAGCAAACTCTTACCTGCTCTTTTTCTATGCATGTGGATTCAGTGCACCTATAGACTGTGCACAGAGGTCATGTTCTCCTATATCAGCCAGATAAAATTCCAGCAAGACAGCTTGCACAAAAGAACCACAAGAGGCCATGTAGCTAAAACATGGAGCTAAAACATGGAACTAAAACATGGAGCTAATATGGATTCCTGATGTTTGCTTTTCTTCTTTTCTTTCTTGTTGTATGTCAGGTTGACAGGTTGGCATTACTCAGATTGCTATTATTGGGGCTGTAGATATATTAACACTTAAAAAGAACTATTGAAATTCTGTACCAAGGCAATCAGAAATCCTGAATCCTGTGAGCTGCATAAATCATGCAAATTTACACAATGTCACCTGCGATATTTTATTTATATCCCAACCTTCATCCAAGTGTCAGCCCAGCCCTCTGATACATCACTAAATGGCTTTCAGACAGCCACCAACAGCTAGCAACCAAAAGAGCCAGATTTACTTCCATCATAGGCATGAGGCCTGCCTCATTTACAGCCATTCATGTGGAGCCACATTTAGTTCCATTGCTGAAAGGCATAAGGCCTGTACCTGCCTTTCAAGGAGGTTGCAGCGTACCCATGTCACATTGGAGGATAATGCTCAGAGGACCCACATGTCCCTATCACTGAACTAGCCCAAGATCACCTAGTAAATTTTATGGAAGAGAAGGGATTTGAACAGATCTTCCTGGTCATTGTCTGACAACTACCCTCACACAGGCTGAATTTTGCCAATACTTATTATAGGCTTGTGAAATTAGAAGACGCCTGCTCCTTGGGAGGAAAGCAATGGCAAACCTAGACAGCACAATAAAAAGTAGAGACATCACCCTCCCAACAAAAGTCTGTATGGTCAAAGAAATGGTATTCCCCGTAGTAATGTATGGCTGCGAGAGTTGGACCATAAGGAAGGCCGAGTGCCAAAGAATAGATTCTTTTGAATCATGGTGCTGGAGAAGACTCTTGAGAGTCCCCTGGACTGCAAGGAGATCAAATCAGTCAATCCTCAAAGAAATCAACCCTGACTGTTCCCTGGAAGGCCAGATACTGAAACTGAAGCTCAAATACTTTGACCACCAAATGAGAAGGGACCACTCACTGGAGAAGACCCTGATGCTGGGGAAAGATTGAAGGTCAAAGAAGAAGGGGATGACAAAGGATGAGATTGTTAGACAGTGTTATCAATGCAATGAACATGAAATTAAGCAAACTCCAGAGCACGACAGAAGACACGATGTGGTCCATGGGGTCACAAAGAGTCGGACTCGACTGTGCGACTGAACAACAACAAAAGTCCTGGGAAGGGGTCGGGAACTATGCAAAGCACTGAAGCCTCGCCTTAGATACTGGAAATCCTATTCACCATTCCAGCTTCTGAGATTTCAGTGGGCATTGCCCATGTATTTTCAAGAACATTAGAAACAACCTTTTAATTAGAGGTAGAGGAGCTGCGGTGGCTCAAGTGGTTAAGACGCTGAACTGCAGGCTGTGGAAGGTCAGTAGTTCAGCAGTTCGAGACCCAAGAGTGCCGCATGACGGGGTGGGCTCCCGTCTCTAGTTCCAGCTCCTGCCAACCTAGCAGTTCGAAAGCAAGAAATTGCAAGTAGATAAATAGGTACCACTTCGGTGGGAAGGTAACAGCGTTCCGTGCGCCTTGGTGTTTAGTCATGCCGGCCACATGACCACGGAAACGTCTTCGGACAGCGCTGGCTCTTCGGCTTTGAAACGGAGATGAGCACCGCAACCCTAGAGTCGGATTCGACTGGCTTTCGAGCAAGGGAAACCTTTACCTTTACCTTTACTAGAGATTCTCCAGATATCACATTTTAAATTTGCTTATTGTGCAAATGTGGTACCTCTAGCTATGAAACACCACTTCTGCCTTGATGTCATTGCCATGATTTAACCCCACATAGTGTGATGGGTCATGACTGGTCGAAGGAAATTTGGTACTCTTTCTGATCTCATGTTGCGAACTCACTTCTACAGAGGACTCTTGGTCTAGCTTTTGAGCAAAAAACTATCCTGGCAAATAACTCCCCCACCTATATGTAACACTTAAGGAAATCTGTTTAAATGTATCTGAGGAGGTGTGAATCTACACATGCCAAGTTTCTTAGTTCTTGCATATACCCAGAATTGAACTTCATTGGTGTTGTGGGTCAGCCAGGGCTCAGCAATAGTAAGGAATCTGCAGGAGCAGAGGACTCCTCAGCTAACCTTGGGTTAACAGAAGTTGACTAACAAGAGAATGAGATGCAGGCTTGTCAGGATTCACAGCCAACAGCTGGTGCAGAGCCACTGACACCCTCCAGCCCTGATTCAGCAGGTGAACCTCTGCTGGCCGTCCCCAGCCCACCAGCATCACCTACACCCGTAGAGCACCACAGACAGAGGCTGGGAACAGAGCTACAGACAAGACAGCAAAGTGGACACCCCCTGGACTGATGCCACCTGCTTGCTGATAACAAAGATGAGTAGTTGCAGGATTGCTTCTAAGCAACTGGTGGAAAGCATGGCTCCTAGGCGTGGGGCTATAAAACCAACCAAGAAAGACTGTTAGGCATGGACACAACACCTTGCCTGGTTTCTGGACCTCTGACTGAATGACTCTGCCTTGTCTGACCTGTCTGACTTTGGACTGAATGACTCTGCTTTGCCTGACTTTTGGCCCCTGCCCAGGGCCAAAAGACCCTGCCTTGCTTGACTTCTGGCACCTGATACCTGGAGACTGCAAGCCACTACAGTTGGTCCTGGAGGAACCACTGGACTCACACTTAGTTCTCACATTTGTTTTTTAACTCTTGTATTTGTATGCTAATTTGCTGTTATTCACAGGTCTTAACACTGCTTTGATCCAATCTCAGTTATACTTATCACCTAGTTACTTATGCATCTTGACTCTAACTAGCCCTTCTTGGCAACTAACCACCCCCATCCTCTCTCTACCTATATGTAAGGCTTGAGGGAAGCTGTTTCAATGTATCTGATGAAATGTGCATTCACATGAAAGCTTATACCCAGAATTAAACTTTGTTGGTCTTAAAGGTGCCACTGGACTCAAACTTTGTTCTGTCCCCATTGAAGTTAGCAAGTTTACAGTTGTGCTGAGTTAGGCCAGGTTTAATCTTGAGCATTCTGTGGCATGAAATCCATGAGGCTCAATCTCACCAAGCATCACATATATCTATGTGATGCTGAAGTGCACATAGTTTTGATAAGAGCTGTTCTTGAAAAAAGAGCAGTTTCTGTCAAGAGTTCTCTCAGCCCCACCTACCTCACAGGGTGTCTGTTGTGGGGAGGGGAAGGGAAAGGAGTTTGTAAGCCGCTCTGAGACACCTTTGGGTAGTGAAGGGCAGGGTATAAATCCAATCTCTTCTTCTTCTTCTTCTTCTAAAACTTTGAGAGCATGGCACAGATGGGAGGGGCAGAGCTGAGTAATAAAACACCTCTGATCTAGATTCAGTCCCTGGTATCTCCAATCCAGGGGTCTCAGTCAGGACTGCAGTTTCTGAGAAAGACCTTCCTCTGCCTGAGAACTTGGAGACTTGCTGCCAGGCAGAGCACACAATCCTGAGTTAGGTCTCACTTGATATAAAGATAGCTTCAAAACAAACACCATTCATTTTTCTGTCCCTTGGCACTTTATGACCCAATTTGATTCTTACAGAATTTACAGTGCCATACAAAGCCAAGTTACACTCTTCTAAGCCCATTGAAATAAATCAGCTTAAGAACATTAAGCAGAGCCCTGCTGGATCAAACCAGTGGTCCGTCTAGTCCAGCGTTCTGTCTCTCACAGCGGTCAACCAGTTATGGAGAGCCAACAACAGGGCACAGAGGCCAAGGCCTTCCCTGATGTTGCCTTCTGCACTGGTAATCAGAGTATGACTCATCTTAATATGGTACTGCCCCAGTCACTTTGTTTCCAAAGGTGGTGCATCAGGAACATGGCACATATATAGCTTTATCCCCACCACCACCAAATTAATGCAGTGTCCAGCATCAGAGTGGCTTCCTTGTAGCTTCTTTCTGTGTTATGATTATGCAAGCAGCCAACATGCCCAAATCCCACAAAAGCCAATGATAAGCATTGTATTACACAGAGAAGCAGACTACCAAGATCACCCCTAAGGGTGCAGCTTGAGAGCCAGCATGGTATAGTGGTTAAAAGCCACAGCCTCTAATTTGAAGAACTGGTTTTGACTCCCCACTTCTCCACATGAAGCCTGCTGGATGACCGTGGGCCAGTCACAGTTCTCTCAGAACTCTCTCAGCCCCACCTGCCTCACAAGGTGCCTGTCATGAGGAGAGGAAGGGAAGGTGATTGTAAGCTACCTTGAGGGAGAGAAAAGTGGAGTAGAAAAACCTACTCTTCTGCAGCTACTAAAAGTTATTTTAATAGATTGATTTGGCAGGAAAAGACATTTGATACTTTTCTAGCCAATCCGCAATCATAACTCTGCTGAAGACAATAACTACCCAATAAGATTATTGTCTAAAAGAAACTTGAATGAAATAGGTCCAGTACATGGAGGCTCAAGAGGTCAATCAACACCCTTGTTGTTTCAGTTCATTTATAAGCATAGTTATTATATCGGCATCTAATCATGAACAGGACTGACAGTGATCCTGAGCAATTACAGTGAGCCTTCCACCATACAGTCCCAGATGTGAGATGTACAGAAGGGGCTGCTGTTCCTGGAATACTAAGATCGCTCCTCTTT
Organism: Gekko gecko; assembly: GCA_029375565.1. Lineage (NCBI taxonomy): Eukaryota > Metazoa > Chordata > Lepidosauria > Squamata > Gekkonidae > Gekko > Gekko gecko. The sequence goes on along the minus strand of JAPDNY010000001.1, from coordinate 293,517,137 downwards.
ATAGGTTTTCTGATTGCTCTCTGGATATAACCTGTAATTGCCTAGCACTGTCAAATGTGCATGTTGATCCCTGCATAATATTGTATTGCCCCATGGTTTTGGCATGAACTTTTGCCACTGGTGATGAGGCATATTTATTTATGGTATATTTGTCCCACCCTCCTTCAAGGAGCTCAGGGCAGACTGCCTTAGTGTCACCTATGCAGTAGGTGAGGCTGAGAAGTTATCTAGCAAGCTTTCTGGCAGAGTGGGGATTTGAACTTTTGTCTCCCTGACCTTAGTCCAACAGTCTAACCACTACACCAAGCTGACTGTCTAATCATCTCTGCCTTGTAGCTCCAGACTTTTGACATAGCTTGCACCATTCAGTGGGCAAAGCATTGTAGCACTGGAATGAGGTGGTAGACTACAGTGTACAATACTATGGGTTGGATTCAGAGAGCTTTTTCACTCAATCTCACTCAGTTCCTTTCCTTATTACAGTTCTACATGCCTTTTGTCCACGCAGGTCTCACGATGCACAGCATAGGCTTATTGATGGTCCAAGGGAACTCTTCCATTTTTCACCAGCAGAAAAGCTGGTTGGATGCAACCCTATTATCATGTGAAAATGGGGATAATCACAATCTTAAAGAGGCTGTGGTTGTGCCGCTCTTGAAAAAGGCCATCGTTGGATCCTTTAGATCCAGCCAATTACCGCCCAGTTTCAAACTTATCATTTCTGTGTAAGGTGATTGAGAGAGTGGTAGCTGAGCAGCTCTAGGGTTTCCTGGATGGCACCTCAGCATTAGATCCATTCCAATCCAGCTTCCGTCCCAGCTATGGGATGGAGACTGTGCTGGTCGTTCTGACAGATGATCTCCATAGACAGTTGGATCAAGGCAGGTCAGTGCTGCTGCTGTTGCTTGACTTCACAACAGCGTTTGACACAGTCAGTTATGATCTTCTGGCCCACTGCCTTACTGACTTAGGAGTCCGTGGGGTGGCCCTTCAGTGGCTTTCCTCATTCCTCCATGGCCCGGGACAGAGGGGGGTGTTGGGTCAGGATGTGTCCTCTAGGCAACCCTTATTATGCGGGGTTCCTCAGGGGGCATTCCTCTCCCTGATGTTATTTCACATCTACATGTGCCCCCTTACCAGCTGGTAAGGAGTTTCAGGCTTGGGTGTGACACCCAGCTGCATCTGTTACTGGATAATATGCCGATGACACCCAGCAGTATTTGTTACTGGTTAGCTGGCCGGCCACCGCACTGCAAAATCTGGCTGAGGGATCGGAGGCCGTAGTGGGATGGCTAAAAAAGAGCAGGATGAGATTGAATCCATCGAAGACAGATGTTCTGTGGCGGGGGGGGGCTTCAGGATTGGAGTGCAGGCTTCCAACTCTTGATGGGGCACTCTTGACACTGGCACTGTCCATCAAGAGCTTGGGAGCGACTTTGGATACCTCCTTATCGATGGAGGCCCAAGTCATGTATGTTACCAGGCTGGCGTTTTTCCACCTTCGCCAAGCTTGGCAACTGGTCCTTTCTTGTCATGCCCGGACCTAGCCCCAGTAATCCATGCAATGGCCACCTCCAAAGTAGATGACTGTAATACACTCTATGCTAGCCTACCCTTGAGACTGACCTGGAAAAGCCAGCTGATCCAGAATGTGGCAGTGCAAGTCCTGACGGGAATGTCACAGACAGCACATATTCAACCAGTGCTGCACCAGCTTCACTGGCTTCCAGCGGAGTACCGAGTCAGGTTCAAGGTTTTGGTACTGACTTTTAAGGCCTTGAGCAATCTGGGACCAATATATCTGTGGCACCGCCTCCTCTGCTATGTCCTCAGGAGAGCTTTGTGCTCCACTGATAACAACTTCCTGGAGATCCCTGGCCCTAGAAATGCCCATCTGTCCTTGACCAGGGCCAGGGCCAATTTGGTCCTGGCTCCCACCCGGTGGACCTCTTTGCCAAAGGACACCAGGACCCAGTGGGTCTTACTGCAATTCTGCAGGGCCTGTAAGGCAGAGACGTTCCACCAGTTTTTTGGTTGAGTGCAGCAACGGTTGGTTGCATTGGCTGGCACCCTTCCCCTCTCCTCCCCTGTATATTTTGTTTCAAGTTCCCTCTCCTGCCTTCCCATTAAATGGCCGGGCAGTTCAGAACAACTGGAAGAGAAATTTGTAAGTCGCCACCTTGGACCGTTTTAGTCTGGTTTTAGTTCTTATCAAACTGTATATGGAAATGTTAAAATTTGTATCTTTTATGGGATTATGCCCCTTGTACATTGCCTTGCGCCCAATGTAAGCTGGGATAGGTTGATTAACAAATCAAATAAATAAATAAGTGCATAAATAATCTTCATTCTTTCTCAAAGTGCTTCGGGCATGTATTTATTTAAAAACTTGTGTGCCGCCTTTCTGCTAAATTAGGGTCCTCAATTCAAAAGACATCAAATCAGCTTTAAAAAATAATGCATACATGTGTAAAATCAGCTATTAAAGCAAACAAGAAGGACTGCCAGTTAAAGTATACCAGACAAAAGTGAAAATTCTTCAACCGCTGGTGGAAGACCATGGCTGAGAAAGGAATTCCATTATTTTGGTGCCACAACCAAGATGGCTCTTTCTAGACGCCACCCATCTAACCTTGATGATGGGGCCACCTGAAACAGGGCCCTGGATGATGGTCGGGTAGGTATAAATTAAAAATATTTATCAGTTTGTGACATTAAACAGGAGTCCAGTGGCACCTTTACGAGTACCAGAAGTGAGAGCTGAGCTCTGATTCACAAAAGCTTCTACTGGAATAAATTTCTGTTAACCTTAAAGGTGACACAGGACTTTGGTTTAATTTTGTGACATGGTTATCCCTCTGGAACAATTTTGCAGCATATCTATTTTCTAAAAAGGGAGAGCACAATATTGGTCGAGCCAGATCAGAAATCTGATGGGGTAATTTCTAATAAATTGCATAAAAAACGGTTTCTTCTATAAAAACAAAACAAAACCCTGCATATGACCAGCCGTGCCATCTCCCCCCCCCAAAAAAAAAAAAAAATTACTCCTTTAACAATTTCCTAAGGCGTTTATCACCATCTGTTTGATACAACAAAAGGATACCATGCATACTAAATGGGAAATGAGGCATCTTAATAATTCAGAAGTTATATTTCATAAAACAATGCCCAGAAATGAAATTTCACCAAGAGAGCTTGATGATGCTCATTTTATATGAACATACTTTGCATTTATTAGTTGTAACCATGTTCATCCTCAACCTCCCTAATCAGAATTGCAATAACCACTCAGATGAGAAAAAGTAATTAAATCATTAAGGTATTCTTTGTTAGGGTTGGATGGTTCTGCTTATATGTAATAATTGCTTAACGCCTGTCATAAACCTCCAGGAAAAGATAATTTCCCCCCTTTGGTTTTTGGAGGTGAACAGCCTCAGTACCAATAATCAATTAATGCAATGCAAGGGTAGTTTTATGTGTAACAGAAACAGGCTCAAAATGTCTCCAGCCCCAAAGACCAGCTGAGCAATACGCCACACTAATACACAATGAGAACACACAATCCTGCACTGACAGCTGAAGTCATTCTAGATTTGTCTCAAGTAATTGCCAGACGAAAACAACCAGGCTTTGTGTTCATAGGTTGTGTTTGTTGTGAGAGACTGAAAAAATGATTCAATCCATTTCCTGCTCTCCTGCAGGAAGACAGGCAAAGACCAGAAGGTGCATGCCAAGACTTATCTTCAGTGCAAATTCAGTGCTCAACAGAAACATTACATAAAATCATGGTTTAATTTGGTTTAAAAAAAAAAAAAAGGCTCATGGCCAAGCTTATTGGGGGAAGTGTGGTCAGAGATGGAGCTGAGCCGTTCACGGGGACTCTGGAGTACAGAGCCAGGGACAGCCACAAAAACAGCACTCCAGAGTCCAAAACTACAGTGCTCCCTGATGGCCTGGCAGGAAATCAGCTACTCAAGGTATCAAGGACCCTTCCCCGCTGTTGATCACACCCTATTGAGCAAGGTGAATAACTCAGAGTGCTACAACAAGAAAATGCTGGCCACGGTGACACATCAACAGTCCCATGTCTCACCATTGATTTATTTTATTCATTTGTACCCCGCCTTTCTCCCTAATGGGGACCAAAAGTGGCTCACCTCGTTTTCCTCTCCTCCATTTTACCCGCACAACAATCCTGTGAGGTAGGTTAGGCTGAGAGCCTGTGACTGGCCCGAGGAGGACATCAAGCAAGCTTCAATGGCATGAGTGGGGATTCAAAGTTGAGCCTCCCAGATACTAGTCCAACATGAGGTAAGCTTCTCTACCCATGTGGGCAGGAGCTTTGGTGTCCAGCAGTGGAAAGGGCTTTGCCCTCTGAGGTTGACAAGGGGGTGAGACCCCCAGAGGTCACAGCAGTACTTCTTCCATTTATGCAGTTCAGATTCTTTAAGACTCTGCCAAGTGTTTTATAAAAGAATTATTTCCCCTCTTTTTACAATCCAGTCTAACTTTCTAACGTCGTGACATCTTTCTTTGCCGAGTGCCAATCACCAACATTTCCGAATTCACGTAGCATTTTAACACGAGCAAAAATTTACCTTGCTTAACTGAACCTTTCCTCTTCCAGATAGAGTACTACCTTTCCCAACCTGCTTTCCTTTCAGGGAGTGCAACGCAAAGGAGAGAAGAATGAGAAAAGCGAGAGGTGGGCTTGTTGGCAGGTGGAGTCTCCACTCTCTGCCCAAACTAATATCTTTTTTAAAAAGAGTAGCTGCTTTTCAGAGCATGAAGCCAAGGGTGAGGTCCCCCTTCAACAGTGATGGTACACCAGGTGTTGCTCTACATAGTCCAATGGGTTATTGAGCTCCATATTGTTTTTCTTCTTCTGACTAGCATAAGCTCTCCAAAGTCTCAGGCCACTGAAATGTTGGTGTGTGCTACTCCTACAGTACCATAGCAAAGTACCACAGAGTAACTGCTGTCCAGGAAAACAAACTGTGAGTCCAGTGGCACCTTTAAGACCAACAAAGTTTTATTCAAGGTATAAGCCAGAGATGTCAAACTCATTTGTTACGAGGGCCGGATCTGACATAAATGTCACTTTGTCAAGCCGGGCCATGTGTGCCAGAAAACATAATGTCAGATACTGGAAATAAAAACTGTATAAAAGACAGCAAGCTCTGAGCTGATGTATCCTCACTGCAAGGCCCCATAGGCTGGGAGGGGTGTACAGAGGAAAACCCACACAGGCAGACTGGAGAGGCAGCAGTACAGTGTGGGACAGATGCTCCCACGATGCCTGACTGCTGCAGACAAAGTTTTTCTGCCATACTGAAGCCACAAGGGAGTGGCTCCACCCACCCCCCCCCCCCAGCACTCCCTCCCTTTCATCAGTTGCTGGTGGGCCGCATAAGAGCTCTGAACGGGCTGGTTCCAGCCCCCGGGGCTTATGTTTGACACCCCTGGTATAAGCTTTTGTGTGCCTGCACACTTCTGAAGACCAGCACAGCTGATGCTGTCCAGGAGAGTACACAAAGCCCAGACTTTGTGTTGCTTTTTTGTCTTTCTATTCCATTTTTCTTTTGAGGAAAAGAAAAAAAGAACAGATGTGGTGTACGTTGTGTGCTTACTTTAACAGAAAAAAAAAGAGGAGGTAGTAATCTGTGCTTAACACTTTAAAAAGTAAAATGGGCCTCAGACACCAGATGTCTCATTCAGTTCCCCAACACCGACTATGGCTTTTAATTTTAGTTTAGGAGAAGGGCCAACGCAAGACACCTACTGGAGAGAATCACTCAACTCCCCCCCCCATCCCACAAAAAGAACACTCTTTTTTGAGTAAGGTCGTTTTTGCAGCACCGCTATCCCCCCCAAAATATGCATTTTCAACAACAAAATATGTTGTTTTCCGCACATATGGTAATAGATCAGTGGATTCTGATAGGGTTGATTCATGTCCACCTCAAGAACCATGAGGTAAAAATAAAGTGGCCGATATTATAGTGCTCTTGTATAAAGCCACACTATAGCCTCATTTGGGAAACTCTGTGCAGTCCTGGCCACTATATCTCAAACATAGCACTGCAGAAGAGGAAAGTATAAAGGAGGGCAACCAAGATTATTAGAGGGTTAGAGCACTTTTTCTATGAGGAAATGCTGGTGAGTCTGGGACATTTAAGTCTAGGGGGAAAAGACAGCTAAGGGGAGACATGATAAGAGATTTATAAAATTATGTATGGGGTGGGAAAAGAGGGTAGAGGGAGCTCCCCCCCGATACTAGAACTCAGGATCTGACAATGAAATTACTCAGAAATAGGTTCAGGACAGACAAAAAGAGATGCTATTTTAGTCAATAATTAAACTGTGGAATTTACTGCCAGTTACTGTTGCCACCTCTGGGTTGTGAAATTACAGAAATTTGGTGGTGGAATCTAGAGAGAGGAGTTTGGGGAAGGAGGGACCCCAGTGGTGTATAATGTCATACAGCCTGTCCCCTGAAACTCCCATTTTCTCCATGGGTACTGATCTCTGTAGTCTGGAGATGATTTGAAATCCTGAGAGATCTCCAGGCCTCACCTGGAGGTTGGCAACCCCACTGCCAGTGGAGGTAGTAATGGCCATGAGCGTGGATAGCTTTAAAGGAGAGTTAGACAGATCCCTGGAAGAGCGGCCCATTAATGGCTACTATCCACGGTGACTGAAGGGAGCCTTTATGCTTGGACCACTATGGCTTGCTTGTTTGGCCCTCCAGGACAGCTAGTTGGCTGCTGTGTAAGACAGGATGTTGGACTAGATGGACAACTAGTCCAATCCCTCAGGGCTCTTATGTTCTTAACAATTAGATAAACACACAAAGAAACAAATAATGCTTGGCTATCTGCAGCCTAGTTTGTCTTCTGGATAAAAATGGGAGCGGGACATTGCTCATAAAGACACACGTATTTTCTTAATCGGTTTTCAAAACAATGGGCACGCATCCTCTTTACAACAGCAGGACAGCCCTGGTATCCTGTCTGCTTATTTCGCCCACATTTTAGAACTCCATCATGCACGGGGAAAAGGACAATTTGCTTCCCCTTTATTTCATTATGAAAGGCATCTGTTGTTGTTCTTTCTCCAATTCTCTGGCTGAGCCAGCAGCAGCAACTATCGCTGTTGTTCTTTTCCAGCTTCAAGGAAATCACAAAGGATGCTAAGCATCTGCATCCGCACACCATTGGATACTGCATTATCGCCGTGCTAAAGAAATCATTTGGCTCCTGGAATGTCTTGTCCACAAAGGACAAACTGGCTGCAAATGACTCCTACAGTGCAACGAAAGCAAGCTGTCCAGTGCTGTGGATGAAGCCATGGTGGTAAGGGTGGAGCTTCCCCTCTTGGATCAAGCTGCTGACTGGCACATCTGGGTTCCTGTTCTGCTGTCCTTCCTAAAAGCAGCATGAAGGTTTGAGGAGAAGGTGGCATTAATGATGCTGAAAGTCCTCATCCTCCTCTCCCCCTGAGCCTCTTGCTGACTCTGAAGATTTAAGGCAGAAGTAATTTGTGCTAGAGCTGCGGTGGCTCAAGTGGTTAAGATGCAGAACTGCAGGCTGTGGAAGGTCAGTAGTTCAGCAGTTCAAGACCCGTGAGTGCCGCATGACGGGGTGAGCTCCTGTCTCTGGTTCCAGCTCCTGCCAACCTAGCAGTTCGAAAGCAAGAAATTGCAAGTAGATAAATAGGTACCACTTCGGTGGGAAGGTAACAGCGTTCCGTGCACCTTGGTGTTTAGTCATGCCGGCCACATGACCATGGAAACGTCTTCGGACAGCGCTGGCTCTTCGGCTTTGAAACGGAGATGAGCACCGCAACCCTAGAGTCGGATTCGACTGGCTTTTGAGCAAGGGAACCTTTACCTTTTTAATTTGTGCTAAGTGACACAACGAATCCATCCTTGTTTAAGAACATAAGAAGCTGGTTGTAGATTAGACCATAATCTCTCTCTTTCTTTCTCTCATGTTCTCTTCAAGAATTCCCCAAACTAGCAGGCAATCAATGGTTCACCAGCAACTAGCTACTGGTCTACCACTAGTCACCTTCTTTCTTTCTTTTTTTCCCTTCTAGAAAATGTCCATTTTTATTGGAGCTTTTTGAACGTACAGGCTTTGTAAATACAAAGCAGGATTAAGGCCTGCCAAATCTAATTACATTCATATTGACAATCATTTTCACATAAAGTGGCAAGAAATACATAAGAATTGGTCAATTCAACCATCATTTCATCCCCCCCTTTCCCATTTCTGGAAGAATTTCTTGATTTCAGTGGAGGGTGCTGCTTCAGAGAAGTTAGTGTCTTGGTCAGAGAACTGTCTCAGCCCTGATGGGTGACAAAACTGCTGCTGTAGGGCTGTTTCCTATAGTCGAGGTTAAAAGGACACAGATTGGAGTGGCCAGAACGGGAACAAATCCCTTCACAAAAGTTGTTCAGTCAGTGCATATCTCACAGGTGACTTTTCAAACCATACCGGATGACCCAGTCACATGGACCACACTTCTGTGACCACACGTCAACTACATAGGCAGTTCTTCACACTCGCCAGTTTGGCTTTTACTTTGGCAGTGAATTCCTCAGAGGCACTTGACAGCGGAAGTCATGGGGGGACCCATCGGTATCCCTGAAACCAAGGTCATAACTGCTTTGGTCTGTGCAATGCTGAAGCCTTGCACAATTACAAAGCCAAGGAATTCCTAAATAGAGCATTTTTAAGGTTTCAGGATTTCTGAATATAGACCTCAATCCGTCTATATAGTCTCAACCAGTTATTTTCAAAAGTTCCATCTTTTTCCCCTTGTAACTGTAAAGTTAATTTGTCCATTTCTGCTGCATCAAGCAATCTGTACATTATTTCTTCCTTCTTGGGTGTTTCTTCTTTTCCCCAATATTTTGCATAGAGTATTCTAGCAAACTCACAACATGTACAATCATATAAACATACTGTTTTGTAAAATTTTGTGGAATAATATTTAATAAAAACAGTTCAGGATTAAATGGTATGCTTATGTCTAGTATTTTTTGCAATATTGCATGTATCCATATCTAATATGTTTTTGCTATCTTACAAGACCACCACATATGGAAAAAAGAACCAATTTTGTTTTTACATTTCCAACATAAACTTGACATATTTGGATAACATTTAGCTAAGTTTTTCGGAGTCTTGTACCATCTATAAAACATTTTATATACATTTTCTTTGTATGTAATGGCTTTTGAAAATTTTATATTTACCTTCCACACCCTAGACCATTCCACCATTTGTATACTATGGCCTAGATTTTGTGCCTACTTAATCATTGCTTCTTTCTTTCTTTCTTTTTTGGCCCCCCGAAGGGGATTTTTTATTGCTTTTTCTAAATCAACATACAGAAAAGAAAAAGAGAGTCTACAATACACAGAAAAATAGGGATAGGGAAACTACACTCTACGGGTGAAAGGAAAGAAAACCCTCTAAAAACCCAAGAATCGGTGATCATACCTAGCTATTAAAATATAAACTTTGCTTCTTGAATACAAATTGACTTTCGCCAAAAATGATCATCTAGCTAATAAAACATTCTGATATTTCACCAGCAATTACAGTTCCATAAAGAGCTGTGCCCTAGAATGAATAATTTTAAGTACTCCAGAGAACATTGACATACTACTTTTCCCTCTCAACTGATAGCCTGTTTTGGGGGCTGCTGCCTCTAACTTAGAGTCCGAGTACTCATCAGAAGATCCAGTCTCTCCTTCTTTGCTCTCCTTGGTGCCATCGGGAGTTCCTTCTCCCTCTCCTGGTGGTCGACCATGCTGACGCAAAAATTCAGAAGCCTTTTCAACAGAGTCTATCCTTTCTTTGCTATTTGCATATCTAGAGATCAGTCCCTCCGGTACCAACCATCTGTAGGCCACTTTGTGGCTTTGTAGAAATAATGCCAAGTCTCTGTATTTCCTTCTCTTCCTTCTTATCTCAAATGGAACATCCTTCAATACTTTAATCTCCTTGTCTTTCAACTTCAAGGTAACTCCATTGGTCGCTTTCAATAGTTGATCTCTCACTTTTCTTCATGAGAATCTTACTGTAATTTCCCCTGGCAGATTATTCTTTCTGATAAATTCAGAATACGATCTAAAGACTGTATCTATTTCGCTTTGAAGTTGATCTGGTGTCATCTGTGCCAAGGGAGCCAACAAATCACTCACAATCTGTCTCAGATTCTCCCCTCTCTCCTCTTTGATCCCTTGAAGTCTCAATACATAGCTCACCCTTTCCATTTGCAGCTGTAAAACATGAGACTCTTCAATTTGGCACTTCTTTTCAAGTACCTGCAGTTTTTTATTCATCTTTTTGGAGTTGGAACCAATCTCTTTAAGCTCCTGCTCCGCTTTTTCGATTTTCTACGTGTTTAACACTGTTTGTGCTTGTTGTGCATCTAGCTTATTATCAATAGCTGTAATTTTCTCCAGCAGAGGGCAAAGAGCCTCTGACAGCAACCTTTGGAGCTCCGCAGTTGAGTCCTGTCTAGGCACAGAACTTGAAGGGCTGGAACTTCCTGAAGGAGGCTTAACTTTTGGTGGCACCATGTTTGAGGATTGTTTACTTTTCGTAAAAGTTTGTCAAATCCTCTGGAAGTTCTTAATCAAAATGGTAAGCTCTCACAGTCCCTTTATTTCCATTCAATCACTTTTTACTACCCCCCCTTTTCTGACTTTAAAATAGCATGCAAGCAGTCCTTAGCCGGAGGAGGTTCCCCCCTCCCCTCGTTTCCTTTTAGGGCGGCACAATGTTTGTGGGTAATTCTTGCTTATACTCTGACTCACATTTTTAGCATTTTTCTCTCTGCGTTCATAATCGCTAGATCACCGTACGCTTGCTCTGGTGTGCTAATCTTGTTCCCATTCAGGACACTCTGCAGCAGGCCCATCAGGGCTTGGAGGAGCCCCCCCTTCTCTGGCTTGTTGCACCGGGGGGGGGGTTCTCTAGCACCCTATGGCTAGGAGTCCAACCCAAGGACTCCTGGGGTGGCACGGATGATCATGCCCCCACCCAGCCGCAGGTGCTGGCAGGCTTCTCCTGGAGCCCCAGGAGAAGACGTCTGCCATGGCGATCGGCAAGACCGGAAACCAATCATTGCTTCTTTCTGAACGCCCCTGGTATAATTAGTCAGGGTTTAGAAATTGGGTGCAGGCCCATAGCTATGGTGGAGCATTTCAGGACTCTGCCTCCTCAAATGTGAGGCACGTCCCACAACAGCTGCTCCCCTCTCCCCCCACCTCCTTTCCTGTAACATTAAAAGGGCCTTCCAGCTGATAGGCAAGCACACGTGGCCCGCTGATCAGCTAGAGGGCACTTTAAATGTTGCAGCCGCACCTCTTGCAGGAGGTGAGGGAGAGGGGTGGCTGCTGGCCGCATACCTTCCCTGAACTCCAAGCAGAAATTTTGCCATTTGGAGATCGGGGAAGGTGTGCGGCCATCACTCTCCCTTGCAGGGGGAGAGGGGTGAATGCTGGCTGCACACCTTCCCTGATCCTTCCCCTCCTGAAAGGAAGAGGGGTGGCCACGTGCCTTCCCTGAACTCCATGTGGCGATTTCCCATTAAATACTGTTTTTTTAGTGGGGCTGCCCAGGCCTGATCTCCAAGCAGCAAAATTGCCACTTAGAGTTCAGGGAAAACGTGCACACACACACACACCCCGGCTGCCCCATAAAATTTCCCCATGCTGCACCAACCCAAATTTTCTGGCTACAGGGCTGATGGGGTATGTTTTCAAGTGGGGCTTCATGGATTTTCTCCATACTTATCAGTACAGCTGTAGCATAGCCCAAGTCATGGGATCTCAGTGCATCCTCATTTGGTCAATGGTGCATGGTCTCCTTGTTCTGTGAGGCAATGAATGGTTGATATATCCAACATGGCGGGTTAAAAGATTTGAAATTCACTTCAGCTCCACCTGCAGTGCACAGTTTAGAAATCAGTGACTTAGACACACATGCACAGACTACAGTAGAGACAAAACAGAGACCATTTCAGCCTGACCTTTGTAGTTTCCAAACATCCAAATAAGCAAACTTCTCACGGCTTAAACCACCGCGCTGCAAACGATGGCCATCTGTTACCACGCAGCAAGGTTAAAAAGGCTGATGGCAATAAGTGAATACACTACAAATAAGCTACACATTAAAGCTTATTAGACTCACAGCTCAAAGAAACAAGGAATTGGTTTGACATTCGCACTATAATTTGTGGTTGCTTAAAGCACCGGCTCTGTTATTAAAAGTTTTCTTTTTCTTTTTTTAAGCCTGGAATAAACTGAAGCAAAATCAATATTTAACAAAGCTGTGTCCTTCAAAGGTTGAAACTGAAGACTTTTAAAAAGATGCAATTGTTATTAAGACTGTAAGGTTTTGGTTGTATTCACTGGGCCCTGTGAATTGTCTGAGAGCACCTGATGTTTTATATAAAGTTGCTTTATAAGAAATCAGGTCATTGGTCCTTCTCAGTATTCTGGGCTCTGACAGACAGAAGTGCTCCAGAGAAAAATCTTTTCCAACACATACTATCTGAGACCCACTGAAGATGTCAGTGGTCAGAACTTGAGAACTACTGCATATAAAACATGTGCATAACCCACAGCATATGTGCAGCCACATTTGTGTGAAATGCAATTGTTCGGGCAGACATTTTTATAAAGGGAATGGGGTTTTTGTTTATTACTATCCTGGCATCATCCTCTGATTCTCATAATCTTATTTTTATTTTGTTTCTGGTATGCCTCATACTGATTTTTTTTCAATCACACTGTTTTCTGTTGTAATCTGCCTTGAGTCTCAGCAAAAAAGGTGGACTAGAAATAAGCAGAAGGAAGCAAGGAACTAATAAATAAATCACTGTTATTACAGTGTTGAAGCTAAACAGCATGAACCTATTTAGTGCCTAAGGAAGGAAGAACTTCCTTCTTTTAAAAAAAGGATAAGGTGGAAGATAGAAAAGAGACGGGGGGGGGACAGGATGGAGGGTCATAAAATTATGTGTGGGGTAGAGAATGTGGACACAGAGAACTTTTATTCCCTCTCCCAAAAAACTAGAACCAAGGGGCATCTGATAACACTGGTGGGCAGTAGATTCAGGATAGACAAAAGGAAATACTTCTTTACACCCAGAGAGTAATTAAAATGTGGAATTCACTGCCAGAAGATGTAGTGATGGCCACAGGCAGAGACAGCTTTAAAAGGGATTAGATAGATTCATGGAGTATATGTCTATCAGGGGCTACCAGCTATAGTGACTAAAGAGAACCTCCATATTCGGAGGCAGTAAAGCCCTCAATTATTAGGAGAAGGCCTCTGTGCTGTTGTGGACTCTCAAGAAGAACAGTGTGAGACAGGATGCTGGACTAGATGAACCATTGGTCTGATCCAGCCGGGCTCTGAATGGTCTTATGAAGTATCACAGATATGCAGGTATTTGTTATTATATGCTGTTCATAGTCTGTATGGTGCAGGAATTTCCCAATTGTCATTCATGTTCCATGTGAGACAAATCCCAATTCATATGATCCACATAAAGAGGATGCAAAATAATAAAGAAGTGCTGCATGTAAAGAGGGCCCATAGCTCAAAAGTGGAGCAGCAGCGGCACCCATTTGGCATACAGAAAGTCTCAGGTTCATTCCCCACTGCTTCCAGTTAAAAGCATCAGTTGATAGGTTACATGAAAAACCGCTCCTAGAGACCCTGGAAAACTGCTATCAGGGGACAGAATAGGGCTACTGATCTTGTACTGTTGTTGAAGAAGCGCTGAAAGACTAACAGATTCAGTTTTTAGCTGAGCAATAAAATATAATCTTTACTTGCACCATCGGCCTTGGCAGATTTGTGGTTTTTTTAATCTTAGTAGACAGAACAGACAATACTGGTGTAGATAGACAGTCTGACTCTGCTGTGTCTAAGTCAGCAGAGGATGTATTTATATGTATGTGACCATTCATTTATTTGATTGGTGATGATGAAGGTGTAGCTTGTATCCACTTGGACAGAGATTTTTGTTAGTTTGTGACATGGAGAAAGCAGAACAAGTGGCTGAATGTCCTACTTCATGTACTTTTAGTTCTCCTTATCCCACACCTTCAAAATATGCACGTGCACTGGACAAGAATTTATGTGCAACTTATGGCTCTCAGCAACTCTTTCAGTAAACCTTTCAAACTGCTTTTTAAACAATAGTAAATGTGAAAAGTAGTTTGTGAGGAGGAGCAGCTGGTGAAAAGGAAAAGTGCTGTGTATAAGGACTGGGCATGTTCCTATTACCTTGCAGACCTTTATGCCTTCTTTTCTGCTTCCCCATCCCCACAGTCTTTCCCCTTTTTTCTTGTGTTTTTCCTGCCTTCCATCTCTGTAAAATTGTATAAATTATTTAAAAACTTTATATCCAGCTGCTTCTCTTGTTAAAGGCAGTTTATTAAAAATACGCCCACTGGGTTATAAACTGGAACTTGCCATGGTGAATATAAAAAAGCTTTCCTGTGTGTGTGTGTGCGCGCATGTGTATGTGTGCATACTAAGTGCTGTCAAGTCACATCTGATTTATGGTGACCTCCCTCCTGGACACACACCTTAACGGGGTGAGGGGGTTTCTGTGCATCAGCAAAATTGAGAGCCATATCGCATGTGACCATTCATTTCTCATGACTACACTTTTTTTTAATTATGTCATTAGATATGGTGTGTCTTTAACTTTCTTGTTATCTCTCTCTCTTCATCTGGGTACATAACGCTGCCACCAGGAATTTAATTCCAAATCTTATTATTCAACTTTTCCCTTAGTATTGTGCCCAAGTTCTAAGGGCCCTTTGTTGGACTATGCAGTCCTGAGGATGAGACTCTTGTATTTTAATAACATATGACTCGGGGTTGACATAAAACAAAATAAAACTTTATTTGTACAAGAAACGTAAATAACTTCTAACTAAGGTGTCACACTCTTTCTCTTCACACTCACTCCTCTCTATTAAATCGTCCTTTCCTTTAATTCAGGTTTCTGTTAGCTTCTTTCGCTTACACTCTTGTAATATTTTGACATATTAGGATTTGACTCTCTCTAGTCTCTAATATATCCTCTATAAATATTACTACTTTCTTCCCTAGAATCCTAATGCTTTTTCACTGCTCTTTCAGACTTTGTTAACTGAACTTTTTCTGCTGACTGTTAACAGCTGCTCTCTCTATCTCTACTTTTTAAGCTCTCAGTCACCAACCAATCATCTCATTCACTCATCCCCTTCTTTCACACCTCTTTTCTCTTATGGAACTTACCAGCATTTATAGAAACACAGACTTACAACTTTAAATCATTACAGGCCTAGACTGTGCCAAGAAGCTAAACCTCTAGCAGAGACATTCAAAGCAGAGATCTGCTTCAGGGATCAATGGCCACATCAGCAAAAGAGAAAAACAGGTTGCTTACCTGTAACTGATGATCTTCGAGTGGTCATCTGTGCATTCACACCTCTGGGATATAGTGCGACTGCGCCAACCCCAATCAGTATTGTAGAAAGCTAAAGGGATTTTCATGCCCACTCCCTGGTCACGTGTCGGGCTTCAGTGTGCATGACCAGGGGAGGGGCATGACTATCCTGCCAGTTCTGCTGCCCCCAGTCACAAAATAAAAGGAAAGGACTGAAAGCAGAGGGGAAGGAGTACGGGTGGTGTGAATGCACAGATGACCACTTGAAGATCATCAGTTACAAGTAAGCAACTTGTTTATCTTCTTCGTGGTCTCTGTGTGCATCACACCTCTGGGAGACTAAAAAGCAATAACCACCTATCTGGAGGAGGGAGCTGAAGGTCCTAAACATGCACCACCTTCAACACAGCCCGTCCCACCTCCATACGCTGATGAAGATGAACGTCCAGGGCGTAGTGCTTCACAAACGTCAGATGCAGATGTCACCAAGTGACGCACCTCACAGGAAGGCCGTAGATGTCGCAATCGCCCGGGTAGAGTGTGCTCATAACGGCCCGGGGAGAGGTTTCTTGGTGAGCAAGCAGCCAAGCTTGATCATCTCCATGATACATTTGGATAGACGCTGAGAGGACAGCTTCTTTCCCTGCATGGGCAACGCATGAGAAACAAAAAGGGCTCGAGTCTTCCTGAAGGGATGGGTTCTATCCAGATAGAAGAGCAAAGCCCTCTTTATGTCTAAGATGTGCAGACAATGCTCCTCATCATTCTGAAGTGTTGGAAAAGACACAGGGAGCACAATGTCCGCTTGCATATGGAACTCTGAGACAACCTTTGGCAAAAAGGAGACATCTGGGGCCAAAGTAACACCATCATAATGAAAGGTTAAGTAAGGAGAGTCACAGCAAAGTTCTGACAACTCACTCACCCTCCTGGCCAAAGTAATAGCTACCAGGAAAGCAGTCTTCTGGGAAAGGAATTGTAGACTACAGGTAGCCATAGGTTCGAAGGGCTTCCCTGTCAACTTGTTGAGGATCAGGGGGAGGTCCCAAGCCTGCAAGGGGCCCTGAGATGGAGGGAAGAGGTGCCTAAGCCCCTTCAGGAGCTGTTTAGTACATGGATGAGAAAAAACAGTGTCCATCCACCTCAGGGTGGTTAGCTGAAATGGCTGCTAAATACACCCACAGCAAAAAACAACTGAAACCTAAATCTAAACGTGATAACAAAAACCCAAAAATCGTCATCAGGTCAGTGGGAGGAGGGGGTAGCTCTGATGACTGGACGTAAGTTAAGAAGGTCTTCCACTTCCCAGCATAGGAAACCCTAGTGGAAGGCTTATGACAATTCAGCAGAACATGGTGTACTCTGTCCCTAAGAGTGGCTAATGGATCTCCCATGCTGTAAGCTTCAGGTGTGGAATGTCGTGATACAGCACTTGATTCTCCTGAGCCAGGAGAAGATCTGGTACCTGCAGGAAATGAACAAAAGAGCCCTTGGAGATGTGAAGGAGTGTGGGGAACCAGTGAGTTACTAGAATGCAACACGGCCTTTCCTGTAGTATTTTGGCTATCACCTTGGTGAGAAGGGGAAAGGGAGGGAAGAGGAGCAGTGTTCATGCGCCCACAAGTAAAGGAGATCATCTCCCAGAGAAAGTGGATCCTCCCCTGCTCTTGAGCAAAACAGGTGACATTTCTTGTCCTTTCGCACTGCAAAAACATCGACATCCAGATGGCCCCAGTTTTGAAAGATTGGCAGGAAGTATGTCCAATTGATCTCCCATTCATGCCACAAAGTGCCTGCTCTGCTCAGGAAGTCTGCCTGCACATTAAGGGTTCCCGGTAAATGGGCTGCCACTACGAACGTGCCCCACGACTGACACTCATTCCAAATGTCTGTGGCCAACTGGCATAGGCAGGAGGACACCATCCTGCCCTGAAGGTTGAGATAGCAGAGCGCCCTGGTGTTGTCTGTGAGCACCGCCCCTACCTGTTGCTGCACCAAGTGACGGAAGGATCTCAGGGTGCACTGAATGGCTAGTGACTCCAGAAAGTTGATATGATGATGAGTTACCTGAGGTTCCCACTGAGCCCCTCATAGAAGGTGCGCTCACTACCCCCAGAGAAACACATCCATGGTCAGGATTAGTCCCAGGTTCGGTGGGTGGAATGGAGCTCCCACCAACAGGTTCCGACAGTCTTCCCATCAACGGAAGGAGGCTAACACGGATTCCAGGAGGATAAAGCACTGAGCCTGAGACTGTCCTCTGAGGGTGAAACTTCTGGACAAACCAAAGTTGTAACAGTTTGGCAAAAATGATGACTGATGTGGTTGCTGCTATGAGTCCCAACAGCTGCTGTATCTGTCTTGCGGATACCATCCTCTGGACTCTGAAGAGGATGACGTGAGAAACAACGACCTCTGTGAGAAACACCCTGCATAAAGTTGAGTCCAGGACTGCACCAATAAATTGAACCCAAGTAGAGGGTGTGAGCATTGACTTTTTCAGATTTACGTGCAGCCCCAGAGCTGCTAATGTATTGAGGGTGAGGGTGATGTGATTGAGTAGGGTTGTTTTTGAAGTTGCTACCAGCAACCAATTCGCAATGTATGGGAAAATACGAACCCCACGCAGATGAAGCTAGGCTGCAATGACCACCATCACCTTGGTGAAGACATGGGGTGCTGTTGAAAGCCCGAAAGGAAGGGCTTTGTATTGAAAATGTCTCTCACCAACAGCAAAACGGAGGAACATTCTGTGAGAGGGATGGATGGAGACATGAAAATAAGTGTCCTGCAAGTCCAGAGTCACCATCCAGACTCCTTCCTCCAGAAGGAGAAGGATAGATTGCAATGTTGTCATATGGAATTTTTTGTAAACGATGTATTGGTTCAGATTTCTGAGGTCCATGATGGGGTGGAGGCCTCTGTCCTTCTTGGGGAGCATGAAATAACAGGAATAGAACCCCATACGATGGTGAGAGAATGGGACCGGTTCTATGGCATCTTTGAGGATAAGATTTTGTATTTCTTCCAGAAGCAATACTGGAGTGGGAACGAAGGTGGAGCCGACTGGATATCCCTCCCGAATTAAAGAGATAACCCACCAATCCAAAGTTATTCGTTGCCAGACCTGCAGGTATGGAGATAGGAGGGTGGACAGAAGGAGTGGTGGATTGAAGTCAAAGGCTCTGCTTGGGAACCTTCTGGGCCTTAGACCTAGGTTGTGGAGTCAATGGAAACTTGCCCTTGGACCCATAGGGACAGGAGAAAGTATCTGAGGATATCTGCCACTGTCTTTCAAGAGACAACTTGAAAGACAACCTGTGAGACCAAGATTTATTCCAGGATTTTCCTCTAGACTGCCTGGTGACTGCAGTAACTCCCAGGTTGCGAGACGTCTTAAGACTTTTGTCCAGGTCTTGTAGAACCGAATCTGTGGTGGAACTGAAAAAACCATCACCTTCGAAAGGGAGATCGTCAATGATCAGTTTGGTGTCCTGCTATAAGGAGGTGGCACACAACCAAGTGTGGCGCCGTAAAGCTACTGCCAACGTGAGGGTCTTAGATGCCACATCTAAGTTAAGCTTGGTGGCATTGAGCTGATGCTTAGCCAGGAGCATGCCCTCCTTCTGAAGCGTCTCACTGGTTGGTTAAATTTTTCAGGGAGTGCTGCAAGGAATTCCGATATCTGCTCCCACAAAACATACTGATATCTGCCCATGCAGGCAGCATAATTTGACGCCTTGATGCCCAGGGCTCCCGCAGAATAAAATTTTCTACCGAAGGAATCTAACTTCCTTTCTTCTTTGTCAGATGGAGCAGAGCGATGATGATGCTTGAATCTTATGAGGGTTGCACGCTGGTGCCGACAGTTGCAGTCTTGCGAACTCTGGTAGCGGGTGAGGATCTCGATATCGAGAGATCCGAGATGACACAGACTGTCAATCCCATTCCATGGGAGGCCGTGGAGGGAACCAGGGCATGCCACCTGGAAACGGGTACGCCCCATACATGCATTGCCACTGGCATTGGTCTCAGGGTGGTTGAAACTGTGTGGGCGATCAATCCCAACTGTCATGGCCCTGTTGGAATGGGTGAGCTACATTTGTTCCATGCTCCAAATGGAGGCTTTCCATGCTGGGAGATCGGGGAACCTGTGTCAGGTCCATGTCTTGCTCAGAGTCTATGAGCTAAATTGGGTGTGAAGGAGGGGATTGCACACCTTATAACTGCCCACAGCCTGAGGAGTCAAGCGAAGCAGCTCCATCTGAGGCAATCCCTGACGGTACCGGGATTTTAGCGGAGGAGCTCTTTTTGTGCTTCTTATGCTTGGCAGGCCACTCATCCTTGCCCACCCAGTTTTTCTTAGCAGGTGTATGGGCTACGGACTGCGATGCTGAGTTTGAGTGTTTCAGCACCAATCTGTCAGCATTGGATTGGCTTAGTGTTGGAGACTGTTGAGCAGTCAACCCTGATGCGGGGTTCGACATAGAGGTGTGTCCCGAAGAGTCCTGTGATGAAGCCATTGGAGAGAGAGCTGACTCAAGTAGCGCCACTCGCAGTCTTGCTGCTCGGTTCATCCTCGTTTGACGGGAGAATTTGGCACAGTGGGCACAAGAGTCAATGCGGTGCGATTCCCCCAGGCACAATAAACAAAGGGACTGTCCGTCAGGGAGTGTGATTTTACTGCCGCACTTCCAACACCGTCTGAAGAAGCCCCACCGTTTGGCCATAAGCCGTAGGCAGGTAGAAAAAGTCTACCAAGGCAGATGGAAGGAAAAACCTAACTATCTAACTAAACTGAAAACTAACCTTAGCTAACTACAAAAAACAGAAGAAAAAGAGGTCGAAGCCAAAGTTTTTTACCAACAGAGGTGTAGAGAGTCCTACCAGCCCGGTGGTCAGAAGAGAACTGGCAGGATAGGTGTGCTCCTCCCCTGGTCATGCACACTGGAGCCCGGCATGTGACCAGGGAGCGGGCGCAAAAATCCCTTTAGCTTTCTACAATACCGATTGGGGTCGGTGCAGGCGCACTATATCCCAGAGATGTGATGCACAGAGACCACGAAGAAGATCAGATGGTTCCAATCATGATGGGGGCAGAGGAATCCTTGAAGGGTAGCTACTAGTTAGCAACAGTAGGGGGAGGTAATGCTCCCACTAAGCTGTGGAGTCTTGTGAGCAAAACTTCTACTTTGTGAGCTACCGGCATTAAAGCTGTGAACAAGCAATATGATTACTGCATGAATTGGTTTGCTCTGGAGCCATCCTTCCTGAGCTGAGACAAAAAATGCATGAGCCGGAGGCTAAAAAACTGTGAGCTAGCTCACACTAACTCAGCTTAGAGGGAACACTAGTGGGAGGTGACACTGGTGGAGGTCCCTTTGTAGACAACACCAGTGCCAATTCAGCTAACCCTGATTAGTACTGTGCAGAAGGCGGCAATGGTAAACCACTTCTGACCAACTCTTACACTGAAAACCTTATAATCTGGCAATGCAAAACAACAACAAACCTTTAGTAGCTTCCAGTTTTGTTTCCGGTAACAGTTCAAATGCTAATTTTAACCTACAAACACCAAAAGAGTCTAGGGCACTGGTGACAAGAGATTTACCAATTTCCATATGAACCAGCCAATTAGTAAGGTAATTTTTGCTGACTTTGGTGACACAGGACAGGTTTATTTGTAGAGGTAATCATATTATGTTTCCTTCAGGGATATTCACTGCCACTGTTACCTTTTAGACATCAGGCTAAACCTATCCACCCACATTAGTATTAGTATTCTGACCTCGATGACCTGTTTTCACCAGATTTCAGAAGCTAAGCAGGGTTGGCCCTTAGCACTTGAATGGGAGACCGCAAAGGAAGTCCAGGGTTGTTATGCAGAGGCAGGAAATGGCAAACCACACCTGCTCATCTCTTGCCTTGAAAACACCATAAGGTCACCCTAAGTTGGCTGCAACTTGATGGCACATTCCATCACCAATCTGTTTTTAGCAGTTTTAGCAGCAGTAAGGAAGGTTGGACTAGTTTGCCCTTATATAATTTTTTATCATTTAATGGCATTTGAGGACCAAAATGGTGGAAACACACCCTAGACTTTGTCTCACGAGAACCCTGATAAAATAAATACATCTCTTGAAATAATAGTTAGATACTCTCCATACACACAGAGATTCAATCTGCATCAATAGGAGAACTGCTAAACTTCTGGAAACCTGTAAAAACAAACTGGCTTGCCGTTCCAGGTTGGGGTAGAAGCTGAAAATGGATGGGCAAGAACACTGTCATGGTTCATTTGGACAGCAATGCAAAAACTTCCAGCCTCTTCTGAGAAGACCCTGCTGCTTCTATCTGTTGTTGCAACTTCTCTAGAAAAAGAAAAAGGCTTATTACAAAACCTTGAATGTAGTGAAGCTCATAGCAGAAGCTTATAGATATTACATTACCTCTTGTATTCAATTTTCTGGAACTCATATACATTGGCTCTTCAGCACATTGCTCTTCTCTGTCTGTAGCTCACTAGCAGAGCATCTGCTTGATACGCAGAAGGTCCCAGGTTTAATCCCCAGCATCTCCAGTTAAAAAAGAATCAGGTAGGAGTTGATGTGAAAGACCTCAGCCTGAGACCCTGGAGAGCCACTGCTGGTCTGAGTAGACAATACTGACTTCGATGGACCAAGGGTCTGATTCAGAATAAGGCAGCTTCATGTGTTCATGTGTTCTACATTCATTTACAAAAACTTGGAATCTGAAATATTGTTCCTGCCAACCGCATTCACACTACCCTTCAGCCCAGAAGCTATCTGGCTTCTACTGTTCATTTTTTAAAAAAATGGAGCTATAATTATATAACGGTGTTGAAACTGCCCCTCTAAAAGTACAGAATGATGGAAAAAATGGATTTCTTTCATTGTTTCAGTCTTTAACATCACCATTATTCTGGATGAGATAAAATATTATACCACTAAATAAATGGGAACGTGCAGCAAGTAAAAAATCTTCATCAACAGTCTTAATCGGATCTTCTACAAGCCAATATGAGGGCATCTCGTTGCAAAGACCTCATTCATGCAAAGAAAAGGTTCATTTAAAGTGCAGTAATAAATAATAAATGGGGAACATATTTTTGAAAGGTTATTCTGTCACAAAGTTAATTTTGGCACAAGATGACTCAAACCATCTGCAGTTTGAGGAAGAAGAATTGGACGTTTTGACAAGCCTGAAACCTCATACTTACATTTTCTTATAAAAAATCCCGTTTAATTCCAGCTCCTTTAAAGAACATGCTTTGCCATCAACTCTCCATTAAATGCTAGCAATGAAAAACCCCCTGCTGTCTCATACACTCTTCACCTCTTAAACAAGGGTTGAAAAGGTCAAGTTGGTTTTGTGAACTTTTATCAGACACACCACTTCCTTCACACATACTATGAAGGTACATGTTAAATCTTCTAAAATGTCACCTTACTGAGAACAGACTCATGGTACAAGGTTGTCTGGATTCATCACTCAATCATATTGGTGGGTTGGAACACAACTGCTTATTTTGTAGGGCAGAGCTATGTTTTGTTGTTTTGTGTTTGCCATTTTAAATCACAGAAGATGCTTCGTGTTCATTAAACACCGACTAGTATATTTCACACAGGATGAGGAATTATATTTGAAAGGATAGTTAAAAATGTCAACCTAAACACACTTATAAATAACAAAATAAATAGTGGCGATTTTTGAAGAAAAAAAATGGTGGTCTCTACTTAGAGCAACTAAGGTAGCCACTCTAGCCAAGTGACTTTGCCTCCTATTCTCCCACTTCTGGGTTCAGAGAGGACATGGGGGTCAGTGGGCTGAAGAACAGTAGAACAAGGATGTACAACTGACAATGGAGGAAAGCAAATCTGGGCCAGGGAACAGGGGAAGAGAGGGAAAAGAAGCCCAGAGGAAGTGTGGCTAGAGGGAGAAAGAGTTAAAGGAGACATGTCATGAAAGAAAGAGGAGTAGGAAAGAAATGTGAACAAGTGAAGGGAGAAAGGGAAATATGGGAAGGGAGTGTGAGGGAGAGGACTGAGGGAAGCGAAAGAACACCAGGTGCCTGCATTGTACACTCCTGATATTTTCACTAGTAAGATAGTATATACACACTAGTTTTTCACATGCCCTGACACAGATGGCCCAGGCTAGCCCAGTCTCAGAAGTTAAGGGTCATCCCTGGCTAGTATTTAGATGTGAGACCACCAAGGAAAACCAGGGTCGTGACACAGAGGCAGACCATGGCAAACCACTTCTGAACATCTCTTGCCTTGAAAACCCTACAGGGTTGCCATAAATCAGCCGTGACTTGATGGCAACAGCAACAAAGTTTTGCACATGCATGCCAGGGGTTATATATGTGTGTTTAACCACAAGGGATCACTCAGAGATGTGATCTGTTACCCACAGTAATGTGACAGGTCAGTGAACGTAGCAAGGGGTAAATCCACAACAACCAGACCAGTCCCAGTTCTTTTAGTAGTTTCACAGTGAGTTGGATCCAATGGGAAGTTTCCATAGATGGAGGGACTCCCAATCCACAAAACATGACATTCTCACCTTCCCCTTCCTCTGCAGCCAAAAATGCTGTTCAGAGGGGGCATTTTGAGCTGCAGAGGGACATGAAAGTCTTGCCCCTTGGATGGAAATCCTTTCATTGGTGGAAATGCTCTCTGGGATCCAAGGCAGCACGTGCTCAAAAACTGGTCACCTTTGAAACACTTTTAGTCAAGTGTCCAGATCAAGACAAGAAAACATACTTCATGAGAAGACATTTAGGCAGCAGCCACGCATCAATGGATATTGTGCTATCGTTATATTATAATGTTCATTCCCAGCTGGATTTTTCTGCGCAGGCAGGACAACAGTTGTGAATTATTGCCATAGAATAACAAGAGCACAATCTCCAATGATGCGTAGATGCAACCTTAGTCATGTCACTGACTCTGCAGCAACCATCAGCAAATTTTAATTCAAATACATGCTTTGTATCATTCAGGACAGAATATACCATCCAGGATTGTCGAAACATCTCTGAAACATAATGTATGTGCTAATCTGTTAACCAGCATGAAAGCCATTAAGGAACAAAGATTTTAATATCTGGTAATGTGAACGCATTCCTTTTTAGAGAACATATTACATAGCCCAGTTTGCCGTCCATCATCTACTAAGTAGCAAAATAATTATTTGAAGATAATGAGAATTAGTTTTGAAATTGCTGAGAGAAATCAACATACACAACTAGTGTCACACGTTACTAAACAACCAACACCTCCTTTGCATCACTGCTTTGAGTGCACAAAGAAGCAGACTACATTTTGTTATACAGCCTGACAAACACAGCACACAATCCAACCCAAATTCAGGCATTTTTTAATCAATGAGAAAAGTGAAGCATATTCTTAAATGAGCAATCCTATGCAGGTATCCTCAGAATCCTACTGAAGTCAACTCAGTTTTATTCCCAGGTGTTCTTAGGATTGCTCTGTAACCCTTTCTGACGGAACTTAATGGAATTTAAGCAGTCACAAGTTGGAGGGATTCATACTTGTTTTAGGATAAATTTTAAAAAATGACAATAGAGCAGGGATGTCAAACATGTGGCCTGGGGGCCAGATCAGGCCCCCGGAGGGCTTCTATCAGGCCTGCAGTGGAACTGGCTGTCTTCTGCCTCTTCTTCCAGTTCTGCTGCTGCAGCGTCATTGTAGGTTTGCAGCTTTCAGGTACACCTGAAGAGCATACTCAAGATTGCAACAGCACAGATACTTTGATGTAATAATTCAGAGCAAGAGGTGTCAGTTATCAGACACTGTTAAAAAACAAAATATTGCAAGAGTACTAATGTTTTAAGCATGTTTTTATTTTAAGTAAAAAAAAACCCTTTGTGTTTGTGTCCTTTATAAAGTTTATATCTCTGCTACCTGGCATTACATTTTATGACACACACGGCCCGGCCCAACAAGGTCTCATTTATGTCAGATCTGGCCCTCATAACAAATGAGTTTGACACCCCTGCAATAGAGTATGTTTGGTCATTGTCAGGGGTCTTTTTGTAGAAAAACAGCTGCAGGAGCTCATTAGCATATGTTACTTTTTTCCCACCATAGAGAACAATGGAGGGAATAGGGGCAAACTGTTTGGGGGCCCATAGAATTGGACCCCCTGATCCAATGTTCTTGAAACTTGGTGGGTATCTTGGGGAGAGGCTCCATCAGCTACTCTGTGAGTTTGGAGCCTCTCCCTCAAACCCCCTCCCCTCCAGGCCCCAGAATATACCCTATGTTTTCACCATTGACTTCAATGGCCCATAGGATCTAATGGAGCTGAAATTGACATTCGGCTGCCTGAAAGACTCCCCAGGACGCCAGCTGGGGGTGGGGCTTGGCTCCTGAGCTCCCAGAGCTGCACTCCGGTGCGCTCCCCGCCCAAAAGACCCCTGGTCATTGTAACAAAAGATAGGTGATTCAAATCTGCTGCTGCACCATGAATCTGAAGAAAATTGGTTGATTTATAGTTAGGTCCACAAGATGTTTGAATACTTAGAAGACAGCGTGGAAGAAAAGATGGAGACCTGAATGGCCTGATGAGAAAATAAATTCTGTTCTCACTGCTATGCCTCCTTTTCTCTCTCTTTAGGGGTGGTCATTGTGATTCTGGGGCTGGGCCCCAGGATGGAGCGGAACCATGTCCAAGTTCCCAACTGAGGTCAAGCAAGCGACAGCTCTTGCTATGTGGCTGAAGCCACCATGGGAAGCCAGCTGCCTATGCATCAGATGTGTGAGACACAAGCAGCAAGAGGAGCCTGCTATGACAGACCTCTGTCTCTTTCCCAACACTCAGACAAATTTTCCCGCCAAAAATATTTTAGTTCCCCTCAGTAACTGAGTTGCCATCCAGTAGCATGTATTTCTTCTTTGTCTGATAAGCTTAAATTGTCCCACCCTGTCACAGATATTTGTTTAGGCTTTAGACCCAGTACAGGAACTTCAGGGAAAGATAAAAGCTGTTCTGTTTTATAAACCCTTGTGAAAAGGTACTTGAGGCAGATTAACTTTCAAAAACAGAATAAAGATTTTATTAAACAGGCAGGGAATATATAAATATGAGGATTCAAAGTATAGATGTTGCTGAGAAAAAACTTTCTAATATATACAGAATTGAGGCTTTTGAACATATAAGAGAGTGTTGTTGAAGCTTAATTTCTGAGCTTCACGTTCTTTTCAGAGAGAGGTTTTTGCTTATTATATATTTCAGCTGTTACACAGAATCTTGAATACAGTTTCTTAGAGAATAGTTTTGTCTTAGTACTTCTAGGTTTCTCCCTTCAGAGATCTAGGTTTTCCGTTTAGGTATTACAGTTTTCACTAACTCCTGAGATGTCTAAGCTTCTCCCCTTTATCACAGACCAGCGGTCTCTTCCCAACCCCTTTCACTGGCAGGAAGTTATTCTCTTTGTCCCTAAGAAGCAATAACTCCCTTTTACTATTTGACTTGCAGGGGAGTTCTCCCTAACTACCTAGATTTTCTGCCAAATCCTTCTCCAGTATCCGTTGTCTGTATAAAGCTGTTCTGTAGCTTTCTTGGCCGAGAATCTAAATTCTCCTTCAGAGCAGTTCTAATCAGAGTTCTCTCTAAGCTGCACTAGGGGGTGCTGGAGCACGAAATTTTAGTCCCAGCTCAGGGATTTTAAGCTTCTGCTCATACTAAGTCATTTTTGCCCTCCTTTGGAAACAATGAAGGATGGGGGAACCTCCTTCTGAGGCCCACAGAATTGGACCCCTTGGTCCAATCTTTTTGAAACTTGGGTGGTTACCTCTACCTCAAAAAACTGCCCCCCCAGAGCCCCAGATACCCCCAGATCAATTCTCTATTATAGCCTATGGGGCTCATTGACTATAATGGTCTCTGTAGGCTATAATGGAGCCGGAAAAATAGAATTTTTTTCCGCACATTTGTTATGTTTTTCAGTATGATTTTTAAGCTGCCTTGAGTTACAGGAAAAGTGGGATATAAATATCTGAATAAATAAGTAGTTTGGGCAGGTTGATAACATTTAAGAAACTTCCTGTTTGTTAGGTTAGGAAGGATTCTGATAATGATTGTTACACCTTTGTTATACTTGACATGTCATATTTAACAAAACTTTTCCCCCAAGTGCTGGTACGTTTTCTAAGGCTCACTGCAAGGTGACAGTCTAAGGCCAGGTCTGCCAATATAGTGGACTGGGTGGAAAGGGATGGGTAGACCTGTTCTCTGGAGGCCAGGTCTACCAATATTTATTTATCAAATTTATACCCCACCCTCCAAGCTGAAGTCAGCTCAGGGCAACTTATAAAGGAGTAAAACACATAAATAATAACTGCTGACAATCCAAAAACAGTTGAATATTGTAAAGTGCTAGTAGACATAAAATCTGATAGTGTTGTTATTTAGCAGTGGCAGCAACAATACAGTGATCTATCTTAATAGTCATCTTATAGATCGCTTCCTTTATGCGGTGGCACAGGCTGTTGCTGATAGCTCCAGGGGACAGAGTTCTCTGCCTTTAACTATTGGGGGCAGCTCCTTAGTTGAAGGCCTGGTGGAAGAACTTTGTCTTACAGGTCCTGCAGAACTGCATAAAGTCCTGCAGAGCCCTGATCTCTTCTAGGAGCTTGTTCCACCAGAATGGAATCGCCACCGAAAAAACCCTGGCCCTGGTTATAGCCAGCCTGGTGCCTTTGGGCCCGGGAGGGCCAGTCGGTTTTGGGACCCTGATCGCAGTGCTCTCTGGGGAACGTGTAGGGAAAGGCAGTCCCTCGGGTATGTAGGTCTCTGACCATAAAGGGCTTTAAAAGTAAGAACCAGCAAATCCGGTATGCTATTGGAAGCTAGTGCAATGCTTTCAGCACATGTTGGATGTGCTCCCGCATAGGAAGGCCCATCAAAAGCCTGGCTGCAGCATTTTGCACTAGCTGTAGACAAGGGCAGTTCCATATAGAGAGTATTACAGTAGTGGGAAAAGGAGGGCGGACCTGTTCTCTGGAGGCCATGTCTACCAATATAGTGGAAAGGGGAGGGTAGACTTGTTCTCTGGAGGCCTGGTCTACCCCCATAGAGGACATTTTCTGTAATGAAATTTGACTTGATTCTGTTTTCTCTTATAATGTTTAAATTATTCTTACCGTTTAAAAGAATTCACTCTGAGATTTTTACAGGGTTATGAAAATAATCTAAAAAACTAATTTATTTGATAGTCAAATGTAGACTTGCTCACAACTTTAATGCTACTAGCTTTTTTCACTCATGAGGTAGAATTTTTGCTCACAGCACTGTGGAGCTTAGAGGAAACACTTCTTCACTCTGTGGAAGTATTTTTCTGACTGTTGCCTGTCAGAAA
This sequence comes from Gekko gecko, assembly GCA_029375565.1. Classification (NCBI taxonomy): domain Eukaryota; kingdom Metazoa; phylum Chordata; class Lepidosauria; order Squamata; family Gekkonidae; genus Gekko; species Gekko gecko. The sequence continues at coordinate 293,488,243 of JAPDNY010000001.1, read as the reverse complement.
TCACTGACTCCCAAAGTCTCTTCCCTCCGAAGCCAAACCCTCTGGCTACTGATCCAGATGTTAGATTTCAGACAAAGACCAAAAGGCGAATTAATCTTTCCCCTCCAGATCAGCTGTCTTATTTCCTCTCTAAGCTGATGCTGGCCAATCAGAGAGTGAGTAGAGCAGCCAATCACATAATCTCTTCTCTCCAGGGAAGACTAACTCTTGAACTCCCTGACTCTCTGACACAAGCAGCATTTTTAAAAGACTGCTTTTCTTTGCAATCTGTCACACCTGCTCTTCTTCTGCCCCCCCTTTTAGGAGGGGCAGGGTTAAGGGTGGCAGGTTCCCCCCCCCCCGCAGGGTACCCAAGATAACTGCCCTTTTGCCCATTGGCTAAGGCTGCTCTCAGCTCTCTGTCTTCTTCTGCAGATTCTCAAATGCATTCTGCTTTTGGGCAATCACCGTATCAGGATCTATTTTAAAGTAAATTGCTAGCTGTGTGCACATTTACAGAACACAGTGAAACCACACTGTACTATTATTGCCCACTGAGATGAAATGGAGGGAATTATGTTCTGAACTGGTCAACACTATTTGGCTACATTGTGTCAGACTTCCTTGGCTTTCGCTGGAGATTGTTTTTTTTTTTCTTATTCACTGTCCCTTAAAACCTATGTCTGCTGTTCCCACCTTCTGCCATGTTGCACAGCAGGCAGAAAAAGACCTCACAGCTCACAAAACAACAGCTCAGGATTCAACCCTGCCAGAAAAGCACTTCAGCTTGCACATGGGAGGAGTGGGACCATTACTGCCAATTCTCCCTTCCTGCTCTAGTCCTCTATGCTACCATTCTATGTTGATTCTGAGGACTCCAACCATCAGGAGCAGCTGTTCAGGGGATGCATTGGGAAAAAGGGAAAACATGTTACATGAACAGAGCAACAGTCTTTATTTAGTAGATCCAAACCACTGGATGATGTATTGCTTGATGACTCAGTGCCAACATCTTTGTTACAGCACCTACCATTTCTCCCTGCAAATTCGTATTCATAAAAATCTGGAAAGTATTACTTCTAATAAAAAGCCTTAAGCCAAGTTGAACAAAAACAATCCCTGAGAATTAATGAAGTAACATCAGAGTTTCTCCTAAACCAGATATTAATAGAGGTGAGGGTTACTCTAGCCTCCAATCTAATCAGTCCAGTTTCCAGATGTAGATTTGGATTAGAGGCACTGTTAGGAAATCGGAATAAGGCTCTTAAAGTTTAGATTGAGTTTTCTCTAATGGGGCAAAGCTTGAAGTAGGTGGGCCCAACGTAGTCCCATATATGAGTTGTAGTGCCGTTTTGGACAGATCCAATTTAAGGGCCGCAGGTATGAAGTAACCCCCCTTTTGTAGAATTGAATTTAATAATACCTTGAGCAGATTTTCGCCCAACTTTTGCACCATATTCATGGTGTGCCTTCCTTGCCTTGGAAGATTAAATTACAACCCCTTAATACTTAAAAGTTAACACCTGTTCCAATCTATGGCCAAACTGCTTTAATGCCCTTTTGAGGCCTATGGGAGTCTTAGACAGCAGAACCATGTCATCTGCATAAAATAAAGCTACTATATGCCAATTTGCTAGGGAGGGAGGCTGAGTATCAACTGTACCAAAGTTACCAATCAAATCATTAATTTTAAAGGCAAAAGGGAAAGGGGGCCAAATGCAGCCTTGCTTAACACCTTCTGTTGTAGGAATGGTAATAGTTAAATGCCCTTGTTTATTACATCTGACCTTAACAGCTGTATTAGAATACATTGCTTGAATCAAAAATAGAAGTCTCCTAGAGTATTAGAGAGCCCTGGCTTTTGTAGATAGCATCCTAAGTTACCTTTTGAGTAATCCAAAATCTAGTCGGTGTCAGAAAGCTGCCAACTTGCTGGCAAGATAGGGAAGAGGTTCATCTCTTACCACCTCCAGGCATCTCTGGCATAATCAGTCAGGTACACGGTTTGCTCATCACCATCGATAGCTAGGGCTGTTGAAAGTGGAAGTCAGCCTCCTTTTCTAACGACTATACCCTCATCCTCTGAAATTATATATAATTTTGTAACAATTCAGACATGGATAGGAGGCTTGCCAGTGGATTCAATGGCACTTGTTTACATTCCCGCACAAACGAGCAGAACTGAAATGCACTCCAACGCCTCCAAAAATATAAATAATTGTACACATAGCTAACTTTCAATGGTAGGGATTGGCTGGAGCCCCTGTGCTCCCAAATGCAAAAAGCTAGGAAAACTTCCCTTTGTAAGCAGCTGATCCGCAGAGACTGTTGCTATGGGGAAGATACCTCCCATTTAGTCTGCAGCAATTTGTCACTTTAATTCTAAGGAACTTCTGCTAGTTGACAATTGTTCTACCTCAAATCTTTCACTAGATCAGCATTCTGACACAGAGATGAGACCCAGAAACAAGGATAGCTGGACACTAATCTTCATTTTTGAAAGAGCTTTCCTTTCCCACACATATACACAAACAAAATGTGGGGTTTTTTTGGGGGGGGGGGCAAGAGTGGAGCACAGCTGATCATTATTGCCTCTTACAAGGAACAAAATGTGAGCGAAGTAAATATTTTATTGTAAGTGGAGATTACAGATTGTGGTTGCCAAATCGCTGATTCAGACAGCAGCAAGTGAGGGAGAAGAAATGAGGCAGCACCAGCAACCAAAGCTCCATGTTTCCTAGCAACCAGGCAGTGTGGGGACAGCCCCCGGGAGGGACTGAATGAAATAGGTAGGGACTGGGATGTAGCATTGTTGTGCGGAGTTGAATTTCTTTTTTCCAAAATTCACTTAATTTTTTAGAGATAGCCATTGACTCCTCTTATTCTCTTTCGAAAGAAGAATTTCTATTTATTTATTTATTTATTGCACCTGGTAGAGGAGCATAGGAAGGTTTGGGAAGACAGTGCCTGACTCTAAGCATCAACAGAATGAACTTCTGAGATTTTGCAGAACCTCTTTTCCTGCTCCCTCTCTCTTCACATTTCTATTTTGAACAAAAAGGAATTACTTCAAGACAGACTCTGAAGTGTTCCCTCTAAGCTGAGTTAGTGTGAGCTAGCTCAGTTTTTTAGTCTCTGGCTTAATTTTTTTTTTCTTAGTTCAGGAAGGACGGCTCCAGAGCAAACTAATTTAAGCAGTAGCCAAATTGCTCACTCGCAACTTTAATGCCAGTAGCCCACAAAGTAGAATTTTTGCTCACAAGGCTCCACAGTTTAGAGGGAGTATTACTCTGAACTCCTAAAAAAAAAGAGGGAAAGGAATGGATTCTTGGATTGCAGGGAGAAACTGGGTAAAGAGGAATTAAGAGAGTTTCTCTTATCAATGCAACTGCAACCAGTAGATTTTTAAACCACCAAGATTCCTGGCTACCATTCTGCGGTATTCTGGCCCCTTCAATCAGGCCCCCATTTTAAACTAGGAAAAGAAAGAACCCTGCTTGAAGGGACATGGCTGCACTTTACTTAGACAGCCAAGACCACCAAATGGGAAGGGTTTACTTTTTGCCTTCTGACCCAGGTGTGCATGCCAAAGGTTTTGGCATTAGGACTGGTACCATCCTATTTATGTCACTCAGCAGTGCTAGGGTTGCCACCTTGCACAAGGCAGAAATGGGGCCAGGGGTGGAGTCCACCCTGGGATACGGCCTCTCCCAGGGTCCAGTCACCCAGAGATTGGGCCCACCTACCAGCTACTTGCTGCAAAACAGAAGGGGAAGGGGAGAGGAGATGAGCCAGAAGAAGGGACAAAGACTTTGTAAACCTCATTCATTGCACTTGCTTATTTCCCTTATCCATAGACCAACTCTGATTATGGTGGGCTATACTGGATAGGACTCTCAGCTCTCATCCCAACCGATCTGAGTCATTTCACTTATAAGAGACAGAATAAATAAGTATATAATACCCCGGCCTCTTTTCTATTCCCTTCATTGTAACTCCCTGGCTGAAGGCAGGAAAAAATGGCGTTATCAAAGAACAGTGGGCCCATTGGCAACCCTGCTGGGCACAGGGGGGAAAATTCAAAACTGACAATTTGCTTCCTCTTACCTGAATCAGGAATTTGTCTAATGGCTTAGGATGCTATCAAATTTCACAGTTCTAGCCTGCCATCACACACACTAAATAATCCACTTTCAATGCACTTTTGAACTGGATTTTAACAGTTCACTAAGGGTGTGTTCAGACGGATCTTTTGATCTGCCATAGGAACGACTCCCTTGCGGATCAAAAATGCACGACCAGACAGAAACATCTGCGAAATATTCCGGTCCCATAGGCATCCCGTTCTGCTGCGCCTCCAATCCTGATTTAAAAAGTAGCAGTTTCAATGTAGGGTTTTCGCTTACCCGCGCAACAACTGCAGACTTTCTTCCGTCTGGTCACTCCATTAGCGCGCGATGCTCCCGTCGGCTTGGTCTGACGTCAGACCGAGCCGACGGGGAGCGATTTTTAAAAAATTGAAACCCCATGTGCGCTTTAACGAGGAAACGCATTCAGCGATAAGCGCTACGAGGAATGTAATATTCATGCTTATTTCTTTTAGGGACAAGATGTTACCGCGAAGGGAGATGGAGGGGGGAAGGACTGTTCTAACTTGCAAAATAGTCCCTCCATTGATCATGATGGCAAGGGGGAGGACCGGGACTTTGCTGAAAACCCTCCGCGATCGCCTCAGTTCTCCAAGGAGGCGCAGCCTTGCCTATGCGAATGTACAAAACTTTTTTTTAAAAAAATCCTCAGTGGATGCCGTGTAGACAAATCACGGTGGGAACAACGCGCGGTGAGGCTATTTCATGGGGGGCGTCTGGTCGTGCTAGGCTGGATTAAAAAAATCGGGATAAAATTTTAGGAGGGCTCATGGCGCGATTGACTGGCCGTCTGAACGCAGCCATAGTAAAATCCATTGGAAAGTGCACTGAAACTGAATTGAAAAAGTCTTATTTAATGTGTGTGATCGCAGCCTTACTGTTCTGAGCTGAAAATCCCCATTCCATTTTCACTTTTCTCTCATGCAAACCAAACTTGTGTGCCTATGTTTTCACAACAGTTGCTGTTTCTTGGGCTGATTTTGCCCTGTTAAAAAAGATGCAGTTTTAACATTGTTTTTCTGCATCAGTGAAAAAGCTAGCCAGATCCAACTCATAGAACATTAATTATGTTAACTATTTTAGTTTTGTTTATAGACCAGGAAATGATGTTAGAGAGAAAAATCCAATAGATCCAATTTTGCTGTGACAGATCATATGATAGGAAGCGGTACCTTGAGGATGCAAATCAAAACATTCAATGAGGCCGTGGTGTATTGGCTTTGCTATTTAGGTTTAATAATATGTGATCATCGAGTCCTGTATGAAGAGGAAAGAGCCATTTGGGGCAACTCCTGGCTCAAAATACCTATATCAATGGGAGAAATTTTTTGTCAGCCACACAAAATGCATCCATGCTAACAACATTTTGTATGTCATCTTGGCATCAATAGGACCAGCTGTCTGGGCTAATGGAAGCATGCAATCATCCTGATGATTCCTGGAATAATCCAGGGGAGAAGATGATGGTGATGATGACGATGATTACCTTGGAGACACCTGCCTTTCAAATGGCACATGCCTTCTCTCCCTCCCCCACGCCACCATGTAACAGCCCATAATCTGTTCAGAGTGACTGCTAGGCTCGAATCTCTCATGTTTATTTAGATAGCAGAATTTAGGCCCTGAGATGAAGCTATTTAGGAGAGAGGAAAAAAGTAAACTGAGAAACACTTACAGACCTTGGCACACGGGATACATTTATTTGAGGGACATACAGGTATGTGCATGGTGTGTACAGAGAGGACATGGGGAAGATCAGAAAAAAAAATTGCTTCCAGGCTCTCTCCCGTCAAAGTTGTTGTTACTGTCTGTCCTTTTAATTTATAGAACAACTTTTATTCCACAACAGACATGACCTTTCTTCCCAACAGTTCACTTGTCAAATGAAACGTTTCTTTCAATGCACGCACCTTCCCCTTTTAAGACGCCACACGCTTTTGAATCCCGAACTGGAAATCCTGCCAAAAATCTGTCTGTCAATTAGATCTTCATCCCATTTCATCCAACTATTAAAGGCAGCATTCACAGCCTAAGAAATTTCACTATCACTTTTATGCAGACAGGAAATCAAGACAGCTAATTTTGCTCCAAACTTTTTCACCCCCCATGAAGTTTTGTACAGTTACAAGGCTAGGGGGTAGGGGCTCAGAAATTCATAGTGGGTGGGTAGAACTGGGAAAAGTGACAAAGACATCCCTCCCTGCAGTGGATACCAGGAAACACATTGGTGGGCACACTGATGGGGATCACTCACTAGGGCTATCATTCAAAGCAACTGTAATTTGCGCCCGCCACCCCCACCCCCGTTGGAAGAAAGAGACAGACACCAGGTTGGGTTTAACTAAGGGCCACTTTATTAACTATTTACATCTTTTTGTGGCAAGGGCATACCCCAAGTGCAGAAATAGTCCAAGGCCAGGGGTCACCCCAGACATTGGGCAAGCCACCATGGGGGGCATACCAAGAGAGATAGTCCCGAAGCAGCGGGATCTCCAATGCCCCAGCTGTTGAATGGCTGAAGCCAGATAGCCCACAGCAGCTGCCATGGAGGCTGAGCCAATCCAGAAGGAGTGGGTCTCAAAACGAAACTGCTCCAGCCCCAACCTATCCAATGCCCACCACCAAGATTGAAACCTGGTCAAGGGGTGGGTGTTGCTGTACCGGAACAGTGTGCCATCCTCCAGGCCCCTCACTGCCAAGTATTGTTGGAGCACCACCACCAAACAAAGGTCAACCTCCGAGCAAGCTCCTACCTCAATTTCCATTCCTTTCAGACATTGATCAGTCTTTGACCACTGCACCCTGATGTGGATAGGTAAAAGGTAAAGGTTCCCTTGCTCGAAAGCCAGTCGAATCCGACTCTAAGGTTGCGGTGCTCATCTCCGTTTCAAAGCCAAAGAGCCAGCGTTGTCCGAAGACATTTCCATGGTCATGTGGCCAGCATGACTAAACACCAAGGTGCACAGAACGCTGTTACCTTCCCACCGAAGTGGTACCTATTTATCTACTTGCAATTTCTTGCTTTCAACCTGATGTGGATGCTGCTTCCCAAAACCTGAATGTCCTGTAACCTCAGTGCCCTACCTGACCTTTCACTATGTGAGCCCACCACCAATTCACTCCCATGTAGTGCCCCAAAGAAGTCCACCAAAGCTATGGCATGAAAAAAGCAGACCTCATAGTCAGTAGAACAGACAGCCCCGCAGGCCCACGCAATCCCTCAGGACCTTGGGCAAAACAGGCTCTCTCCTATCAGCCTGCATTCCTACCTCCCACAACCAACCCTCTAACCTCTTCCGAATGTGTAAGTCCCCTATGACTTTGAAAAAACCCTGAACCTTACTCAGGAAGACCAAGGCCAACAGCTTACCCTCAACAGACTGGATCTCCATGCCCTTATCCTTAAGGTCAAAACAGTACTGCTTCAGATGTGTTACCTGCCAAAGCCCAGCTCACTGCCTAAAAAGCACAAACTGCCGGCACACTCGGCCATAGGCCCTCCTGGTGCTCAGCACCAAGGCAAGCTCTATCACCCTCTCAGCCTCAGCTCACCAAGCTGCCACAGCTCCGAGGGCACCCAGGTAAGCTGGGGATCGGCTCCTCCTCTGTGCTCCAATGACTCACTGCACCTGCTCTCCAAAGCAGATAAGTGAGCTAAAACACAGGCCTAGAACCTTCTGTTGGCAGCTTGCCTAGTGCCAACCTCTCTAGGATGGCCTGACTGTCCTGATCTGCCTAATCCTCATCTGATGAGAGCCATTAACCTTTGTAGTACTGCTAACAGTATGTTGAAACACCAGTAAACTCCGAAAAATCTTAATTAATGCTCTTGGTATGATTTTTATTAATTACGTGCTCAGAGGCTCAGTTGAACAAATGAAGAAGGAAGTGCATCAGGGATGTAGAATACCTATACACAACACAGGCATTATAGACACATCCTAAACAAGTTATAGTGGTCTGGGATTAAAAAATAAATAAATAAATCTTGTCTCCGACTGGTTGCAGAATCAACGTCCTCTCAGCAGTCTGACTTCCCTGCTCCATGCCAGAAACAAATCTATATTTCACCCACCATATCTCACTGAAATGCCTTCACCTCTCAGTTCAGTCTTCAGAAGATGCTAGGCACTCTTCATACTGCATTATCTTCTCTTCTGTTTTGTTGCGATGGAGAGAATCCGTTGAATACAAGCAACTTCTGACTGATAAGAATGCTTCAGACATTTACATTTTACTGTACATTTTTAAGTTCTTCTCCCTTTTGTAAGCCAGTCAAACAGTTGGGGCAGCAGGCATTTGAAAAGAACCTGTATGGCTGTTTTCCTAACCCACCCCCCTCTGTTAGTCATGTTTATTTGTTGTGTTTTTCGGAGATTTCTGTCAGCACCCTCCCATGGTGGCTGCGCTAACACATCTCCTCACAATGCTTGAGGTCTTTACAATCCAATGTCGTTTGCTGTCTAGACTTCAGCTAACCACCAATTTGTGTAAAGATGATAGTTATTCATTGCTTTGGGAGACTATTATATAGATGTCATTCTTCAGTCCCTTTTTCAGGATGACTGATCATTAGATTGCCTATCAGTTTTCATTTTTTTAGAAAAAAAATAACCCTGTATATCTTGCTGCTCATATAAGTATGTATCTCAGTCTGTAGTTCCACTTTCACAGTACCTCAAGTTGTTTCAGTTTGGGAAAGCAAAAGTTGAAATTTTCATTCTACTGTAGTTGGATTTTAGTTTTTCCTTCGATTTCAGCTTTGTGCACTTTAACCAAACTGAAATTACAAAAGCTGTTTCAGCCTACAATGAAGACAAAGTTGCAATCAGAAAAAAAAAATATGGCAGCTAATCCAGGACAGAAAAAAAGGAAAAATGGAAACCAAGCATGATAATGTATGGGTCATAATCTGGCCACTTGCATACATCCATATTTAAAAGGGCACACACTCAAAACAGCAGCTGAAAAAAGATCTGGGCTGAGTTCGTTTCTCCTGTTTTCCACAGGTATAGGAATATGGACACAAGAGGGGCACTGTAGGATTTAACCCAATGTCTGCTAGTGTTGTTATGGGGAGCAGAAATTCTTTTTTCTGAAATCCCACCCTTTTTAGGTATAGCCATTGATTCCTCTTGTTCTCTTTCAAAATAAGAATTTCTCTTTAACCTCTCTTTGTTATTTTTGTTACACTTCTGTGAATCCTTTTGTAACTTCAGCCCTTTCATGTTTTTTTGTTTGGGGGGGGAGGGTGTTCCCTCCCAAGGGTGCTCTAGCAGGAGAGTAAGAAGTTTTGGGAAGACCCTGCCTGCCTCTGCAGAACTAAATTTTGAATTTTGTAGAGCCTCCCTTCCTTCCCTTCCTCCCTTTAAATTTCTGTTTCCTCAAAAGAGGGGGAAATGGACTGTTGGATTTTAGGAAGAAAGTTGGTTAAGAATTCCTCTTAGCAAAGCTAGACTGTCTGGTTTAAAAATGTGCAAGGCTAAGCCCAACACCTGCTCAGATCACCATAACAGGAGCATTTAATACAGGAAATCCTCAGATTTTACAATGTTTTTTCAGCCATGTGCTTTCTTGATCCTGAACTGCTTTGCTGGGAGGGGAAGGGGAAAAGCTCAATGGCAAAATGGGTCCTGCAGGCAACTCCTTCTGTCATGGGTGGATATGTCATTTACTCAACTGGCCCTGGTCCCACATTGCTAGACCTCTCCATCACCCTTTAGCACATACAGGATCCTTTCGTTGCTAGCACCAATGTTTTGTGAGATAGGGCCAAGCTGCTCCCCCAAATCTGTCACAGAGATGCAGGAGCTTCTTATATCCCCCCTTTTTTTTGCTTTTAAAAATTACATTGGGGGCATATCTCACTGGGAACCACAGGGATGCGGTATCATCTAGTTCAGCCCTTGAAGGCGTTCCGGTCTGGTTACCTTCAACCCTTTTGTCTGCCAAGACAGAGACTTTTCTTCAAACCCAGAATCGCCCTCCTACTTCAAAACACTATAGATGAAGAGAAAAACCTTGGAAATCTCACTTGTTAGAAATATTCAAACACAGGTGGGCATCTCCTTACTGTCTCTTTATAGCTCAGTAGGCATGAACCAATTAGGCTTTAATATGTGATCATGGAGATTGACCACAAAGCAGTAATTTCAGAAAGGGGAAAAAAATAATATTTGATGTACCAGAAGTTACTGGTTACAAAAAGAAAAGTCATACAGTTGAACAACAACTAGAAGCATCTTAGCAAAGGAAAATAGAGTGAATGCTATACACATCTCATCCTAGCTCTAAAACTTATGATAGTAAAGGCAGAAGTTCTTGTGCAGGTGCTATTTTTGAAGAGTGTAGGTTTTCATTAGGGAGATGTGTCCCCCCACTCCATCCAGTGCCCTTTCCCCGAGGAACAGAATAGAGAAACAGTGCTTGAGAAGATCTTGAGGAAGATGTCAACAGCTTTGTATACCAGGAGCCATTACATCAACCTCACGACCGTATCTCAAACCTATTTTTACACCTAGCAAATTAAGCATGCATCACATTAAGGGAAGGAACGATCTGTCATTCTTATTAGACAGTCAAGAATAAGCATAGGTAAACAGAGGTCAGCAATCAGCAGCATACCTGCTATACAGCTACTCCATACACAAAGGTATCAGGAAAGGTTATCAGGACGGAGATGAAATAGTTCGGGGAGGAATCTGAATGACCAGTTCTATAATTGTACAGCATTCTTTGATGGATGAGGTGACACACTATGTAGCTGTGAAGCTACAAGAATACAGAACTTGCTTTGACTTTTGCTCAGGCTACAGCTTGAGACAGGCTTTCAAAGCCAAAGGACCTCCCTGCACCTCACCTCAATGAAGAGTTTGAATAATGGAGTCAGATTACTTTTTATTTTTATTTTTTTTGTAAAACTCTCTTAAAAAAGAGAGAATTTTATTCTTTTTATAAGAAAAAGGAAGGGTAGACAGATGGAGAAAGAGAAAGGTGGAGTGAAATTTTTTTCTATTAGTGAGGGTTAGTTTAGGTTAATAACCAATACCAAGTTTTGGCATCCATCATGGTTAGAAGATCTTCTTTTTAACTAAAGCAAAGTCCAAAGTCACTCTGTTAATGCAGTTAGTAAAGTCCATTGGGGTTAGTAATTAAACAGCTCCTTCCAGATGCAACACGAACAGTCCTCAAAGTATCTTCTTCTTAATTTTCTTCCAGTTATGGATTAAGTCCATTTTAACTTTGAAGTCTTCCGTTCCATCACCCTCCCCTGGGCTGCTGTCTTCTGCACTTATCCCAATTTTGAATGCTGCATCCTTCTTCCTGCTGGCGTGTCTCTTCAGGAGTTTCTGTGTTTTGAAGATGAAATCCTTCTTCTTTCTTTTCTTTTTTTTCTTAAACTTCTGGCCTTCAAGCTTCCAGGGCTCCACAAACTCAGCAGATGAAATTAGATCTCCCGTTTGTCGCCTGCTATGCTCGACATCCCCTTCTACTGGCAGAGTATTTCTTTTTATAAAGGCGGAATAGGCTTTGGGAGCCTTATCCACCTCTTCTTTTAACTTTATCGCTTCACTGCCAGTTAGGGGTGTCAAGACATTTGTCAAGGTAAATCCGAGATCTTCTTTCTCCTCTTCTTTAGCGCCCTGGAAACCTGAAATCAAATTCGATTTCTGTTCAATCTCCTTCATCTTTCTAGTTGTTTCCAATATCTGTTTCTGTCGACTGATGAGAACACTTTCCATTTTAAACAAAGTTTGGTTGATCTTCTGCAATTGTTCCAGCAGGGGGCACAGCATCTTCTTTTTCTGTTGATTGACAGCCAGCTCTTGGGGAGGGCTATCTGGACTGGAAGTCCCTCCTCTCTTCTCTTCCGGTGTCTGCAGGGCTTTTTCCATTATCGACATTTTGTTTTTTTGTTTACTTTTAAAAAGTTCGTGCCGCATCCCCCAGGAAGCTAAGATGAACACATTCTTCCATGCAGCCCCAACGGTACTTTCACCAACACTTTGTTTTCTTTCTGCCCCCCTTCGCGCTCCCTTTGTATAACTTGCTTTTCAAGGGGGTGGGGACTCCTCCCTCCTCCCAACGCTTATCCGCATACAGGGGGCTCCGATTTACGCTTCAAAATAGATCTTCAACTCACGATTCGATGCTACTACTTCTTTTATGTTGAACCATAGCGCTGTTTTCACTCCTGGAATTCGGTGGCGCCGCTAAGTCCCATTACGGGCACGCCGCAGCGGGGCCGATTGGGGCGGGGAGAAAGCCTCAATTTCCCGGCTGTCTGCCGGCAAAGAGGCTACTCCCCAAGCGCCCCCGGTTCGGAGCCTTTACCTAAGGCTCACTAGGGTCTTTCGCATATGCGAAGACCCCCCCTAACTGCGCGTGGGCTAACCGCCTCCGGGAGCGTCCCGAGAAGCGGCCGCCATTCGCGACGCCGAAACCGAAACCAGATTACTTTTTGTTTAGAATGAAATTTGGGGCTGAAGTGGTTGAAAAAGAGAAATATCGAAGAGCAAGGATTCTCTGTAGTATAAGAACTGCCTAACCCCGCCTAGATTCATGGCTACACACAAATGTCCTCCAAAACAAAATCTGGAGAGCTGGCCTAAAACAGTGGTACTCACTCTGCAGTTCATAGGGAACCATATTGACAGTTACCATCAACCCAAACAGCCACATTGACTTCCATCTCTGGCATGAGACTTGCACCTCAGAGAGGCTTGTAGTTTCTCTGCTGGTGGCTGTTTCAAGGTGAGAACTAACTGCCAGCCACAAGTCACATCAGGCAAAGGCCTTGCCCACTTTCCTGAAATGTGGGGCAGGTGCCGTATTGGGGGGATGGTGCTCAGAAAAGTGGCATTTCAAAGGGCCCCAAGTGGCTTCTGAGCCATTTGAATATCAGTAGCCTAAGAGGAAATTAGGTGTTCATGATTGGTGGGATTCTCAGGGGACAGTTATATCTTGAAGGGTGTGATCCCGTGGCAAAGCTCTAGTGACAGAAAGGGGGAGTGGATTTCTACTGCTGCGATGCTCCAACTTCTGCCATGTGCTGCTTAGAGAGTCAGTTTGGTGTAGAGGTTAAGTGCGTGGACTCTAATCTGGGAGAGCCGGGTTTGATTCCCCACTCCTCCACTTGCACCTGACTGGATGACCTTGGGCAAGCCATAGTTCTGATAAGAGCTGTTCTTGAAAAAAGAGCAGTTTCTGTCAAGAGCTCTCTCAGCCCCAGCTACCTCACAGGGTGTCTGTTGTGGGGAGGGGAAGGGAAAGGAGTTTGTAAGCCGCTCTGAGACACCTTTGGGTAGTGAAGGGCGGGGTATGAATCCAGTCTCTTCTTCTTCTCTTCTTCTGTAGGTCCCCCTGTCCCCCAGCAGCAATGTTTCTGTGGGCAGTGTGGACCAATGTTCCCTCTAAATTGTGGAATCCTGTGAGCAAAAATTCTACTTTGTGAGCTACTAGCATTAAAGTTGTGAGCAATTTGGCTACCGCATAAATTAGTTTGCTCTGGAGCCATCCTTCCTGAGCTAAGGCAAAAATGTGTGAGCTGGAGGCAATCAATGTATGGTGATCCCAATATGGGGCTTAGAGGGAACACTGGTGTGGACTGCAGTGTGAGGCGAGGAAGTCGCACTCCACTGATTGAAACCACTTACGTCGGTGGAAATTTTCCACTGGATCCAACTCAACATGCCCCAAAGTGTCATCTTTATCCTATTACAACATAGATTAAACTCCGGAGACATCCACTACCGATACGTGTACCAAGCAGGGTGCCTCTTCTGTGCCATATGTGACTAGATAAATGGGATAACAGAAATGAGAGACTGTAAGGAGATAGTACGGCACATTAATCTGTATGCCAACATATCAAATGGAATAGCTCTAGGGAACACTAAACATTATCCTGCTAAGGCACATTGTGAACAGTGTGAGTATACGTATTGGACTCCCTGTCTCTCTAGATCGCTATCCTCAGATTTATTTTTTTTTTAACTGTATAACCTTTGTGGTATGGTATCTGTCATTCTCCGTTACACCTGAAAGTTCCTGTAAACAAAGGGTATTATGATAAATCTCTGGAGCTTCCTGGCAGCGTTGTTCTGCTGCTCTTAGCCTGAGGTCACTGTACAGTCAGTCCTGCCGATATTCCCCTGGACTATCAAGTAAGGAACCACAAGCCTGCCTGAATGCAACACTAGGCCAATTTATTATGAAGCTCACACAACATGGCTTTCATGGAAACTGGCATCTTTAGCAACTTTGTGAAATCTTCTCCATTCCTTCCAGGGACCGGGGGTGGGGGGGATTCTGAGATATCAAGCTGTCAGAGTGGAAACATAATTGTCTCTGGGCATGTGGTGTTCAAGAACAAGACAGTTCTGACACAAAGCTCTGCTATTTTATAGTGCTCCACTGACAAGCTGTACAAAGGCGCTTGCCTTCTTCAGGACCTGAATGCCATGAAATCAAGTGACCTACTTAAATTAATGAGAATTTGAGAAATGGAAGACAATTTTCAAGTACTACATCCATACCTGGGTAAGTGCTACATTACAAATTTAGCCATACGGGGCTGAAACTGGGAAGTTGACAAAAAGTAATAAACAGTTATATTGCACATAATAATTATTCAACTCAGTTAATTGCTGCATAAGATGTAAGCTATAGACAGTAAACTGTTGAGAATTTCACCAGGCTGTATACATGAATGCTCTATGAACCTTTGCTGCTCTTTAGAGATCCAGCAGTGAGGCTGGGGGAAAGCAACTGGTAACCTCTAGAGCAGGGTTCAGCAACCTTTTATAATTAAAAAGCCAAAACATGTCAAGATTCAGAGAAAGAGTTCAACAAAGAGCCAATCTAAGAAAGCCCACTTGCACAACTGAAACTATACAAATCAACGTTGCTGATAACTGACAGGTCAATGAAAAATCCATGACATTTCTGCAGCCCTAAATAATGGTCACTGCGTGCCCTTTGTTAGATAGGCCCTTTCTACACCGGTCTTTTCCTCCGCTTTCCCTGCACATCTCTGTCAACTTTTAAATTTCGTTCTGCATTTCCTCCCACTTTCACCTCACATGTCCTTTGGTCTTTCTTTTTGGTTCTGCATTCCTTTTCGGCCGTTCAGCTGTCAGTTTGCTTTCCATTCGCTGTATCCCTGGCTTTTCCAGAAGTGGTTCTGCTGCAGACTTTTTACTTGTTTCGCTTCAAAGTCAATGGTAATCCAGAAGCAGACATATTTCCTCGGATTTTGCAAACAACCCCAATTTCTCAGTCCCTGTTTCCACCCCTCCTTTTTAGTCCACAGAACCACCACCTTTGAGGTTTATTGTTCCTCCCACTCTGCAACTTCCTCTGTCCTACTTTCCTCCTTACTTCTGCTCCACCACTGCAAGTATTCCTCATCATTTCCACTTTTTTTTTTTAATAAGCCCTTTAAGTCCAGCGATAAGATATATTGATCACTAATCTTTTCGTTCACTTGTTAAAGAAACCAGAGCCACTTCAGAGCTTGTTAAAAAATGACGTTCTTCTCCCCCCATGCTTGTGCATTGTCTTGCACTCCCCCTCCCCTACACACCAAAACCAGTGCAAGGGGGAAAGGTGCTCTCTGACGGTCTAAGTGCCAAGGGGGTGGGTGGTCTAACACCAGAGAAGGGTTGAAAGTTAGGAAACCAAGACCAGGGGCAGACTCAGCAGGGACAGCTGATAATGTTAAGCCAGGGGGGAGGGTCCCAGAGGTGAGGAATTCAAGAATCCATGGGGGGAGTGCCAAAGGGGGAAGTCTAGCACCCAAGAGGGTGGAAAGTCAAGAAACCAAGACCAGGGGGAGACTCAGCAAGAACAGCTAGTGATGTTAAGCCAAGGGGAGGGTCCCCAGAGGTGAGGAAGTAGAGGATCAATGGGTCTAAAGTGCCAAAGGGCTCTGGCACCAATGACATCCCCAGCCCAATTAAGTTAAAAATGTGGGTTTGGGTTGCAGCTGCAACCTCTCTGACAGATGTTTGTGCATGGTCATGGTCTCCTGGTGACGCACAAATGGAATAAAGCTGCTGAAAACACCTTGGCACAACCCAGACTCAATACAAGAGTCTTTATTGGCATTATGCACTAAGAAGTATACAAAAGGAGTACTCAGTATAGTCAACAGAAATAACTCAAAACTCCTTTCTGAAGAGAATTTTGATCCTGCCTCAGGGCACTCCAGCTGCCCTGCTGCAAGCTGAATCTCGTTTACCTTCCATTAGGGCCTGTGCCCACACTGCCTTAATTAATTACTAGAGAAAGTTGAAGAATTCTCCCTCCAGTCATCTTTCTAAGCAGTGCTTTATTCAGCTCCAGAAAGACACCTCTTGGATTGCCAGCTATCACGGGCTTTTCTGCCATTACCCAATACCTGTTGACCCCCAGGGCTTTCCTCTGGATGGATTCAAAACTCGGGATCTGATATTCAATACAGATGCCACCTTAGCTAGGGGTACTGTTACCAGTTCTAGATTTTCCCCATGGTTTAAACTGCTCAAACAGGATCACACCAGAACTTCCTATTTGCCCAGTATCACCTTCTACAAACTTAGAGAAGCTTTTATGGCCATCAGATTTCAAAGAATGACAACCACCATGCTAGTTGGCCATTATCAACATATACCAGTTGTTCAGTGAATATGTATCTGTATGTATATTATCTGTGGAGCCCTGAAATTGGAGGATCTCCCTCATTATGTCCTGTGACCTTTACTCAGTTCCCAGGGCCAAGTTCCCTGCAGCCATTTTAGCTAGGCTAGCCTTGTATTCAGTGGCAAACAAAATCACCTACCTCTTAACTGATGATGCTCATTACGTCACCCATATGCTGTCACTGTATGCACTGGCTGCCAAGAAGACCCGCGCAAAACTTCTGTCCTGACGTTCAACATGCTGTATTCTCTGCAATGTCCTGGTCCTGACAACTGTAACATTGTTTTCAACCTTGTGTTTTTACTGTAATATTCATTACTACTCGGGCAGCTATCATTATATTGTTATGGCTTTTGGCTTCATGCAATAAAATTCTACCTACCGACCGACCACTTGGATTATTGGCAGTTGTTCACCTCTATCATTTGTCTTTGACTCTCTAAGAAGCCACCTGAGTTCCATTAAAGTCTCTGCCTGCTATTTCCTTCAGATACTTAGCTTCCCACTTCCAATATACTTCAACCTACACCTTAACTTTTAAGAGTTCATTTTCTTTTTTTAAAAGGAGCTTTATTTGGTTCTGTAATGAGCCACACTGGCTCTGGAGCCATAGGTTGCACATCCTTGCTGTATGGGAAAAGCGAAGTCAAAGCATATACTGTTAAAATATTATCAAATAGACAAATCTTTGCATTATTATATGGGTGGGCTTAACAAACATGGCCCTTCCAAGTTCATCAAGTCAGTCCATTCCCTTTCTTTTCAAAACCAGGACTGACTAACATATCAGTAAAAAAATGATTTGGTCAACATTACCCAAAATAGGCAGTCTCCACTTAGTTTGGGGGGAATTAGCTTGGAGATGGAGCGAGAGGCAGGTAACTGAGATCTCCACCTATGTATATGGGGATTTGTCCCAATGAGAACTCTTGAAATAGCCAGGCTGTTATTTATGGTTTTTACTGAAACAAAAAGAAAGCAGAATAAAACAAGGATGCACACAGCAAACACTTACAAGCGCTAACTAAGAAAATCAGGGAGGAAGAGGGAAAAGAGTTGTAAGGATGGGTGATAATTACTGATCCTGAAGAGGTCCATGGAGGCAGCAAAGTTTAAGAGGGAACATCCAGAGTTTCGGGAAGTAAGAGAAAACCCACATGCAAGTGGGGGTGTGAGCAGGCCCATAGCTAGCAAGAATCGAGGGGGGCTAGGCCCCCTCAGTTATGCCTAGAACCCTGCCAGTGGATGCCAGACCCCCTGGTGCAGGCCGGGGCACTGGCTTTGCTGCAGCTGAGCTGCGGAGTAGCTATCTTGAAGTGCAGAGCACCTTTTCCTCTCAATTCAAAAGCCATGGAAGATTGCTGCCTGCCAGATCTCTGTGACATCGAGCTCAAACTGGGGTACAAAGTCCCCAAGAAGTTTGTGTGCTCCCTGAGGGGGGAGGAGCCAGTTGCCAGCAATGGTGAGGACTGTGAGACTTGGTCTCACCCCCACTGGCTTCTCCACCCCCTTGGCCCCTAGAGCCCTTGCCATATTCCATGGCAGCAGCTCCAGTACCCTAGAATGACTGGAGACCAAACTTCACCTCCTCCAGCAAGAAATGGCGAGTACAATCCTGAAACACCCAAGGGATCTGACCTCTAGTTCCCACTCCTTGTTTACACATACTGTTTGCAAGAAGACTTTGCCTCCCTTCTTTTGGGAAATGCTCATAAGCTATTCTCTTGCAGCCTCCCTTCCCCAGTCACTCTGCTAGCTCTTAATTAGGTTACCACCAAGGAGCTCATTAATCTAATTAGTGGTTATCTGATTAAGCTCCCCGCTCTCGGTCTTTGCCCCCAACAGAAAACTAGTTACTGGGCTGGGTGTGAGGGAAATCGAAGAACACTGCTGGGGCAGCAAGGTGACATGTTTACAGGGCAAAATGTATCCTAAGGCAGGTTGACTCACTGCCAGAGGACAATGAATTGCTCATTCTACTGGAGGTAGACAAAGAGGTGGGAGAGGTTTGATGGCCCTACAAGCACCGGGTGGGAAGGGTGAGAGGGAAGGTTAATAGACTTAAGCGTTGATTAATTGCCGCTTAATCAAGGGTAATGGGTGAAGGGGAAGTCTTGGCCATAAACCAGCGTATATGGATATTAAGACTAAAGGTCTAATCTTTCTGGACTAAAATCCGAGTCTGTGCCCTAAATTTATTTATGGTTGAATCAGATCTAACCTCACATCCAAACTAATCTCACATCCAAAAAGGGGGCAGTATACCAGAATGGACCACAATTCGCTTCACTCTAAAGATGGTAAAGGTACAGAAAATATCATCTCCACCTTACATATCTTAGTGACATCAAGCTGTAACCAACGTATGGTGATCCCAATATGGGGCTTTCAAGATAAGTGAGAAGCAGAGGTGGGTTGTCATTGCCTTCCTCTGCATAGCCTTCATTGGTGATCTCCCATCCAAGTATCAGTCCTCCTTAGCTTCCAGGATCAGGCTATACTATGCCATCTTCCCTCCCATCTCCTCCCTTACCACCCAACATTTGAAGAAAATAGATTGGCTAGTAGGGATGTGCATTTGGTATAAAGACCAGGCCAAATAAATGCATAAAACATATCTTATCACTATTTTTCGGGTATTTTCTAAGTTGAATACAGATTAGAGAATCTGATTCTGTTACAGATAGAGTGTATACTGAAAAAAAGATGAAATTACTCGGCACTTGGCTTTACCAAATAGCTGCTGCTGGAGAGCTTTAAATTTTAAAGAGCTACACAGTTACCTTTCACTTTGGTCCTCTAGGGCAGTTTCCCACCATTTGCTCTGGTTTCCAGAGCAACAGGAGGGAGGAGGAAGGGCATCTCATCAGCCCAATAGCAAAAGAACCATAGGGGGAACTGTAGTGCCTTCAAGCCAGTCACTGCAATGCATTTACCAATGGCATTGCACTGCAGGTTTGCAACTCTGCAAGGTTGTTGCTGGCTTCAAATGTGCAATCTAGCTAACTACCTTGCTTTCCCCACCCATTTCCCAGGGAACAGGAGGGAGGGGGGGAAGGAGCAGCGGCATTTTGGCAAACAACATTTCAGGTTAGGGGAAAACACTGCTCTTTAACCAATCACAGAAGTTTTTTCTTTTTCGAAATTCTTCTGTGCATGGGCAAAGAGCGTAAAAGGGTCCAGCTGAGCTAGACTCCATGGCTAAGAGAGGTTTGGAGAGTGTGTGGCTGGCTTTGGCTTCAGTTTTTTTTATTTTTCCGATTTATACCCCACCCTCCCCACCAAGGCAGGCTCAGGGCAGCTTCAGTCGCTTCTCTGAGCCTGACTCCTGCTGCCTAAGAGAGACTGTCTGCTGTGGACTTTGGATCAGATCCTGCCTGCCTGGAGAAGAGTGAAGAAAGCCACTCATTTGATTGAACAACATTTTTTTTAAAAAAGTTTTCTTATTTTACTGTTAGTTGTTCTTTGGGCTTGGTAGGTGGTAGATCGAGGCGGAGTGAAGCCAAAGGCCTTTTAAAGGTTTTCTTTGGTTTTTAGTTTATTAATTTATTTATTCTTTCTGGTTTTGTGGTTTGTGCTTTGAAGTTTTTTGTTACTGGTTTTTGGGCCTGGTGGTTTTGTGTGTGTGTGTGGGGGGGGTGAGGGCAAGGGCCTCAGGCCTTTTTTGATTCCCTTTGCGTTGTGCTGCTGGGAAGTATTGCACTGGTTCTGTTGTACTTGCAACACCTCTCCCCCCTTGCTTTGATTGTGATTTTGTACTTGACATCAGTCCTGTTCAGCTGGCATTGCCACAATGGCACTGGGTTCTGCTGCTGGGCACTAGTAAGTTGTCACTGGGTTCTGCTGGGCACTATTGCACTGGTTGTGCTATCCTTGCAAACCCCCTCCCCTCGCTCAGATTGTGATTCAGTGCTTGAAATCAACCCCGTTGAGCTGACATTTGCCACAATGGCATTGGGTTCTGGTGCTGGGCACTACTGCATTGCACTGGTTCTGCTGTCCTTGTAGAAATGCCCCTTCCCTTAGTTTCTACTTCAGAGATTCTCATATTTGACCTTAGTCCTGTTGGTTTTGGCACTGCCACAGTGGCACTGGTTCGGCCAGGCACATTGCACTGGTTCTGCTGCTGACCTTGCAAAAATGCCTCCCCTTTCACTTTCTACTACAGAGATTCTCTAGGACATTCTGCTGGGCTTGTATTGCCTTGCTATTTTCCTCCATTGGAAACAATGGAGAATGGGGGCACCTTCTTTGGGTGCCCACAGAATATGACCCCCTGGACCAATCTCTTTGAAACTTGGGGGTTATTTTGAGGAGAGGCTCCAGCAGCTATATAGCAAATTTGGTGCCTCTATCTCAACAACTCCCCCAGACCACTGAATATACCCCAGGAGATTTGCCATTGACTTCAATGGTCCCCATTGGGTATAATGGACCTGAATAAAAGTGGGATTCCTGAATATTTACTGAATCCAAATACCATACCAATATTGAGATTCAGAAATACTGGGGTCCAATATAACTGATTTTTTTAAAAAAATTCTTCCATGCGCCTATTGGCTAGAGATGTGAAACTGTTGTTTTAGCTTTCTCTTTCTTCTGCTGTGTTTCGCTATCTTTTTGGGGTATGAATATATAGGCAGTTGAATGTAGGTATACGTTTATATTTCTACCCTTTTGCAAACTATACCAACAGGCTTTAGATTAATGTTCTTGTCTAGGTACCATTTCATACAATTAAGGCCTGAATTGTAGCACCCTGCTCAGGAACCATATTTTAAACATATATTTTATTTTATTTAAACTTATATCTTTTATTTTTGAAAACTCCCCAACAGGTTTTTAGGGAAACATTTGCACACACTGCGCTCCTCTGGAATTCCTTAATCTTGTGACCCTTTCACAAGCTTGCTCCATGTTTCTGCAAGCTGCACGGGAAGGGGCAGTGACACCACATGACAGGGAAGAGGAGAGCTGCATAAGGATTACTTGCAAACTGTGCAGGCTAAGATGGTGATCACTAACCAGAGAGTGGCATTTTCAGTTACAACACTATGGCAATCTGCATATAGCAAGCTCTCCAGTAGGGATCACGTGGAATGTTACTGGTCCAACATTAAATCAACCAGTAGAGGGCACCATTTTGGTTTTAAAAAAGAAATTAATACCTACAGAAACACAGTCTAGAAACAAAAGGATTACGAGACAAACAGAACTTCAAGAGAAAATACAATGTGAAGTAGTCACAAAGACTAAATATCTTGGAATTGATTTAACCATGAAAAATATTGACTTGTTTAAAAACAATTATGAAAAGGTGTGGCATAAGATTCAGCAGGATATGAAGAAATGGGATACTTTGAATTTATCATTAATGGGAAGAATCGCGACTGTAAAAATGAATATCTTGCCGCGTTTGATGTTTTTGTTTCAGACTATTCCAATACTAAAACAAAGGAAAATATTGGATTCGTGGCAGAAAGAATTATCTAAATTTGTATGGGCAGGAAGAAAGCCAAGGATTAAAATGAAAATTTTATGTGACGCAAGAGAGAGAGGAGGCCTACAACTGCCAAACTTAAGACTGTATTATGATGCCGTCTGTTTAACATGGTTGCAACAGTGGATTAATTTGGAGAATAAGAAGTTATTGGCCCTTGAAGGACATGATAATAAATTCGGATGGCATGCATATTTATGGTATGGAAAAGTAAAAATGGATAAATTTTTTAAACACCACTTTGTAAGACAATCACTGTTCGAGACATGGACGAGATATAGAAAATTCTTCTCGGAAGAAAGACCACTTTGGATTGTACCAGCTGAAGTAATTAATCCGTATTCAAGAAATCAAGGGTTAGATTGGCTACCCTACAAAAGTCTTTTAAAATTTGAAGGGAAAAATTTTGTGTTAAAAGATAGATTCGATGTTGAATTTGAATATGATTGGTTGAAGTATAGACAGATTTATGATCTATTTAAGACCGATAAAAGAGAACATGGTTTTAGAGAAAAGAATATTGAAATTGAAACTGTATGGCTTGAGAATGATAAAAAAATGATTTCTAAACTGTACAAGGTGTTATTGAAATGGTATACTGAGGATGAGGTTGTAAAGGAGCAAATGATAAAATGGGCAGTAAATGTTAACAATGAGATATTAATGTCATCTTGGGAATACTTGTGGAAAAAATCAATGAAAATTTCAACGTGTGTAAATGTTAAAGAGAATTGTTATAAAATGATGTATAGATGGTATATGACGCCTAAAAAAATTGCTATTATAAATGAAAGTATGTCTAACAAATGTTGGAAATGTAAGAAACATGAAGGGTCTTTTTACCATATGTGGTGGACATGTGATAAAGCAGTAAAGTATTGGACTGAGATCCACAATGAGATACAAAAAATTTTGAAATGTACTTTTAAGAAAGACCCACAGATGTTATTGTTAGGTCTTAAAATGGAAGAAATAAATGTAGCCAAGAGAACACTATTATGGTACTTGATTACAGCAGCTAGACTGACTTTTGCTCAATGTTGGAAACAAGAAAAAGTACCCGAAACATGGGAATGGATTAAAAAGACGTTGTTTATGGCAGAAATGGACAAATTAACAAGAAAATTAAACAACGAAGAAGACGAAACTTTTTTGGAGACTGGAAAGACTTTCAAGAATACTTGTTGAAGAATTGGAACGTAAAACGTGGTTTGATTTGTTTTGACAGTTATTGAGGAGAAGTGGAAAGAGACTCAGATCTGTGATTTGTTACCATTAGTAAAAGAAATATGCTTAGTAGTAAATGTAATTGCACAAGAGAAATATCAAGGGGGTTGGAGCAGTGCGGGAAGCCTTGTTTGGGGGGAGAGGGAGAAAGAAAAATGGATATGTATTGGTTTGTTTAAATTGTATGAACATGTGATATATCCAATAATAAATTGTATTTTAAAAAAAAAGAAAAAAAAAAGAAACAAAAGGATTACGGCTTCGATCAAATACAGGACAGGCCTACAAGCTTCCCCCGTAATAGATGATCACATTCATTTAATGTGCTGGAATTTCCTTGTATGCTATTTTAGATCTCCTTCATTCCAGTCTCACTAGAATTTCTAAATTAATTGAGAAATTAGATCATAGAGTCTGCTACCATTTTCAGCATTTTCCCTCCTCTACATTACTACTTTACTACTACATTACTAACCTCAATGCTGTCTTTGTGCAGCAGTTTACACATGAGCCATGGTGGACTGGTAAAAAGAATATCAATACCCTTACACATACAGCCTCTCAAGACTTTATATAGTGTTTTATTGATGTGCATTTGTACATTAGTAACACAGAAGGAGGGGAAAGTTGTATATGAAATGAAGATGACAGCAACTTCCGTTTGTGCAGCCCTCAGTACAAACTGTGGAAACAAATACACAGAACTGAGAAAATCTGTTTCACTAGTTTCACTTCAGAGTACAAGACCAGATAATTTGGAATGTCAAAGTCTGGGGAGATAATCCAGTGAGGAAAATTTCAGAATCCCTTTATTCAAGGAAAACATAGAACCATCAAACTTATGGAGCAAACCCTTATTCAAGGATTCCTAGTCACATCTGGAGATGTTTTTATCACTAATTCCAGCATCCTGCTCATGTGAAATATTTTAAGTAATTCCACATATATACATACATAAAATGTACGAACGTAAACCTATTTGGAAGGAATGTGTCCACACATATGCATTCACAGTAACCATATATGAAATCTTTTAGCACCTCATGATTTTGTTGTTGTTATACATTAGAATGGATCTGCAAACTTCCCTCATACTTTACTTTAGGTGAAATTTGGTAGAACCTCTACATAAAACAAAGCATGTATGAAGACAGATATGGATATATTGAAAGCTCCAAAGGGAACACATAGGTTTAATTTATTGCTGTGTTTAATAAAGAGTCAACGGAAGAGATCAGTAATGACTAGCTGAATAAAAACACTTTGAGATCTTCAGATTGTGCTACAAATGGTAAAACATTATTACTTTTCAATAGGGGTGGCCAGTTGGCCAACTGCAGAAATAGTGGCTTTAATTAAAAATATAATTGTGAACTGAGTTTAGAAAGAAGTTCTCAATATGCTAACTTTCAGATTAGTGTTTTCAACAATTAAAGGTCCTGGGTTTGTTTTTTTTATATAAAATTTGTTTAAGCTTTAGGTCAAATGTTCGGATAAAAGAAGTCCATGCAAATTTGTCTTTTGTTGTACACAGACTTATCTTTCTCCCATTGTGCTATTTCTGAATTTTCTGTTTAAGTAATAAAGCTTCTAATCTTCTTTGCTGCAGTATCTACAGGCACAAGAACAATGATGGAAACACTCAGAATTAATAGTTCAGCAGCTTAGGGTAGACCAAGCATTTATCAAACAGAAATAACAACTACAACGAAGTACATAATTCCAAATACAACATATCACATTTGATTCTAAAATAGCAACAATGGGATTAATTATTATTATTGTGCACTTAATATCTTTTGGCATAACTGCATTGTCCAACAATTACACAAAGTTACACCAATGTCATTGTCCTTTCATTGCCCTTTAAATTTGTTGAAGACTTTTTAAAATAAAAGAATAGAGAACATTTTGATCTTCCATACCAGAAGTCACTACTTGCTGACCAATCATAACACAATTTATTTCTCTCTCTCTCTCTCTCTCTCTCTCTCTCTCTCTCTCTCTCTCACACACACACACACACACACACACACACACACACACACACACACAAAGGGGCTCCTTTTAATAAAGAGAGACAGCCTTACCCTCAGGCTTACAAATTAAAAAGACAAGACACACAAAGAGAGGGAAAGGAAACATAGAAAAGAGATCAGTTTGACAATGTCAGAATAAAGTTAGAATTTCAATCCAGTGGGGGCCAATTATATCCAGTTTTCATCCAATTCATTTTAGAATGCACCAATTAAAATCAACCAGACTGTTGTAGATTGAACCGTAAAGCTGACTGATTCCTTCTGATATGGTAGGACATCTGCAGATGATCTACAGAGATGAAAGGTACTTAATGCAGAACATTAGTCTCTCTATCGCCACTATCTCCAGCCACTGAAAGTTAAAAACGCACAATCCACTTTGTAGATCATCTGCAGGCCTTTGTCTTCTCTTGTTTACAATGGCTTCAGTGGTATTTTTTTCAGATGTGCCAATATTGGAGTAATTTTGACAGCTAAACAGTTTAGAATGTTGCAGTATTCATTAATCATTCACACAGAAGGCCCGTTTGGCACCCAGGGAGGACACAAGTTGGAGAACTCTGATTATGAGATGACATATCTATAGTACTAATTGATTTCACTGTGCTGGCTTCAAAGGATCCCTGGAAACTGTGGCTTCATTATTGTGGTGACAATTCCATTATAAGTCCCCAATCCTTCTCACAAAATAAATCCCATAGTTATTACGGGCATGACTGCACAGAATAAACTGTAGCTTGTAATAAACATATCCAACGAAGAAAATATAGTGGATTCTCAAACATTTTTTTTAAAAAAAACAAAATATTATACATACATACGGAAAGAAAACCAAAGCAATTTTTCGAAAAGAACGCATTAACTGCATAAAGATAGAGAGCAGCTTTGGGAGACCCTGCTCTGCCATGGAAGCTCTTGAGTGACCTTGGGCCAATCATGCCCTCAGGCCAACCTATCTCACAGGGTTGTTGTTGCAAGGACAAAAAGGAGGAAGAGAGTACAGTGCCGTAAGCCAGCTTGGGTCTGCACTGGTAGGCAAGTAGGGTATAAATAAATGCATTTAAAAATGGAATGATCAACAAAAGCAAACTGGGCGCTTCTACTATTTCTTGATTTTAGAAGTTATGTATGCCATCATTCAACAACACTTTACTAAGCAAGTGATCTACTGTACATTCAGTATGTCCCTATTGACCTGTTGGTGGGTACTTGAGCACAAGGTACTTTGTCTGCCACTTACATCAGGAACAGGAAAGGGAACGTAGCAGACTTTGCCTGGAGCACTCAGCCAGAAAAATACTCCTCTATTCTCAACAGGTTAGTGTCGTTAAAGAGGAATTCTCTTAATTCCTCTTTACCATTTATCCATGAAATCCAATAATCTGTTTCTTTCTGTCTTTTAGGAATTTTCAGTCTGTTTCAAATAAATTCTTTTTTTATCAAAAGAGAAATCTAAAGAGAGAAGAAAGAGGAGAGGTTCTACAAAATTTCAGAATTTCGTTCTGCAGGTGGTAAAAGGCAGGCAATGTCTTCCCAAACCTTCCTACCTTCCTGCTAGACCCCTGTGTGGGGTATAACATAAAAAAAAACAACCCTGCAGGAACTGAAGTTCCAAAATGGCACACAGTCATATAACAGAAAAATACAAAGAAAGAGAAATTAAAGATCTTCTTTTGAAAGAGAATAAGAGGAATTAATCTTAAAAAAATGAATTTCAGAAAAAGAAATTCCACTCCCCTCAACAATGCTACAATGGGCCCTTCCACCTATATACTGCAAGGGGGAGACAGGAAGGGGGCACATGTAGACTTGAACTCCATTGTGATACCAACAGGAAACAGGCCAGTCCTCCTTCCCGCAGCTGAGTAGAATCCTAGGAGCAGAGTAGTTCCTAAAATGGCTGCAAACACTGCTGCCACCCCAACAAGAATAAGCAGTACCCTTACAGAACCATAACCGTGAGGGAAGCTTCAAACAGACTGTAAATTTATAACTGCCTGAAAAGTTTCATCAAAATCATTTGTTTTCAAATTTCCTCAAAATTTTGTTCCTACACATGCAAATTATATGACAAGATGAACTATTCTGGACAATTCTCAGTTATAAGAACCATCACATTTTTTTCCTCCACCGTGATTTTATGTTGAAAGCTGCTCTTTTGCTTTCGCACAGATTTTCATTTATGAAAATTAATACAAAGTCTCCACCTGGTGGCCACGGGTACAGTTCACTAGCTCCAGAATTCTGTATTACTTTTCAATCCTTGCATAGAAGAAAATATGAGAGAATAATGTAGCTATACATGCCTTTGTCCTATCCTATCACAGCCCAGCAATAGTAGTAGCCTTGCTTAGGATAAGTCTGTGAGTCTAACATGATGCTACAAAGAAGCATTAAGCTGTTACTGTCCCAGCCTTATCCACAGCAGAACAAGGTGGTCATGGGAGCAGCAGAGAGGACTATACCACTTCATGGGGGGATATTAAAAATAGGAGCTTTCTCACCAGCAGTCTGAAGCGATATTGACTATTCTACCACTTCATTCTGCTGCACAAAGCACACCAGGCCCTTGTGTGTCTTCTATTTCCTTTTCTTGTGACATCTCATGGGACACAATGCATGAATAGAATTGCTTTCTGTTCACACGAGAAGTTGTTTGGATACCTGTGTACATGTATATTCTACTTTTCAACAATAGTGGTACAGAGGTTTACCTCTTTGAGGACCTTGAACCTGAGATGCACGGCCCTTTACAGCTTCAGAGCTGAACAGAAGCCAAGAGGGGTCAGTTACCTTTGGCTTTTGGAACTTCTGGAATTCTGAGGGGGAAAAAATAGGTACTACCAGAAAATGGTTCCATGGAAGCACAGCCAATTTTAAAATGGGAGGTTCGAAGTCAAGCGTATCCTCCTGTGATGAAGGCAGCTGCTTCCAAATGTGTACTCCATGCAGACACCAAGGTGAAGCTTTCCTGAAGCATCTCCTGTCCCAGTAAGGTGGAGGAGATGCACAATTGACCCAGAGCTGTTTAAGAAGGAAGGAGGAACCATGCCGTGAAAAGCTTCACATACATGCCCATTTCACAAATTAGGCCTCTATTAAAAGAGCATGACATTTTTTTCTCCAGGTTGTTGGCAACCCTACTTTGCTACCCCAGCAGGACAAGAGGGAGGCAGTAAAGCCCTCTCCCTTCACCAGATTCCAATTGTTAGCACTTGATGAATATGGGGAATATAGTAAACCTCTCTTACACTGAAATCCTGAACAGAACTATACCGTTCTAAATTCATTGAAGTATATGGTCTTAGAAAGGTATAACTCTGTTTAGGATTGTACTGTTGTTCACTCAGTTTGACCAAGAGGCACTTCGAGGTTTTGTATACATGAATGACTACTGCAAAAATAACCATAACAGCAACATTAGTTTTCTGTTACTTCCCATGGTTTTGCAGATGAATTTGGGGCTAGCAAAAGATTTCCAAGTTCCTACTATCTACACGTTCCATCTACAAAGAGTTCACACCCTCGGTGCAGAGTCTTCCTTCTAATATGTTTCTTCCAACTAAGACTTCTGCCTTTGGGGAGAAGTTGAATCAGTTACAGCAGACTCTCAAACACAAAGGCTCTTGCTGGGACTCTCTCTAGAACATAACATGTCATCCGTAGTAAAGAACAGATATCACAGGCGTTAAAAAATTACTTGCCACCTAGAAGAAAGGTTGCATTAGCAGCAGGCAGTTCAAATTAGTTCCTTTAAGGCTAAAATTACCTCCCCCCACATTTAAAACCTCAGTCTCTAGAAAACCAAGCTGGGAGGAAGGAAATACCTGCAAAACAGCAACCATCTAGGAAGTGAATTTAAGAGATTCAGGTAGAGGATCCTACTTGTATAACACCCTGACCTGGATAGCTCAGGCTAGCCCAATACCATCAGATCTCGGAAGCTAAGGAGGGTCAGCCCTGGCGACTATTTCCATGGGAGACCTCCAAGAAATACGAGGCGCATGATGCAGAGGCAGGCAATGGTAAAACAACTCTGAACCTCTCTTGCCTTGAAAACCTTACGGGTCACCATAAGTCAGCTGTGACTTGATGGCACTTTCCACCACCACTACTTATATAATGGCTACTTCCATCCATTCAAATACTCCTCTGATGATGACGATGGTGGCAGAACATGCCTGCCATGGCCTGCAGGCCCCAGTCTGCCTTGCTCTCCTTGGGGTTGCCAACTCCCTAGAGGGGCTTTTCCTTTTACTCCTCAGTAGCTGCCACCACCACCTGATCAAAATAAGGATTCCCCACTGAAGGAATCAGGACCTCAGCTCGCCTTCCAAACTCAGAGGCCTCGCCTCAGTGTCCCCCACTAGCCCAGCACCTGGCCACCACGGGGATGGATTAATGCCTTCTGCGCCCTTTGCCAACTGCTTGCCTTCCCCCTTCTGGGGGTCCCCTTTAAAACAGCCTGGTACAGAGAACTACTTCCAGAATCAAAAGAAAATGCCATCCACAAAATAAATACTAGGGGGAAAATCCTTTGCCACCCCACCCTTAAGGTAAGATTTAGTATCCTGAATGGCAATAGTGCTCTAGGGGATTTAGGAGAATTCACACAAATTTGTGAGAAGGGAGGCAGTGTAACTGATTTCTGCTTGGCCTCCCCAAATCTTCTACCTCATTGCTCTAAGTTTAGGGTGAGTGAACCAATGGGCAGCGACCACCTACCATTTAATGTAGAATTAGCATTGAATTTAATGCAGATTTCCAGAGAACAGCAAGGAGAGATAAGGAGGCTTTCCTGAATGAACAATGCAGAGTAATAGAGGAAAACAATAGATTGGGAAGGACTAGAGATCTCTTCAAGAAAATTGGAGAAATCAAGGGAACATTCCATGCAAAGCTGGCCATGATAAAGGACAAAAACGGTAGGGACCTAACAGAAGCAGAAGAGATTAGGAAAAGATGGCAAGAATACACAGAAGAACTATACAAGAAGGACCTCGATGTCCTTGACAACCACGATGGTATAATCACTGACCTCGAGCCAGACATCCTGGAAAGCGAAGTTAAATGGGCCTTAGAAAGCATTACTAACAACAAAGCTAGTGGAGGTGATGGTATCCCAGCTGAGTTATTCAAAGTCTTAAAAGAAGATGCTGTTAAAGTGCTGCACTCAATTTGCCAACAAATTTGGAAAACACAACAGTGGCCACAGGATTGGAAAAGGTCAGTTTACATTCCAATCCCAAAGAAGGGCAACGTCAAAGAATGTTCAAACTATCGCACAATTGCACTCATTTCACACGCTAGCAAGGTCATGCTCAAAATCCTACAAGCTAGGCTCCAACAGTACGTGGATAGAGAACTGCCAGAAGTACAAGCTGGGTTTCGAAGAGGTAGAGGAACTAGAGATCAAATTGCCAACATTCGCTGGATTATGGAGAAAGCAAGAGAGTACC
Organism: Gekko gecko; assembly: GCA_029375565.1. Taxonomy (NCBI): domain Eukaryota; kingdom Metazoa; phylum Chordata; class Lepidosauria; order Squamata; family Gekkonidae; genus Gekko; species Gekko gecko. Next base: position 293,457,207 of record JAPDNY010000001.1, on the reverse strand, counting down.
AGAAAAGCATCTACTTCTGCTTCATTGACTATGCTAAAGCCTTTGATTGTGTGGATCACAATAAATTATGGCAGGTTCTTAAAGAGATGGGAGTACCAGACCACCTCACCTGTCTCCTGAGAAACCTGTATAAGGGTCAAGAAGCAACAGTTAGAACCGGATATGGAACAACTGATTGGTTTAGCATAGGAAAAGGAGTACGACAAGGATGTATATTGTCACCTTGCTTATTTAATTTATATGCAGAGTACATCATGCGAAATGCTGGCCTGGATGAATCACAAGCTGGAGTTAAGATTGCTGGGGAAAAGATCAATAACCTCAGATATGCAGACGATACCACTCTGATGGCAGAAAGTGAAGAGGACCTAAAGAGCCTCTTGCTCAGGGTGAAAGAGGAAAGTGCAAAAGTGGGCTTGAAGCTCAACATCAAAAAAACTAAGATCATGGCATCTGGCCCCATCACTCCTTGGCAAATAGAAGGGGAAGTCGTAGAAGTAGTGACAGACTTCACGTTCCTAGGATCCCAGATCACTGCAGATGGTGACTGCAGCCATGAAATTAAAAGACGCCTGCTCCTTGGGAGGAAAGCGATGGCAAACCTAAACAGCATGATAAAAAGCTAAGACATCACCTTGCCAACAAAAGTCCGCATGGTCAAAGCAATGGTATTCCCCGTAGTAATGTATGGCTGCGAGAGTTGGACTATAAGGAAGGCTGAGCGCCGAAGAATAGATTCTTTTGAACTATGGTGCTGGAGAAGACTCTTGAGAGTCCCTTGGACTGCAAGGAGATCAAATCAGTCAATCCTAAAAGAAATCAACCCTGACTGTTCCCTTGAAGGCCAGATCCTGAAGCTGAAGCTCAAATACTTTGGCCACCAAATGAGAAGGGAGCATTCACTGGAGAAGACCCTGATGCTGGGAAAGATTGAAGGTCAAAGAAGAAGGGGACGGCAAAGGATGAGATGGTTAGACAGTGTCATCGATGCAACGAGCATGAAATTGAGCAGACTTCAGCGGACAGCGGAAGACAGGAGGGCCTGGCGTAATCTGGTCCATGGGGTCGCGAAGAGTCGGACTCGACTGTGCGACTGAACAACAACAACAACAAGCATTGAATTTTGGGGAGAAGCTTATATGGAGACCTGTAATATCAGATACTTGAACACATGCCAAACCCTTATACTCCAGCTTACCAATGAGACTTCATCTATTAGGCAAATCAATGATCTTGGTGCAAATTCTCCACCTCTTTGATCACTTGTTGGTCAGAAGATTGACAAAACCAACACCTGGTTACCAAACCAGAAATAAACACTGGTTTGACAGAGAATGCCGCTGTATGCTTCAATAAATTTGTAAAATTTATAGAGCCTATAGACATACTAACTCCAAAAGGCTGTTGGCAATTCTGATTGTTCGAAAGAAACAGTTGAAATGCCTTATTTGGAACAAAAACCAAAGGCTACTAAAAGAAAGCTGGGGAAAATTGATTACAGCTATCAATAATTATGATGCCTCTAATTTCTGATCTCTAGTTAATAAGGGTCTAGAATACACTGTCACATCTCTCCCAGTATTTGGGAAAGCTGTTTTGAAAATGTCTTTGGCTCTGCTACCCTGCCTGCAAATACTAGCATATATAGTTTAGCAGATAACTTTCCCCCTTGGTCCCTAATAACAGAGAAAGAAATTGCCAGCCATTACAAATCTCAGAATCGGTAAGGCCCCTGGCCCTGACTTTATTGTAAACTAACTTTTTAAGAGCAATGTTTCTGGTTGGAGTAAGATCCTTGCCTCCTTCTTTTCAAGTCTTTGTGATTCCAGTTCCATACCAGAATCTTGGCTTAATTAGATAATCATGTCTGATAATTATAGATCGATTAGTCTAATTTCTGTTTTAGGCAAGCTATTGACTTCTTACTTGCTTATTACATTACAATTTTGGCTGTCAGACAACCAGATACTCATGCTCTCTGAAATTGGTTTTAAAAGACAAGCCTCTACTATAGATCTTTGTGCAGTACTTGCCCATCGCATTGAAAAATACTAAGCTATCTGGAGGTAAACTTTTCATGACTTTTATCGACCTAAAAATTGCCTTTTATTGTATTCCCCGTGCTAGATTGTGGGGGAAACTAGCAATGACCTCTATGGACCATTGGCTTCTTTGGCTAATTCATAAAATATGTCAAAACAATACTACACAGGTGAGATGTGGAAACAATGGTCAGCTGACCAGAGATTAAAATAAACAGAGGCATGTGGCAAGGCTGCCTTTTGGCCTCTTACCTTTTTAATCTCTATATAAATGATATAGACAGTCACCTTTCTGGTGAACTTTTTAACCCATCCCACCTGTTTTGAAGTTCTATTTCTAATATGTGTTATCCCAACAATACCGTATGGTTAACTTGGTCATGTATTGGGCTATGACACCTGTTGAATGCTTTCGCTTTCGACTATTCCCAGGAGTCCTTAGATATAAATAATCTAAAGACAAAAGTTATTGTCTTTTGTAAAGTTGCATCATCATACCAGTTACCTTGGGCTATGAATAGCCATTCCATTTCCCAAGGGAACACCTTTCATTATCTAGGTGTCCTTTTCTCTTATGATTTGTCATGGACAAAGCATAGTACTAATGATAAGAGGCTAGCATCAATACACTCGTCAGCCTTGTCAAGATTTTTTCAAACCACAAGAGATAATTATATTCCTGATGCTATCCATGCCTTTCAGGCAAAGGTAATTCTTATCCTATTATATGGTGTGCCATTGTCTACAGCTAAGGTCAATGGCAATATGATTCCTGCTTAATATCTTTCCTACACTCATTGTCAAATCTTCCTGTGTGTGTCTCTGGTCCAGCTGTCCATCTGGAATTTGCAGAACCATACCTGGAGGCCGAAACTGGGATAGCAACCTTCCTCTTTAGACTACCTGTACCATCTAGCTAAGGATGGCTTCCAAAGTTCATGGCTAAAATTAGTTGATGACAGACTAGAGAATGGGCTTTTCCCTCGAGCTCTCTAATCAAATGGAATATCCTTCTACACATAAACTGATCAAATCCTGTATCTTACATTTTGATAAATGGAGTACTGGCTGCAGAGCTTGAAGGGTACGTTCCCAATATTATCTGGGTCTGTAAATTTCAAAGACTTTACCTGCCTATTGTAAGTTTCTAGTGGTCTCCAAATATAGAATATTATTCTCTGAGACAAGACTAAATGTCTTACCATTAGGGGAACTAGCACACAGGTTCTCAGGAATCCCTTTCTCTGAGCGGTTTTGTGATTGTAAATCCGGGGATTTAGATACCATCTGGAACTTTTGAATTGATTGTAACAAATACACTTTGGCCCGTGATAAAACAGATTAAAACTTATATCCAAAAATGGAGTTTTGCTGCAAAACAAGAGGTTGTGGCCAAGTTACTAGCAGACACTGATCCAAATGTGGCTCTTGCAGTTGTAAAATTCCTGTCTGTGACATTTAATAGTATTACCTTGTAATGTGAAACTTCGTGTTCTGATGATTTGCACTGCATATATTCATATTTATATATTTTGTTTGTTTGCTTATGACCTGTGGGTTTACAAGCATGAACAAACGACTGACTGATTGTGTAGCTCTTAAAGTCCCCAAGAACTCCCACAGTCTGGGAGATGGTCAACCACTTTTCGTGGGTGAGTCGGCTCTCTTCCCAAATGACCCCAGCCTCCAAGATCAGGGCAGTCAGGGCTCTCTGCTTCTCCACCAAGTGCTTGAGTGTGGAACAGGTGGAGTTCCAGCAAGTGCTCGTGTCACCAATCCGTCAGTGCTCCTGTCAGTATCTGCTTCTCACACAGCAGATGTGTGTGTACTTCAGACTGTGAAAGAAGTGACCCGTGATGTGCTGGCTTTTCTGGAGGAGATGCCTGAACTCATGGGTTTCAGTGTCCAAACTGGGATTTTCTGCAGAACACAGACCAAAGGCATTCTTAACCACCAGGTGAAGAAGGTGGGCTGCTTAGTAAATAAACCTGTGCCGCTGCCCACATGTTCGTGCCACCATTGGTCAACATGAAGCCCATGGAGAGGTCCCTGGCTGATATGTTGTCCACTTTGTGTGGCCTGTCAGGTACCTCGGCATGCAGCAGAGCCTGGCAATAGCTGGCCCGGTGGCCATAACCCTGCCTAACACTAGTTTCCCCACTCCCACCCAGAACATCGCTGGGTTGCCACCATTGTGCAGTCAGTGACAAATATGTGTCATATGCCTGAGAGGCGGTCGAGATGTCAGATATAAGGTGCACTGTTCTCTCATGAGCATGGGACCATTATGCCTTCACGTGGTCCCTGGCAGCCCTGTACAATGAAGGCAACATCATCCCGCTCAGTGTGGTTCTGGAGCAGCATCTGGAAAGCAGTGCCTTCAACCACAGAGAAGGGGCATCTGTCTACAGTAATTATTATGACAATGAGATGAGTGATTCTCTTACTTGCCTGCTGTCACACACACACACCCCGGTACCCTAGTGCCAACCTCACCAAGCATCTGTCAGAGATGCTTGACATCTCTTCCCCATCGTGGAACGTTCAGGGACAGCACTGGCGATGATTGCAAGATGACTCACCTCCTGGCTGGCTGGTGGTGGGCACCCTAGCAGAAGCCTCTCTCTCCCCCCAAAGGAAGCACCGCTTGGTGATGCTTCTTCAGATGGTTCTGCACACTGGTAGTCATGAGATGACTGAGGCCTCACCTACAACTGATCCAGGCCCTACACAGCTGGCACTGTGTGAAGTGGGTATTCTCCATCCGCTGGAAGTGCTTCCAGTCTTAGGAGGTGTAGAGGCACCCACACTGGCCAGCAGATGCAGGCACCCCTGGAGCCACCTCCTTGTGAGGAGCTTAGGGCAGACACACTATGTCTTAGGGAGACAGGGAGAGATGCCTGAGGCAGAAGAGGTTCAGATAGCAGCACCTTGAGGTGTACCTCCATTTCTTCCTCCTCCCCACCTCCAGCCTCCTGTTCCTCCTTAGAAGGCCTGCTGGACTCTGGAGGAACCATAACAGGGGCAGCCAGTCTCTCCTCTCGCTCCTCTGGGCCCCTCGGGTAGGCTCCAGGGCCAGAACACGCTCATCCCCAAAGCTCACCCCAAAAGACAGCTCAGGCCGCTCCTCCTCCTCCTGCTACCAAGCCTCAGTAACAACAGCTGGGAGAGGAGCTGCCTGAGCAATCAGACTCCCACCCAGTGCCAGCACCTGTGGGCACCTCTGCCCACCTCGTGTGGCCTCTTCCTTGCACCACTCCAGCCAGAGGACGGAGTGGTGGAAGGCAGCTGTGGACCAGTCCCCTGCACAGGTGGGAGGGAAGCCGCCGCACTCACCCTCCCCTCCAGCCCTATGCTGAATTTTATTTAGAAGTGTTAGAAGTTAAACAACTCCTGAAACAGACCCTTATGACTAAAAGTCCACTTAGCAGCACCTAAGTATTGCACTCAACAGCCTTAAGTCAAAACCAGAAGCACACACATAGAACAGTGAAACATCCCCTCCCCCCAAAAACCAACCTTTTAGAAATTAAAGGGAAGAAATATGGGGGAAAAGGTGAGAAAAAGGACTTAAGCAGAAAGCAACCAAAGCAGAAAAAGGCCTCCCCACCTAGCACTAGGCACAAACAACAAAACTCCACAAAAATAACTGCCTCAAAACCCCAGAAGGAATAAAATCCAAGAAAAAACCAAAAAGCCAAAAAAAAAGGCCAGAGGCCCTTGGTTTCACCACTCCCACACAACCATCAGGGCCAAACAAGAAGTAACAAAAAAAAAATCAAAATTGTGAAGTGCAATCCACAAAAACAGAAGGAAGGAACTAAAACCTAACCAAAGAGAACAACAACAACAAAAAGCCCTGAGGCCTTTGGCCTCACCCCCCCCACACACACACTACCCACCAAGCCCGAAGAACAACTAACAGTAAAATAAGAACATTTTTTTTAAAAAAGTTGTTCAATCAAACCAGCCGCTTTCTTCAGTCTTCTCCAGGCAGGCAGGGTCTGATCCGAAGTACACAGCAGAGTCTCTCTGGTAGCAGAAGTCAGTCTCAGAGCAGCATCTGAAGCCAAAGCCAGCCACACTCTCCAAACCTCTCTTAGCAATGGAGTCTAGCACAGCCAGACCCTTGCTTTTATTTATTTATTTAATTCTATTTGTATTCCACCTTCCCCGCAAGGGGGCTCACAGTGGGTTACAAGTCACACAGATAACAGTATAATTTAGATAATTATAATAATATCACTATTAGAACAATAAAAACAGCAATCAGAGTGGATTTGCCTCGACAATGATGCTCAGTTTGGACTGGTCAGAGATGAGCATTATCAGCCGCAATTTCGAAAGATGGATTTGGATGTCTGCTGCCTCATCTGAAGGTTTGGCATAACAACTTTGTTTTGCAGGCCCTGAAGAATTGTAACAAATTCCACAGGGCCATGAGCTCAAGTGGGAGCTTGTTCCACCAGGGTGGGGCCAGGGCAGAGAAAGCCCTGGCCCTAGTAGAGGCCAGCTGGACATCGTTGGGGCTGGGGATAACCAGAAGATGTTGATTGAGTATAACGCTCTGCGAGGCACATATGGGGAGAGATGGTCTCAAAGATATGCAGTTCCCTGGCTGTATAGGGTTTTAGGGTCAACACCCAAACCTTGAACTGTATCCGGCACACTATTGGCAGCCAGTTCAGTTGGTGCAACACCGATCGAATGTGAGCCCACACAGGCATCACTATCAGCACACATGCTGCTTCATTCTGCACCAGCTGCAGTTAACAGGTCAAGTTCAGGGGCAGCCCCACATAGAGTGAGTTACAATAATCCAGTCTGGAAGTGACCACTGCAGGGATCACTGTAGCTAAGTCCTGGGAAGTGAGATAGGGAACCAATTGCCTGACCAGCTGCAGATGATAGAATGCCAATCAAACAACAGTGGTGGCCCAATTTTAACTACCCACACATTGATTGGATCAATATGTGTTCTAGTTGGGAAAAAGAGATTGAGTTTCTAGACACTCTCAATGACTGTGCTATGGAGCAGATGGTCACGGAACCTACCAGGGGAGAGGCGATCTTGGATTTGGTCCTAAGTAATGCCTAAGACCCGGTGAGAGAAGTAAAAGAGATTGTACCACTTGGGAAGAGTGACCATAATGTTATTGAGTTCAACATTTGTATAAACAGGGAACTGGCCAAAAAGACTGTCACAACCACGTTTAACTTTAAAAGGGGTAACTTCTCTGATATGAGGCGACATGTGAGGAGGAAACTGAAAGGAAAAGTAGAAAGGTTCAAAAACACTGGGGAAGCTCGGAGACTATTTAAAACTACAATCCTAGAAGCTCAGAAAAAAATATATACCGCAGGTTAGGAAAGACACAGATAGGTATAGAAAAAAGCCTACATGGTTAACAAAGAAAGTAATGGAAGCTGTAAAAGGTAAAAAGGATTCTTTTAAGTGGAAGAAAGCTAGTCTCAGTGAGGCTGATAAAAGGGAACACAGGCTGTGGCAAATAAAATGCAAGTCTGTGATCAGGCAGCCAAAAAGGGAATATGAGGAACATATAGCAAAAGACATGAAGACCAACAATAAAACTTTCTTCAAATACATTAGAAGCAGGAAACCAGCCAGGGAGGCAGTGGGGCCCTTGGATGACCAAGGGGTAAAAGGAGTAGTGAAGGATGATAGGGAAACGGCTGAGAAGCTGAATGCATTTTTTGCCTCTGTCTTCACTGTGGAAGATGAGAATTCTTTGCCCACTCCAGAACTGCTGAATTTTGGGAGGGGTGTTGAAAGAACTGAGTCAAATTGAGGTGACGAGAGAGGAGGTCCTACGACTGATAGACAACTTAAAAACTGATAAATCACCAGGCCCAGATGGCATACACCAGAGAGTTCTGAAAGAACTCAAATGTGAACTTGTGGATCTCCTGACAAAAATATGTACTCTTTCATTAAAATCCATTTCCATTTCTGAGGACTGGGAGATAGCTAATGTCACTCCCACCTTTAAAAAGGGTTCCAGAGGAGATCCAGGAAACTGCAGGCCAGTCAGTCTGACATCAATACCGGGTAAATTGGTAAAACTATTAAGGAAAGAATTAGCACATTGATGAACAAAACCTATTGAGGCAGACTCAGCATGGGTTCTGTAAAGGAAGATCTTGTCTCACTAACCTGTTAGTGTTCTTTGAGGGAGTGAACAAACATGTGGACAAGGGGGACCCAATCAATATTGTTTACCTTGACTTCCAGAAAGCTTTCAATAAAGTTCCTCATCAAAAGCTCCTAAGTAAGCTCAAAAATCACGGGATAAAAGGACAAGTCCTCTTGTGGATCAAAAATTGGCTAATTAATAGGAAACAGAGAGTATAAATGGGCAATTTTCTCAGTGGAGGGCAGTAAGCAGTGGGGTACCACAGGGATCAGTACTCAGCCCAATGCTTTTGTAACTTGTTCATTAATGATTTGGAGCTGGGAGTAAGCAGTGAAGTGGCTAAATTTGTGGATGATACATTCAGGATGGCAAGAACCAGGGAGGATTGTGAGGCACTCCAAAGGGATCTGTCGAGGATGGGCAAGTGGGCGTCAACGTGGCAAATGGGGTTCAATGTGGTCAAGTGCAAGGTGATGCACATTGGAACCAAAAATCCTAACTATAAATACATGTTGATGGGGTCAGAATTGGCAGAGACTGACCAAGAGAGATCTTGGAGTCGTAGTAGATAACTCACTGAAGATGTCAACTGCAATAAAAAAGGCCAATGCTATGCTCGGGATTATTAGGAAGGGTACTGAAAACAGATCAGCCAATATCATAATGCCCCTGTATAAATCAATGGTGTGACCTCATTTGGAATACAGTTCTGGTCACCACACCTTAAACGGGCCATTGGTACTTACCCGTGAAGGGCCCTTCTCCTCTGAGATTAAGGAGGACATCTTGCTGGGTGTTTCCCACCCTATCCTTAGGGAGGCAGGAACAAACTTGACTTCCTGTCCTCTCGGTGGGACACTCCCCTCAGCTTCAGTTTAGGAACTCCGAATAGCAGTAAGAGCTAAGAAAAACTAGGATATAACTAAGAAAAATATGAATCTACAACGTGATAACACTTGCACAGCTTTAACAAGAGGAACAGGAAGACAGAGGCACAATATCAACAGTCAGAACAAGAATAACAATCAGGAAGAGTCACAGGAATTGAAGTCAGGGTCCAAGAACCAGGAGGATAAGACGATGAATTCGGGAGGGCCCAAGATGTCCTCCTCAATCCCAGAGGAGAAGGGCCCTTCACGGGTAAGTACCAATGGCCCGTTCTCCCCTGAGAGGAGGACATCTTGCTGGGATCTCCTAGAGCAGTGACATAGATTGGGTGGGTCATCGTCTAATCCTCCAGAACCTGTTGTAACACTCTCCGACCGAAGGCGGCGTCCGCTGAGTCGAAGATGTTGATTCTGTAGTGTTTAATAAAGGTAGAGGCCGATGACCACGTAGCTGCCCTGCAAATCTCAGACACCGATGCACGATTAGCAAATGCTGCAGAGGTAGCAGCACTACGAATGGAATGTGCTGTGATGCCGGCTGGAGGTACCACCTTCTGGGATTTGTAAGCTTCTGTGATGCATAGTTTTAGTGTGGAACTGATTGTCGAGGTGGACATTTTGTGTCCCTTGTTAGGTGGAGAGATCGAGATAAATAGCGACTCCGATTTCCTAAAGTCTTTAGTACGATGAAGGAACGCCTTCAATGCTCTGCGGACATCGAGAGTATGCCATAAACGTTCCTGTGAATGACTCGGATTTGGGCAAAAAGAGGGAAGACAAATTTCCTGGGACCTATGGAAGTAAGAATTTACCTTAGGTCTAAAGGTCGGGTCCGGAATTAAGACGACCTTCTCTTTGTGGAATACACAGAAACGAGGGTTGGCTGACAACGCTCCTAGTTCTGATACCCTTCGAGCCGAGGTCACTGCCACTAAGAACAGAGTCTTCATTCGGAGCCAACGGAGTGGAACATCTTTGATGGGCTCGAAAGGAGGTTTGGTTAAGGCAGACAGAACCAAGTTAAGTCTCCAAGTCGGAAACCTGTGGACGACTGGAGGGTCAGTAGCTGCCGCTCCCTTCAAGAAACGTCGAACATGGGGATGACGAGAGAGAGTCCAGCCTTTAAATAGCGGTAGGACCGTTGACAGAGCTGCGACCTGTCTCCGGAGGGTAGCCGCCTTAAGCCCTGAATCATGGCCATCTTGGAGGAACGCGAGCATGTTCTTAAGTTTTGGCTTCAGAGGATTCACGGATTTTCTGTTCGCCCATCTAACGAAGGCCTTCCAGCTGGTATTATAAATACGGCAAGTGGAATTCCTTCTGGAAGCTAGGATCGTGTCTGTTACCTTTTCTGAGTAACCACGTTTGAGCAAGGTTTCCCGCTCAATCGCCAGGCGGTCAGTTGTAGCCACCCTGGATCTGGATGCCAAATCGGGCCTTGCACTAACATGTCTGGAGAGATTGGTAGACTCAAGTGAGGAAGCAGTGTCAGGCGCTGGATCTCCGAAAACCACGGTCTTCGAGGCCAATATGGTGCCACCAGGATCACTTCGGCCCTTTGTTCTTTGAGTTTGCGGAGGAATTTCGGAATAACTGGTAGAGGCGGGAAGGCAAACATCAGCCCCTGAGGCCACTCCGACGTAAGAGCGTCCGTCGCTTCGGCTCGATGATGGTAAAATCTCGTGAAAAACCTGGGTAGCTGGGAATTGAGTGGAGATGCAAAGAGGTCCACTAGCGGGAGGCCGAACTTCTCGACTATAAGTAGAAACAGATCCCGTTTCAGAGACCACTCGGCTTCCTGGATCTGGCGTCGACTGAGCCAGTCGGCTTGTAGATTCAGAGAACCCTGTATGTGTTCTGCCCTGATGGAGGCTAAATTGTTCTCTGCCCATTGAAAGAGATGGACAGCTTCCTTGCGAAGACGTTCTGATCTTGAACCGCCCTGGTTGTTTATATATGCCCTGGTGGCTATATTGTCCGTTCTGACTAAAACGTGGTGACCCGATAGTAGGTGTTGGAACCGGATTAACGCTAGCCTGACTGCTCTGAGTTCCAGCACATTTATCGGAAGTCTGCTCTCCTGAGCCGACCACATCCCTTGTGTTGGGACGTTTAGGAGGACTGCCCCCCATCCTTGGAGACTGGCGTCTGTCAGTACCTGCTTGTAATTGGATATGCAGAAGGAGCGACCTTTGAGCAGATTGGAGGTCTTTGTCCACCACCTCAGGCTGGACCGGGCCGTGTGAGTGAGATCGATTAAGACATTGTCGCGGTTCATGATTCTGAGTTGAAAGGGACGTAGTAGCCGTTGAAGTGGTCTGGAATGAAGTCGGGCCCAGGTGACAGTGTCTATGCATGAAACGAAAAGCCCCATTAATTTTGCCAGCGTCATGAGTTGAGACCGCTTGCTCCTGAGGATCTGTAATGAGAGATCTCTGATCGTGTCTGCCTTGGATTTGGGTAGGAACATCTTCTTGTGGGATGTATCCAGAATTACTCCCAGATGTTGAAGGGAACGAGATGGGGTCAGGCAGCTCTTCTGCAGGTTTACGATGAACCCATGAGCTCGGAGGCAATGAATTGTAGATTCGGTGTCTTGTACAGCGCTGGCGAGAGAATCTGATCGGATCAGGAGATCGTCTAGTTAGGGATGAACATGTATCCCTCTTTTTCTGAGTAGGATCACGGGGTGGATCAGTAACTTTGAGAAAACCCTGGGGGCAGTAGAAAGGCCGAATGGCAGGGCTCTGAATTGCCAATGCTGGTTTTGGACACAAAATCGTAGGAACTTTCTGTGACCTACGAAGATGGGAACATGGAGATAGGCTTCTTGGAGATCTATCGAGGTGAGGTACTCCCCTGGTTGCAAAGCCTCTGCTATGGATCGTAGAGTCTCCATCCTGAAACGTTTGAGGCGTACGAATCTGTTCAGAAACTTTAAGTCTAGGATGGCTCTCCATGATCCGTTCCTTTTGGGGACGGTGAAGAAAATTGAGTATACTCCCTGGCCTTGCTGCTCGGGAGGTACAGGTTCTATTGCAGCAATGTCGTACAAGTGATTGACTGCTTCTAATGTTCTTTGTAATTTGATCCGATCTTTTTGAAGTGGAGAGGGGATGTAACGATTTGGAGGTTTGGATCGGAATTCTATGGAATATCCCCTTCCTGTAATCTCTAAGGACCAGGCGTCTGCTTGAGTGTGCAGCCATGTCTGATGAAAGTCTAGCAGCCGCCCTCCTACTCGAATTTGGTGGTAGTCATGCGGAGGGGTTCTTGTTCCCCCGATTGGACTTGTCATCTCTGGGTGAGAAATGACCACCTGTCCTGTTATGGAAGGGATTTCTTCTGAAACTGCTTCGAGAAGTTCCCCAGGATTGTCTTCTGCCATCTCTGTAGGATCTAAAGAAGGTTCTGGAGCCACGAAAGGAATAATTTCCGGTGCCTCTGCGGTCAGAGGTGCCCAGATACCGTGGCATAGCCTTCTTTTTATCTTTGGTCTCTATGAGAATCTTATCTAGAGAATCGCCGAATAGGCGGTTGCCTTGAAAGGGGTAAGCCGTAACTATACCCTTGGCTCGTAGGTCCGCACGCCAGGCTCTGAGCCATAGGGTTCTTCTAGCAGCCACCATGGAGGCTAATGCTCTGGAGGAGAAGATCATCGAGTCTAGGGTGGCATCAGCTGAAAAGGAAGAAGCCTGAAGGAGCCTATTCGCTCCCTCAGCTAAGCGTTTGTTGGAATCTGGGATCAGTTGAGCCATCTTTTTTGACCACGCAATGGATGCCCTAGCCACAATAGTAGCCGTGGCTGCCGCTCTAATGGCCATTGCTGTAGCCTCATGAGCCTTGCGAAGCGCAAACTCTGCTTTTTTGTCCATGGCATCTCGAACTGATCCTTCGCCCTCTTCAGAGAGAAGTCCTGATGTCTGCAGGGCTGTAATTGGGGCGTCCACCGGGGGTACCTGCAAGAGCTTGTCTGTAAAGTTAGGCAGCGCATACAAATTTCTGACATTTGCAGGACAGTTTTTATTAGCCATAGGCTTGGCCCATTCTTTAACTAATTGTTTTTCTAAATATTCAGGAAAGGGAAAGACTTTTTCAAAGCTTGGGCTTCTTGGGAAATAGTCTTTGCTGCCTCTAGGTCTGAGGCCATCCTGAGAATCAGGAGGGGAGGGTTATCTGTATTTATTTTTGGAATTAAGTCTAAAGCAGAGAGGGTCTTTTTTAATAGATATGTATAGTTTTCTGGCTTAAAGAAACGCATGGAAGTGTCAGGGACCTCCATTTCCTCTTCACGTTCCTCTTCATCAGAAAGAAATTCTCCCTCCTCCCTTTCTACAACGGCGCTGTCGCCTGACTGAGATTCATCCCATTGAGCCTCGGCTCCTGTTACACAATGATGGGTTTTTCTAGCTGCCTTTGTAGGCCAGCGAGGTGAGATCTCTTCAGAGCAATCGGGACAATCAGAATAGGAATCCCCCGGGGGTTGATTTGGGAGACAATAGGGTCAGCCTGTTTGCTAATCTCATGAAATCTGCCTGATTCAGCCAGCTCCTCCCGCACCATGTTTCTAAAAAAGCGCATGACTTCTGGGGTCAATAAGACATTCCCGCGGTTATCTGGTTTACTCACGAGTAGGTCTGCAGAGAGATTGGTACCGCTTATAGCTTTTGGCTCAAGAAGGGGACTTGTCCCAGTCACTTGTTCCGTGACATTTGGCGCTGAATTATGGCTTATTGGAGTGGCGAGAGCCGCCCCGCGGCCTTGTGACTCCTGTTGTAAATGAGCTTGCTTTGCCGCGGCATTTAAAATGGCGCCCGCATCGTGCTCCACGACGGGAGAATGGGGCCGCTTTTTCGCGCCAGAGCCTTTTCGCGCCGAAGCGCTTGCCGCGGCGGTCGGCATTGAGGCTATTGTGCTCAATTTCTTAGGAGCTTGATGAGCCGCAATTAAGCTCTCCCCCGTCTCGTTCTCTGAGAAAAACTCATCCGAGTCGTCCCTGGCCGACATGCCCCCGTCGGGACTTCGGAGGGGGGGGAGGAGGAGGACTGAATGATAGGCTTTGGAAAGCAGTTAAAGGATTAAGGCACAGAAAAAACAGCAGGGGGTAAGTTAGATTTGAAAGGGGAAAGTAGCAGGGAAAAGGATCGAAGAAAAAGGAAATAAGCTTTGAAGAAGCACAAGTGCCAATGCTGTGCTGCTCTCCCTAACGAGGCAGGAACTAAACTGAAGCTGAGGGGAGTGTCCCACCGAGAGGACAGGAAGTCAAGTTTGTTCCTGCCTCCCTAAGGATAGGGTGGGAAACACCCAGCAAGATGTCCTCCTCTCAGGGGAGAAAAGGATATTATAGCTTTGGAAAAAGTACAGAAAAGGGCAACTAGAATGATAAAAGAATTGGAACACTTTCTCTATGAAGAAAGGTTAAAATGCTTGGGGCTCTTTAGCTTGGAAAAACGATGGCTGAGGGGTGACATGATCAAGGTTTATAAGATTACACATGGGATAGAGCAGGTTGAGAAAGAAGTACTTTTCTCCCTTTATCACAATACAAGAACTCGTGGGAACTCAATGAAATTGCTGAGCAGTCAGGTTAGAATGGATAAAAGGAAGTAATTCTTCACCCAAAGAGTGATTAACACATGGAATTCACTGCCACAGGAGGTGGTGGCAGCTACAAGCATGCAGTTTCAAGAGGGAATTAGATAAAAATATGGAGCAGAAGTCCATCAGTGGCTATTAGTCACATGGTATAGATAGGAACTCTCAGGCTGGGGCAAGTGATGCTCTGTATTCTTAGTGCTTGGGGGGGGGCAACAGTGGGAGTGCTTCTAGTGTCCTGGCCCCACTGGTGGACCTCCTGATGGCACCTGGTATTTTTGGCCACTGTGTGACAGAATGCTAGACAGGACGGGCCACTGGCCTGATCCAACAGTGGCTTCTCTTATGTTCTTATGATCCTCCATGGAAAGGGAGGCATCCAGGAACACCCCCAACCTCTTCACTTTCAGTGCCGGCCTCAGTGGTATCCCGAGGGCTGGGAACTGGATTCCTGATCCCACTTCCTCACAACTCAGGTACAGAACCTTTGTCTTCGCTGGATTTAATTTCAATCAGCTTTGTTAAAGCCAACCAGTCACACCCTGTAGCGCCCTGTCCAGCACCTCTGGAGCGGAGTTTGGCCAGCCGTCCATCAACAGAGGGTAGGGTATAAATCGAATTAATAAATAATAAACAGAGCTGGGTGTCATCAGCATACTGAAGGCAGCCCAGCCCACACTTCCAGACCAACTGGGCAAGGGGGCACATATAGATTTTAAAAAACTTCAGGGAGAGGATAGCCCACTGTGGCACCTCACATTTAAGCAAGCGTCACTGGGACAGTTCCTCCCCAAGCACCACCCTGTCTGTAGCAGGAGAAAAGAGCAAGAGTTCAGTAGTGCCTTAAAGACTAATGAAATTTGTAGCAGGGTATGCACTTTCACGAGTCAAGGAGTGAACAGTCATTCACAAAAGCTCATACCTTGCCACAAATTTTATTAGTCTTTAAGATCTCCTCTTTTCCAGGAACTATTCACCTCCAGGCTTTCCTCAGTCCCAGGGCCCTCTGCAGCAACAAGTACAGGGAGACATCATCTTGTTCCAGACCAGTAAATCATAGTCAGAACTGTATGTAATCAAATGAAGCCCATTATGAGACTGCCAGGTTCCCATGGGAAATATGTTACATGCCTGATCAATAACTCGTTCCAGGGATCTTTGCGAGACCCCCCCCCCAGCCGGAATGAAGACTAATATTGACATCCCATGCTCCACAAGACTGTCCCTTACAATACAGACATGGCCAGGAATGTAATCAAGTCCTTAATCAGTACAAAACTTGTCATCTCCCACATCATTCTTCAGAGCAACTCGTGTAATCTGAAATTAGGTTTCTTGCCATAAGCAGGAAAAGCCAAGTTTTAGGAATAAATGGGACTTCTTCATTCCTGGCATTATGAATGCATGGTCTTCAGGATAGGCAGAGTATGATCTAGTTTCTTATGTTCTGCTTCTTGTCTCCTATTTTGACTCCATGTCCACCTCTTCATTCTCGGCAGCTCCAAAGTCACTCGCCTCCATTCTTGGTCTCAGGGGACAGGTTTACTCACCCACTGGAACCTTCTCACCACCACCCCTCCCTCCAGTCCTTTCCTCCCCCTAGCGGGTCTTTCCGTTCCCCTGTAATATTTCCAGTTGCATTTCAGCTTCACCCTCCTTTTCACCCCATTCAACCTTCTTTCTCTCCTACCTTCTAATATTCCCTGTTCCAGCTGGGGCATGCAACCATCAACGTTCCTGGACATTTTTAAATTGGACAGTAGGGCTTCTGTAACTAAATTCTGGGGTTGCATTTTCTGAATGGGGCTATTGTACTTCAGTGTTATGAAAAGACAAGACTCACTGGAAAAGGCAATAATGCAAGGGAAAATTGAAAGCACCAGGAAAAGAGGGAGACCCAACATGAGATGAAAGTAAGTCATTGCCTTCAGTTTGCAAGACTGGAGCAAGGTTGTTCATGACAAATGTTTTGGAGGTTAGTAATTTACAAGCTGGAAGCAAACTGCCATTGTATTTTATCACTGTGTTTTACTCTTGAGTTGCTAATTGCTCTTGCAATTTTTATAGCTTAGAACTGTTTTTGAAATCTTGCATTTTTTTAAAATCACCTCTTTTCTCCTCTTACGTTATGCTGTTTATTAGGCAAACAAACAAAGTATCTGTGCCTCTCATTCTTTCTGGAGAGAACATCTAGTTCAGCTGTGTCTGTATATATTGTGACTAAAACATCTCTGCAGCCAGAGTCTGGGACCAGCAAATATACAGACCCTGACATGAGTCTCTTCTTCTCCCCCCCTTCCCTGGGTAAAGGCAGCAGTATTTCTATGACAGTAAGACAGCTAGATCACTGAATCAGACTTTTTTATTTAAACAAAGTATAATTTAAACATCTGGGAACATAACACATTTTAAGTACTTTTCCAGAAGACTAAGCATGAATGTACATAATTTTATACTACTTACCAACTGTGTCACAAGTTAATCAAGTTGTTCATTAAACCTAATTCTCTGAGTAACCCAAGCACACAAAAACCTTCTGCGGCTGTGAGATGACATGAATACACAGGTCTGGCTCACACTGGAGGTCTAAAGAGGGTGACTTCCTTGTTCTTGACTGCTGCTATAAAAAAAACCCACCCATTTTGTCAAAAGGATGAGCAAACATGCTCTCTGAGTCTCTGTAGCTGGTCAGAATCAACGGTTGCTACAACCAGATGGAGACTTCTCCTCACTAAGAGATTCCTGAACCAGGTACAACAGATATGCCACTTCTTAAGTACGAGTCATCTCATCTTTCAAACTGTACTTTGTTTTTCAATAACTCTAACATACATAATGTACTAAAAACATCTCAGGTAGAGTCTGCAGCAGTAGAAACAGAGCTTCCCCCAGCTACTGTTCCCAGCAAAGAGTCATTTCTAAAAGTCAGAGGATTATCAGAATGGGCATCCAACACAGCACAAGACATCAAACAGAAATGTGAAGAGCATCCTGGTGTGCTCATGGAACTCCTTGGATTCTAAATCCTATCTCTATTACACATACATGTATCTACATATATATGTGTATATATACATTCAATTATATAACATGAGCAAATAAAGTATAATCTAATAAAAACAATTTAAGCTATGACAACAGCAAACTCGTAACAGAAAAAAGCAGGTAAAATATTCACATTAGATACATCAGTATTACCTTTACTACAAACTGTTAAGCCACTAAAGTGCCATGCTGTTTAGACAGAGAACATTCTTTTGTTACCTAACAAATATTTTTCTTATATACACCAACAGTGTAATTAGCTTTAACTTATATTCCATAAATTGTGCTGGGACTCACTAATTTGAGACTGGGCAGAGAGGATTACAGCCAAATATTAAATAGTTGCATTAAAAAAATAGCTTTGTCCAAGTGTGCGGGTGCTAGATCCACAGTTTACCTGGAAGTAAGCACCAATTACTTGTTTCCAATTAAGTTTGGAAGGGAAAGGAATGTGAGGCTATTTTTGAGAGGGCAGATCTGAGAAGGTAGAAGCCACTTTGGGTTTGAAGTGGAAATTTCCACACCTAAGCCATGTCAGAACCATTACCTGCTTTGGACTTCATCTACAAAGCGATGGGAGTAATTCCCTCTACATCAATGGCCTGCCATAACCTGAGATAGTCCATGGAAGGGCTGCATTTTAATGCTGTATCCCTGAGGCTGGTTAACTTTTGCTGCTAGTTTTTAAAATTACAGGCAAACTTAAAACAAAATGACAAATAATTTAACATTCTAATTCAACAGTAATTAGGATTTTTTATTTTCATGGAAGAGGAACATTATATCTGTCTAACTGATATAAAATAAATGAAAACCAGTATACACTGGGTAAGAAATGTAAACAATGTGCTGGAAGACAACCAAGCAACAACTAGCACATGGCTATACGAACATAAAAGCAGTTTTATTTACCTTTTTGGCATTTCAAAAATATCAAGTCAAGATCCAAAGTGACAAAGAATATTAAAAAGGATGGTGAATAAGCACACATTCAGTGCAATCCTAAGTAGCGTTATAGCTTTCTAAGGTCTGCTTAGGACTGCACTCTGTGGCCAGCTCATTGCCAGCATTGTAGATCTGAGATCCAACTTTTCCCTGGTGGGAGGTAGAGAAGACAGCAAAACAAAATAAATTAATAATTCCATTAAAGATAATGATATTTAAGAATGTGTGTTTTCAGGCTTTCACAAATGAAAGTTTATCTGTTCATTAGTATCCACGTCCACTACTTGTGCTCAAATGTAGAAATCCATCTAATCAACTTTTACCTAGAAAGTAAAAGTATAATTAATGTAATAAAATACAAATAGCGGCATATATATTTACTTAAAAATTTATATTTATAATAGATATGTAGACAAACAGTCTGTAAAATTCTGATCAAGTTAATGAAGCTATACAGTAAACCCATGTCATTATGTCTAGGAGCACAATGAACTACAGCCTGATAAGAGATCATATGGAGAGATCATTATGAACCAACACTTCCACATGGACCGTATAATTTTGGGGCCAAATGAGACATGATGGCATCAGTCCTGCATGTCTGGAACAGTTCACCATGAAATCTGGACAAGGATCGGGATGGGGTGCACATTAAGAGTACAGTAAAGGCCGGAAAGAGCTGAACCTCTTTCCTGATTTCCCCATACCCCAAAGCCACTTTCTGAAAAAGCTACTTTCCTCCCAGTGGGAATCCACAAAATACCAATAATAGGAGGAAAATGGCTAAAAACGGTGCGTGTACACACCCTGGTACAAAAAGAAGATGTTTTCTATCTGATGAACCTTGTTAGTGTCATGATGTGGAGATATATGCCCATGCTTCAGAGGACAGAGATTCACCCTCCTGGGACTCCTCATGTAAGAAAGGGCAAATAACAGGTAGGTAACAGAGAATGTTCTACTATAAGTTCTGCTATATGCTCCCTCAAGTGACTAAAGGACTGACAAAATATTGCTAACCTACTCTCAACATCACCTCAGAAGATTACAGCACATGGATAGACCCCTGCTGTTTAACTGCTCTGGGGAATGAGCCACATCTGATGCATGGATGATGGAGCCCACACCAAGCAATCAGCTTAGGATCCCCAGCCTGAAACCAAAGCAACACTACAACAGAGGCTTGACTCAGGCAGTGATGCAGCTAGAAGAGCGACTCAAGTAAGGCAAATACACAGTAGTGGTGCAGATGGACATCTCTTTCTTAACCCTGACACCACTAACAGCAGCTTCCAACAAGGAACAGAGAAGTCCCAACTGTAAGTACTACAGACTATAGCATCAGTATCCAGTTCATAGCTGCATTCCCTATGCAAGTCTCTGGGTGGGTGGTATATTGCCTACAAGTCATGTCTGCCTGTTAGTGGTCGTATCTCTCTGCTGCTATTTTCATTTTAGTTACAGCATACAACTGTGGATCTGTGGGCACAGGACTGGACTGGTCACTGAGGATCCCAGCTGAGATTGAGAGATAAACTGTCTATCACCTGGCTAAACCAGAAAGGCTTTTGTTAGGAACTGCCTAATCCCAAGCTTTTTAAATGTAACAGTAGAGTGGGGCCACCCAGAGGAACTTCAATAAGACATTATGGTCCTTTAAGGCTGTCGGTGGGACTGGTGTGATCCCACAATCTAGGCAGCTCCCAGGAACAAGTCAATCTCTATAGAATTTATGCACATACTTCTCCAACAAGGGCAAAGGCATGGGTAAATGGATTAGCTCCTACATAATAACAAAGAGAAGTTCCCTTTAAGTGATCCTGATGGTAAGGCTGCCCATCTCAAAAGCTGACCTGCAAATTCCACCCCAAGGCTGCTGGAACAGGGTATAGACAACAGCACCCCCTGCCCTGCCCTAGTGATCCTGCTACAGGCAGGTACATGTTTTCACAGTGACATTATTAGTTTAGGCTCTTAACTGTAGAGGTCAGGTATGAAATCTGAGACCTTCTGGATACAAAGCTGATGCTCCACCACAGAGCTACTGCCCCTCTCATGCTATGCCAAAACTCAAAAAAACTATAACAACCTCAAGAACTGTGACCTTGCTTTGCTCCACTGTGTGTGTTTGTCCTTCTACCCACTGGATACAGCTGCAGGTACGATGCATCAAAGCCCGTTAAAACAGTTATTCAGTACCCTAATGTAGTCCTTATGCTGCCACCCAGATATCTGAAATCACCTCGAAAAACACATGAAATCTGAATAATTGCTTATCTTAGCTTCACTTTTAATGGCAACAACTTTCCATAAAGCCCCGAGGCTCTTGAATATCAAGCCATCAAAGCAAATACTTATGAACATTCTTCTAACCGGTACAACTTTTAGGTCAGGATCTAAACCATGCTTAGTGGTCATTTTGTTGTTGTTGATTTTTATGTGTTAATTTTTCAGCAGCAAATATCACTTCATTGATGTTTTAAACTGCTTCTACAACATGTTCTTAGTTTCTAAAGCAAATTGCTATATACATGTAAAAATGCCATTCAGCAAACAAAAGTCCAAAGCCCCCTTGGACATGTCGACCAAGCGGTGAGTGAGTCTTTGGATCCCACTCTTAAATCAGATTTGGCCTGATATAATTCTCACTTAATACATATAAAGGGCAAAATTATTTTAATGTACATTTGAAACTGACCTTTCTAGCACTGTGTTTACTTGAAGGGTTCTCTTCAGTAATTTTCATCACATCTAGAATGGTACTCAATCCAGAAGGGTCAGACATCTCATGTGTCGCTTCTGTGGATACATCTGTGGGATAAGTTTTCTTCAGTCCCTCCCTGTGACAACATTGGCCAATGAAGAAGCTGTTATACTTCAGAGAATCCTCGTTTTTTCTTCTTTTGCTGGATAAAGCTGATTTCTTCCACTGCTGTGTCTTAGAGAGTTTTTTAGAGCTGCGCCCTCTTGGGCATTTGTTACAAGTATACTTGAACAGCAAGTCTTTTTTTTTGTGGTACTCTTCCTTTCCTGGCTGTAGTATTATCCTTACATCAGAGCTTTTCTGACTACCCCTTTGCAATGGATCATGCAAAATCTGTGAATTCAATAAATTAAATTCTACCCAATTAATTGACATGAAAGAATACACAGCACATCCAGAAGCAACCAATACATCTGCTGCACTGGTCCCCTCACATAACACATCTGCCTCCATCTTCATCCCACAGTACTGTGTGAACTGAAATAGAAGACCTTGTCTATTAAGAAACTGCTGAATTTTACGTTTAGCCTCATCATTCCACTGTTCCCCAAGAACAGGTGACACTCCAAATAAACAGCAAGGATAAGTCAACCGAGGTAAATTCACAAGCTTTTCTGGGATAACTTTTAGCCTGTGGAACTCTGAAATAGGGATGGGAGCCGATATTCCATCATCTACAAATGTAAGCATGAACTGATCTGAGATTTCAGAAATTTCAATTCTATTCCATTTTTTATTAGGCTCGGTCTTTATCAAGCAGCTTGCACCAATACAAAGAAGATTCTTTGGCATAGTTGGCAAGTTTTCTGGGAGATCAGAGAGCAGCTTAAACAATAATTCCATAGTCTTAAATGAGTCTTCTAACTGGATGCAAAAGTTTGAAGGATCACTGACTGATGTGACAAAACCAGGATAATGCCTATCGTTCTGAAACTTTGCCCATGAAATTGAACTCCATCTAAATGAATACTTGGGCACTGTCATTTCCACATGATTTAAGCCTTCCAATAAGTTACATTTCTCTAACATTCCTTGATTAAATATTTGAGGCCAACATTCAAGCAATAGAATTCCATTCACTAAAATGTCTACTTGCCAAATTAAAGGAGATTCTAGGTACCTCAGAAATAAAATCTTTATCTCCTGACCAATTAACATCTTCAGGACTCTCTCAAAAGCCAGGCTATCTACATTTCCAACCCAAACCCATTTACAAGGTAGTGCACTTCTGGGAATACTCCTCATTTTGCTACTCAGCCTCCTTGTCTCACTGAATGATACCATTTCGTATATTCCCAAATCCATGAAAAAAACCAGCATGCTCTCCTTATTCATAAATTTTTTTATAACTTCAGACCGATGCCATTTGAAAGTTATTTTTGATTTTGTCAGGCATTCTAATCCTTCTTGAATATTTTCCACTGCAACTGGCATTTGCTCTGCTTCTTGAGTAGCCATCATATTCAAATTAAGTAATGTTTGCACATCCTTATTTAATTTTACATAGAAGTACCCATTTCTGGAAATGTGACCTATTTCAGCATTTTCTAGCTGTCCAGGGTTTATTTTTTGGTAGGTAATTTTAGGAAGACTTCCCCAAGTAGATCCAGACTCATATTCTTTACATATGATTTGATAATTTTGGTCATTACCATCAGTACCTGTATTTGCCACTGACAGCAAAGTTATGTCTTCTGCTGCATATAACACAGGCATATTCTGTAAACCTAGACTGATTTCCATCTGCATTAAATCCTCAAAAACAGATATTCCATGACAGAAAAGATCAACTGCCCATTGTTCTCCATGTTGTTGTAGAAACTTACAAATTACTTGCTGATTATTTACTTTATTGACAAAATAGGCAGTAATATCATTACTCCAGTTTTTACCAGGCAACATACGTTTTGCATGACTAATGAAACAGTGTATACTCAGTCTTGGTAAATTTAAGAATTTTTGCCCCATCTGATAGATTTTGGATGCATTCACAGTTGACAAGTTACCATAGTCAATGAATTCTGTTTCACAGAATGCTTCTGATTTAACTGCTCTAACAACAGCTCTGTATATGCAATGATCAACTTCATACTCTGCTAAGACTAGATCACCTTCCTCGATGACAGCTTGTGGCTCTAAAACCAGTATGCAGCTATTCAGTTCTTCAGCAAGCTTCAAAATTTTATCCTCATCTTCTTCAAGATGAATATAGAAATCTGATGGACTCGTTACAAAGGAAACGTAAACCGTAACTTTGGAATTCGGCTGAATGTTACATTGCACAAGATCTCTGTACTTTTGCTTAGCAAAAGTACTTTCTTGCCTTGAAGAGCTTAGTTGATGGATGTGTGATTCAGTCATATTATTTGTAGGTATCTCCTTGAATTGTAATGATGGGTCATCACCAAGTTCTCCACTTGTACTTTTATCTTTCTCTCCCAAAGAGTTTTGCAAGACCAATTCTGTATTTTCACAGGCTACTGGAGCTTGTACAGACCTACCGCACTGTTTTTGCAGATCAACCACAGTTTCTTTTTCATACTCGGCATATACGTCACCATCATTCTGATAACAAGAATTTATTTTATTCTTGGTTTCTCTTTTAACCGCAGTTATCTTTTCTTTAGGTTTCACATTTTGGTCCTCAAGAGGCTTTTCTGTGTCTCCGCTGACATATTTTGGATCCTCATTACATTCTGTTGTACTCTCTAATAATAATTCTTTAATCTGCTTACTTATTTGTAGATTGTTATCATACAACTCCACGCCTAGCTGGCCATCAGTTTCTTTAGCTATTATTACTGCCTTTAGTTCTTTGCCTAAGAAATTCTTCTCAAACCATTTATTTATTTCAACTGGAATTTCAGTATCTTTGAGATCCGACAGGTAACACTTGACAGCTTGCATAGGGGTGAACAATATTTCTGAGGCATGATCTGGAATATTAATCAGTTCATCCTTTGCCACCACTTGTTTATTCCCAAAGTCCACAAAGTATACAGGCACATAATCAGATGATCCTACAGGAGATGCCAAGACCCTGTAAAAGAGGCCATCTTCAAAATATTTGGCTAAGTATAATCTGCGGGTGTTTGTTTGGCCTACACAGCTTGCCACGTGACTGATCTCTGTGATTTTCTGAAACAGGTTATCAATATCATCTGCATTTCTATTTAGTTGGCAATAGAATTTTGTAGGGCTGTTTATATGGGTTACACATACCTCCTCTACATTTCCAATGTTTATATCAAAAGATGAATAGTAAAAGCTATATAAAGAGAATGACGGTGCAAATGATCTTGGGCATTCGAGAGAGCAGAACTGGCCATGGCCACAGTCTAAAAGAAACTGCTGTGCTCTGACAAATGGAGTCCACAGATCAACAACATTATATAAGTAGCCAGGGTTTTTAATAATAAGGGCTGAAATGGTGCAAGTCAGCAGTCCACTGGAAGAAGAAATGAAGGATTTAAAATCATTACATGCCTCTGCAGTCCAATTATCTGGATCAAACTTTAATGACTGAGTTATACTACTAAGACAACATCTGAATGCTTGACATTCCAGCACCAGAAAATCAGGAAGAATAGCTTGAACGTCTTCCAGCAAAACACTTATTTGATTCCCGTAGTCTACTAGTACAACTTCAATTCTGGTTTTGGATATGTATTTCAGCATACAAGCTCTGTACCACTTTCCATCCTTAGAATCTCTCACAACACAGGCAACCTGTCCATTTTGATATGGTATAGTTTGAGTATTATAATAAACCTGAATTTGCTCCATTAAGTTACTCAGCTCTGGTAATTTAGCCTGCAGCTGGCATGAAAAGTCACCTGGTGAAGTACTATGACAACATGTAACACTGAGGATAGTTCCTGGTTTAAACCGATGTTCTTTGTAAGGGCAGATAATGCTACTTTCCCCAGACATTTTCCCATATCTCTCACAAAGTATTTTCTCCCATCGTGGGAAATCAGCAGCAGCCTTTTTTGTCAAAGGATAAGTATTTAGCAATTGATTAACATTTCTACGTACCACTCTGTTGTTATTCTGCATAAGGTTTTTATACCGTATGCTTTTACTTCTACATTTTGAGCCTTGCTCTTTAGAATCTTTTACAGTGTTCAGCAGTGGATCTGGCTCTACTTGCCAACATTCAGCATATCCAGCCTGAACCATAGCTGTGAGAACATCAGCTTGCTCTGAGACATTCATACACTGCATATTGACACTATACTTATCATTTTGCTTTCCAACGACATGAAGTGTGACTGGCTTGCCAAACACCAAGTTTTTAAAGAAGTCTGTTTCCTTTTTAATCCATATATCTTCAACTGGAAATGCACTAGCAAGTGAACAATATATGGCTAAAGCTGGAAGCTCCTGGAACTCTGGAAGAAGACTTCTGACATCAAAAAGTGGCACTGTTCCAGTATTTCCAAAATCCAAAAAATAAACAGTAATATCACTGTCAACCACTTCCTTGATGACAGCCCTGTAGAAATGCATGTCCTTATTGTAGCGTGCACAGCACAGCATTCCAGGTTCTGGTTTTTCAAGAATCTTATCACCCGCTTCACCTGAATCATATACATCTGAAACTCTACCCATTAAGGTTTCAAATTCATCTACATTATCATTAGTTTGAACCCAAAAATTTGAAGGATTCAGTACATACTCTACAAAAGCAACACAGACAGAATCTATTTTCATTTCTGCTGTCTTGTAAGGTGTTGCTAAAACAGCATTTAAGGAACAGCCCTTCGTATTTGAACTATTTTTGGATTGTAACATATTTCTGTGAGCAGGTTCAGCAAAGACCGGGCTGACACCAGGAATTCTCATGTCCCCATTCATGTTAGCAGTTTCTGTTTTGAAGGAAGCACCATACTCTGGAAGCACATCATTTCTCTGTGACAGATATTCACCATTTGTAAGTGTTTCATGCTTACACAGTGTAACATAATACAAATGTTCATTAGCATTGAATAAGTCAATGTGGATATAAACCATACTTTGCCTTAAGAGGGCCTCCTTAAATTCTTTTAGTTGACTGCTTCTTACAGAATCGTTCTGATCACTAAGACATGATAGAGCACAAGGAAATGAAAATGTAGGTACCGATATGAATTTTGATTGAAGCTTCAGAACACAAGTGGAAGGCACGGCTTCATGACTGCCA
Organism: Gekko gecko; assembly: GCA_029375565.1. Taxonomy (NCBI): domain Eukaryota; kingdom Metazoa; phylum Chordata; class Lepidosauria; order Squamata; family Gekkonidae; genus Gekko; species Gekko gecko. The sequence goes on along the minus strand of JAPDNY010000001.1, from coordinate 293,430,589 downwards.
ATGTCCACAAACCAAACTTTCACACTGTTATCAGAGAGGAGCTGTTGTATCACTCCTCTGTACCAATGACCATCTTTTCGTTTGGCTGCACAGAGGACCCCCAAACTGTCACAGGATGGAATATTTTCTCTATTAATGGTTTCATAATATGAAGACATACTTCTTGTCAACTCATCAAGCTGTGTTAGACGCTGCAGTGGCTGACAATAAAACTTACTTGGACTGACTGCCACTGATATTTTTGCTAGCTCTACTCCACCAACTGATAAAAGTGGCTGTAGCCGACCAAAAATGGGTTGAAAATCTGGTTGAATCCTAGCATTACAGGAAACTGAATCCAGTCTTGTGTATTGCTTTTGAATTAAATCTGGCATTTGTTTATATAAGGGCTCTTCCGGCAATTCAGCTAACAGTTCTACTATAAGATGGAATGAGTCTCCATCAACAAGTTTTCCTAATTTCAGTTCTACCACATCACTAGTAACTTTTGGCACATCAAGAAGAAACGTTTGGTGTGGCATAATGGCTTGTACGTGGCCATTAATTTGCAAGTCTTTTAAGGATGAAAAGTAATTCAGAGCCTTGGGAGACCACTTTTCTTCAACAGGAAGTATATTTGCAAAGATTCCACAAACCATTTTTGGAGGAAGTTGAAACAATTCATCAATGGCAGATGCAACGCAAGTATCACGAACTGCCAGTTTTTCCCCGTTGTCTATCAGAAATACTTCATAAATATGGTTCTTCTTTTGTATTACTCTTCCTCTGTACCATTCCCCATGATCTGGATCTTCTACTAAACAAAACTCACCAGACCCAATGCAGTCTTTCACTTTGGATACCTGTTGTATTTCATTTTGTAATATATGGTAGTCAAACTCACGATCTGTGTTATAAGAGCCCTGAAATTTCACAAGAATGTCCTTTGGGTGGCAGTGTACGTTAGTTATCTTCAGATCTACATCTATGAATTTTGTTGGCGATAAATCCATTCCACCTAGAAAAACAGCACAAAGTATGACATTCTCAATAAAATCTACTGTCTTTTAAGTTTAATGCTGTTAATTTGATAAAGCCAGACCATACTATTTCAATATGTTTTGCTTCCCAAGAGCAGTGTCAACACACATGCATACACAAGCATGTACACACTTAAAACCAGCATTTTATAATTTTTTATTCACATTATTTAAAGCCCACCCTTCTCACTGGGACTCAAGGTGGATTACGTAAGTCAATACAATCAACAGGATGGGACATCTAGTCAACAATCCAAGAGGATATGGACTGTAGAAATCTGGAATCAACCAGAAATCTGAAAACAAGTATATTTCTCAATAAGTGCCTTTCTGAAAACAAGTATCTTTCTTTTCTTACTGTACTGTCCTATTATGTGCGTAGAAAAGCCCTCTTGGGACTGAGGTTACTCTTCAAATATCAAGACAGTTCTATAATTTCAAAACTTTTTTACAGTGGTTATCTTTGAATAACAAGCCCTTTTGTCTAATCAGACTGTGACTCACTTATATAATGAAGGGGTTTACTCACAAGCTAAAAGGGAAAGAATAAAAGGCAAGGGTGAATAAAAATCAATGATCTTTTTGATTTTTTCCCCTTAAATAGATATTTCTTCAAAAAGCATTATACCAAAAAATCCTATCTAAAAATAGTTTTTAGGTGCATTATACCTCAATCTCATTATAGAATAGAATCTCATTATAGAACAGAATAGATATCTCATTATAGAATTCATGTGGTGTTCTAAGTTTTATAAGTGAATTCCAATAATTCAAGGATGGGGGGGGGTCCTGGGGTGAGAATGGTATCAGCTGGCTGTGTTGGCTGCCAGAAGCTCAGCAATAGCCAGAGGCATCAAGCTGGCACGCTGGAAGATTCCTCTGGGAAATGCTTGCATGTCTGCTGTCAACAAAAGGGATATAGTGACTTAGGGGGAGGAGCTTGGCCTCAGGGCAATGCAAGTTAACTGAGCATTCTGGATAATAAAGTGCAGCAGCATAATAAAGCTTTTACTGTATATGTTTACAGAATACACAGCAATTATTCTCTAATGTGGAAGAAATAATCTTCAAAATACACATTCTGAGTTACCTAAACCTTGTTTTAAGAAAGCTTTTCATTCATTCCAAAAAAAGCAAAACATTTTCTTTTTCAGAGTTCCTTAATATTTACAACGTCTCCACTGGAAATATTAGAGAAAAATGCTGATGTGGAAAACAGGTTTGGGTTTTTTCCCCCTCAAGATTTTCCTGGCCTTCATGTTTCACAGTGTGAAAAAAAGAACACAAGGAAGAAGTGCTGGGGTGAAGGGGGTGGGGGTGGAGGAATAGAGAGGCAGCACACAATCCAAAAATATAGCATATATATAGCATCAAGATATGTCTAGTGTTACTTCTGAACCTACATCTAACTTGTAAACCTTTAAGGATCAAGGTGGAGGACTAAAAAGAATGTTTAAAGTTATTTACTTTATTTGTAGTCTGCCTCTCTGTTGGAGCCTTGGCCAGAAGCTCTGAAGTTCGCAGAAATTCCAGGAAAACGATATGCAAGGTCCACATTTGCCTACAAGAAGATTTTTGATAAAGTATCACACTTACAGAAATAGCAGGCTTCAATCCACTGGGCCTTGAACATACACAGCAAAGCCAGCCAGAACTCAAGATGAGACACATAGCTAAAACTAAACATCTTATACCATAATTGCTGGCTGCAAGTCAAGAATAGCATCATCAAAGCTACATCCTAGATACTGAGAGATCTTGCACCTGGTACTCAGTGGCAGAAGAAAACAAATCAGCTTTCTAGATAAGAACTCAGGAGAGTGTGAATGAGAACATTATCTTGGGAGCAGCCTGCTGGCCATCCTCCCAGGCAACTCAGAAACAAAATGAAGTTACATAGGCTATACATTCTCTCAGTGAAATTCAAGGAAGTTTACACAGTGTAAACCAATGCAATCAATACAATGCAACATCTAATAAACAATGTAATCAGCCTAGGATTACAGAAATTTGAAACACAGCAAAAAATATTAGTTATGTTAAACAATGCAGAAAATTATCTTCGGCCCCGTCACACTGGCCAGATAACGTGGGGGTGTGTGTGTGGCTCTTTGTACCGGCACAATTAGACCCGTCCGAACGCGATCAGATGTGACGGCAGCACACCGCTGTTTCATCCGTCAGTGCGTGTGCTTCAAGGAGGACAGCCGGGGGAAAAGCTGCACATTGGCGTGAACACATGGAACAATTCCATCGGCAGCTCATGGCAAACCATGTGCTAGTACATTTGTGGAGATACTTTTTAACTGCGTAGTTTTGGCAGCATGCCACAGGAGTGCTAGACTTCCCAGATGTTGTGGTGTGATCGTGCCCCGAAACTCTGCCTGCCATTTGTGCCTTCCATGCAGCAAATCCTCCGTGTGACCGGGGCCTTAGATAAACAGAAGACAATGCAGTACGACTAGGATGATACACACATTAACCAGATAATAAATACCATACACAGTGGTCTAAACCACAGTCCGGTTCCTTTATAAAATCACCTTCCTGAACCATTCTGTAATAATAATAATATATATAACTAATAGTGAAGTCTGGCCCCCATCTGTGGATATCTACATCCATGGAACAGGGCCACAATGACACTAACTTGGGGTACTCCCAGGTTTGCAGAAAAATCTGAAATGTAAAAAACAACACTGGGGGCTTTATTTCCCCTCATATTAAAAAAAATGCATTGTCTAAGCATGCAGGCACAGACCCACATACTTACCAGTTGAGCTGGCAGCAGCCATCACTGCAGGTATCCACTCCAGACCTGACTACCATGACAGTGGACACTGGAAGGAGCTCCGGGCCCAGCTATCAGCATGGCAGATGCTGGAAGCAGCTCCAACCTTAGCCATAGTGGCCCAAACACTGGGAGGGGATCCAGGCACAGCCACAGTGGAGGACTCTGGGAGCCGCTCTCCGCTCAGCTGCCACAGCAGAGTGCTTTGGGAGCCACTCCAGCCCCAACTACATGGTGGAGGACTCCATGAGAGGCTCCAGGGCCAGCTGCAGCAGCAGCAGACACTGGGAGTCACTCAGGACTCAGAGCAACTTTCAGGCACTGTCACTGTTGCTGCGGGGCATAAGGTGGGTTGTGGGGCCTGGAGCAGCCCCAGCATCCTCCATCACCGCAGCTGGGAAAATTAGGAAACTTGAGGGAGCACTGAATGTTTACATGTAAGTAGCTGAATGTAAATAATAATGGTAACAATTAATATATTTGAAAAAAAAATAATGGTAATAATTACCAGATGTAGGTTTGATCAGAAAGTACTACAGTTTTTCCCAGCATCTCTAACTTTCACGCATCACTCCCCATGGTTCTCTTTGCATTACTTTGGATCCAACCTACTGTTCAGAATTTAAAATTGCATTCTGCTTACTTATTTGAAAATAAGTAGCATCAAGCACTAGGGATTTACTTAAGGATCGGTAGTGTTACTATGCTACTACAATATATCTCAAGCTGTAGATACACCAGCTCAGAGCTCTATCCACATTAATATTCTGTTACAGAAAACTTTTATGTTCATAGTTTTTCACACAGAGGCTCAAAGGGATGACCAATGTAAAACGATGTGATCAAATAGCATCAAGTCCGATTAACAATGCAATAGGACTAGGATGGCAAAAAATAGAAATGATGCAAAGTATAGGATATGTCACAACTAAAAAACAGAATTACTAAAGTAGAAAACAATACAGTAAAAGCAAGATAACACAATAAACCCTGGAAGAGACTACCACCTAGTTTTTTGTGGTAGCAATAATTAGAAGGTACGGTCATTAAAATATAGCCCCTTGAAGGCTGAAAAGCAAGTCTGGCTTCTAAATTTCAGGGGTGGTTCATAAATCCAAAGAAAACTGTAATACACCCAGCCTGCATTCACTCTGTTGTTACCTATTAGTTAATTAACTAATTAATTAATTAACAAGTTCAGCTCAAAGTACTGATGATCATATACAAGGTGCTTCATGGTCTTGGACCTCATTTCTGCAGGACTGCTTCTTCCACTATGCTCCACCGAAACAGCTTTGTTCGTCTTGGCAAACCCTTCTGAAGGGCTCACCCTGCAAATGGCTTAAGTTCAACAGCTGCCAGCTCTGACAAGGCACCCGCTAAGGGACTAGGCAGCCAGTAAACTAGCAATATATCCACCCTTTCCCAGAACCCACCAGAAAGCAGATAATCAATGCTAGCAACAGTTTGCCCTGGGAGTCTGTGAAAGGGGAAACAGTCACAATAATAGCCTCCCCTATTCCCCAGCCTGTGGTGTAGAGTTTAATGAAGGACTGCAGGAGGAGTTAATTGAGATAGACACAGCACACCATTTTCTTCCAATGAAGTCTTGGACATGCTAGCCAGATTTTACCCTCCTCCAACCACCTACAGCACAATATCAAAGAAAATGCAGAAGAAATAGGGACCTTTGCACCAGAATCTCTTAGGATTAGATGACATTTTGTCATGGATTTAATGCTGATTTAATTTTATTTTTTGGTGAGTACTGTGTGTCTGTGTCTGTTGACTTCTGGGGCTTGGATGTTTCAGAGAGGTGGCTTACTATTACCGGCCTCTGCGTCCCAGCCCTGGTCAGCCGTGTAGCTAGACAATTTTCCAGGGGGTGGGGGCATGACGTCACTTTGGACATCACAAAAATAATAAATAAAATAAAAACAGGAGAGCATTCACCTCATTCTTCCAGTGAGTGATCCTCAAGGTCAATTAATCCGAAAGCAGTTTGCCATGCAACTTTTCAAAAGAAGGGCTGCTAAAGCAATACAAACTCAAAACCTTCTCGAACACGTTCTCAAGGTTCAAGCAGTTGGGGGGGGGAGGCTGCACTAAGTACCTCATGGTTCTTTTCTGTGCATTTAAATCATTTCAGTCTCAGACTTCATCACTGTTTGATCTTGCAAGGGGAAGGGAGGGAAAGAAAGCATCTTATTTTAGAAGAGGCGCCCATATTCCACTTGAGAAAACAGGAGGCGATTAGGTCAGCTCCCAGCTGCTTTCTGCAGATGTCAGCGGGCAAAACAGGAAGTGGCTGGAGAGTACCCACAGAGGAGACAAGTTCCTGAATTTTATTTATTTATTTATTAGACTTATACCCTGCCCTCCCCGCATAGCAGGCTCAGGGCGGCTTCCAACAAATATAAAATACAGCTTAAAAACAAACATTTATTTAAAACACAGCATCTAAAACAAATACAAACAAAAGTGCAAAATGCAAATAACAAAGTGCAGGCAGCAATTAAGACACATTCAGGTGATACATTTACCAAACAAGGTTTCCCCTTCCCAAATGTTCTGGAATGGCTGTCCGCTCAGGTTTATTATGACATCAGCTTGGCATTAGATGCCACGGGCCAGGATCTACGATCGTGGCAGCCCCTAATTGAATGCCTGGTGGAAGAGCTCCGTCTTGCAGGCCCTGCAGAACTGTGAGAGGTCCCACAGGGCCCTAATCTCCTCTGGGAGTTCATTCCACCAGGTAGGGGCTGCCACTGAAAAGGCCCCAGCCCTAGTGGTAGCCAGCCTAGCCTCTCTCGGGCCAGGGAGGGTCACCCGATTTTAAGACCCAGACCGTAGTGCCCTCTGGGGTATATACAGGGAAAGACGGTCCCGTAGGTATGTTGGACCCCTATTCCCAGTCCCATGTCTGAAGGAAGGCGTGCCCATGTGGGCCAGTGCCATGGGCTGGCCTTCCAGTGTGGGGGAGGAGTTAAAACAAAGAAGAACCTGTGGAACACTGAAAATTCTCTGTAAAATGTTGGAACTTTGGGGAAAAATAGCCTTGAGAGCAACTGCAGAAGTAGAAACTCCTGACTACTCTCTGCAGATATCAGCGGACAAAATGGGAAGAAGCAAAGGGACAGGATGGTAGGGCTTGTGAGCTCCCCATTCAAGCTTGGTTGGCAGCCGCGTTGCCTCACCTGCCTCCATACCCAGCGTGGCCACCCCACCCCACTGGAAGGAAGGTACATGTCATAAAAATTTGGTGGCAGCCCTGAAAATTCTGGGGGGGTGGGGGGTGTTGCACCATACGCTCTGTGCTAGCTACGGCCCTGACCCTGGCATTCCTTGGAGGTCACCTTTTGACCAATTCCTCTGTCTCAAAGAGAGGGTTAGTTGGTGAAATATTCTCAAATAATTTTAAAGCATTACCTTTAAACAAAAATATATTTGAATCAACAGTGTGATACTTACATTAGTTACAAATATAATTAATTATTATTGCTAAACCTTACAGTGATGACTTTAAAATTAATTTTGTATTTCACAGTGTTAGGCAAAGTTACTATAAACAGTTTTACTGAATGGTTTTTCTCTTTAGCTTTTACCCTGGAACACTACGGCCGGCCAACAGTAACAGTTTTTTAAAGCTAAAACAGAAATGAAGTAACAGTAACCATTAAAAGGCAATTATAATAAGCAGGCAGCAAGCTGATTATTCTGAAAGCCAAGGCCAAATCCTCACAGGAGCTTTGTCCAATGCAATCCTAAACATAATTTTACCTTCCCAAGCCCATTAACTTCAACTGACTTACACAAGAAAACCCTACTTAGGTCCGCACTGCTACACCACAAGAAACCACATCACAGAGAGAAGGAAACCCCTGACCATGCAACAAGAAAAAATCATAAGAAATCCAAGATGTATTTCTTTGCCACTTTGCTTGTGAGATGTCATAAAGTGGTTGTTTTTGCTGTGCTGTTCAGATTTGCCCCTAACTGAAACATAGCTACAGGCCATCATCTACTCTACCCTTGTAAACACACAGAACATCATAATGAATTTTTCAAGAGGGTAAGCTACCACCTGTACACGTGGCATTCAGGGCTTCATGGAATATTTGGGCAAATTTGAATGGTCAATTGATGGGCATGACAACTGCACCTGGAGCATGCATATTATCATTCTAACAATGGTTGCTGCAAAAATATTTTGCTATGTTTACATATTGTAATGTTTACATTAATTCTTTTAGAACAAATAGCAACTAAGATCTGATTCACACACTTTACAGCATCACAGTGACTTTTGCTGTGTGACAAAAGTAAGTATTTGATGGTCATCAGATATCACCTCAAACAAACGGTTTTCAAATAGACAGTTCACATTTAGCTGCAGCAAACCAGACATGATCAACAAAGGTTCAGAAATTAAGAGTGCAAACCTATCCACACATTTCAGAATTAAAGTGGGATTTGCTGTTGAGGAAATATGAATACAGAATTATGCTGAGACTAGAAACGTGAAGGCCGGGGGCGGGGGGGGGGGAATGGAAGCATTCTGGAAAAACAAACATTCCCCGAGCCCATAAGAGGGGAGTTGTTTTGTTTTCCAATTTTTCCAATGGGAAATTGGAAATTTGAGGAAATACTAAAAGTCACTCCTATGAAATATGTTCTGTCTTGGAATGAGAAATATGCTGTTTAAAAGAAGATATTCATTTCTCAGATTGTAGAATATGTGTCCCCAACCTTTTTGAATCTGTCAGCGTCTTTGGAATTTTTAGCCAGGATTTTTGCATTAGTTCACCCCAAATTCACCATCAAATCAAGTATCATCTCCATACCCCCAGACTGCAACACATAAAAAGGATCCACTGCTTTTAGACATTGCCATGGCACAAAATGTGGTTCTAAAGCATAAGATCCTTATGAGTCCTCAGGATTTTTGTAATGGGTCACCCAAATACATTATTCAATAACTTATGTCCATGGCAACAGATTTCACCACAAAAATCACAGATCCACCACTCCATGGTGCACCTATGGTACAAAAACATGGTTTTGAAGCATGGATCCTCAAGATTTTTGGGGTTGGCTTGCCCCAAACTCACCATCAAATCACATCATGTCTGTGGACACAAAGTTCAACACAAACTACAGATCCACTGCTTTGTGGTACCATCACAGCACAAAAAAATGGTCCAAGTACATGCATCCTCATAGATGCTGAGGATTTTTACATTGTTTCACTCCAAATTCACTATCAAATCACATATCATCTCCATACCCACAGACTGCAACACAAAAATCATTGATCCACTGCTTCTCGGCACTGCCATGGAGCAAAATGTGGTTCCAAAGCATACATCCTCACTATCATGGGCCAGCCAAAGCTGGATGTCCTGGATCAGTCAGAGCTCAGCAGCTGCAGGGACTCCCTGGGAGAAGCAGACACTTCAAGAGGAGTGGAGCTTCATGTAGCCAGTCGTGAGCTTGCAGAAGAGGCAGAAGAGCTGCAGGCTCATCAAGACTCAAAATCAAAAGCTGATTCAGAGTCACCAACGTCCAGCCCTGATGCAGGAGGTGATCCTCAGATGGAGACCAGTCCACCAGGCTCACCTCCACCCTTCAAGCACTGAAGACAGAGGCTCAGAAGGGAACTACAAGCAAGGAGACAGAGTGCATGTTGCATGGCCTGTTGCCAGCTACTGGCTAATGACAGCTTGTATTAGCTGCAGAGTTACTCCCAGGCAGCTGGCTGCTAAGAAGGGATTGTTAGGAAGTGCCTACAAAAACCAGCTCTAGGAGCGGGGGGGGGGCAACACGTAGTTTTGCTAGGCTCAGTGACTGCAACTCTTGAACCTGCCTCACTTGTGTGACTCTGGACCAGCTCTTGGACTTTGACTTGTGAACCCCTGGACTGTGAACCACCCTTGGATTTCCTGACTATACTATCCGGACAACACCTCTGACTTGTGACTATATGGACTGGACTTTGGACTCTGTTGTATAGCTTGGCTCCTATCCTGCTTGCCTGTCTGACCTGCCTCATGACACAAATGCTCAGGATTTTTGTGCTTGGTTATCCCAAACTCACTATCAAATCACTTCAATGGCTATGGATTGCACTAGAAACATCAAAGATCCATTGCTTCATTGTGCCATCATGGTGCAAAAACATGGTTCTGAAGTGCCAGTTCTCACAGATCCTCAGGATTTTTACTTTTGGTCGCCCCAACTCACCATTAAATCACATACCATGTCCATGGCCACAGATTTCACAACAAAAATCATGGATTTGTGGCTTTCTGGTGCTGCTATGGTGAAAAATATTATTCCAAAGCACAGATCCTCATGGATTCTAATGATGTTCAACCCAAACTCACTATCCAATCACATATTATGTCCATAGACTGGATTACAACAATCATGCATCCACTGCTTTGTGGTGCCGCCATGGTTCAGAAACATATTTCCAAAGCATAGATCATCATCAGGATTTCTGTGATGGGTCACCCTAAACTCACCACCAAATCACCCACCACATTTGCAGCCAGACTGCACCATATAAATCACAAATCCACCACTTTGTGGCACCGTCCTGGCACAAGAACATGGATTGTTACACTTTCAAAGTTAGGTCATGCAATAGTCACCATCAAATCATTTATTACATCCATTGCCACAGACTGCACCACAAAATTCACAGTTCCATCGCTTCGTAGATGCTACAGAACAGAAAATCCTTGTATTGTGTGGGTTGGTCCATAGACACTGATATCATGTGCAAATTTACAGTTGATTTTTGTGCAATGCATGTAAAAACCACAAAAATCAATGTTTTTCAAAAGCAGTCTTTGTGCAATTGGCACTTCCATAAGTGACTGAAACCTGGGTTTGGGAGAGCAAAACAGTCACCTTAAAATAACCTCCCCACCACCAGTTTCTCAGTCCTTCATCGGTCCCAGACATAAGGGCAGGAGGGGAGTGGTGATACTCATCCAGGAGTTTGTCTCCTTCAGGGCACTCCCCACACCAAAGATTTCCAGTGCTGTCTGTGTGGGTCTGGCGTGGGAAGCTGAGGAGAGTTTGGCTGTTTTGACTAGTGTACCGAGTGCCTAGTGCACAGGCGGACAGACTGTTAGGCTTGCTGGAGGCAGTTGCTGGCTGGGCCTTGGAATCCACAAGGCTTTTGTTCCTCAGGGAATTTGTTGTAACTACATATCAAGTTCTCTGAATCCTAAGGTTACCAGACCCCAGGTCCCAGCAGGGGTTCCCCCCTCTTGGGGACTTCAATCCACCACTGGTCAGTTGGTCAGTGGGAGAAACTCCAGCCCAAAACAGCAACATTCCACCTACCCCCAGAACACTCCCCAAATCCTCCCACTACAACCTGGCAACCTTACTGAATTCCCACCTTTCATTTTTAAAAAAGTCTCCAGCCCTTTTCATTGCAGAGATATGCCTTTTTCTTAAATCTATGCAAAGGGGGATACTTTCTGTTTTAATAAAAGCTGGGAATTTGGATAACTTGATAACAGATTATTATAACAAGTGCCCCCAGTGGTGGGAGAAGAAGAAAAGGAGGAGATTGGATTTATACCCCACCCTTCACTACTCAAAGGAGTCTCAGAGTGGCTTACAATCTCCTTTCCCTTCCCCTCCCCACAACAGACACCCTTTGTGAGGTAGGTAGGGCTAAGAGAGCTCTCTTGAGAACTGTCCTTGAGAGAACAGCTCTAATCTGGGAGAACCCACTCCTCCACATGCAGCTGCTGGTGTAACCTTGGGTCAGTCATAAGTTCTTTCAGAGCAGTTCTGTTGTGGGTAGGGGAAGGGATTGTAAACCACTCTGAGACTCGTTCGGGTAGCAAAGGGCAGGGTATAAATCCAATCTCCTCCTCTCCTCCTCTTCTTCATTTGATAATTTAATAACCTTTGTACTCTCTATAATCTAACTATAAGAACTCATCATATATATATATATATATATGTGTGTGTGTGTGTGTGTGTGTGTGTGTGTGTAAGCCCTAATGTGTTGGCACTTTCCAGCTCTCCCACTGGCTGTGCTGTGTGCTCCATCAGCCACTGGCCTATCAACCACCACTCAAGAGAACTTGCGTGCCATTGGCTGGGTACTAGGTCCGCCCCTCTCCCCTGCCCAATGATGCCTCAGCTACTGTTCCCTGTCAGAATAAACTGCCAAAACATCTGTCTGTCCTGACGAAGACACTTCTCCTGCTTACCTCCTGTGGGGCTAACTTTTCCCTCAGTGGCTGTTGCTAAGCAACCAAGCTTCATTCTTTTAGTAAAAAGGCAAAGTCAGGAGGCCCATTCCAGGACTTCTTTGGCCTTCGTGGGAAACTCATTGGGGCCAGTCCTGACTAGGGTTGCCAGCTCCAGGTTGGGAAATTGAGTCAGATCGAGATGATGAGAGAGAAGGTCCTACGACTGATAGACAACTTAAAAACTGATAAATCACCAGGCCCAGATGGCATACACCTGAGAGTTCTGAAAGAACTCAAATGTGAACTTGTGGATCTCCTGACAAAACTATGTAATCTTTCATTAAAATCTGCCTCCATTCCTGAAGACTGGAAGGTAGCTAATGTCACTCCCATCTTTAAAATAGGTTCCAGAGGAGATCCAGAAAATTACAGGCCAGTCAGCCTGAAGTCGATACCGGGTAAGTTGGTGGAAACTGTTATTAAGGAAAGAATTAGTAAGCACATTGATGAACAGAAACTACTGAGGCAGACTCAGCATGGGTTCTGTAAGGGAAGATCTTTTCTCACTAACCTGTTAGTGTTCTTTGAGGGAATGAACAAACATGTGGACAAGGGGGACCCAATAGATGTTGTTTACCTTGACTTCCAGAAAGCTTTTGATAAAGATCCTCATCAAAGGCTCCTAAGTAAGCTCAACAGTCACGGGATAAAAGGACAAGTCCTCTTGTGGATCAAAAACTGGCTAATTAATAGGAAACTAAGAGTGAGTATAAATGGGCAATTTCCAATACAGTGGAGGGTGGTAAGCAGTGGGGCACCACAGGAATCAGTACTCAGTCCGATGCTTTTTAACTTGTTCATTAATGATTTGGAGTTGGGAGTAAGCAGTGAAGTGGCTATATTTGCGGATGATATGAAGTTATTCAGGGTGGTGAGAACCAGGGAGGATTGTGAAGCACTCCAAAGGGATCTGTCGAGGATGGGCGAGTGGGCATTAACGTGGCAAATGGGGTTCAATGTGGCCAAGTGCAAAGTGATGCACATTGGAGCCAAAAATCCTAACTATAGATACACACTGATGGGGTCCAAACTGGCAGAGACTGACCAAGAGAGCGATCTTGGGAGTCGTGGTAGATAACTCACTGAAAATGTTAAGACAGTGTGCAACTGCAATAAAAAAGGCCAATGCTATGCTCAGGATTATTAGGAAGGGAACTGAAAACAAATCAACCAGTATCATAATGCCCCTGTACAAATCAATGGTGTGACTTCATTTGGAGTACTGTGTACAGTTCTGGTCACCACACTTCAGAAAGGATATTATAACATTGGAAAAGTGCAGAAAAGGGCAACTAGAATGATAAAAGGGTTGGAACACTTTCCCTATGAAGAAAGAGCTTGGGGCTCTTTAGCTTGGAGAAGCGATGGCTAAGGGGTGACATGATCGAGGTTTATAAGATTATGCATGGATAGAGCAGTAGAGAAAGAGATACTTTTCTCCCTTTTTCACAATACAAGAACTCGTGGGCACTCAATGAAATTGCTGAGAAGTCAGGTTAGAACAGATAAAAGGAAGTACTTATTCACCCAAAAAGTGATTATCACATGTAATTCACTGCCACAAGAGGTGGTGGCGGCTACAAGCATGGATGGCTTCAAGAGAGAATTGGATAAGCATATGGAGTAGAAGTCCATCAGTGGCTATTAGCCACAAGGTATAGATAGGGACTCTGGGGCAAGTGAGGCTCTGTATTCTTGGTGCCGGGGGGGGGGGGAGGCACTGCTGGACCTCCTGATGGCACCTGGTATTTTTGGCCACTGTGTGACAGAGTATTGGACTTGATGGGCCATTGGCCTGATCCAACATTCGCTTCTCTTATGTCCTTATGTTCTTAAATTCCTGGAGATTTTGTGGTGGAGTCTACAAAGCCAGAGTTTGGGGAGAGGAGAGGGCTCAGTTGAATAGAATGCCACAGAATCCACCCTCCAAAGCAGTTATTTTCTCCAGGGGAAGAGAGATCTGTTGTCTGGAGTTCAATTGTGATACCCAGAGATCTTCAGGCTCCACTTGGAGGTTGGCTACCCTAGGTGTAGTGGTTAGCACTTTCAGAGCAGGGTCTGCCAGACCCAGGTTCTTGCTGTGGAAGCTGTGATTTCAGACCAGTCAAAGACTTTCAGCCTAACCTAACTCACGGGGTGGTTGTGCAGATCCAAACGGGGAGAGGAGAATGATGTAAGCTGCTTTGGTCCCCACTGCGGAGAAAGACTGTACTTTTCCTCCTGGGGAGCCATTGCTGCTAATCTCCAGGTGAGGGCTGGAGATCACTCAGATGGCAGAGATCAGTTCCACTGGAGAAAACAGCTGCTTTGCAGGGTGGACTCTGTTGTTATACCTTGCTGAGGTTGCTTCCCTCCTGTTTGGGTCCCCTCTGCAGAGAAAGACTGTCCTTTTCCTAGGTAGCAGCTAGAGATGTTAGGGGGAGATGGAAAGCTGAAGTCAGTTGAGCAAATAAAGGTAGGTTGATGGTTGGCTGGGAAGGAGGTATGGTTGCCAACTCCAGGATGGAAAATTCCTGGGGATTTGAGGGGTGGAGCCTGGAGAGGGTGGGGTTTATGGAGGGGTGGGACCTCAGACAGATACAATGTCATGGAGTCCATCCTTCAAACCAGCCACTTCCTCTTGGGAAACCATTGTTGCCAATCTCCAGGGGCAGGCTGGAGATCACTCAGAATTACAACTGCTCTCCAGATGGCAGAGATCAGTTCCCCTGGAGAAAATTGTAAGTTCTGTGTCATTACAACTCACTGAGGTCACCACAGCAAATTGACGCTGAGTGCTCAAGGCCAGGGCACCTGCCCAAAGCCTCTTTCTAGAACTCGTATTTATTTCCACAATGGGCCTTATTCCTAGTCTCTTATTATTGTGTATTATATTACATATTCCCCTGAAGATTCATTCCAAAATGCATACAGATTTTTTTTTACCTGATATTCTTTTTCACTACCTTCATCAGCTCTTTTGCCTGTTTTTCTTTCTCAAGAACTGGCATGGCCCTTCTGTTCTCTCTCCTTTGAGTGGAAAACAGAGGTGGCAAAGTGCAGGGGTGACAAACTTAGCTTCAGATCTCCCACTCTGTTGTAAAAAATCAGAACAGTTTGGGGTCTCTCACTCTCCACCTAGCCATTCATAGGGTTACTGTAAGGATTAAGTGCAAGAACGGAGAAGCATGGTGTTCTTTCTCCTGAGCTCTCAGAGGAAACATAAAAATGTAGATAGATCTGCGACATACCCAAAAATTGTTCGGAAAATTAAGTGATGGCGGGCTGCAAATGCAAGGCAGGCTGCGAAGGGGGCGGGGGGTTAAGCACAAAAGCACTGCCTCTTTGAGGAAAAGAAGCAGGCGGTGATAAATTCCTGGACAAAGACGCCAGTGAAGAAATGGGGACAGGATTCACCCAGGGCCTAACGTCGGGGCAACTCGCTTCAAAACCGCCAGCGGTTGTAAACCCGGCGGAGCTCCTCTTTCAGCTTGTTAACAAGAAGAGCGCCGAGCCCCGCGCCGTCCATTAACTCTACTCAGTGGGGTTTCGGGGGGGGGACCAGCCCCCCACCCACGCGGGCAAACCAGGATGTGAAGGCGGGAGAAAAAGCACTGGAAAGGGAGCCACAGTTTGTGGCTCCAAGTTTGGTAACGCCCGGGAGACCGAAGGGAAAAGAAAGGAAGGATCCACGACGACAGGCAGGGAAGAGCCTGCGCTTCAAGAGAGGGAAGGTACTCCTGGCTTTGGTCTTTTGCTGTAGTCTTACCGGCGACACAACAAAGCGGCGATGAGTTCCTCAGCCCCCGGGGCAATCTCTCCGGGAGGCTATTGCTTGTTTTGGATCTTCCTCGCTCTTTCCTTCGCTGTAACTAGGCCCCACAAATAGGCGCTAAAAACGTCCTCAGCGATTAGGACGCATGCGCCGTAGGAAGAGGAAGCCGCCTTTCTTCGTTGGGCGGATTATATAGTCCCAGGGAGCGGGGGGGGGGATGGTCCTTGGCTGTTTGTTTTTCTGTACGCTGGTTTCCCCGTTGTCTACGCAGCAGTAAGTCCAACTGGTTGGAGAGGGAATTGGGATGCGACCGCTGAGCTCTACCAGGCTGAACGTCAAAGTCGTGGGTGGTTCCCTCGCTCCCGTCGTCTTCAACAAAAACGGACGCATGGGGGGAAAACTTTTAAACTGCACGTGGAGGAAGGTTAGATAACTGCTTGGAAATTGGTCGCTTCCCCCCTCCCGCGCCCCAGAGTTTATTTATTTATTTTTAATAATAGCAGGACCTTTTTTCACAACAAGGTAAATAAGATCTTTGTGGCAGCTTAAATACTGTTTATGCTTTGATGAAACACTCACTGGTCCTTACAGTGCCGCAAGACTGCTGAAAAGTACTGAGACTTACTAGTGATTTCAGCTCTCACATACTTTATTAGATGAAGAACAAGACAACTGAGCCGGCTCGCAGGCCGGCTTTTATTCCCAAGTGACCCACACCCCAAACACACACACACCCGGTGATTCGCTATTTACATTGATTGGATTAACTCCTGCTCCTCCATTGGAGGGGAGTCAGGATCCACTAGTCCATTGTCCTTCGGGGCGAAGCTCAGGCCCTTCGCCTGGCCACATGGTGGACCGGTTAGAACCAGTCCAAGCACATGGCTGTCCAGAGCCCATGTTCTCCTGTGGATACATTACACCCCTCCCCCTTGGTCCGATAAACACCCGCACACATAGTCTTTCAAATAGCTGGGGGGCCGCCGCTCTCGCGTGGAGCGACGGGGCTCTGGCATGGGGGAACTGACAGCCTCCCGGGCGGCTGTGGGGACTGGTGGCCGCTCTGGTGTTGGCGGGGCTGGGCTCACCCTCTCGGCCGGCGTGTCATTTGCGGTGGCTGTCAGTCCGGAGTTGAAGTCCACAGGGATTTCCTCAGGTGCGTCCGCCCCGCGTCTGGTTGAGCTGGCTCGTCCCACTCCTCCCCCTCATCCGGCTCCAGGGGTAGCACCCGGCGACGTAGCTGATCGATGTGGCGATGCAGGATCTGGCCGTCTTCCACCGAGACTTCGTAGGACCGGGGGCCACGGACCCGGACTACTCGGGCGGGAATCCACGGGGGCCCTCTCGCGTAGTTCCGTGCGTACACCGGGTCCTCTGGGAAGAACCCTCGCGCCGCCGCTGGCGTTTCCGTGCAGGGCTCCCGCTCGGGCGCTCGATCGGGATGTAACCGGTCCAGCCTGGTGGTGAGCGTCGGCCCATCAATAGTTCCGCCGGGCTCCGGCCGGTTGTCGCATGGGGCGTCGTTCTCTGGCCGAACAGGAAGTGCGCCAGCCTGAAGTCCCAGTCCGTTCCTTCGGTCCGACGGAGCGCCTCTTTGGCCGTCCGCACCATGCGTTCGGCTTGGCCATTGGTGGCGGGGTGGAACGGGGCCGACCTGATGTGGCGAATCCCGTGCTGGCGGGTGAACTCCTGGAACTCCCCAGACGTGAAGGCCGTCCCGTTGTCGGTGACCAGGGTGTCGGGGAGTCCGTGCGAGCTGAAAATCCGCCACATCGCTCGGATGGCCGCCCGGGAGGAGGTGGATGGTACCGGCTCTACTTCTAGCCACTTACTGTAGGCGTCTACAAGTATAAAAAACAGCTGCCCCTGGAACGGGCCCGCAAAGTCGAGGTGCAGGCGCGACCAGGGGCGGTGAGAGGATTCCCAGGCCCTGTCTGGGGCCGTCGGGGGTGCGGGTCGGGAGGCCTGGCAGGGTTGACACCTTTTTACAATGTCCTCAATATCCCGGTCTAACCCTGGCCACCAGACATACCCCCGCGCCAGAGCCTTCATCCTGACTACCCCAGGGTGGTGTTCATGAAGGTCCCTCAGTACCCGTTCCTGTAGTGGTTTCGGAATGACCACCCTGCCTCCCCACATTAGGCACCCCTTATAGGTCGACAGCTCATCGCGCCTTGTGACAAAAGGCGCAAACTCCGGGTCTTGTCTAGCTGTCGGCCATCCCCTCCCCACCCAGTTCAAAACCCGACAGAGAACCCTGTCGCGGCCCGTGAGGCGGGCCACCTCCTTGACATGTACTGGGCGATCGGGCAGCGATTCTAGGAGTGCGATGACGTGGGCGGGGGCCGGGTCTGGGTCCGTTGCGGGCAGTGGGAGGCGGCTGAGCGCGTCCGCGTGACCCATGGCCTTTCCCGGGCGGTGGGTGAGGGTGTAAGAGTACCCCGCCAGGAATATGGACCAGCGGAGAACCCTGGGCGAGACCATCTGCGGCGTCTGTCGATCGGGCGCAAGGAGGCCCAGGAGAGGCTTGTGGTCTGTAAGGATCTCGAACGGGCGGCCATAGAGATAATGGTGGAATTTTTCTAACCCCCGCCACTATCGCTAGTGCCTCCTTGTCTATCTGCGCGTAATTACGCTCCGCAGAAGACAGGGTCCGAGAATAGTAGGCGACCGGAACCTCCCGGCCATCCGGCAACCGATGCCCCAACACCGCCCCCACCCCGTAGGGGCGACGCATCACACGCCAGAACCACAGGTAAAGCCTCGCAGAAGTGGTGCAGCACCCCGTTGGAGACCAACAAGTCTTTTACCGCCTGGAAAGCTGCCGCATGCTCCGGCTTCCAGGCCCACGGCGCCTCCTTGTCCAGCAGCCGGTGGAGGGGTTCAGCCACCGTTGCCTTTTGGGGCAGAAACGCGTGGTAAAAATTCAAGAGGCCTAGGAAGGCCTGGAGTTCCGGCTTGGACGTGGGGACCGGGGCTTGTGTGATCGCTTTAATTTTCTCGTCTGTGGGGTGGATGCCTTGTGCATCGACTGCAAACCCCAGGAATTCGATGCGGGGCACACCCAGGAGGCATTTCTCCTTCTTCACCTTGAGGCCAGCCTCGTTGAACCTCTGCAGGACCTGACGCAGCCGTTCGGTGAAGGCGGTGGAGTCCGGTGCCGCGATGATGACATCATCTAAAAAGGGCTGGACCCCTGGAATTCCTTTCAGGAGGGAATCCATGAAGGATTGAAAAATCCCTGGCGCCACTGAAACCCCAAACTGCAGTCTATTGACCCGGAAAGCCCCCTTGTGGGTGGTGATGGTTTGCGCTTCCGCAGCGGCCGTGTCCACTGGCAGCTGCTGGTAAGCCTGCGCCAGGTCCAATTTGCCGAAAACTTTGGCCCCCGTCAGGGAGGCCAGGACATGGCTCACTACCGGGACCGGATAGGCGTGGTCCTGCAGAGCCTTATTTATGGTGCATTTGTAATCTGCACAAATGCGTATAGCCCCATTCGGTTTAATTGGCGTTACAATGGGGGTTTCCCAGCGCGCTGACGCGACCGGTTCCAGCACGCCTTGGGCGACCAGGCGGTCGAGCTCGGCCTCTATTTTTCCCCGCATGGCTAGGGGAGGGGGCCGTGCCTTTATGCGGATGGGTCGTACGTTAGGGTCCAGATCTAGCGAAATCGGGGTCCCATTGTACCTCCCCAGGGTCCCATCGAATACTTTGGGGAACTCCCGGCAAACTGCCTCCCAGTCAGCGGTCCCGAGGTGGTTTACTCCTGCTATTTGGAGTCCCAAAGGCCCAAACCACGACAGTCCCAGGAGGCTTGAGAGGCGCCCCTCCACAACCAACAGGTCCAGCAAGCCCGAGAACCCTTTAAATCGGACTTGAAACTTGCCCCAGCCACGGACTGCCACTGGGTTTTTGTTAAAGTCCGTCAGTTTCAACCCCCGTGGCTTGTGCAGTCGGGGTCCCCCCTTGGGGCATAGCGTTTTAAGGGTCTCCGCGGAAATTATAGAGAACGAGGACCCTGAGTCTATTTCCATTTGGCAGGGGGACCCCTCTATTTGGACAGTCACATGCACCTTGTCCGGGCTTTCAGGGGGCAAGTTACATACCGTCTGCCGGCGCTGTGTCGTCACGGTGTGCAGGCTTGCGGCGTCCAGCTGGGCAGTGGATCCCAGGCGCTTGCCCTTGGAGCGGCAGACTCGGGCGAGGTGTCCGGCCTTGTTGCAGGTCCTGCAGACGGCGTCCCGGAAACGGCAGGTCCGGCGCTCGTGAGCGTCGCCACAGCTGGCACAGGCAGATGCGTTGGGCTGGTTTGGTGGTGCGGGGGATCCCCTGTTGCGTTGGGTGCGTGGCTGTGATCGGCGGTTCACCTGCAGGACCTCCTCATCGTTCGAGTCATCCGAGCCGGAGCCCTGGAGGCGATGGACCGTCTTAGGCCGGCGATCTGCGTGGGACTTCTCGTAGGCGGCCGCTTCTTGGATGGCGGCCTCCAGAGTGAGGTCGTCCCGGCTGATGAGCCTGCGGCGCAGCTTCGCCTCCTTCAGCCCCACCAAGAACTGGTTTAGGAGGGTATCTGCGAGGTTGGGGAAGGCACACCTTGTGGCTGTGCGGCGTAGTCCGGCCAGGAATTCCGGAGATGTTTCGTCGGGGCCCTGCATTCTCGCGAAGAACTCCATTCGTTCCGCGAACTTGGTGGGCTTTGGTGCCAAGTGGTCAGTAAACGCCTTGACCAGCATGTCGTAGGTGGCGGCCGCGTCTTTCGGCAGGAGGGGGTTTACCAGGTCCTTCAGGAGGAGGTGTGCCTCGATGCCGCAGTAGCGCAGGAGATAGGCCTTCTTCGTACCCGCATCCGTGATGCCATGGATCTCGAAGTGACGCTCCAGCGTCTCGATCCAGGTCTCCCAGTGTGCGGGACGAGAGATGTCGAAGGCGGGGAAGCTCTCGTTGCTAGCGGCCATGGTGCTCACCCGTGGAGGTCGCGGTTCAGGCGTAGAGTTGGCGGCGTTGAAAGCGAGGCTGCTCTCGGGGTCAGCGGTGCTAGGGAGCGGTGCGGTGCCCAGGAACCGAAGAGGCGGACACGAAGCTCGGCGGCGGCGTTCGGTGCTTTCGGCGTTGGGGTGGTCAGCGGTGCTCGTCTCGTGGTCGTTGTTCATGGAGGGAGTTGGCATCCCATCCTCGTCGCCAGTGAAAAGTACTGAGACTTACTAGTGATTTCAGCTCTCACATACTTTATTAGATGAAGAACAAGACAACTGAGCCGGCTCGCAGGCTGGCTTTTATTCCCAAGTGACCCACACCCCAAACACACACACACCCGGTGATTCGCTATTTACATTGATTGGATTAACTCCTGCTCCTCCATTGGAGGGGAGTCAGGATCCACTAGTCCATTGTCCTTCGGGGCGAAGCTCAGGCCCTTCGCCTGGCCACATGGTGGACCGGTTAGAACCAGTCCAAGCACATGGCTGTCCAGAACCCATGTTCTCCTGTGGATACATTACGTCGTCTTCAACAAAAACGGACGCATGGGGGGAAAACTTTTAAACTGCACGTGGAGGAAGGTTAGATAACTGCTTGGAAATTGGTCGCTTCCCCCTCCCCGCGCCCCAGAGTTTATTTATTTATTTTTAATAATAGCAGGACCTTTTTTCACAACAAGGTAAATAAGATCTTTGTGGCAGCTTAAATACTGTTTATGCTTTGATGAAACACTCGCTGGTCCTTACAGTGCCGCAAGACTGCTTTTTTGTTTCTCCTGTGATAGGGTTGCCACTTTTCAGGTGAGGCCCGGAGAGCTCCCATTGCAAGTGATTTCCAGACTACAGAGCTGTACTCTCCTGCCGAAAGTGGCTGCTTTGGGAGATGGACTTCGTGGTATTACACCAGCGGAGCTCCGTCCTCCCTTCCTCAAACCCACTGTTCCTAGGCTCCGCACCCAAATCTCCAGGAATTTCCCAACCCAGAACTGGCAACCGTGGACAGCACAGGTATTCTGGAATTATTTTCAGGAAAACTTGCAAAACTAGGGCTGTAATCCTCTGTATATTTACCAGCAAGTAAGCCCAATGAACACGGATTTACCTGTGAAAAAATGTTCAGAGTTGCATTGAACATATTAATTAGTATTTCCTCCCCTACATTTATCTTATGAACCAAAACTACAACTCCAGTCTTTTATTTTGTTGATATAATGCTTTTAAGAGGAGTATCTGCCAATAAACTAGTTTTAACAATTTAAATTTGTTTGCATAGTTCCAGGCCCTGGTGAGTATTTGAGGTAACTTGCAATGCAGTGAACAAGTATTACTGTACAATGTTAAAAGAACATGATCATAGTTCCACATTTTATTCCCACGAAACCCAAACTTGCTTCAAAAATAAGTATCTTATACCAATGTTTCTCAGTTAAAGTCTTCCCAATGATTACTGGGTGAGCAGTAGTTGATCTCCTAATTTAGCCAAGTAAAACATGCTGTCCAAGTTATAGATTTTACCTCAGTGGGCTCTCTCAGAACAGGAGCATGTCTAGCAGAGAGCTGTTCTTTCCCCACCTCAGTCTTGGCATTTTTATTTTGCTGTTGTTGTTGGGCAAAACCAGAGTGCCGTCTTACATCATTCAGTGAAATGCACACTAGAATTGCATTGAACTATGCATACTTAACAAACTGGAATGAATTTAAACTAATTAACTACGAATTCCCTTTGCAACAACCTCAATGTAGGATCTTTTCCTAGGAATCCAGAAAAGCTAACTGAAAGTAACCAGGGCCAGGAGACAGTATTTTAAAGCACTATTTAACGATTTATGCTCAAATCATACATGACTTTTTTAAGGGCACTCCAGGAGGCTGTGAAGTAGATAAATGGATAGCCTTGTGACATTGTTGTGGATGATTTAACTTTTTCTGGGTGTTGTGCATGCCTGAAGCAGTTATGTCTTTTAGTTGGAGTTGTTTGGACCTCTTCAGCCTCTGTAGTTTTGGGGTGTGGTTGAAGAGTGTGGGGTTCAGTGCTGGCATTGGCTGTGTTCTGACACAATAAACTGAATTATGTTTAGGACCTTTTTTGAGCCTGCCGGCACATTTGGAATTCTGACACAGCATTGTGTGCGTGGCCACAAAATGACTGCCACCACTTAACTTCATACTGCAGTGCACAGCCTTGTGCTGTGGTAACAGTTGCCGCCAAAGCAACATTTTTAAAAATCTGTACAGCCAATCAAGTCTCCATTAGTCAATCAAAAACCTTGCTGAACAAGATGAAGTGGTTAAAGAGCAAATGATTAAATGGGCAATTAATATGAATAAGGAAATACCTATGTCATCCAGGGAATTTTTATGGAAAAATGCTTTGAAAATATCTACATGTACCAATCTTAAAGAAAATTGTTTTAAAAGATGTATAGATGGTATATGACACCAAAAAAGATAGCTAATAGAGGTAAAAATTTATCTAACAAATGTTGGAAATGCAAACATGTTGAAGGTTCCTTTTACCATATGTGGTGGACTTGTGATAAAGCAAAAACATTCTGGACTGCAATACATACAGAGATGGAAATTTTTTTGAAATGTACCTTTAAGAAAGAACCTGAAATGTTTCTTTTAGGTCTTAAACTAGAAGAAATAAATGTGAGTAAAAGAACAATGATATGGTACATGGTAACAACTGCTAGAATGATCTATGCTCAAAACTGGAAAAATTAGAAGATTCCTGATCTCTGGGACTGGTTGAGAAAATTGCTATTTCTGGCAGAAATGGACAAATGGACAAGAAAACTTAACAACTTAGAAGAAGAAACCTTCTTGGCAGACTGGAGCGATTTTAAAGAGTATATACTCCAACTATTGGGAAATGAAGGATAGTATTTTCAGTCTCTCCCTCATGGATCACTGCCTTGTCGTGGCGAGGGGGCTTGCGTGGTTCGATGAGGCTGTGGGCTATGCCGTGGAGGGCCACCCAGGACGGACAGGCCACAGCAGAGAACTCAGACCAAGCGTGATCCCCTAGAGAAGGAAATGGCAACCCACTCCAGTATCTTTGCCAAGAAAACCCCATGGACAGTAACAAAAGGCTAAAAGATATGATGCCGGAAGATGAGCCCCTCAGGTCGGAAGGTGTCCAATATGCTACTGAGGAAGAGCAGAGGACAAGTACGAGTAACCCCAGAAAGAGTGAAGCGGCTGGGCCAAAGCCGAAAGGACGCTCAGTTGTGGATGTGTCTGACAGTGAAAGGAAAGTTCGATGCTGCAAAGAACAATATTGCATAGGAACCTGGAATGTAAGATCTATGAATCAAGGTAAGCTTGACGTGGTCAAAAATGAGATGGCAAGAATGAACATCGACATCTTGGGAATCAGTGAACTAAAGTGGACAGGAATGGGCGAATTTAACTCAGAAGACCATTATATCTACTACTGTGGCCAGGAATCCCGTAGAAAAAATGGTGTGGCCTTTATAGTCAACAAGAGAGTGAGAAAGGCAGTATTGGGATACAATCTCAAAAATGACAGAATGATCTCGGTCCGAATCCAAGGCAAACCATTCAATATCACAGTAATCCAAGTCTATGCCCCAACCACTGCTGCAGAAGAGGCTGAAGTGGACCAGTTCTACGAAGACCTACAACAGCTCGTAGAACTAACACCAAAAAATGATGTCCTCATCATCATAGGGGACTGGAATGCTAAAGTAGGAAATCAAAAGGTAACCGGAATAACAGACAAATTTGGCCTTGGAGAACAAAATGAAGCAGGGCAAAGGCTAACAGAGTTTTGTCAAGAGAACACGCTGGTCATAGCAAACACCCTTTTCCAACAACCTAAGAGGCGTCTCTACACATGGACATCACCAGATGGGCAACACCGAAATCAGATTGACTATATAATTTGCAGTCAAAGATGGAGAAGCTCTATCCAGTCAGTAAAAACAAGACCTGGAGCTGACTGTGGCTCAGATCATGAGCTACTCATTGCAAAATTCAGACTTAAATTGAAGAAAGTTGGGAAGACCACAAGGCCATTCAGATTTGACCTAGATCACATCCCCAATGAATATACAGTAGAGGTGAAGAATAGGTTTAAGGGACTAGATTTGATAGACAGAGTGCCTGAAGAACTATGGACAGAGGTCCGTGACATTGTAAAGGAGGCAGCACTCACCGCCATCCCAAAGAAAAAGAAATGCAAAAAGCAAAGTGGCTGTCTGATGAGGCTTTACACATAGCAGAGGAAAGAAGGAAAGCTAAAGGCAATGGGGATAAGGAAAGATTTGCCCAATTTAATGCAGATTTCAGAGAACAGCAAGGAGAGATAAGGAGGCTTTCCTGAATGAACAATGCAGAGTAATAGAGGAAAACAATAGATTGGGAAGGACTAGAGATCTCTTCAAGAAAATTGGAGAAATCAAGGGAACGTTCCATGCAAAGCTGGCCATGATAAAGGACAAAAACGGTAGGGACCTAACAGAAGCAGAAGAGATTAGGAAAAGATGGCAAGAATACACAGAAGAACTATACAAGAAGGACCTCGATGTCCTTGACAACCACGATGGTATAATCACTGACCTCGAGCCAGACATCCTGGAAAGCGAAGTTAAATGGGCCTTAGAAAGCATTACTAACAACAAAGCTAGTGGAGGTGATGGTATCCCAGCTGAGTTATTCAAAGTCTTAAAAGAAGATGCTGTTAAAGTGCTGCACTCAATTTGCCAACAAATTTGGAAAACACCACAGTGGCCACAGGATTGGAAAAGGTCAGTTTACATTCCAATCCCAAAGAAGGGCAACGTCAAAGAATGTTCAAACTATCGCACAATTGCACTCATTTCACACGCTAGCAAGGTCATGCTCAAAATCCTACAAGCTAGGCTCCAACAGTACGTGGATAGAGAACTGCCAGAAGTACAAGCTGGGTTTCGAAGAGGTAGAGGAACTAGAGATCAAATTGCCAACATTCGCTGGATTATGGAGAAAGCAAGAGAGTACCAGAAAAACATCTACTTCTGCTTCATTGACTATGCTAAAGCCTTTGATTGTGTGGATCACAATAAATTATGGCAGGTTCTTAAAGAGATGGGAGTACCAGACCACCTCACCTGTCTCCTGAGAAACCTGTATAAGGGTCAAGAAGCAACAGTTAGAACCGGATATGGAACAACTGATTGGTTTAGCATAGGAAAAGGAGTACGACAAGGATGTATATTGTCACCTTGCTTATTTAATTTATATGCAGAGTACATCATGCGAAATGCTGGCCTGGATGAATCACAAGCTGGAGTTAAGATTGCTGGGGAAAAGATCAATAACCTCAGATATGCAGACGATACCACTCTGATGGCAGAAAGTGAAGAGGACCTAAAGAGCCTCTTGCTCAGGGTGAAAGAGGAAAGTGCAAAAGTGGGCTTGAAGCTCAACATCAAAAAAACTAAGATCATGGCATCTGGCCCCATCACTCCTTGGCAAATAGAAGGGGAAGTCGTAGAAGTAGTGACAGACTTCACGTTCCTAGGATCCCAGATCACTGCAGATGGTGACTGCAGCCATGAAATTAAAAGACGCCTGCTCCTTGGGAGGAAAGCGATGGCAAACCTAAACAGCATGATAAAAAGCAGAGACATCACCTTGCCAACAAAAGTCCGCATGGTCAAAGCAATGGTATTCCCCGTAGTAATGTATGGCTGCGAGAGTTGGACTATAAGGAAGGCTGAGCGCCGAAGAATAGATTCTTTTGAACTATGGTGCTGGAGAAGACTCTTGAGAGTCCCTTGGACTGCAAGGAGATCAAATCAGTCAATCCTAAAAGAAATCAACCCTGACTGTTCCCTTGAAGGCCAGATCCTGAAGCTGAAGCTCAAATACTTTGGCCACCAAATGAGAAGGGAGCATTCACTGGAGAAGACCCTGATGCTGGGAAAGATTGAAGGTCAAAGAAGAAGGGGACGGCAAAGGATGAGATGGTTAGACAGTGTGATCGATGCAACGAACATGAAATTGAGCAGACTTCAGCGGACAGCGGAAGACAGGAGGGCCTGGCGTAATCTGGTCCATGGGGTCGCGAAGAGTCGGACTCGACTGTGCGACTGAACAACAAAAAATTTTCAGTCTGGGAAACTACTAATGATGTATTAACGGTAAACAGTTAGTAAGCGTTTATAGTAGTTATAATTAATTAAATTGGGTTACCTGTTGTATTAGTATGATAACAAGGATTTAACGTGTATTCTGTTTGGTTTGAACGGTGGAAACAATGCTGGGAGCCAACAGGGAGGGAAGAGGAGTTTTGTAAAAAGGATATGACATATTTTTGGACCAAGTTGTGAAGCATTGTATACCCTAATAAAACTTGTTTAAAAAAACCAAAAACCCTTGCTGGACAAAAGCCCTACCTGGCCCCACCCACTTCCTAAAAACACTTGGAGGGCACCATGGCACACACAGGCTCCATGTTGGGGACCCCTGGCCTAATGAACCTGAATTCTTATCCCTACCAGATAGGGCTCTGGACGACTACTTTTTTATCAGAATATCACCACCATTCCTGCTATTTTCTCACCAGAGGGGTACAAAAATACCCCCCTCCAAAAAGCCTGCTTTCTCTATATGCTTCAACACCATCACTATCCTGCAGTGCTGGAATAATAACAGCAGAATAGATAATAGTAGATTTAAGGGCTTTTGCAACAAACTCTCATTCCCACTTCCATCCTACAGTATTAGCAGAGGACTACATTGCTGTGGTGTCATAAACCATTAGCCTCTTCCAACTTGCTTTGCGGGAGGGGGTGACAGTGAACTAAATTCATGTAGGTAGAGCAATTTTTAAAACGTGTAATGGGTTAAAAACATTTTTCAATAAGGATGAGCTTCTGCTTTCAATTCTACCTTTGGAAAGCAGCCCTCTCCCCAATGACAGCTATGCTAAAGTAGTGTATTTCTCCATTGTTTCCCATGAGTAGATATTATGCTGCACCTTGGATCCTCTGCTTGAGCAAACTTCTGTAGATGATAACCTTTCCAAGTGTTTAAGTACACTGAGTTCTTTGCCATCAGATTCATCACTGTTGAAGAGATCATGCTGGTGTATGTGGGCCTGTGATTCCATCTTGTAAAGTAGTTCTAAAGTAAAGGAAATACTTCTTCACCCAGAGTGATTAACATATGGAATTCACTGCCACAGGAGGTCGTGGCAGCTGCAAGCATGGACAGTTTCAAGAAATTAGATAAACATATGGAGCAGAAGTCCACCAGTGGCTATTAGCCACAGGGTATAGAATGAGAACTCTCAGTCTGGGGCAGGTGATGCACTCTATTCTTGGTGCTGGAGGGGCAGCAGTGGGAGGGCTTCTGGTGCCCTGGCCCCACTGTTGGACCTCCTGATGGCACCTGGTATATTTTGGCCGCTGTGTGACAGAGTGTTGGACAGATGGGCCATTGGCCTGATTCAACATTGGCTTCTCTTATGTTCTTATGTTCTTAAAGAGTAAAGTTTGGTGTAGTGGTTATGTGCGTGGACTCCCCAATCCACTTGCACCTGCTGAATGACCTTGGACAAGCCGTAGTTCTGGCAGAACTGTTCTTGAAAAAGAGCAGTTTCTATCAGAGCTCTCTCAGCCCCACTTACCTCACAGGGTGTCTGTTGTGGGGAGGGGAAGGGAAAGGTGTTTGTAAGCTGCTCTGAGACTCCTTTGGGTAGTGAAGGGCGGGGTATAAATCCAGTCTCTTCTTTCATTCTGTAGATAAAGCTGTACATGTTGCTGAATCATCTACTAATGCAAAAACTGTGTCACCTGAAACTAATTTATGCTGCAAGCATATCATCTTTATAAAACTGCTTGTTCAACAGGCTGCGTAGACTATACTAACAGTGCAATCCTAAATAGCTTGCCATCTACAGCTGATATCCAGCCAGGAAAAACCGAGAGAGAAGAACATGCCACAGTTAAACCCTAGAGTCTGGGGTGAACCCTAGAGTGTTGCCCTGACACAATGATGACATTTTCAGTTTTGTACCAGAAGTGATGTTTCATGTCACTGCAATGCCGGCATGCCTTTCCCCATTTTCCCCTTGCCAGCCTGCAAGGCAGGGGCAGGGAATGGGGGGAGGGGGGGTTGCCAGAGAGAGATGATCACTCAACTCCCAAAAGATATCTGGGTGTCTGGTTAATATACCATGTTCTATCCTAATGGCAGCTGGATTTGTGGCATATATAGCACAACCAGGACACCTTATCCTAAGATAATGCTATTGAGGTGCATGCAATAGTATGTGGGTGAATTTCTCTGTGGCCTACTGCTCTGGAGAGCAACTAACTGCACAGCCCCCAAGAGGCAGGCAGGAGTATTGGCCTGCATTAGTTTGTCCTGCAGGCCCTCCTGATCCTATCCAGAAGTACCACAAACCCATTTGGACTGTGATGTATGGAACTGCAGATTAGGAAAAACTGGCCTGAAAGGCAAGTTATACATGACTGGGTATGTGTTCAGCAGTGTCCCCTCTAAGGGGAGTTACTGTGAGCGAGCTCACTGTTTTTTAGCCTCTGGCTCACCCATTTTGTCGTCACTCAGGAAGGGTGGCTCCAGAGCAAATTAAGTTATGCAGCAGCCAAATCACCCGCTCACAACTTTAATGCCGGTAGCTCAGAAAGTAGAATTTTTGCTCACAGGACTCCACAGCTTAGAGGGAGCATTGGTGTTCAGCCCAATAAAGTCTCCAAGGAAAGGCCCAATATGGATCGGGGTTCTATGCTGTAAAGCGGGTAGTCTTCCATGCCGTTTTCCTGATCAAAAATGCCACCAGCTCCTTAGAGCCTTGTTGGCAGGAAAATGACACTCACTGTATGAGTCTTTATCTTTGTCAGAGTTAAAAGCAGCAAGGCAGACAGGACAACTAAATTTCCGTCTTCCACCATACTGCATTTGCAGATTGGGCCCTCTGGCTAATTTTAGATCTGAAACACACTTTGGAAAATAAAGTCCCAGAGCTCCAAATGATGTGCAGTTTGGTATCCCTTACTTTTCAGACAAGATTATTGTGAGAATGAAATGGGAGAAGGGAAGGAATAAAGTTACAAAACAATCCTACCGCCTTATAACTATTTGGTATACATTAATATTGTGTGTCTAAGAAACTCATTGCTTGCTAACTGCCTTGAGTCTAAGGAGATGTGGCAGGATAGAAATATTTTAAATACATGTATAAATTAACTAGCAGGTGATCACTAACGAAGTGTTCACACTGGAAGACGTGTTCACAAAAGCAGTGTAACCTCTGGGTCCTGTTTCCTGCCCCCTCGTCCTGACAAAAGTCTTCCTTAGAGCCCCTTCTGAATGTGGTTTCCCCTGTGAACTCAAGCCACTAGGTGGCAGGCATATATTCTTTAAAAAAAAACTTGTCAAAGAATTAGAAGGTGTTTTGATTGAGAATTTGATTACAAAATAATTACTTGCTTCAGATAAGCAGTTAATCAGATGAAAAACAATTGGCATTATTAATATACATAATCCTGAATCTTGGATGAATATATGCTCTGTTTATCCAGAGGTCTTTTTCAATAACTATTCCTGGATAACCTTTGAATTGTTATAGGCTGCACTCTGAAGAAAACTTTTCTGAGAATGCCTATTGAATTAAATATGACTTGCTTTATTTTTATTTCTTTATTTTATTCTGAGTAGATCTGTTTAGGATTGCTTCCCTGGTCTTTCAGTTGTTGTGAGAGTAAAGTGGAATAAGCCCATGTGCATTACTCTGAGATCTGTTGAAGGCTGGTGGGTGAAAAGGGGATAGATAAATCATGGCAAGTACATGTTTTAAAAAGGAATTAAGAGACAAGGGGTGTTTCATAAAATACAGGCAGCTGGCCGCAAGGGTCAGCATTTGCACGTGGGAGGGTCAGATGATCCTCTGTTGGCCAGTGCCACCACCATATTCATGCACCCCTACGCAATAGCTGTGCTTTGGCCCATGGGGGGCATTCTTCGGCAGTTACTTCCACAAATCAGGACCTCAGTCCTGTCACTAAGCACATGACTTGGTGGCCAAGCCTCCCTCTCCCATGGACCACCCAGTAACTTTTAGCCATAGGTGATGCCTGCCTCATGAGGGTGGTGCCAGCAACCTCCAATTATACTGGTCACTGAGTGGCCTGGGTGGCCTCTGCCACATGTGTGGACTTGAGCATGTGGTGCCCTCTCCCCCATCAGATGATCTGGCCGTCTTCGGCCTGGGGCGGCGGCTGTCTTATGTGAGTGGTGTGGCTTGCTGACGATCTCTGGCTTGAACCCCCAGCATCACCCCCACCACGAATCACCTGGCAGCCTTGGCCACAGGTGGCTGCTGCTGCACAGGCATCTCCAACTTGTCAGGCTTCGCTTGGCCTAGCAGGTGAGTCCTGGGTCCTGCCGTGAATGTGGCCTTGGACCTGGGCCACCACCCAACTTGTCTTCCCAGTCCCCTTCCATGGTGACTCGGGCAGGAGGGAGGTTGCAACCCCCAGCCGCTTCGCATTTTTACCTGGGCCCACAGCATTGGAAGTGGGAGCAGGCTGGGGGAGGAGTTTGCCCCACTCCAAGGAGCATGGGAGCCTCTGTCCAGCGCTGCACCACTGGCTTTCTGGTCCACCTATGTGGATTTTCCTCTGCATCCCTCCAGCTTATGGAGCCTTGCAGTGAGGATGCACTGACTTGGAGCTTACCAGATGCTGTCCTTTATAAAGTTTATATCTCTAGTACCTGGTGTTATGTTTTATGGCACACAAGGCCTGGCCCGACAAAGTCACTTTTATGTCAGATTTTGGCCTCAAATGAGTTCGACATCTCTGCTCTAGACTGTTCCTCCCACTTCTGTTTCTTTAGAAAACAACAACAACAACAAGAGATTGGATTCATACCTAGCCCTTCACTACCCAAAGGAGTTTCAGAGCAGCTTACAACCTCCTTTCCCTTCCCTCCCCTCCCCACAACAGACACCCTGTGAGGTAGGTGGGGCTGAGCGAGCTCTTTCAAGAACTGCTGGTTCCTCTTCTGATTAGTCTATTATTGCCTCAATTCTGTATCTCCGTTACGCTTTTCCACAAGCCACCTACTCTCATTTGAGGGTTCCCCCCTTTCTAAATCTACTCCCTACTCTTTCTCCAGACTCTGTGATCCTTGTCCCTTAGAATCTCAGGCTTCTGTCCATCTGTCAGCAGGGCCCTTGATTCCTGTCCTGCATAATTTTCCTTCAGAAGAGGGGGTGTTGTTGGCTCCCCGGCCACTCACCACCAGCCCCACCAGTCTCCCTGGTGCAGTGTTGCCTCCTGTGGCACCCAGCATTAGAGCACTGCTGCCACCCCCTTCCAATGGTTTCTGTTCTTCAGACCACCGATGATTGTGCCCTGGGAAATTCCTCTGCAAGAAAGTGACCTGCAAAGATGGACTTGTCCAATGAGGAACAAGTAGCACTTGGAGGGGGCAGCAGAACCAGGGGAGGATGGCAAGGTAGAAAGCCTGAAGGAATCCAGAAAGCAAGGGAGGGTGTAAGGAGGAGATAGGTAAGACTGAAGGCAAGGAGGAGCTCTGGGTTCCCACCAGTTTCTAGATTGTTTCTTGGCCCTTGGTAGGTCTCCATCCCTAGCATGTTCAGGCAAGAACTTTTGTGAGTACCAGTCCTAGTGATGTAAAGGAAGGCCAGGGTGAAGCTGTAAATAGACTAAATAAGGGAGCTAGTATCCCCCTGCCCCAATGGAGATGTCACACGATTGTTGTGTTTTAATATCAATAGACTGGCAATGTTTCTACTCCTCATCGTATTTCTCTGAACATTTCATGCCACTATAGTTACTGTTTGTGGTCAGGGACATACCCTAGATGCTTGCTTGTGTGAATCCACACTCATTAAAATAGTCCCATGTGAAAAAACGACCTTCATTTCTGTTGTACTCACTTCTTGCCTACGGAGCTGTTGACTTGGTTTTTAACATTGGCTGTACCCAGAGAAATAACCCGGACACCAATAATGACTACGTCATGACATACTACCACAAACTGGAAGAACTACTCGATAGCCCAGCAAGCCCAATATTGTCAGATCTCGGAAGCTAAGCAGGGCCAACCCTGGCAGGTATTTGGAAGGGTGACCTCCAAGGAATACCAGGGCCAGGACACAGAGGCAGGTTATCCGGCCACCTCTGAAACATTCTAGCCTCACTAGGGATCTCCAGAAGTCACTACCAGGCTCGCAAGCACACATACACACAAAATATTCACCCTGGGGAAAAAGAGAACCCAGACAGAACTGAAAATCATCAGGAATGTTTATTAGATAGAGATTATACATTGGATCGAAGTAGGGGTGATTGGAGTGTTGCAAAGATTGATAGCAAGCAAGTAACTTCATACAGGGAAAAGGGTTGGATTGAGAAGGGAGGGGCAGAAGAATGAGAAATTGAGAGAAATGGTAAAAGAAAGCGATTTATACCTATTGGTATACACATCCAGCTGCATGAGTCAGACCATTGTGTCTCTCAAGGCTAAGATGATCTACTCAGACTGCTCGCAGCTTTTCAGCATTTTAGACAGAGGTCTTTCACATCACCTACTACCTGATCTTTTTCTACTGTGTGCCAAGCAGGTATCTACCACTGAGCCATAGCCTGTCTCCTCCATATAACTAGAATCCATTGGAGGACCAACACCTAAGATGTCCAATAAAAGAGTCAGGCTATGCATCAGATGGGAACTTCGCAGCTCACAAACCACAAGTAATCTTGTGCAATAAGCAAAATGCTCTTTGAGGAATTATTCTGCTCCAAGATAAGGCAAAAGGAGTGGTGGCTTTAGAACTGAGAGGGCTGAGTGGTAGTTTACGAACCCATATAAAATGAAGTTAAGTGACGATTCTAGAAGATGTGAGGGATTTCCAGGGTCAGATTAAAATTGGAGCAAAGGTGGGAAGTGAAACAGCTGACCTATTAAGAATAGGTCCAGCATAAGGCAATTGGAGCTGGTAACAGCAAGAGAGTCTGTTATGGAGAGCCTCTACTTAGGAGTTCGGGATCCTTGATTACTGCTCTGAGTGCCATTTTTATATGAGGTTGTTTCCTACTAGGGTTGCCTGTTCGCTCAACTCTACCATGATTAACAGCGAGTCTTAAATAGAGTCACACCCTTCTAGGTCCACTGACTTCAGTGGACTTAGAAAAGTGTAATCTTGCTTAGAGTGCATTGTGATTCAGGTGTGGTCCTACTTCCTTTCTTCAGTCTCTTGTTCAGTACTGGCCGGAGAAGTTTACATAGATCTAATAGAAAATCTGGAGGAATGTAGGTCTTGGGTGCCCAGATTGGAGTTTGGGGCAGGGAGTACAAAATGAAGGCAATTTGGTAACACCGCACAAAATGGCTGTATGCTGTGGTGTGCTCCTCAGCACTATAAATAAAGGGCCTGTGAGTGAAGAGTGTAGTATTTTTCCCCTCTCTCCACTCATGGTGTTAAATGGGTATAGCATTTTAATATGAGGGCTTATTGCAAACTGCTGCTGTGAAATGAAACTAGCAATAGCTTTTACAGCTGTGTACCATTTCCATTTTACAACATCCCATAAGATCCAAAGGTACTTAAATCTGAGGAAATACACAAAGAAGTTAAGTGACTCATTTCTGCGATTGGAGGAAGATGCACATTTTAATAATTTGGCCTTTTCCCCATGCCTGCCCCGAGTGATATGAAAGAATTATTGGTAAATATCAGCACTATTGAATTTTGCTGCAGGAATTTTTAAATGGCAATTTGGGTTGGCAGTGAAGTATTCCACCTAGTAGTATAAAGCATAAGATAGGAAGCCTCTGGTTCAAATTTCAGCTCAGCCATGTCCTCCTTGGTTGCCTTAGATAAGCCACTTTTTTCTTATCTATAGTCCCTGTATGTGATATGTCAATAATAATTGCTGTCCACCAGATCAGGATTACTGAACTTGACCCTGGAGGTCCCTTCCAACTCTATGATTCTATGAAGGGTACTGAGCCACTTAAAAACTAGGTAATTGAATTATAGGAGTAGAAAGGAGGAAACTCCATCATATCACATTTAGAGCATGTCGATTTAGAGCTGTATTATGATATTCATCTTGACCTGAGCCCAACCTATTCATCCATCTTCTCACCTATTGCTAAGATCCCTAGGATATTGAAAGCATTCTCCTGAATTTGAAAATGTGTGCCTCAGATTAAGACAGCAATGATAAGTATTGTCCATATTGTCCAGCTCACTGGTTAAGAGCTGTCTCACAAGCCCTACTATCTGTGCCCTCACCTTCAGAGGTGAGACCAGCGGCAACCAGAGACAGGGCTTTTTCAGCAGCGGCACCTCGCTTATGGAATGCCCTTCCTTTTAAGGATCTCTTGCTACCTACCTTGCTGTCTTTTCGGCACCAGGCCAAAACAGTGCTGTCCACCCAGGGTTTTAATTAAGAGGTTGATCTTTAGTCTGGACTCAACTGTGCGACTGAACAACAACAACAACAAAACTTTCATCTGGAAACTTATTTTAAGACATCATTGGCCTGTTTTTGTGGTCTACATTTTATGTTAGGCTAGGTTTTTAATGCTGGGATGTTGTTAATATTTTTTAACATTTTGGTTTTATTATTTTTGTTTTGTAAGCCACCCCTGGAGAGGTTGCATAAAAATTTTCTAAATAAGCCGAGAAGTACTTTCAGTAGAATTCCAGTAACTATCCAGCTTCATCCCTTGAGTACCGCCTGAACCTGGTTTGATTTTGTTGTTTGGTTTTTTTATTACAGCAAGACCTGAGCTTGCTTTCAGCAGTAAACAGATCATGAGGGGCAACTTAGACATATACAGTTGGGAAATTAGCAAAAATTGCCCCCTCTCCCTTAGCAGGACTCCACCACGAGATCCAACTTCCTATTTGTCCAATTAAAAACCAACTATTCAATATGTAATGAAGGAAAAGGTGTTCCATTGACGCTAGAGTTCAAGATTCCAGTAGTCCCTATGGCATCTTTTTTTAAAAAAAAAAATGGATTCTACCTTTCCTTTATCCAAATATATCAACAGGTTTTTATCTATCTTCACTAAATCTCAAAGTTTTAGGGGAGCTTTTTCTTAAATTTTGCAAAAAGGGTACTTGGTAAAATTATATAAAAACAAGAATGTTTCTTTTCCCTTAGATACCAATCCTTTCAGAAGGTTAATAGATTTTTAAATCTAGAAGCAAATGTGTCTTTATGGTTTTATCAATGTTATTTAAAATTTGCCTCTGAAATGTCCTTGCCAATAGACCTAACCATCAGTGCAGGGAGGGGGGGAAATCTGCTATATTGCTGTTGCATTACCAATAGCTCCTGGATGTGTTACATGTTTTCTAATATGAAGGCAATTTGAAACAGTTCTCTCTTAAAACTGAATTGGCAGTGAGAGCAATCCTAAACAGGTCCGCTCAAAATCCTCTTCAAATCTGTTTAATGTGGCTTGCTCCCAAGAAGTGTTCTTATGACTGTACTGTTAATATCCATCAGTTATGACCCAGTTACCTTTCCAGATACACTGGCTTGAATCTCTGCCTCACTTTTGTAAGGGTCTTGTCACCTTTGGCCATAAATATATGTAGGGTTCTTATGGTAAACATGACAGGGTCACATTAATGAAAGTGGCTGGATTTCTATGTTCTCTAATGCAATTTGGCTTCTTCCCAGCTGCAGTGCCTTGACAGTGGTTGTGGTCAGGGGCTGCTATGCCTCTCCTGGAAAAAGGAAGAGGCAGGATGATGTGTGAGGCTAGCATTACAGCGTCATGGCGGAGAGGAGGGGCTGGCAAGGATTTCAGGTCTGCTCCGCTCATGTGCTTGGCAGCTTGAAGGGCTGAGTGCCAGGGGGCAGCAGCGAGGACAGGGCCATGGCTTATGTGGTGGTTCAGCGGCAGCATTGGTGGCAGTCTCTGTGAGAGTCTGGCAGTCACCGGTCCAGGCTAAGGGCAATTGGGTCTGGGTTGTGGGGGACCCATGGCCTATACAGCGACTCAGCAGTGTCGGTGGCAGTGGTCTTCTAGGGAGTTCGGCAGCCACTGGCCCAGGCAAGCGGACATCAGGGCCTGGGTTGTGCAGCACATCTGCTTTGGAGGGCAGGTGCGGCGAGTCATTGGGGACTGAGGGAATGGCTGCAGTCGCAACACGCTGTGAGGAAGGGCCAGTTGTGGAAGAGGCTGTGGCAGAGGCAGCAGCCTGCAGTGATTCAGATGGCTTCAGAAGAGGTTCCTGTGGTTGAGGAAGGTAAGTCAGAACAACCACACTTCGATGGGCCTGCATGGCCTTGGGGACCCTGGGGTCAGCCTCCTGCCTCTAGTTTCCCAGCCACCTCACAAGCACAAGACACACCACAGATGCCCACACGTGAGCAGCATGGTGGTTGGGCATGGAGGTCAGGTCAGTTAGCTTCCCCAGTAGGGTGGGGGGAATGCTTTATTGCTGCCACCCCTGCCACAGGTGGGTTCATGGGGAGGCTGGGAGCACTCCAGCCCATGGGGGATGACATAAGAACATAAGAACATAAGAGAAGCCAATGTTGAATCAGACCAATGGCCCATCTAGTCCAACACTCTGTCACACAGCGGCCAAAATATACCAGGTGCCATCAGGAGGTCCAGCAGTGGGGCCAGGACACTAGAAGCCCTCCCACTGCTGCCCCCTCCAGCACCAAGAATAGAGTGCATCACCTGCCCCAGACTGAGAGTTCCCATCTATACCCTGTGGCTAATAGCCACTGGTGGACTTCTGCTCCATATGTTTATCTAATTCCCTCTTGAAACTGTCCATGCTTGCAGCTGCCACAACCTCCTATGGCAGTGAATTCCATACGTTAATCACTCTTTGGGTGAAGAAGTATTTCCTTTTATCTGTTCTAACCCGACTGCTCAGCAATTTCATAGAGTGCCCACAAGTTCTTGTATTGTGAGAAAGGGAGAAAAGTACTTCTTTCTCAACCTGCTCAATCCCATTCATAATCTTATAAACCTCGATCATGTCACCTCTCAGCCGTCGTTTCTCCAAGCTAAAGAGCCCCAAGCATTTTAACCTTTCTTCATAGAGAAGGTGTTCCAACCCTTTTATCATTCTAGTTGCCCTTCTCTGCACTTTTTCCAATGCTATAATATCCTTTTTGAGATGTGGTGACCAGAACTGTACACAGTATTCCAAATGAGGTCGCACCAATGATTTATACAGGGGCATGATGATACTGGCTGATTTGTTATCAATTCCCTTCCTAATAATCCCCAGCATAGCGTTGGCCTTCTTTATTGCAGCTACACATTGTGTAGACATTTTCAGCGAGTTATCCACTACGACTCCAAGATCTCTCTCTTGGTCCGTCTCTGCCAGTTCAGACCCCATCAACGTGTATTTATATTTAGGATTTTTGGCTCCAATGTGCATCACTTTGCACTTGGCCACATTGAACCCCATTTGCCACGTTGACGCCCACTCACCCATCCTCGACAGATCCCTTTGGAGTGCCTCACACTCCTCCCTGGTTTTCACCACCCTGAACAACTTCGTGTCATCTGCAAATTTAGCCACATCACTGTTTACTCCCAATTCCAAATCGTTAATAAACAAGTTAAAAAGCATCGGACCGAGTACTGATCCCTGTGGTACCCCACTGCTTACCACCCTCCACTGAGAAAGTTTCCCATTTATACCCACTCTCTGTTTTCTATTTATAAGCCAGTTTTTGATCCACAAGAGGACTTGTCCTTTTATCCCATGACTATTGAGCTTACTTAGGAGCCTTTGATGAGGAACTGTATCAAAAGCTTTCTAGAAGTCAAGGTAAATAATATCTATTGGGTCCCCCTTGTCCACATGTTTGTTCACTCCCTCAAAAAACACTAACAGGTTAGTGAGACAAGATCTTCCCTTACAGAACCCATGCTGAGTCTGCCTCAATAGTTTTTGTTCATCAATGTGCCTACTAATTCTTTCCTTAATAACAGTTTCCACCAACTTACCCGGTATCGATGTCAGACTGACTGGCCTGTAATTTCCCGGATCTCCCCTGGAGCCCTTTTTAAAGATGGGAGTGACATTAACTACCTTCCTGTCCTCAGGAATGGAGGCAGATTTTAAAGAAAGATTACATATTTTTGTCAGGAGATCCACAAGTTCACATTTGAGTTCTTTCAGAACTCTCGGATGAATGCCATCCGGGCCTGGTGATTTATTAGTTTTTAAATTGTCCATCAGTCGGAGGACTTCCTCTCTTGTCACCGCAATCTGATTCAGGTCTTTCAAACCCCCTCCCGAAATCGGTGCTTCTGGAGTGGGCAAACACTTCTCCTCTTCCACAGTGAAGACAGAGGCAAAAAATGCATTCAGCTTCTCAGCCATTTCCCTATCATCCTTCACTACTCCTTTCTCCCCTTGGTCATCCAAGGGCCCCACTGCCTCCCTGGCTGGCCTCCTACTTCTAATGTATTTGAAGAAAGTGTTATTGTTGGCCTTTATGTTTTTTGCAATATGCTCCTCATATTCCCTTTTTGCTTGCCTGATCACAGACTTGCATTTTATTTGCCATAGTCTGTGTTCCCTTTTATCAACCTTACTAAGACTAGCTTTCCACCGCTTAAAGGAATCCTTCTTACTTTTTACAGCTTCCATTACTTTATTTGTTAACCATGCAGGCTTTTTTCTATACCTATTTGTACCTTTCCTAACCTGCGGTATATATTTTTTCTGAGCTTCTAGGATTGTCTTTTTAAATAGTCTCCAAGCTTCCCCAATGGTTTTGACCTTCTCCACTCTTCCTTTCAATTTCTTCCTCACATGTCCCCTCATACCAGAGAAGTTACCCCTTTTAAAGTTAAAAGTGGTTGCGTCAGTCTTTTTGGGCAACTCCCTATCTGTACAAATGTTAAACTCAATGACATTATGGTCACTGTTTCCAAGTGGTGCAATCACTTTTACATCTCTCACCAGGTCTTGGGTGTTACTTAGGACCAAATCCAGGATCGCCTCTCCCCTGGTAGGATCTGTGACCATCTGTTCCACAGCACAGTCATTGAGAGTGTCTAAGAACGCAATCTCTTTTTCCTGACTAGAACTCATATTGACCCGACTAGAACTCATATTGACCCAATGACATGTGAAGTTGTCCCCATGAAAGCTTTGCCATACAGGGATCAGGCCATGCCCTTGTGGGATCATCTTTCTTCTTCAACAAGAGACAAGATACGCAGAGAGAGTATATGGACATGTTCACCCTTCTATCCAGGGAGCTGGAGAAGGACAAAGAAAACCTTGACAGTAAGGAAAGGTTGAAAAGGTGTAAGGTGCATAGGACATGGGCTAATTGTTTGCCAGGGTTCTTAATTTATGCTGACGTGGTAGTGCAGTTTCAGTCTCAGTTTGGTGTAGTGGTTAAGTGTGTGGACTCTAAGCTGGGAGAACCAGATTTGATTCCCCACTCCTCCACTTGCAGCTGCTGGCTGACCTTGGGCACACCATAGTCCTGTCAGAGCAGTTCTTGAAAGAGCTCTCTCAGCCCCACCTACCTCACAGGGGAGGGAAAGGGAAAGGAGTTTGTAAGCCACTCTGAGTGAAGGCCGGGGTATAAATCCCATCTCTTCTTGTTTCAGTATATGGGCATAGTCTACCAGAGATATTCAGATTTTGCGGGCCTGGCATGGCTCCAGTATGATGAGTATACGGGCAGCCATGAATCCCTCCTTGTGTTGGGATCAGATTCATCCGTAATTGTGGATGCAACTTATTTTGCTGGCAAGGCCCAATGGCAGTGACTGGTCTGGCAGTGGTCACATTGTACACCAGCTCCCAAGTTCGGGTACCCATGTCCAGGCAGGGCAGGCTATTCAACAGCACCTGCTTTGCTGGGAGTTTTGCTTCCATGGGGCATGTGGCTGTGAGTGTCCCCTGTGCGCAGGCCCGCATGCATTTGCAGTGTGCGTTAGGGCAAAAGCCCAGGCAGGGTTCAGGGAGCCATGAGAGTAAGCAGCCCAGCAGTGGGGGCACCAATCCACCTCCTGAAAAGGGGGCCCAGCCGAATGAAGCTTAAGGAGCTGGAGTGCTGGTTGTGTTTTTATCCTAAACAGGGTGATCATTGATACTTGTTAGAAGGTTTTACTTGTAATTTCCTCATTCCATGTCAGGGTCCGTGGAGGCCCTATTGGGCCGACAATCTGCGCTCGGTCATGGGGATGGAGCAGGTAGTCTTGATGAAGACTGAAAAGGAGTCTAAGGAAGGGCTTTGTCTTTTTCATGCCATGACATTGGTGGCCTTGGGGGGGGGCGAGCAAGTTGGTAGTGGGTTCATGTAGCAATAGGTCAGGTAGGGCTCTATGGATACAGGATGTTCGCTTTTCAGGGAGAGACATCCGCATCAGGGTCAGGTGGTCAAAAACTGATCAATGTCAAAAAAAGGGGAGGAGATTACAGTAGGACGTTGTTCGGAGGTTGACCTTTGCCTGGTAGTGGCCCTCCAGCAATGCTTAGTGATGAGGGGCTTGGGGGGCACACTGTTCCAGCAGAGCAACACCAGCCCCTTGGCCAAGTTTCGAATTGAGGCAGTTACCAGGGGGGCATTGGACGTGTTGGATTTGGGTCAGTTTCAGTTTGGGACCCACATTTTTCAGAGTGAGGTGGCCTCCATGGCAGCTGCTATGGGCTATCCAGCTCCAGCCCTTCAACGCCTGGGGCATTGGAGGTCATGGTGCTACAAGTCTTATGTTTGCCTGCTTAATACTCTGTAAGTGAGTGGTGTTCAGCTGTTAATTGTGTTTTCTTTCTAGGTATGGTGGGCCGCCGTGAGAGGCAAAGAGTCACCATTTGCAGCCACAGTATGGTCTTTTGGACAGCCCACCAGGGCAAGAAGGAGGCTCATTGGTTCGCAATTGGGGCTCAGTGAGTTTGCCTCAGTCAAGTGGCTGGGTAGCCTGGCCTCATCCTGCTTCTGTTTGAGGGGAGATGAGGTCCTCTGCCTCATGTATTGTTGATCCAGTTGGGTGGAAATGATCTTGGCCTTATAAAAGGGAAGGCCCTGGTGATTCAGCCAAAAGCTGATCTGGAGCTCATCAGGAGCAGGTGGCCTGGTGTGTGGGTTGTGCAGTCTGCTCTACTGGCATAGCGTGGGGGATCCCAGATGTTTGGACAGGGCTCACTAGAAGGCAAACAGGAAACTGGGGAATGCAATGGCAGGCAGACTGGGACATTTCTAGCCTCACCCTGGGATACGGATTGAGTTGATCAACCTGTACAGGGGTGATGGGGTACATCTATCTGAAAATGATATATTTCTGGAAGATTTGCTGCAAGTGCTGCAGGCAGCTTAAGCGAGCACAAGGTCCTAAGCAGAAGCTTGGCCTTGGCAATGGCAATGGCAAGTTAATGCGGAAAAAGGGGAAATGGATCCAGAGAGCACCATATGGTAATTTCCTGGTTGGGGATCAAGGGCAATGTGCCCTCTAAGCTGTGGAGTCTTGTGAGCAGAAATTCTGCTTTGTGAGCTAATGGTATTAAAGCTGTGAGCAAGTGATTTGGCTACTGCATAAACCAGTTTGCTCTGGAGCCATCCTTCGTGAGCTAAGACAAAAATGTGTGAGCCGGAGGCTAAAAAAACTGTGAGCTAGCACACACTAACTCAGCTCAGAGGGAACACTGGTCAAGGGGTCCTTCAGGCTCAGCCTTCAGGTTTTGTGGCCCAGGTTGTAGAATAAGGACTGCCTTTGGGACCGTCCGGGCTAAGCTCCTTCCCTCTAAGTTTCATGATGGGGGGGACACTCTAGAGTGGTACCTCATTTGCTGTGACAGCTGGTGGAGAGCCAGAGGGATGGCTCACACCCGGGCCAAAGGTGGCTCGTCCAACATATGGCAAGGAGGTGGTCTGGGGTGACCCCTGGCCTTGGACTATTTCTGCACTTGGGGTATGCCCTTGCCACAAAAAGGTGTAAATAGTTACTAAAGTGGCCCTTAGTTAAACCAATCTAGTGTCTGTCTCTTTCTTCCAACTGGGGGGGCCAATGATTGCTTGTACAATGAAGTTCTGTTAAAATGATTCTTCTGAATATAACCCTACTGTTTACTGTTGGGTAAAACTGACACATCCCTTTGTGCCTGAGTTTGTTTCTTTAGAAATGCTAGCTTGGACTTGAGAACCATAAATATAACATGCTTGAACTGTAGTATCAGCTGGTTTCCAAATCAGTTTTCCAAACTGTAGGTGATTTCTCATGGGGGGTGTGGCTTCATTGAGGATGCAGATGAGGGGAAGGGACCAGTCCCATCTTAGAAAATTGTATTCCTAGTGTCTTGGGCTGGGGAGGCTGTGTCTTCTCCAACTATGTTTCATGTTTCTCCGCATATATTTTTTCCCATAGAACCAATGGCAATCAAAGCAATGCTTTCTTGTATTGCCTGCCAATCTACAGAGTTCCCCTCTTTGAATTCTTTTTGTTGTTGTTATGTTAGAGTATGACAACACAATGTAACCTAGGATCTGAATTTGAATTCATAACATTAAAAGCAAAATAGAACTGAAAACATGTTGCTTGATAATTGCTACTCTTGGATACTCACTGTTCTGAGGCAGAGTAATTTCCCCCCCCCTCCAAGAAATTCTTAAATGAACTAAAAGAACAGACTGTAAAAACGTTTGTTTATATAAAACTGGCAGTTCTGTCTTTTGTGAAGTCTAGCATTGCAGGGCAGCATATCAATCAT
Source organism: Gekko gecko (assembly GCA_029375565.1). NCBI lineage: Eukaryota > Metazoa > Chordata > Lepidosauria > Squamata > Gekkonidae > Gekko > Gekko gecko. Next base: position 293,387,017 of record JAPDNY010000001.1, on the reverse strand, counting down.
TACATTTATCTTGTTAAATATTGTATGTTTCTCCTCTGTTTACAAACAGAATAGGTGACCTAGAACTGCCTCTTTTTTGACATTTTCTATTGGTCAAGAGTGTTACACATGAAATCACAGTGCAAACAGAAGCAGCGGTCATGCAATGTCTGCCTGGAAGTTCCTGGTTTCTTTGGCCGTTCGATGAAAAGGTTCACAGGAACTCTTTAAACATGTATCTAGCACGTGAGAAACAGAAGACTTACCTGACTAGGGTTATTGGCTCTGGGTTGAAAAATACCTAGAGATTTTGAGGGGTGGAGCCTGGGGAAGGTGGGGTTTGGGGAGGGGAGGGATCTTATTGGTATATGATGCTGTAGAGTCTACCCTCCAAAGGAGCCATTTTCTCCAGGGGAATTAATCTCTGTCATCTGAAGGATCAGTTGTAATAGCAGGAGATCTCCAGGCAGCACCTGGAGGTTGACAACTGTACTGACTACTCAGACGTGCGTGTTCAAGCCACTCACTCCAGTACAGGTTTTCCATGTGCATGCAGGAGCACTAATGCATTCATGTGCACACATAAATGTATGCACATACATAACCTTACGTATCCAGGGGCTTCATTCTTTTTTTATGTATATCCTTATCCCTTTTACACATGGAGGAAACTCTGCTTTTCATTCTAACTTTTGCTGAGGAACGATTATGAAGGTATGAATTCAGACCTTTTTTAGGGCAGCTACACTGTGGAGTGTGCTTCCCTGGATCCCTTCCTGATGTTGTGAGACATTTTTATTTTATCCTTCCATACCATTTGATTTTGAAAATCCTTTTAACTAGCTATTTATGCTGGCTGAATTCATACATCATATTGATCAACGTGTGAGGTGATCAGTTCTTGGTCCATTGTCATATCTGACTGGTACCAAGCTGGGATTTGTAGCTAATTAGCTAACCTGAAGTGATATCAAGTGAGGTTTATTGTGATGTCTGAATTGAGAAACTAGGTTTCATGGGGTAATGCCTCTTCTCACAGCCAGTTGCTTGGCCAAAGAGACAGGAAGAAGATGAGAAAGGAGGCATGAAGCAGAATCACTGCATTTTGCTCAAGCCAGAATGTGTTACTTACATCTGGTAGAGCAGAACATAATTTAAGAACCCTGCTAGATTAGAACAGTGGCCCATCTAGTCACACAATGCCCAATCAGTTGTCCTGAAGGACCAACAAACAGGGCACAGAAGAGAAGGCCATCCCTTGATGCTACTTCCTAGCACTGAATTTTACAGGTTTACTACCTCTGAATGTGGAGGTTCCCTGTAGTCATTGTTAGCAGCCACTGATGGACTTATCTTCCATTAAGCTAATTCTCTCTTAAAGCCATCTGTGCTCATGGCCATCGCTAAGTACTTGTGCAGTGAATTCCATAATTTCCTTCATCCATTCTGAATCTGTTGCCCACCAACGTCATTAGGTGCCCCTGGCTTCTAGTATTATAGAGACAGGGAGAAAATGCCAAATAACATCTGTGCAGTTCTGCAGGGCCTGTTAAGACAGAGATGTTCCTCCAGGCCTATGGCTGAGGACAGCAATGGTCGCCATCATGCCTGGCTCTCCCGCTGTGGTCCTGTCTCTCTCTCCTCCTTTTGCCCTGCCCCTTATGGGGTAATGATAGAAAACTGGTTGAAGTGCCATCCTGTAATAATTATTGGAATTTCAATAATTTTAATTGTTCTAATTGTTATTGACTGATGGATTGATTGTATTTTATTGATATGTTGTGAGCTGCCCTGAGCCTGTGTGCTGGGCAGGTGGGCTATAAATTGAATAAATAAATTAAATAAATTAAAAAGCTATCTTTATCCCTTTTCTTTGTCACATGCATACTTTTATAACTTTACCCAGAGAGTATTGCACAAACTACAGTTTAAATAAATCATGATTTTGTGTGGCATTTGAATGTGGCCCCTCTATTACTGTTAGATTTGTACATTTGTGTTATTTTAGAGATTAACAGCTTCTTTGCACTATTTATTTATTATTTCTTTATTTCATTAGATTTTTACCCCAGCTTCCCAGCTGGGTTTTATGCTAATTCTACAGATTTTAACTTTACATGCTGGTTTGGGGGGACCATATGTGGTCAAGGACAGGACAGGACACATTACACCTTCATGAGCCCATTTTCCTCCTATGTACATTCGTCATTGCAAACATAGGCTCTCTACACATGACCCTGTTGCAAGATTCCTGATGGCACAGAGAGACCCTGTGCACATACAAAGTGTATTTTATAGGATCTTTCCTTGGTTGTGACAAACATATTTGAGGTTGTGACAGGGGAGAGAGAGGATCAAGCACAAGTCAGTTCCCCACCTCTCCCAATCCTTCCTTATATATATTTGAGTTTTGGTCATACCTTATATGGTCAAAATGCGCGTCGGAATCAGTTGGCCGAGGGACTTGCCAGTCAGAGACGGAGTCCCTCGCCACTGGCTGCTTAGCCTTCCGGCATGGCTGTGCGCCCTCCCACTCAGCCACCGCGCAGCCTCACGCCCCCAGTCTGCTCCAGCCGCCGATCGCTTTGGGCTGGGGGGCAGCGGCGGCTACCGCCTCGGAGGGACTTCACCCAAAGCTGGGTATGGAGGCTTTGTGGGGGAGGGCGCAGCGGGCCTCGGGAGCGCTGCCCGGCCACCCCTCCCTGAAGGCTTTCGGGAACGCGATGTGCGGGGGCGGGGTTGCCCATTTCGGAGGGCCCTCCCGAACGGCGGGGCAGGGAGGCTTGCGCGCGGAGTCAGCGGCGGCCCTCGGACGCTTCCCTTGCCCGGAGAACACCGCCCCTCCTCCCTGCGTGACGGGGCCAGCCCAGCCACCTTGCCCACCCCCAAGGACTCTCCCTAGGGCCCGTTGCCTCGGCCGCAACGGGCTTCCCCCCCTAGTATGTGTATACGACAGAGTTTGTGATGATTGTGCCTCCTGTGGCAAATAAATAACAATCTATAAGCACATCCCATTGTGCCCTGACCAGGATGGCCCAGGCTAGCCTGATCTTGGAAGCTAAGCATGGTCAGCCCTGGTTAGTACCTGGATGGGTCACCACACCAAGGAAGACCAGGGTTGCCACACAGAGGCAGGCAATGGCAAACCACCTGTGGACATCTCTTGTATTCAGAACCCCATGAGGGGTCGCTATAAGTCAGCTATGACTTGACTGCACTTTCCACTTCCACCATGTCTCATCAGAGCTGTAGAGATCCCAGAACACAGAAGTATACGGGACTCCAAACTTCACATGTACATTGAAGTGGCCTTGGAACTTTCGGTCAAAGGCTAGAAGTGGAGGGATGAACCCAGCCTTTAAGAATAGGTTATAAAATTCTTCTTAACGTTAGCATCACTTTTTCATTTATCCCAGTGTGCTTTAGCCAGGTTGTATACCATAAATCAGAAAATATTCTACAGTTTTATGGAGAAAGATATGGATACTACATTGCAGAGCTATTTTGGCAGCTGTTTTATTAGCTGCAGTATGCTGACCTGTCTCAGAATTAAATTATGGGACTGAATCTGCTGAGATGCTAAAGGAACACAGGGGTAGGGAGCTTTGAAGACACATTAGGCTGCTGGAAATAACTTAATTTAAAATGAACAGGATTTCACCCCTTTTCTTATATATGAGTGCCAAATGGGTCAGCATCACTACCAGTTCCATACTGAGACCATGGCTAATTCCTAAAACAGGAGCAGCAGATTTTAAAGCCATTCCTATGTTTTATTGTCATGCGCATATGGAGGACAGGCCTCTTTAGAAAACCAGTATGCATTACCTGAATATGGAAAGGTTTTCCGTTTTTCTTACTGTCTGCTCCATTGCTCTTGGCACGATAAGTCTTCTGATATTGCAGATGCATGCTCAAATATGGGGAAAGCCTACTATATACCTGGCGGCAACAGTGCATTGTTATCATTAGGTATGGCTGTGAGCAGTGCACTCAGTAGCTTGCCCAGATACAATGACAGTTGCACCCTTACAAGGCAAATAATGCAGGGGTCTTAATGCTTGCCATTTGAAAGGCCATTAGAGGAAGTTATTATATTAAATGTTACTATATAAAAGTTTTATATGCTTCTGGTCTGAGGATAATTTTATCTACATCATTTAGGTTGCTTAATGTGTATTTTATGCTGTTGTTATTGCCCTGGCCTGTTTGAATAGTGTTGGCCTGTTTTTTTATTAGCTCCATGTTAAGTTTCCCTGTCTTTTAATGGTTGTGTTTTAATGGCTTTGTTTTTAATGGGTGTGTTGTAATGGTTTTGCAGTATCATCTTAGCTGTAAGCCGCCTCGAGCAAGTCTCTGGAGAGGCAGAATATAAATTGTCTGAATACTTTCTCCATGGACATAGGAGGTAGCTGGTTGTATTGTAGGTATGGGTTAGGAAGTCCTGGAGATTTGGAGGTGGAGCTTGGAGAGGGCAGGGTTTGGGGAGGGGGAAGGACCTCATCAGGGTCTTTAATGCCATAGAGGCTACCCTTCAGAGCTGCCATTTTATCCAGGAGGACTGATCTCTGTACTCTGAAGATCAACTGTAATTCTGAGAGCTCTCCAGGCACCACCTGGAGGTTGGCAACCATAGTGTGTTTTGCTTCACAAAGCAAGAAGGTACTTCATAAATACATGAACCCTGGCCTGCTCCTAGGGATGCCAGCCTCCAGATTAGACCTAGGGATCCCTAGAGTTACAACTAATCTCCAGACTACAGAGATCATTTCCCCTAGAGAAAATGGATGCATTGGAAGGTGAACTGTATGTCAAGTCAGCCTTTATTAGCATATATGAGTAAACCATATGTCATTGTATGCCACTGAGGTCCCTGCATTCCCCAGGTTCCATCCCCAAATCTCCAGGAGTTTCTCAACCTAGATTGGCTACCCACCCCATCCCTCACCATCCCCCACCAGTGGCCAGAAGGGACATGATGACCCTAGCTCCTACCAAAATTCATTTCGACCATACGTCATATGAATATTTGCCTTTGTGCAAAATACTGTGCCAGTTCTGACAGAGGGGCGAGCAGCCATGTTTTCTCTCAGACGCTGGCAAGTTCTGATGTCCTACTAGAGCAGGCATCCTTCCCTACTGTACCTATCGATTTCTTTTGCCACCATATTGGACCACAGGATTAGGAATTCCTTCCTTAAGTCTTTATTTGGAAAATATATATGCCCCCTCTCCAGGGACCTGCTGGAGGCAGCTTAAAACTATAACACAATAAAAGAAAGCCATTAACGCAAAGCCAATAAAAAAGATGGGGGCATAAAAACAGCACAAAACAGACATCAAACAGCCTAAAATGAGATTGCTACAGAAGCAGACTGTAAAACAGCTAAAAGAGATAAAAAACAGGCCAAAAATAAAATTAAAAAAGCCCTTTGGTTTAACCCAAGCTGGTATGAACCGAACATATTGGTGGAAGCGATTTTTCTTGCCTTCCCCTTTCCCCTCTGCCTCTTCCTGTGGCCCTGTCTGCCAAATGGCATGTTGGTCTGGAAGCTCCCCTCAACTCTCAGTAGCAGCTATTGGGGTGGGGAGAGGTGCAGGGGATTGCTAACGAAAAGCAGTAAAAACTGCTCCATTTGCAGGAGCCTTCAATATAAGCCACTGCTGTCCTGAGGTACCATTAAAAATATAACTACAAGCATCAATAAAATTGCAGATATAGTGCATATGTTCTGGAGATGTCTGCTTGTCCCTTTTAGGTGGGGAGGGAATCTTGGACCTAATACAAGATATGATTGAGTATGAAATACCGATAAAACCCAAGGCACTTTTGCTGAGATTTTAAAAAAGAATTCTGTTTGCAGTGACAATACAGAATTAGTTACATCTTTGTTGACTACAGCAAGAATGTGCATGACATGTTCTTGGAAATCAAAGAAGCTGCCATTCATAATGCATTGGTACAAAAGTATCTGGAGTTTGGCATTTTTAACCAGAAAGAAGGAAGGATCTTTGTCAAACTGATTTTTGTCTATAAAACACTGGGATACAAAATTCTGTAATTTTGTACTTCCATGTGTGCTGTTTTCCCTAAACTAATGTTTAGTAAAAAGATAGCTCAGGCTAGCTTGATCTTGTAACATCTTGGAAACTAAGCAGGGTTGTCCCTGGTCAGTATTTTGATGGGGGACCACTAAGGAATACCAGGGTCATGACAATGGCAAGTCACCTCTGAATGTCTCTTGCCATGAAGACCTCACAGAGTCACCTTAAGTCACCTGTGATGTGATGGCAAAAAAAAAATATTGCTTCATTTTTATCTTGCCTTTCTTCGCAATGGAGATCCAAAGTGGCTTACATCATTCTCCTTTCCTCCATTGTATCTTCAGCACAACCACCTTACGAGTTAGGTAAGGCTGAAAGGTTTAACCAGCCCAAGGTCACCCAGCAAGCTCCTATGATAAAAAGATCTACCAGATCCCAGTCCAACACTCTAAACCATATTTTTAAAAGTTTTATGAATATTTACATGTTAAGTATTCTGTGAAATGTAAAATAATTTAAAATGATTTCTGTGTCAAACTTGTAAACTGTTCTCTTTAAATTATTTTACATTCCTCTAGTATAAAACAGTGAGGTGCTTTATAGAGGTGTAGGAAATCAAATTCTTCGTTTTATTATTGAGCAATTATTTGCTGGTGCCTGTTGGGAAGGGGGGGGTGGAATTATAGCCACAAGTTATTATTGCAGGTTCTTAAATCAGAGTTAAAAGGATTTTTTAATCTAGGGAATCTTTATGAGATTGGTTACCACTGATGCTTAATATTATAGGAGCTGGAGTCCTATTTAATGTTACAGACCAGCAGTGAACTCTTGCAAACATACAGATTATGATAAGTCTTAAGCACATTAAGTACTCTCCAGCATGGTTCTTTTACTTCTTTGTATAATATCAAGGGACTATTCAATAATAATGAAACACGGGCAACTCAAATTGACTAAACAGTTCTCCCTTACACGTAATGCACATTATCATAAAATATATTTGACCAAGATATCTGCAGGTGATTTGGGTGCCCGTCAGGAGGATAGACATTTCCAGAGTTTCACATTACTGAATCCCAAATTTAACCAATTGTTATATGTCTTGCATCATAATATCTTACAGAATAAGCCAGGCTTTAACGGGCATGATTGGTTGTTAAATAGGGTTGCCAACCTCCAGGTGGTGGCTGGAGAACTCCCAGAATGACAACTGGTCTCCAGACAATAGAGATCACTTCCACTGGAGAAAATGACTGCTTTAGAAGGTGGACTGTATGGCATTATACCCTACTGAGGTCCATTCCCTCCCCAAACCTCGTTCTCCCCAGGCGCCACTCCCACAATATCCAGATATTTCCCAGCCCAGTGCTGGGAAACCCTATTAAATAAAGGCGATCCTAAAAACCTCAAGAGATTACTTTCTAACCGTGGCTTTACAACTTGCAACCTATGATACCATATGCAGCTTGCCAGTCGTGTGTGTCTGCCTAGCAAGGATATGCAATATACCTCTTGTTTCTCCTGTGATTCTGCAAAAACAAAACAGAGACTAAGCACCTATCAAGCCACAGAACACCTTGGTGAACTGCATTTGGCTTGGTGAGTCTTGGGTTGTGACAGGCCTTATCTGATTTGTCAGAACATTGATTTGCCACTCTTATCAGGGAGCCATGGCCAATCCTAGTGAGTGTATCTGTGGGACTTGACCAGGGCAGGATCTTATGCTGGATGATAGAAAATGGTGGTATAAAATAAAATCAAGATGCAGACTTGCAGTGCATTTTTGAAGAGGTTATGTGTTGAGAAAATTGGGTATTTTATTCTGGTTCTGAGTGGACTGGGGGGAAATAAAGAGAGGGTGTCTTTGACTTTTGCCCAGGGCACTAGATTCACTAAGACCACCCCTGGAGCTGAGGCATGTATTTTCAAACATATGCTTCTAACATGGAAACATTTGTGCATAGCTTCAAAAAAATGCATGTCCCTTAAAACATCAAGGGTGTAAACAATGGAGGCCTGTGGAATCTTAAAAACTGTAGACATTTATAGTGGCATTAGCTTTTGCAAGCCAAAGCCCACTTCTTCACATGCACTAAGTGTCCCCTGCCATCTTTAAGATGGCACAAGAGTCTCTGCTGTTTAGGCCACAACAGACTAGCACAGCTGTCCCTCAGTAATGTATAAAGGTGCCCCAAATAAATAAAGATGAATATCATTAAAGAGAGCAAGACAGTTGGAAAAACAGTTTTCAAATGGGATGGGGTTTTTGTAAAGATAAATCTACTGTGCTCTAATTCAGGCTAGTTGTTTTTGTGAGGGTCTTTTTTTTGGGGGGGGGGAGCGCACTGTGGGAGCTCAGGAGCCAAGCCCCGCCCCCAGCCGGAGTCCTAGGGAGTCTTTCAGGCAGCCGAATGTCAATTTCAGCTCCATTATATCCTATGGGCCATTGAAGTCAATGTTGAAAACATAGGGTATATTCTGGGGGCTGGAGGGGAGGGGGATTGAGGGAGAGGCTCCAAACTCACAGGATAGTTGATGGAGCCTCTCCCCAAGATACCCACCAAGTTTCAAGAACTTTGGACCAGGGGGTCCAATTCTATGGGCCCCTAAACAGGTTGCCCCTATTCCCTCCATTGTTCTCTATGGTGGGAAAAAGTAATATACCATATGTTTTCACCCTTGACTTCAATGGCCCATAGGATATAATGGGGCTGAATTGCGGCCAAATTTCTTTCATTCCCTCCTTTCCTTCTCTCTTTTTCCTCTTTCCCTCCTTCTTCTCTTCTCTCTTTCTTCTTTCCCACCTTCTTCTCTTCTCTTTTTTTCCTCCTTTCCCTGTTTCCCTCCTTCTTCCCTCTCTTTCTTTCCCTCTTTCCTTCCTTCTTTCCTTCTCTCTACTCTCTCTCTTTCCTTCCCTCTTTCCTCCTCCTGTGGCCCAACTCTCATGAGAAGGAGTTTAAACTTTAAACCCCTTCTCTCTTAGCTCCCCCACCCAGACCAGCTGGGGAAGGGAAGGGGAGGCTTTTGAAGATGCCTCCCCCCCTTTTGCTTCCCCTTCTGACATCACTTCTAGTGATGTCAGGGAGCGTGGCATATGCTAATAGCCTAATAGCTCATTAGCATACCATATGCTAATGAGCTCCTGCAGCTGTTTTTCTACGAAAAGACCCCTGGAGTATCTCAATTTTATCCTGCTTAAAGGGTGCTCAGGATGTTGTATGTGTTTGTCTCCCCAGTTTATTCTGACAACAATTTTGTGAGGTAGATGAGGCTGAGAAAGAATGGCTGACCTAGCCAGCATCATAGGCTGACTGAAGATTTGTACCAACATCTCCCCTTGTCTTCAGTCCAGACAATATGGTACGATCTGTAACCTATAGAGTTTAGGTTCCCCTCACCTGATTTTAGCACTGACAATCACACTCCAGGTGTGGGAGGACTTGTGGCTTTCAAAGGGGTCCACTGCCACCCTCCATGCACCTCCTCTGCCAGCCACCCGTACCCATTGCCCCCACTCACTCATGAGAGATCTGCGACCTAGGCTCCCAGTTGCATGTGTTGCTCAGCCCCACTGGGAAGGGAGTATGGGTGGTGCACAGTGGTGGCACTCAATGATGGCCATAGCAGCAGCATTCCCAGCTGCATGCACGGCTTAGTGGTGCTGGGAAAAGGGCATGCAGGTAGTGAGCATGTGCAAAGGGAGGGCTTTTTTGAGAATGAAGGACACAAAGGCAGGTGGGGTATGTGGGTTGTTGGGTAGAAAGGGAAGTGAGAGCAGGACGCCAGGTGGTGGGCAGAGGAAAGTAAGGGGAATCCTGAGCGCTTTTTGCTCAGGGCCCTGCAAAATGTGGAACCAGCCCTGAAATATAATGTGTACCATTAGTCTGATATGCTAACCATTGCATTACACAGCCTCTCACTGAACATCATTCTTTTGCCTGGATTTGTGAGGGGCATCTGATTTTCTCCCCCACTATTTCCGCTTTGCCTTCCCTGAAAGCCCCCATAGCCCCTCACCATTTCCTTCCTCCTTTTCGCCTTCCCGCCCACCAGCCACTTCCTTTATCTGTTCAGTTTTCCCTCCTTCCCTACCCCTGGTAGCCTCTCCCTGGGGAAAGTCTGACCAAGTTGTGCAGTGCCAGCCACATGGCCAGGGCCAGTTGCTTGGCTGGGAACCAACAAAGACTTGTGAAAGGCAGTTCAGTTTCCCTTGTATCACTTTCCCCACACCGTTTCCTCTTTCCCTTTTACTGGCAGCCCCATAGCATTACCTCCCCCTGCTTCCTTCTCTCCTTCCCACCAATCAAACCAAACTTGTATGTTCCCCCTTCTTCAGCTATATTTATTTATTTACCACATTTATACATTGCCTTTCTCCACAGTGTGGACCCCAAAGGAGCTTACGTCTTTGTCTTTAACGCGCCCCACCCCCCCATGTGTATGCATATGTATTCATTTTTCAGATTTCAGGTTTTTCTGCAAACCTGGGACTTTTCTCAAGTTTACGAAACAATATGTCTTGTATGGTCATGGTACCGAGCTCTGGATTTAAATATTCACAGATTTGTCCTCACTGAGAATTAGATAACTTCCAAAGCAGTCTCCCTTTAGAATGTATAGTGTAGTGGGGAGAAGAGTGTGAGAAAGGTTTTGGATGGAGACAGGATATTTATCCTTCTTATCTCATTTTCCAAAGATAAATATTTGTATTCAGAAGGAAGCTGAAGGAAGTTTTTCATGAAGTTATACAGGCCGCTTAAATAGCCCACATCTATCACTGCTGAGCCTTGGTCAGACTTCCTAAAGACTTCTGAAAGTTTAACACGTTTCAGCATCAAATTACCAAGACCTGGTGAAGGCCATCTATAGCTGGCAAGAGTTAACAATACCATCCTGTGCACACTTATTCCAGTCTAAGGTGATTGATTTCCTTGGGTTTAGACTAGAGCAACGGTTCGCAGGACTGCACTGCTAAATTGCTCGAACAAGCAAGCAGTCCTAACCTGGAAGCTTTTTGCAGGGGCACATCAAAGGTATGCACGATATTCTACCTGGGGGTGAAATTGACTTGAACATACATTCTCCGCCCTGAAAGCAAATGCATTGAAATGCAGAAAATGTGCATTCAGCCATTTCTACCATACTTTAAAATATCTATCTGCCTTTGTCCTCACCTGACCACCTCTGGCCTGACGTTGTAAGGAAAGGCTTCCATGGTATGCCTACACTCCACTTGCTTCCTTTAGTCAAGGTCTGGTTGTGGTCTGAGCAGACTGAATTCCCTCTCAAGAATCTGTGGTTCAAGGGCCATGTGCACTTAAGTCCTCACATAGCGATGTGTTTACAATATAGAAGCACACTGAGGTCTCCTGGGTCTAAATGGAAGCGCTAAGCATCTTTCCCATAAAGTGGAATGGGTTTCAAATGAGTTCAGCTTTGGCTGGACCATGTACTTACTTAGTAAAGAATAATTTACACACCCTCACCCCTGCCACCCATGTCCTTACAAGTCAAATTCTAACTTTTAAACTGCATTAGTTTCTGGCAGTTCATCTGAGAGATTTATGTTCCTTGAGAAATGTCAAATAAGGCACGATGACTTTTTGATATAATGACCTTGTCAAGCTGATCTTTTTGCTGAATAGGTCGGTGTGTGCTTTGGTATGTTGCATTATCTGTTGGCCAGAGGCCTAAAATGTTTACACTGTAAACCGCTACATGGGTTTTTTAAAAAAAAATTATGCAAGATATGAGACTGTTTAGAGGTAGGCAATAAACCTCTGTGGCCATAAAAACCATTGGCACTGGTTCAGGAAATCAGGAAATTGAAGCAACATGAGTTAACTTACGAGTTGCATCATGGTAAGGGAAATCCTGTCAAGAGCTACCAAATTGTATAGAGCCCCTTTTGACTAAGAGCCAGATCCTATAAATTCACTTTAGCTGCTACTAAAAACAGGGCAAAAATGAATGTTGCATTAGATCCTACAGATGTTTCACTGATAACAAGATGGAGGTTGGGTGATCTTCTGATCAATTCTCCCTCTTTAGTTGCTGTAGATTTTCTGGGTTGTGTGGTCGTGGTCTTGGCACTGTAGGACCTGACGTTTCGCCAGTAGCTGTGACTGGCATCCTCAGAGGTATAACACAGAAAGATGGAGTACTCTCTGTGTCAAGGTGAGCAGAAAACTATCAGGAAACGTCAGGTCCTACAATGCCAAGACCACGGCTACAAAACCCGGAAAATCTAATGAACTCCGGCCATGAAAGCCTTCGACAACATATTAATTCTCCCTCTCATTGAAGACCCTGGGTCTTGGGGATTTGTGTCTCCAAGGGTTCTGTGACCCCTGGTTTTGCCTTTTCATGGAGCAATGCTAAGAAAAGGGGGAAGTAGAAGGGAAAACAGAGAACATCCATGGCATCCAACCCATAAGTAACAAGTCCCCCAAACTGCCAGTGTCAAATGCATCTTACCATGGATGAAGCATGCCATTTGCAATCAGCCAGACTTGTAAAAAGCCATAGTGATCTCTTCATGCATCCCTAGTGCTGTTTCTCAGGACATGCAAATTGGGGCTGATTCTGCATTGGCTTTTCCCTCCATTGTCTTACGAAACCCACATCGGAACAGAAATTCCCGTCTGCATTGCATGCTGCTTTCACTTCCTTTGATCACTGGATTTTATGGTAGCCTCCACACTCCATGCCCCTTTCGCTTCCTTTGATCATCGGATTTTATGGTACCTTCTGCATAGATTTATGGCTGTTTTGTGACCATTCAGGGGTGACTTTGCAGCCAGTACAGTGTTGCCCCAAGGTATCTGAATGTGGTTTTGGGCTGCATTTTTTCCTCCCAATTGAGAAAATGTGGAGCAAATGCCAGCTGCAGAATTGCCCTGGAACTGTTTGTGGAAGCGAAAACATTTGGTTTGGATTTCAGACAGAGACAGGCCACTATGATTAAGGATGTGCTGATTGCACAGGCAGACCAGGATTTGTGAGCAGCAGAAATAAAGCATGAAGCTCCTACCCTTCTGAATATTTCCATTCCCCCCCCAAGGAATTTTATCAAGATGTCAGAGAGGTTGATTCTTATGAATTTTTCTCATGCTTAAACTACATATTCATGCTTGACACAATGAATGAAATTTCTTTCCTCTCCAGAGTAATATGTCACCCACGTTTATGTATTAATAGCTATCTGTACATCAGTGCCTCGTGCCTGTTAAATTTGTGCTTAATAGTGTACGATATCCTCACAATATATCCATTTACTTTTTTTCAGGGAGAGAGGTTTTTATATTATCAGCAAAATCCTCATTGCTAGTATATACCCTGAATCTCAAACTGCTGGTATAATGTAGCATTTAATGCTAAACAGGAGTGGCATACAGAAAAATATACAAATGCATGGGCTGTGTGTTGTATGCCTGTGGAGATTTTTAAAAGAGTGGAAAGAGTTTGCTCTTAGATTCCCTTTTGAAGGGTCATCGTGTCCCACATGGTTGCTGCTAATTCCAGAGAAAAAGGAGAACATCTAAAGTCAGAAACGGTGAGGTCTGTTGTTCTGTCTTGGTTAGTAATCCCTGCAGGTAGCACCAGGCCCCTTGGAAAGTGCATTGCCTGTAGGGTTGCCAGGTCCCCTTGGCTACCAGTGGGGGATGGGGGGGGTAGAGTTGCCAGATCCAGGTTGGGAAACTCCTGGAGATTTGGGGATGCAGCCTGGGGAGCACAGGGAGTTCTGTGGGGTACCATGCCGTACAGTCCACCCTCCAAAGCATCCTTTTTCTCCAGGGGAACTGAACTCTGTACTCTGAAGTTGAGCTGTAATTCTGGGGGATCCCCAGGTCCCACCTGAAAGCTGGCATCCCTAGTTGCCTGTCTGGTTTCTAGTTATGATGCAATTGCAACTCATGTGTGCAGTAGATTATAGACAACAGCCTTTTTCAGTTGCTACATCTGACCACGCATAGGGGGTGGGGAAAACCTACTATGCATATATTCAGCCTCGGTGCATGGGATCCGAAGCTGCGATATGTTCTTTCTTTCAGTTGCTTCTTTCAGTCAAAATAACAATCAGTCATATCGGATCATGCGTAGCTGTTCTTTCCACACGCATGGTCAAATGTCATGACTAAAAAAGACTAGACTCTTTCCAACTTGGAGGCAACTGTAGGATTAACAACAGCCAGATCAATAGGGGATCGTACTAGTTCAGAAAAGGGAGTTACTAAATTTAAAGCAAGTGTTCCTAGTTTCATTTGATGTGTCATAGGAGGGCAATAATTTTCTAGATTGTTGGTGTGTTATTCTTGGGGAAAAGGCAATATTTTCCACATTATTTCTGGTTATTCTATAATGGGTAGCCCATCAGGCTTGTTTGCTTTTTTCCCATGGCCTAAGGTTAAACTCCACGAGCAATTAAGTGCCTTGCAGCTAAAATAATGATATGGGGATTGACAAACAAGTCAATTTCTTGTGACACAAGGGTCAACCAATCATGTGAATGGAAAAAAATGAGGTGTGTAACTTAGCAGTAAACTTCACAAAACAATCAGGAGAGCATTAGATTAAGGGATGGGGGCTGTCTCCATTAGAGCTTTATGTGCAGTGTTTTTCTCTGATCAGTAAAATGGTCAGAATCCAGCTTAAATTTCCTACCTTCCTTTTACCGAAGCAGAATTTACTGAAAACAGCAATGCAGAATCCTAAGACTGGAATGGAAAAGTCTCCAAAGACTGCTCAATTTATATATAGCTCAGTAGAGTTCTTGCTGGTGAGGCAGAAATATTTTCTGCAGGATACATCTTTTAAGTATTTGAAAAGATAAGTGATTATATTGTCCTAAAAATAGGCATTAAGTTTGTTGAAATTGTATCAAGATAAATTCAGATTTTAGGCATTTGTACTTCTCATGCAGAATCTAATTAGAAGATTTTTTAAAAATATCCCTAAATACAGAAATGTGTAATTAAAAAATATATTGTTGAGCGCTTGGTAAACTCGAGTTTTGAATGATGTGCGGCAACCAAACCACTGTTTGGCTTTACATGACTAAAACAGTCCCTCTGTCTCGTGTGCTATAATCTTCTTAGTTATTTCTTCTGTAGTACAAACCATAGACTGCTGTGACATATAACCCCGTAATCAAGGTTTGTACTTCCCCTCCCAATCAGGATTGCAAACCAGCAACAAACCATAGTTTGCATTCCTGGTTTGGAAAGCAATGTTAAGCCATAATTTGCTGGTTTGTGTCTAATAGCAGACTATGGCTGACAACACCACAGCTGACCATGCCACCAAACTCACCCTTAACTACTTCAAATTTGATAACAGCCTGTAACTTCAGATTAATGGTACAGCCATGGGCACCCAAATGGCACCATGGTATACTAACATCTTCATGGCCAACTTGGAGCAGTGCTTCCTAAACTCCTGCCCATTCACACCTTTCTTATACCTGTGTTTACATTGATGACATTTACATTACATCTGTTCCAATCATACAGACAGAGATTATCACATGAGGGGTCTACAAAAAACCTATATGGAACTAAAATATCCGATGAAGTCAAGAAACAGATTAACAAAGCCAGAACAATACCCAGAGAAAGCTTGTTACAAGACAGGCCCAAAAGAGACTCTGGCCCAGGACAGACTGGCAATTTGCCCCGGTAGCCAGTCGCGGCAAAAAAACCTCGGATTAAACAATACCGGGTTTTCCCGTCCACACAGCGGGGGCCGCTGCCAGAAGATATGGGACGGAGGCGCGCGGGAGCGTTCAGACTGCCGCACCAGAGGTGTGCTATATTTGCCGTTTCCCCATTAATTCGGCTGTGGGTGTATGTGCGCATGAGCGCTCATGCGCTCATGCGCATAAGCACATTTTGCCGATTTTTTTTTTTTTTTTGCCCTGCAACGCCGGCACCGCATTGGGCGGTGGAGCGGAGTGCGGCCAATCACACCGCTGCTGCCTCATGCCCAACGCGGGTTGCTCCCGGCTTTTCGCCTGCGTGTTCAGACTCCCCGGAAGCGGAGAAACGCGCGACGAACGCAGGCTTTCAAGATTTGCGCCGGCTTTTATCAGGTGTTTTTTTAATCCAGCAGTGAAGCGCGAGAGCACCGGTAGGCTACGGGTGGGGGACGCCAGGCAGATGTGCCTGTGTGAACATTCCATTTAATCCGATATTGAGTCGTTGTCAGCCCGGGTCCCATCCCGCAGCAAATTGCCAGTCTGTCCTCGGCCAATAATAGAACATCACTAGTAGTCACAACTCAAACAGCATTCAACTCAAAACAGTTCAACACGTCATCAGTGACTTACAACCTCTACTGAATAATGACAGTTCTCTTTCACAAGCACTGGGGGGCAGACTAGGCCTGAAGCTACAGTGGGGCCTCTCAGGGCTAGGCCCCCCGACTTCTCATCAAGCCCAGGCCCCCCAAGTGGCAGTGGGTGCAGGGAAGGAGCCAGATCTTCCTGCACAGTTCTCTGACATGAGGAACCAGCTATGGTGGCATGAGGGGGAGGCTACGATGAACCCAATCCATCCCACAATTCAGGCTGCACCAGGTACCACGTGACATAGCCACCCAGTGTGCCACCATCCCTTTCCTTCCCTGCTTCCTTCACCCTTTGTAGGCTGACCTTGGAGGAGCACTCATGTTTGAGTTGCACTGTGGAGTCCTCTCAACCAGCTCCCCCCCTCTCCGCAAACACTTTGCCTTCAAACCAGCCTGACCTGGGGTGCAGCGGAAGGGTGAGAGTGAAGAAAAGGCAAGAAGACACCAAGATTGGCATGGGAATGTGGAAGGAGTCCCCTTCCTTCACCACTCTGCCACCTTCTTTACAGTCAAGTTCTTCTCCCAACTGGACTTCTTCCTTTGGCTCCCCCCCCGCCAACAAATGATGACCATATAAACGAAACTTTTTATTCCAGTTTGGTCCTTGCATCTGTGAAACAGCTTTATTATGCTGTATGCTAATTTGCTGCTTACCCTCTACCTATATGTATGGGCTAGTAACTTCCATTTCAGTATATCTGAAGAAGAGTGCATTCACACGAAAGCTAATACCTTGGATAAAACTTTGTTGGTCTCTAAGGTGCCACTGGATTTGAACTTTGTTCTATAGCTAATGCTAAACAGGAAGTAACTAATGGAATTGTGACATCTGGGAGAGGTGAGGTTGCCAGCTGGTAACCAGTAGGAAACAAGGAGGTGGATGGGAGACTGGGAAGAACATGGACTGAGGGGTGGCCATCTCCAACATGTCACTTACAGGAAACCCTTGGAAGTGATGTCATACTTTTCTAGGAATTATAGTAAAAAAGAACAGGCAGGAGCAAGGAACTGGGAGCTCTAGGGAAAGGGGGTGAGCAAGCAGAAAACCTTTTCATGTAGCTCCAGACCATGGTTTGGTATCATGTCTGAACCCCCCATGGATCAGCCATTTCATAAAATATTCAAAATCCCAGGTTTTATTGAAGTTGTTTTTCATTTTATTGAAGTTTAACAAATAACAGTACAGATATAGCAAAATAATACTGAGCAAGAAAATTACAATCCATAAACCAGTATAAGAATTTAAAAGGTTTAAAAGTCCAGAAGTTTAATTTTGTTGTCATAAGAAGATCTACCAGGGATATTTATGTAGGTAGCAAATACTCTGCTTAAATTCCATGAATTCAAAGGAATGTAAAGAGCCTAGTTGTTTGCAAAATTGTATAATATGGCTATAATATGGGAGAACTGAAATGTGTAGCAGTTTTGCTGTTGACCAGTAAGGTGTGCTGCTCACAATGCATGGGGGAGAGGGGGGGACCTGGAGTGAGCTGTGTTGTTTTGGGCTGATATCATCCAAGCCTGATCACTCAGGAGTAGGAGGGGGTAGTCTTCAGATTGTATGGAGATCTTAGGCTTCAAGAAATGTTTCTGATACAAATCCATCTGGTAGAAGATTTCCCGAGATATACGGAGGCCTTAGCTGTGCTACTCTGCAGTCATTTATCGGTGTTATGTGTGCGAGTCAAAACTGTTGTCCGTACCGAATCCCACTAAGACTGAAACCAGCATCTGCCCTGCACTGCCTGTTTTTGTCTGTCCTTATCGAGAGAGTTATAAAGAAGCTGCTTTATCTGAAGTCTGTTGATTGCAGCAGAGCAGCAAGAAACACTTTGCCTTGGTTTAGTAGAAAGACCCAGGATCCCCACCCAGACTTTGCACCAACATATTTGTTGGCTGCAACCTTTGCCCAGCGTAATAAATATATTTGCTGCGTGGCAGTGAGCTCACCGAGTGGGTAACAGAACAAAGACCAATTTAGAGTTAGCCATGCAAAAAAAAAAGGCTGTCCAACGAGGAAGAAAACAATCATTTTCATTATTGGAGCTCATCATTAAAAGTCTTGATAGGCCAGAAGAAAAAAACCTATAGAACTTGTTTATGATACTATCCCCCCTATTTTGTGTATAATGACAGGTTCGATACCTGTGACAGCATAATGGAGTAGACTGTGTTACTCTTCCTCCCTATTGGTTTAGTCAAAATGAACATATTTCAGATCCTTGTTCAGGTTGCCAGCTCTGGGTTGGGAAATAGCTGGAGATTTGGGGGGGGGGTCGAGCCTGGGGAGGGCGGGGTTTGAGGAGGAACCTCAGCAGGGTCTAATGCCATAGAGTCCACCTTCCAAAGCAGCCATTTTCTCCTGGGGAATTGACCCTTGGTCATCTGGAGATCAATTATAATGGGGGAGATCACTAGGGGCCACCTGGAGGTTGGCATCTCCATCCTTGTAAAGTGTACCATTCTCTGACTATCTTGGCTAGCATCACAAGTTTGATAGTGCACTCCATAGAATAAATGGTTTTAGTCTGGCAGTCAATTTAGTTCTCGTTGTCTGTGATGTTTGACCAAAAGAGTGTCCTAAAACTACCAGCATGTATTGTAAAACCAAAGCTCAATCTTAAGCACACTTACTAGGCAATAAGGTTTGTTGAACAACGTGGGAATTACTTCTGAGTAAACATGCTCAGGGTTGCAGTGTGATCTTATGCACGCCTGCTTCAGAGTTAAATCCCACTGCGCTCAGGAGATCTGCTTCTCAGTAAATATAGATGGTTGGGCTGCTCATCGTACCTGACCCTTGCCAGTTTCTGTTCCCAAATCCCTAGCCACCCAGCAGCCCCGGAACATTTGAAGTAAATCCATCCTGTTCTTCTTTCTGCATCACTGTTGATCCTTCTGAAGCCAGCCTTTATTAAAGCAGTCTGCTGTGGACTCATCAGAGACTGCAGGTAGCTGTGTTGGTCCAAAGTGAAATCCATTTTATTAAGACCAGCAAAAATAACAGCAAATTGGTGCATAGCTTTTGACTCTGAAGCTCTTCATCAGGCTGGGGGTTAAAGTGGGGCGGGAGGGATGTTTCAGGCCATGTAGGTAGACAAAACAATAATATACACTTCCCCCTGTAGATTGGCTGCCCCCCTTTACTTAGGATTGCCAAACTCCAGGTGACACATCACACAAGGCTCCAGAAATTTCTCAAATATGAACTGCAATCAATAGACTGGAGACTTAAAGCAATATCTAGCATTTACTTGTTAACACTCTCAAAAGAAAGAGACTTCACAAATTCTAAGTTTACAATTTCAATGGACTTCAAATGTCCATAAAGCAAGTACATTCACTTCTTAAGATAAACAATATTAAACAATATAAAGTATGTTGTAAACAGCAAGTAGATCCAGTCCTTAAGACTTGAGACAAACAATAAGAAATAGGCTGCAGTCAACTCATCCTCCCGATTATTCAATGAGTTTTCGATGCCTTCATCAGGATTGCACGTGGGGACTCCCAAAAAGGCACAGCCACAGGAACTTCTCGGCCAAAAAACCTCCAAACTTATTGTACAGCAATGTCTCAAAACTGCCTTATTCCTTTGTTCATGATGGATATGTGTAACCTGATTCTATAGGTGTTCTTCCTTCTAGATGAATGTAAAGACGGCTCTCCCAAAATCTCCAGGTATTTTCCAACCCAGAGCTGGCAACCCTATCTTTAGCAGTCTTTCATGTTTGGACTTTATGGCAGTGTTCCCTCTAAGATGAGTTAGTGTGAGCTAGCTCACAGGTTTTTTTAGCCTCCTAGCACACACATTTTTGTCGTGGCTCAGGAAGGATGGCTCCAGAGCAAACCAATGTATGCAGCAGCCAAATCGCTCGCTCACAACTTTAATGACAATAGCTCTGAGCTCACAAAGTTGAATTTTTGCTCACAAGACTCCACAGCTTAGAGGGAGCATTGCTTTAGGGCGCAATCATGAACAGTTACTAGGGTTGCCATCCTCCAAGTCATAGCTGGAGATCTCCCACTATTACATCTGATCTCCGGGCAACAGAGATCAGTTCACCTGGAGCAAATGGCTACTTTGGAAGGTGGACTCTATGGCATTGGACCCCACTGAAATTCCCCCTTCCCAGACCCCACTCTCTTCAGGCTGTAAACCCCCCCCCCATTTCCAGAGCTGGCAACCCTAACAGTTACACTTTTCTAAGCCTGTTGACTTAAGAGTGCAGCTCTGCCCAAGCATCTGAAGAACTGAGCAGTGACCCTGCCACAAATTTTGTTAGTCTTTAAGGTGCTATTGGACTCTTGCTCTTTTCTACTAGGACCGCACTGTTAGTATCTCTTGTGGTGCCTGCATGGTAGAGATGTCGTATTAGGACCTCATTCTCTTTTTTATTTTTAGGAGAATATCATTATTATTGAGGGCTCTGAGCATTGGGTAGGGTTGCCACCTTCAAGCTGGTGCCTGGAGATCTCATGCTATTACAGTGGATCTCCAGATGACCAAGGTCAGTTCCCCTGGAGATAATGGCTGCTTTGGAGGGTTAGAGTCTCCATTATACCCTGCTGAAATCCCTCCCCTCCCCAAACCTGTGCCCTCCCCGGGCTCCACCACCAAAATCTCCAGGTGTTTCTCAACCCAGACCTGGCAACCCTAAGTACTGGTCTTTCTAATACAATTATATCTTTGGCATTTTATTTATTTATGAAAACCTTTATACCCCACCTTCCCTTGTGGTCCAAGGCAGCTTACAAGGAGGCACTGACTACCAGGGTACCAAGCTGCTAGTCCAGTTACCTTTGCCAGTTTTTTCACATGTGCTCTGCCACTGAGGATGGGCTCATGGATATGTGTGTTGTGGTTCTGGAGCATGAAGACGGCCAAACAGTGTTATGGGTAAAAAAAAGGTGCAAGAATCACTGAGAGCCAAATGCTCCTCTGCTCAGAGCACAATTGCATAGCAAATGGTAAGCCGTGAACTCAAATCCCACCCCCCTTTGTAAATGCTCAAAAAGATTCAAAACCGTATTGCAGTATTTTTCTATATGCATTCTTTTTCTGCTTTCCTACCATTGTTCCTGTCCCCTTTTCCTGCTTGGTCCACCAGACAGAAAATAATTAATTAAAAAAGTAAAAGTCCTTGGTTGTCCCAATCGGGGGAGAGGAAATCAAGCTATGTAGCTTGTCAGTGGCAGTCAGGCCTTAACAATTTTGTCTGCAGCACTTCAAAATCCAATCATGCTCAAAGTTAATTGAGTGTCCGAAATTTTCACATTGCTGCTAGGGAACTGTAGTTTGCTCTAGCAAGTTCTGAACATACAACCAACATGAACTGATTGTGTAAATGGAAAAGAAGAATGTAGCTGATTTTAAATAGTGAATGAGCTGCTTGCGATAATCCTGAGACATGCAGAAAACAAGGAGGCCATTAAATTGTGAACACACACCAACAATAACCCTGCAGTTGTGGCTGATTCCTACCTGCAATGATTTGGGAGTGGGATATATAAAGGACCACCACCTTCTATATTGTCTAGCCCACCAGTTGAGATCCTATTCTCAAGCCCTGCTCTCTATGCTCCCACCTTCATAGGTAAGGAAAATGGAACATAAGAACATAAGATAAGACAATGTTGGATCAGGCCAGCGGCCCATCCAGTCCAACATTCTGTCTCACAGTGGCCAAAAATACCAGGTGCCATCAGGAGGTCCACCAGTGGGGCCAGGACACTAGAAGCCCTCCCAGTGTTGCCCCCCCCCAAGCACCAAGAATATAGAGCATCACTTGCCCCAGCCTGAGAGTCCCTATCTATACCTTGTGGCTAATAGCCACTGATGGACTTCTGCTCCATATGCTTCAATTCCCTCTTGAAGCCGTCCATGCTTGCAGCTGCCGCCACCTCCTGTGGCAGTGAATTCTATGTGTTAATCACTCTCTTTTTATTTCAGCCCATCAGTGCTGGACCACAGGTAGATGGGAGCCCCAGCAGTAATGGGAATAGAGTGGGCTGCAATGTCAGGGCAAAGTCAATCCAAGCTGAAATCTATTGTAGGATCTGAATCAAGACAAAGTTAATTGAGTGAAATTTTCACATTGCTGCTAGGGAACTGTAGTTTGATCTAGCAAGTTCTGAACATACAACCACCTACTGTGGCAGTGAATTCCATGTGTTAATCACTCTTTGGGTGAAGAAGTACTTCCTTTCATCCATTCTAACCCGACTGCTCAGCAATTTCATTGAGTGTCCACGAGTTCTTGTATTGTGAGAAAGGGAGAAAAGAATTTCTTTTTCGACCTGCTCTATCCCATGCATAATCTTATAAACCTCGATCATGTCACCCCTCAGCCGTTGTTTCTCCAAGCTAAAGAGCCCCAAGCATTTTAACCTTTCTTCATAGGGAAAGTTTTCCAACCCTTTTATCATTCTAGTTGCCAGAGAGGGTTTTTTTAATAGTAGTACCTTGCCTTTGAAATGCTGTCCCCTTTCAGTCTCACCTGGCTACTACTTTACTCTCCTTTACAGTCTGCTCCTAGCCTGAGGACTTTTATAGCATCATTTTAGACTTTGCTGTTCTGTTTGCTGTTGTGTGCTGGCTTGCATTTATCAACTTTTTTTTTTAATCAGCAGGCCTTTTATTGGTTTTTATTTTTGTTTTATTTGTTTCAACTCTTGTTTTCTTAGTGTTATTTTATTGTTTTACTTATGAGCTGCCTCACAAGTCAGGAGAGGGGGTGTACAAATCTTTCCAATGAAATAATCAATATTAGTCCTCATGGTGAATACTGCCAACAGCAAATAAGCAAAAAGACTAAAAATACTACTTGTTGGAGATTGTGAACAGTGAGATCATACAGGGTGCTCGAATAAACGAACGTTATGGAACCCAGACCAGCACTATCTCTAAGCTTGCCAGTCCCCCAGATGGAGTGGGGAATTCCTAGAGCTACCCTATGTCATTTCTGGGTTTTCCCCAGCAGTGATATAGCGGCACACATGATGTCACGCTCCCCCCATGTCCCCATCCCCATACTTCCCTCTGGTGTTCAGGCACATCTTGGCAGCCCTACCTATCTCAAATTGTCTGATGAATGATCTCACAGATTCAGTGCTTTCCTGTACATGATCACAGTAGATCACCTGATCATTAAAAAAAATGTGTCACAAGGTGGCTCAGCTTAGCGTCCGACCAGTGACACATCCCACTCTGATATTCTCTCTGTTAACTGCTAAACACTCAAGTAAGATGAAATAGTTCCATTTCTGCATACTCCCATCCAAATACTGACCAGGGCTGACCCTGCTAAGTTCCGAGGTCTTTCTAGCCTGGGCCATCCAGGTAAGGGAAGACCTAACAGAATACAGACAGATAAGGACTTATTTTTAACTGCAAAGACTTTTAAAATTATTTATTAAGCCATATGTTAGTCAACAATTGGTCCTGATGATAGTATTGTTTTGTTCTAGGTTAGTATGTCTTGCTCTGGGCAGCTAGGAGTGGTTTTGTAACTCTTCAAATATTGGGCAATGGAAGTTGAGTGTTCAAATGAATGATGAGACCTCGGATTCCGCTAGATTTAAATAGGAGTGGTTTTAGGTAAAGTTCAATGTGACTTTCATGTAGCTTTTGGATAAGGGTGAGCAGGGGTCTTTTCGTAGAAAAAGAGCTGCAGACGCTCATTAGCATATGGTATGCTAATGAGCTACTAGGCTATTAGCATATGCCACGTCCCCTAGCATCACCAGAAGTTATGTCAGAAGGGGAAGCAAAAGGGGGGGAGGCATCTTCGAAAGCCTCCCCTTCCCTTCCCCAGCTGGCCTGGGTGGGGGAGTGAAAAGAGAAGGGGTTTAAAGTTTAAACCCCTTCTCACTAGAGTTGGGCCACAGAAGGAGGAAAGAGGGAAAGAAAGAGAGAAAGTAGAGAGGAGGAAAGAGGGAAAGAAAGAGAAGGAAAGAAAGAGGAGGGAAGAAGGAGGGAAACAGGGAAAGGAGGAAAAAAGAGAAGAGAAGAAGGTGGGAAAGAGGAAAAGGAGAGAAGAAAAGGAGGGAATGAAAGAAATTTGGCGGCAATTTGGCCCCATTATATCCTATGGGCCATTGAAGTCAATGGTGAAAACATAGGGTATATTCTGGGGGCTGGAGGGGAGGGGGTTTGAGGGAGAGGCTCCAAACTCACAGGGTAGCTGATGAAGCCTCTCCCCAAGATACCCACAAAGTTTCAAGAACTTTGGACCAGGGGGTCCAATTCTATAGGCCCCCAAACAGGTTGCCCCCCTTCCCTCCATTGTTCTCTATGGTGGGAAAAAGTTACTTTTTCCCCACGGTGCTGTTAGTAGCTCTGGGGGGGAGGGGGTTTGTGGGAGAGGCTCCAAACTTTCAGGGTAGCTTCGGGAGCCTCTCCCCACATACGCCCCCACGTCTCAAAGCAATTGGACAAATGGACCTAATTTTATGGGCACTCAAACAGGTTACCCGCATTACCTCCATTATTTCCAATGGGGAAACACAGCCAGCAGCACTTAAGGCAGGCAAGCAGGCAGCCACCCAGAAGTCAGACTCTCCCAGAGAATCTCAGGAAAAGTGAACTGTCTCGGGAGGTGCTTGTTTGCCATGAGAACAAGTGGCACACTCTAGAACAAGTGGCACTGTGGCAGTGCAAGCATGCCACAGTGCCACACAGAAACCCCAAAAGACCAAAAGGAATAAGATTTATACATGTATAAATTGATGGTGCAACTTCATTAGACCACTCACACCACACATACCTCAAAAAGAATATTTATAGCACTGGGAAAAATGCAGAAAAGAGCAACTGCAGATGAAAGGATGTACTTCTTCACCCAAACAGTGATTAACACATGGAATTCACTGCTACAGGAGGGGGGGGGGCTGGCATGAACAGCTTCCAGATGGAATTTGACAAACGTATGGAGGCTGGAGCAGACAGGAAAAAAACCGACCAACCAACCCCCCCCCCAAAGCAACAGCAACCAGTAGAACTTTTTAAAGTTGTAAACCTGTAAGAACCAAAAAACCTTTCATCTGTTCTAACTTCTAACCTGACTGCTCAGCAATTTCATTGAGTGCCCAAGAGTTCTTGTATTGTGAGAAAGGATGAAAAGTACTTCTTTCTCTACCTGCTCTATCCCATGCATAGTTTTGTAAACTTCTTATCATGTCACCCCTCAGTCATTGTTTCTCAAAGTTAAGATCCCCAAACATGATAACCTTTCTTCATAGGGAAAGTGTCCTCCTCTTGTTATTGCAGTTGTCTTCATCCTGCCAGGAAAATAAATAAATAAAATAAAAAGAAAGTTAACAGAAATGGCATTGTTTAAAAAATGCCACCAGTGCGGCTTAAAGATGGCTTAGAATGATGGGCACGAGGAATCTTTTTTTGTTTGGGTGAGGGCCACATTTCTACCAATTGCTCAGCATATGGTCTCCTCAAGCCTAAGGCTAGGCAGGAAGAGAGCTTTGAGGCTTAAAGCCTCATTATGGGAGAAAGCTCTTTTCACTGACAAGCCCATGGAGAGCTCAACTAAGCAGGCGTGCACACCTTCGGTCGCTCCTGTCCCTGTACCTCAGCCCAAACCTACTGGCCAGGTGCTATTGCTGCAGAGGGCTGCCTTGAAGCCCCCAACCAAAAAAGTAAAGAAGAAGATGAAGCACGTAGCTTTTAGATCACCTACTTCTAAACTGCCCCACAGCCATCCCTCAAAGTTGCTGGTGCAGGCACCCTCACCTCAACACTGATCGAGTTCACCAAGCCCTCACCACACTCGACACTGCTCTTCTCCATCACCTTGATGTCAAGACCAGGGCTCCCCTGATCTTGAAGATTGCCTTCTCCCTGATGTCAGGAGTCTAGGTTGCCTTGCTGCCTATTCTTAGCGCTGACAGAATCTATCTTTCGACCCCTATCCAGGCTGCCTCAAGGTCATAGCTCCAGCTGACTCTGACCTTCAGAGTTCCCAGCAACCCCATCACCTTCTTTCAGTCTAGCTGACTCACAGTTATCAGACAATGAAATCATCAAGGTTCCAGCTCCCTCAGGACAGCTGAATCAGAGTGCTATGCCAACCATTCCTCCAGGGCTTTGTCAAACCCTATGGGGTTTCTTCCACAGATACCCCTCCAGCCTTGGCAATGAGAATCAAATCAACAAATCTTCGTGGTCTCTGTGCATCACACCTCTGGGATATAGTGCACCTGCGCTGACCCTGATAGGTATAAGAGAAAGCAAAAGGGATTTTTGCATCCGCTCCCCAGTCACATGCCAGGCTCCACTTTGCATGACTAGGGGAGGGGCATGACAATCCCACCAGTTCTCTTCTGACCGCCGCGCTGGTAGGACCTTCTCTGCCTTGGTCAGTAACAATCTTGGCCTTTAGGCCCCCTTTTTTGCTTTTTTGTTAGTTTTAGGAAAGTAAATTATAGTTGAGACGCTTGAGAAATTCTCTTGTGGGAATGCTAGGAAGGAATCCACGTGTCTGTCATATCAGAGGAAGTGGCGCAGATTCCTTTCTTACCTCTGCTCCCCAACTGTATCACCTACTTCCGTGGGTCTTGACAGGATCCTGGATTTTCTCATCTCCCTCAAGGATGAGGGCCTTTTCCACTCATCCATCCAAGTCTACCTGGCAGCTATATCGGCATACCATGAGGGTCTAGATGGCCATACAATTTTTTCCCATCCGACCTCTAAACAGTTCCTAAAAGTTCTTCTGTGACTGCATCCCCCTGTGGCTCTGCCCACAGAACTCTGGGACCTACCTCTCATACTTCGCCATCTCACCAGACACCCGTTCGAACCAACGGCAACGTGCGAGCTTCAATACGCGGCCTGGAAGACTGTCTTCCTGGTGGCCATCACCTCAGCTAGGAGTGTCAGTGAACTCACAGCATTGCGGCATGACCCACCGTATTTGGTCTTCCTCCCTGATGGAGTTCGATTAGTGCCGGACATCACCTTTGTTCCGAAAGTTGTTTCCGAATTCCATATCAAATCAGAGATTTTTCTACCAGATTTTTTCCCTCATCCTGACGGGGATGAGCAGCGCCTTCTGCACACCCTAGATGTTAAAAGGGCGCTTCTATTTTATCTCAACAGAACTCTATCTACCAGATGGGATAATAACCTATTCGTCTCTTACAGCTCAGCTTCTTTGGGGTCACGTATTTCACCCCAGCGTTTGTCAAAATGGATTGTTGGGACAATTAGACTGTACTACTCCCTAGCAAAGCAGTCACATCCTCCTACTCTTAGGGCTCACTCCACAAGGTCCATGTCGGCCTCTATGGCCTTTCTGAAGGGCACATCTTTATCGTCCATCTGCAGAGCTGCAACGTGATCCACGCCAACCACGTTCATCAAGCACTACGCTCTGGACGTTCATGCACAACAGAAGGGTGATCTGGGTCGTTTGGTCCTTTCTGCTGCAGCTTGCTGAGTCTGACGGCACCCACCTCCAGGTGAGCCACTGCTTTTTAATCTCCCATGGGTGTGATGCACAGAGACCATGAAGAAGATAAACAGGTTGCTTACCTGTAACTGATGATCTTCGAGTGGTCATCTGTGCATTCATACCGCCCGCCCATCCTTCCCCACTGCTGTCATCCTCGGCTGTTCTCATATATGGCTCTGGTTGATAGCGGCCAGAAGGAACTGGCGGGATGTTCGTGCCCCGCCCCTCTGGGCATGCCGCTGGGGGGTTCCCGCACAGGCCCGGGGCGAGGACACAAAAATCCTGTTGTGAGCTTTGAACAACACCGACCAGGTCAGTGCAGGTGCACTGGATCCCATGGGTGTGAATGCACAGATGACCAGGGCCGGCCCTAGGGTTCTTTGCGCCCTAGGCCAGGCTCTGTCTAGCGCCCCCCCTCCAGAGTATCGGGTGAGAGATGGGCCAAAGCTTGGGAGGGCCGGGGGGGAGAGAAGCCCCTTAGAGAGAAGCCCCGCCCTGCCGCCCCGCCTCTCCCCCTCAGCTTAAGAAGCGCCCCAATGGGCGCTTAGAGGGGCTGGGGCGGCGGCGGCAGGGAGAGTCCCCGCTAGCTGCCCTGCCGCCCTGCCTCTCCCCCCCCCCAGCTTCAGAAGCACCCCGACGGGCGCTTAGAGGGGCCGGGACGGCGGCAGCAGTGGCGGGGAGAGTCCCCGCTGGCCGCCCTGCTGCCCCGCCTCTTCCCCCCCCAGCTTCAGAAGCGCCCCGATGGGCGCTTAGAGGGGCCGGGGCGGCGGCGGGGAGAGTCCCCGCTGGCCGCCCTGCCACCCTGCCTCTTCCCCCCCCCAGCTTCAGAAGTGCCCCGATGGGCGCTTAGAGGGGCGGCGGGGGCGGGGAGAGTCCTCGCTGGCCGCCCTGCCGCCCTGCCTCTCCCCCCCAGCTTCAGAAGCGCCCCAATGGGCGCTTAGAGGGGTGGCGGCGGGGACTCTCCCCGCCCGCCGCTGCCCCACCTCTTCCCCCCCAGGGCTTGGGAAGAAGCAGCGGCAGGCGCCCGGTTAGGGCGGTGGGGAGGGCTTTTCGGGGATGCTGTTTGGTGCCCCTGAGGGCCGGCGCTCTAGGCGAGCACCTAACTCGCCTAGTGAGCGAGTCGGCCCTGCAGATGACCACTCAAAGATCATCAGTTACAGGTAAGAAACCTGTTTTTCCCATGGCACCCCCCCCCATTCAGGGCACCATCAAGAAGCTTGCTTTTCCCGCTCTGGCCCTGTGCCTAAGAAGCCTCCAGCATCAACTCAAGATCAGCAATGATCAGACTGGAAGGATGACAAGAGACAGTCTGACAATGGCTCAGACTGCACCTTCGTGCCATCACCAGATGACAGTGTTGGGGATCACAGTCATATTTCCTCCACGGAGGACTTGAAGTTCTATCTGGAGCTTAATTAGAATGGCCAAGGCTTTGGACATTGATTTTGCTTCTTCTGATTCAAAGCAAGATGACCTAATTATGAATGTGTTATACAGTTCTGATCCAAGGCCAGTTGCAATGGGGTTCATTACAAATATAATGCCTTGCCCTTTGGGTTGGGGACAGCTCCCAGAGCATTTACTAAATGTGTAGCAGAAGTGGTAACCTATTTGACTCTTCGAGGCTGGTGCATCTATCCATAGTTAGATGATTGCCTCTCTGTGGGCCCTTCCTTTGAGGTCCTTAAAGATCACCTGTCTCTAGCCATATCCATGTTAGAAGACTTGGGCTTCATTATTAATTGGGAGAAATCCTGTTTGCAGCCCTCCTAATCAGTTGATTTCATGGGGGCGCATTTAGACTCTATGGCTAACAAGGCCTGCCTTCCCACTCAAAAACCTAGGGCAATTCAATCCCTCATTTCAGAATTTAGGAAAATTAGGTAGCAGAGGGCTTTGCATATTCAGGAACTGTTGGGCCTAATGGCTGCTTTGGAGGGTGGGGATCTCTATGGCATTATACCCTTGTGAGGTCCTTCCCCTCCCCAAACTCCACTCTCCCCAGGCTCCACCCTTAAATCTCCACGAATTACCCAACTCAAAGCTGGAAACCTTATCTACAGTGCTACTTGGCAACCCAGTGGGAGCTATTTCCTCCAGGCTTGGCATTTGCCCCACAGCGAAAGCCTTAGCAGTGGCAAGAGCACCCAGGATCTGGGGAGATGTTTAACACCGCTGTCCTGGCCTCTCTCTTAGCCAGTCTGGCTCCAAGAGATGAACTGGGATTAGATAGGAGAAGAAGAAGAAGAAGAGTTGGTTTTATACCTGCTCTTCACCACCCAAAGGAGTCTCAGAGTGGCTTACAATCGCTTTCCCTTCCTTGTCCCACAACAGACACCCAGGAGGTAGGTGGGGCTGAGAGAGCTCTGAGAGAACTGTGACTGACCCAAGGTCACCCAGCTGACTTCATGTGGAGGAGTGGGGAATCAAATCCGGCTCTCCAGGTTAGAGTCTGCTGCTCTCAACCACTCCACCAAGCTGAAGCTCCTCCTTGTTAAGAAGGTGACATCCAGTGCTGTTTGGCAGCACGCTTCCAGGGCGGAGTGGGCAAATACTTCCTCTGGATGTGTATGCTTTGTATTTTATTGTGTTAGTCTGCCGTGAGCAGACTTTGAAATCCTTTGATTGAAAGGGGGCTATAAATCTTTTAAAGTAAACAACTCGAATGTTTGCATGGTCTTTTCCTCCACTAGGAGCAGTCCCAATAGAGTTATCTGCTTACCTATTACTGATATCTCATTTTTTGTGACAAAAGTGGTAATACTTGCATACCAAACTGACCTTCTTTTTCCTTTGCAACTTCAGATTTTATTTTCTCTAAGATGTATTCAGCAGCAGCGGATAGGACTTCTGGTGCCATGTTCCAGCATTTGGGGAGGTTCTGAAAGTCCTTCAACTCTAGTGCAAGAGGCTTATTGAAAAAACAAAGCAAAAATCATTTCAGGTTTATATCAAGTAATCTGTTGTAGATGCAGCGGGGGTACCACTTTCTGTTTTGATTCTGTGCCATTTCCCCCCTATCTCCAAGCAATTATGTTTCATGTTATGGTATATTTTTAAGTGCTCTAACCCACAGCGTATGTATTCATGGCAATTTGATTTTAGATTTTTAATGCAACCTCCCCCACCGCCACCAAAACCTAAGCCCAGGGGTATCTGGTTTTGAAAACATATGCTTGTTTTTCTTCTTTTATCTTTTTTGGGGTAGATTAACATAATTAACCCTGAGCCGGCTTCTGGGAAGGG
The DNA here is from genome assembly GCA_029375565.1 of Gekko gecko. NCBI lineage: Eukaryota > Metazoa > Chordata > Lepidosauria > Squamata > Gekkonidae > Gekko > Gekko gecko. The sequence goes on along the minus strand of JAPDNY010000001.1, from coordinate 293,355,929 downwards.
CATGCTATAAATGTGAAGAAATAAATAAATCAAATGTGAAGGCTATAAATGTGAAGAAATAAATAAAGAAAATAATCTGATCAAATGTTAGAACTGGAATATGTATATTTATTTAAAAGTATTATAGGCCTGCCTTTCTTCAGGTAATCTGGGAATTAGCATATAGCTAAGAGGATATGAATTTTTTTTTTACACTTCTGTTGTGTGTGTATACACATTAATACATGTATATATGTATGTATCTTCTCAAAGGAACCATCTTCAATCCCAAAGCAGTGAGACTGGATATATGCCACATCCATACAGTTCTGTTCATGCAACTGTAATAAATAAATAAATAAATAAATAAATAAATAAATAAATAAATAAATGCTGTGGGACTAAACTGTAAGGGAAACAGTGGCTGGTAGAGGAAAGTGAGCATAAAACTCACAGGTAGAAGCACCACTGACAATGCACACGTCTCTGCATTGGTAGCAGCCAGGAATGCAAAACAGAGAATCCTCATCATGTGGAAGCAGTCTTATGTATAAGGAATCTTAACCCATCACAGTTGCCCAGTACATATTTTAGTCAATGCATCTCTTCTTCATCCATGCTTACCATTGCAAATCCTGGTGGAACACTGATGTAGCTGTACTGCTTCGTAAGGGCTGTGTCCTATCACTGATTGTGGAACTGGCACAAATCAAGACAGGAAAACTACTGATGGACTATGAGAGAGAGAGAACTCTATCCAGCCCTGTTCTTTATAAACTGGAGTAAATAATGTAGGAAGCTGATGGCCATTATGACAGGAGCTTGCGGAGTAATAAGGTTCTGTTCAGGAAAACGAATAGTTAATGATGACAGCAGCAAATTGCTCAGCATGTAAACAGTGCTCCCTGAATTAATGTTCAACTAAAATAAATTTGCTCTTGGTCACCTTCGCAGAACTTTCAGGACAGTGAAATGTACACAGAGCTCTTCCAAGCATTCCAGGAGTCCAACATGCTAAGCTGAGACTCCTGATTATTGCTTAGGAGATCCCTTAACTCCTTTACAAGCTTTCAAATGCGAGGGCAACACTCATGAATGAAATACGTTCACAGGACGCTCGATCAGAATAACTGTGCTTTCTTATCATTTGTGGCATCTAGAATGAATCTGGCCATTCAGCAGGCTAGCCTTTTATCACTAGGTAGCCACTAGGTGAAGTGCATAGATGGTTCATTTTCAGTGTAGGATGATAGCAACAAGATCTAATATGCTTGGAAAGGTAGGAATTAACAAAAGCAAATCTAGCCATTCCAGTCTAAAGTTCCATGCATAGTACAGTGTCCACACAGATCTCCCACAAGAGCTAACATTCCTTTTTGAATTAATAGTATGGATAACTCAAGTGTATTATTAGTTGTTGTAGATTTTCAGGGCTGTATGGCCATGGTCATGGCATTGTAGGACATGATGTTTCACCAGCAGCTGTGACTGGCATCCTCAGAGGTATAACACAGAAAGATGGAGTACTCTCTGTGTCAATGTGAGAAGAAAATGGTAGGCAAGTAATTTATATCTACTCAGGAAGGTGGGGTAGGGCTGAGTCATTATCTTGTAGGAGTTCCCCAGGCTGTGACAGGCTAATGAAGCGGTTTTCCTGAGGAGGTTCTTTTGCATATGGATTGGCTGTTGAAATTCTAATCTTAGCTGTAGTGCTATTGTGAGATGTAGAGCATTTTGTGTTTCTCAGGACAGGAAACCATGCCCTATTTATTTTTAAACTCTCTTCTTTTGGTTGAAATTGTGTTTATGTTAATGAATTTCAATCTACAAGAACAAATGAACTCCAGCCGTGAAAGCCTTCAACAACACACTCAGTGTATATGTGGAAGACTATTAGAAGAACTGTTGAATTTGGCTTCTGGGGTGCTACTGGATTCCGTCTTGTCTCATCTCTCATGTTGTTTACCATCTATATGAAACCAATGGAAAGTTTAATGGGAGTTTTGGAGTACGGTGTCAATAGCATTCACTTCTATCATTCCTTTCCATCTCATTGCAGGGAGACTGTGGAAATTAACATTCTGGTGTTGAGTATCCCACTCATTGAGTAAGTTGATACCATCAGGTAGTGAGTTTATTCACTTACTGTTCACTTCAGCAATGACAACAGCTGGTGAAGAGGGGAAACACTTGTTTGATGCCCCTGATTATATGTCAGTTTCTGCTTTGACATACAGATGATCTGTTGGGAAAGAAGAAACTCCATATGGAGATGTCAATCCCTAGAGTGAAAAAAATATTTGATTCAGTCATATTTGATCAAGTCATGTGATGAGAGGCTCCATCAGCCTTCTAGGGAAATTGACATTGGCACTGGTGGACCACCATATGTGACTTGTGAGCTGCACTTAACACACATTGTGGCATCCACAAGGCTGTGTTGTGTACTAAGGTAGGGAGAATATACAAGTAATGTAGTCGTTGTGCAACAATTCTTTATTCATGGGCAATATGTTTAGATATGCAGACGATACCACTCTGATGGCAGAAAGTGAAGAGGATCTAAAGAGCCTCTTCCTAAGGGTGAAAGAGGAGAGTGCAAAAGTGGGCTTGAAGCTCAGCATCAAAAAACTAAGATCATGTCATCTGGCCCCATCACTCCTTGGCAAATAGAAGGGGAAGTCGTAGAAGTAGTGACAGACTTCACGTTCCTGGGATCCCAGATCACAGCAGATGGTGACTGCAGCCATGAAATTAAAAGACGCCTACTCCTTGGGAGGAAAGCGATGGCAAACCTAAACAGCATGATAAAAAGCAGAGACATCACCCTGCCAACAAAAGTCTGCATGGTCAAAGCAATGGTATTCCCTGTAGTAATGTATGGCTGCGAGAGTTGAACTATAAGGAAGGCCGAGCGCCGAAGAATAGATTCTTTTGAACTATGGTGCTGGAGAAGACTCTTGAGAGTCCCTTGGACTGCAAGGAGATCAAATCATTCAATCCTAAAAGAAATCAACCCTGATTGTTCCCTGGAAGGCCAAATACTGAAGTTGAAGCTCAAATACTTTGGCCACCAAATGAGAAGGGAGCATTCACTGGAGAAGACCCTGATGCTGGGAAAGATTGAAGGTCAAAGAAGAAGGGGACGGCAAAGGATGAGATGGTTAGACAGTGTCATTGATGCAACGAACATGAAATTGAGCAAACTTCAGCGGACAGCAGAGGACAGGAGGGCCTGGCGTGGCCTGGTCCATGGGGTCGCGAAGAGTCGGACTCGACTGTGCAACTGAACAACAAATGTTTAGTTGGGTTTACAAGTTCCTTTTCTCACTTAGAAGTTCCAAAACAATGCCAACAATTGATTTGGGAGTGGGTATATTTATATGGTGATAGTTAAGCAGGTCAGGTTTATATTTTAAATGGAGCCAATCTTGTCTGGTTGGCCAAAGACAGGATCTTTGCGCTCAGTGCCCTGGTTTCAAAGTCTGGCTTTTGTTTTTGACGCCCTGGATGACTGAAGATTAAATGACATTTTCTACTTATGGTCCTCTTCTTTAAAAATGACCTTTGAAAAGGCTACTGGCATAACCAGAATAATTTCTGTGCCATCAAGAGGAATATATTGCTTGGCATTTTCTTATGCTATTTGATTACTAGAGTCAGTCTAAGATACAGCGAAATTTCTAACCAATGTATCTTAACTGATAACCCTATGACAGGACATTCTGACTGAGACTATTATTGTGACAGTGTTACTAAAGAAAGAAAATGATGTTTTTTTCTGTTACCTACACATGACGAGTTCATTACTATTTAAATGATATTATTTAATTAGATGGAATCTTATCTTTTATGTTTTAGTGACCTTATTTCGAAGTTGTTCAGCGACCTCATTATGGGGTCTGATAAGTCTAGGAAACCTTTTGCCTGATGCAATAATTTCTAATGCCACTTGTTCTGTGTAAAAGATCTGAAACCTGATCTCAGACATGTTTATTTTTATAGTTATTCATATTTTCACTGTTAACCATTTGATTAATTCACTGCTTATGTCAACATATTTGTACTGTTTCAAAAAAGATACAGTATTACAAGAAAAAACTGAATGAAACTGCTTGTTCCATAAGTTAACAAACTTCAGTTTTATTTGACTTGAATGAACTACTGATTCCCACAACTCTCTTAACTGGATGAAGTTTATTGTTTTTTACCATGACAGTCAAACTGTGGAATCTATCCAGGTATTCAGATGGCCTTTTATTTCTTTTCTAATATTTTGTACCAGGATTTTGGCTTGTTATTAAGATTCAAAGGCCAGTTCTTAAATGCATCTTGATATATCACCCCTCACTAAAAATTCTAAAATACTATTGAGGAGGGGCTGTGGCTCAGTGGTAGAGCACCTGCTTGGCATGCAGAAGGCCCCCAGTCCAACCCCCAGGATCTCCAGTTAAAGGATGCGGCAGTAGGTTTCTGAAAGACCTCGGTCTGAGAGCCTGCAGAGCAGCTGCTAGTCTGAGTAGATAATACCTGCTTTGATGAACTAATGGTCTGATTAAGTAAAAGGCAATTTAGAACAGGATATGCAAACATATCCTTCAGTGTCATAACCTACTGTCTTTTTTTCTCCCTGACAATGGCTTTTCCAATCAAAAAGTCTTTGGCTGTAATCCTAAAGATAAACATATGGAGCAGAAGTCCATCAGTGACTATTAGCCACAAGGTATAGCTAGGCACTCTCAGTCTGGGGCAGGTGATGCACTCTATCCTTGGTGCTGGAGGGGGCAGCAGTGGGAGGGCTTCTGGTGTCCTGGCCCCGCTGCTGGACCTCCTGATGGCACCTGGTATTTTTGGCCACTGTGTGACAGAGTGTTGGACTAGATAGGCCATTGGCCTGATACAACATTGGCTTCTCTTATGTTCTTATGTAAAGCCATTATATAATAATAAAATGTAATTGATCTGTATAGGAAATTTCTTCCAAGCTATCATGCTTAAGATCATATTGGTTGTCATTTTATGATGAACATACAGGCAATATTCAAGGTAACAGGGGAAAGAATCTTTCCCTTCACAATAAAGTGAGCAGTTATTTTCATCTTATATGTTGTTCTTCTCTCAGCAGCTATTGTAAATGCTCTATTTAGTTATGCAAAGCTTAGGTTGACTTTGCAAAAGGAGAGATTGTTTCTTCATCATCAGTCTTCTGTGCAGGCACACATGGGGGGACTGCATACATGCAGGCCTGCCATTGGATAGGGTCTTTACAGCTAAGAGCCTCCGGGGGGGTGCAGACCAACAAACATGACCTTTGTTCAGTCTGGGTGAAGGGCGTAGTGTCGCCACATGTAAGGCTTGCCAGCGCTTCACCCCAAAGATATGAGGCGATAAAGCTTCAAAACTTAAAGCAGCATTGTGGGGGAAAGCCCTTAAAGCCAAGGAGCCCCCAACCAATTCGGCTCAGGGAAAATCTCCTCTAACTCCGCGTCATTAGGATTGACGTACTCAGCTCCACTGGCCAGATCTGTGTCTCAGTGGATCTGAACTCAACCACGCTCTCCATGAGCCCACTGTTGATCCGCTTGGCCCAAGTCCTTGAAACTGAAGTTATTACATCAGAGCATAAGCCCAAAGACAAAATTTTGAGTCGTCTTGGAATTATTGCATTTCCAATATTGGAAGGCCTGGAAGACCTCATGCAACAACTTTGTCAGAAGTTGGCTTCTCTTCAGCCTACTTCCAGAAGGGCAGAGTATTTTTATAAGTTCAAAGGAGCCATTTAATTACTTGACAATGCATCCTCCCTCATTTTCATTGGTCATGGAGGAAATGCAGCCAAAGTTTCATCAAGCCTATCACTCTGCTCCCACAGATAGACACGGTAGAAAGTTAGATACTTGGGAGAGAAAGTTATATTTTTCAGCAGCTTTGGGTTTCAAAATAGCTAATTATGAAACCACTAGGGCAGGTTGCCAATTGTTTTTGGATTCTTCCATTTCTAGAATTATTACCGGAAGAGAAGTGTCCTCTTGCTAAAGTGCTCCATGCAGGAGCTATCAAACTTTCAAAACAGCAAATTAACACTAGTTGACACTCAGCAGACTCAGCAGCCAGGGCATGGTGAGCTCCATCATTCTATGAACACACACCTGGTTGGGATCAATAGCTCTATCTATGGAAATGATACTTAAAGTCAAGGACTTACTGTTCAAAGGGTCCACGCTATTTTCTTCCAAGATGGACGAGATGATGTCTTTAATAAAGAAGAACAGTCCCATCTGGGCCCCAGTTTAAGCAAAGGCCCTTTGTGAGGCACCCCTGGCATTCCTACCAAAGGGTCTCAGTATCCTAACCTTAAGCCATTTAATCAGCAACAGCGTTACCATAGACGCAAGGGCTCTTAATTGATCTAGGTCAAATCAACAACTGCCCCCTTCCAGGGAAACAACTTCTGCTCAAAAGTAATCATTCTTAATAGGGGCATTATCAATTCCCGGTTAAATTTGCGGACAGACTGGCCCAATTTGCAACAGGCTGGGAGAAGATTATCTCCGATCAGTAGGTCCTATCTAACATTAAACTTGGCTACAAATTAGAATTTAAATTCAGTCCCCCTTGTGTATTACCTCCAGGTGGATCTGGCCAAGTAACTTCTGGTCTAGTCCAGACTTTGGCTTCTTTAATAGAGAAGGGTGCCATTGGAGGAGGTTACAGAGTCTCGGACCTCAGAGGGATACCTCCCCAGATATTCCTAGTAGGCAAAAAAGATGGGAGACTCAGACCCATTTTAGATCTCAGAAAGTTAAATGGTTTTCTATATATTTCAATGTTTTGTATGGTTTCCATCCTTTCAATTTTGCAATTATTAAAGGTTGACTGTTAGTTCATAGTGATAGTTCATAGTGATTGATTTAAAGGATGCTTATTTTCACATTTCAATCCATCCTCAACAGTGCAAGTTCTTATGTTTTACTTGTGGGAAATTTTCCGGTACACTGTTTCACCCTTCAGGCTAGCCACAGCTCCCAGTGTATTTTCCAGGTGTACAGCTCCCATCATCACCTACCTCCATCTCTGGGGTTGTCATATATTTCCTTGCTTAGATAATCGGTTATTGGTTATGGATTCTTGGAAAAAGTTGTTGAATCAGTGTACTCTTGTTTTAGAAACCATTATGGAGTGTTATGAAAGGGCTGGGGTACCATGTCCATTAGGTGTTTGTGCCCATTCCACTAACCTATAGCTGTTGTTCATCCAGTATCTTCTGTGCAGGCACAAATACCCTCTCTCCTGTCCTGCTGCACGCTCTAGCTTCAGCAGTGTTAGAGGTACTGAGGGTAGAGGGGGTGCTGCCAGGCAGGAGCACGTGTCCATGGGCTGGAACAGACTTGGCTCCAGTGCGCAGTGCCCCCTGGAGGCTGTTAGCTGTAAAGACCTATCCGATGGCAGGCCTGCGCGTGCGCAGTTTCCCGTGCGTGCCTGTGCAGAAGATACTCAGTGAACCACAGTTACAGGTAAGTGCAACTTTGTTTTCAGTGCATTTCAAAGTAAGGTTGCCAGATTTCCCGCAATAGGATACCTCCCAGGAACCCATTCTCCCCCCGCCCCCGCTTAAGTCTGAAGTGCTAGCAGGAGGAAATGGAAAGGGGACTGGGTACATGCTGGCATTGCATTGGTTGTTGATGCCACTTCCTGTAAAAAACAGAAGTGATTTCATGGACACTCTAGGATTAACAAAAACTATATGGTTTTATCATAGCTTCCCAAGGTTGCCTGGCAAACCTTTTTCAAAGACAGATGCATAAAAAGGTACATTGCTGATTCACAGTTTTGTCCATATTGGTCAACCACAGGTGCTTCTCCAACATGAAAGTTTTATCTGCTCATTTAAAAAAAAATTAAAGCAACAATTTATAATTCGATTCCTATTTAGGTAAGCGTAGAGAATTATCTTCAGCGACTCAGCGTGACTCAGAAGAATTTTGCCTATCAGATTTAAGGCTATGGGTTTATTAAATTAAAGACAGTGTCGTAACATTGTACCATGGTGAGAGTACAGAAAGTCTGGCATAGAATTGTGCTGTGTTTTATGCCTCTATTATCTGCATACGTAGAGAGATTATTTTGATCGCGGTACTTTTTTATTTATTTGATGTATTTCATGCCTTTCTCCTCAATGGGTACATTTGTTCTCCTCCCCTCCATCTTATCCTCACAATAACCCTTTGAGGGAGGCTAGGTCAAAGGTGTGTGACTGGCTCAAGGTCACATAAGTAGATTTTCATGGCAGAGTGGGGATTCAGACCTGGGTCTCCCAGATTCTAGTATGATACTCTAAACATTACACAATGCTTGTTCCATATACTGCTCTTCCCCTTAGTTTAGCTGAGGTTGTCTAGATCATAACTTATATACTTGGAATTTTTGTATAATGTGTATTTCGTTAATGAACATCAAAATGTCCATATGTGTTGGGTGGGAGGTGCATTGAAGGGACAGCTTGAATAGTGGGAAAGGAGCATTGAACTCCTCAGTGGGATCCTTACCAATGAAAACTGCTCCATTCCATGGCAGGGGCTGAAACCAAGTTTTGCCTTCACCACCAGAGTCAATGGTAACCATTTTGAAATATCATTAAAATGAATTGTAAGCATGTTCTGGGGTCTAGCAAACCACAACTACAAGCAATCTAACCTGCTTTGATTTGTATAACTTCTCTCCTTTATCAGCTCAAGCCCACACTTTGTTCTTTTTCTCTGTGGCATCTGTGACAGAAAGAATTTCAGGAACTGGCTTTTATAGTTTTAAGCCCTATGCATGCCTTGAGAGAAGGTCCTAATATGTAAAGTCTTGGTATCTTCGGATGGATTTGGCAGTGGTTTGACCTATGCCACCTGTGTTGAAAATTAACGTGATTTCTTTACAAAAGATAATGATAAACCACCCACCCCACCCCCATTTAGACAGTAGCCTTCCTCTCCAGTCTACAGTACACAATCAGCATTGATTTCTTCAGTATTTTGTCACTTTGTCTTTATCTGCTTTTCACACACTGACATTCACTTCCTGAGCTATTGAGAACTGTGAAGTTGCAACCCTTTACTTGGAACAACTGTCTTTCTAAAACTAGTATCTCTCTCTCTCTCCCCCTCTCCCTCTCTGTCTGTCTGTCTGTCTGTCTGTCTATCTATCTATCTTACTTTTAGCTGTTCAGATTCTTTCACATATATTACCTCAGCAGTCTTCACAACCACAAGAAAGAGAAGCCAGTATTAGTAACCTGGTACTGCAAATGGTAGTAGCCATCACTCCTTGGCAAATAGAAGGGGAAGTCATGGAAGCAGTGACAGACTTCACATTCCTGGGATCCAAGATCACTGCAGACGGTGACTGCAGTCATGAAATTAAAAGACTCCTGCTCCTTGTGAGGAAAGCTATGGCAAACCTAGACAACATAATAAAAAGTAGAGACATCACCTTGCCAACAAAAGTCCATATAGTCAAAGCAATAGTATTCCCAGTAGTAATGTATGGCTGCGACCATAAAGAAGACTGAGCACCAAAGAATAGATGCTTTCGAATTATAATGCTGGAGAAGACTCTTGAGAGTCCCTTGGACTGCAAGGAGATCAAATCAGTCAATCCTAAAGGAAATCAACCCTGACTGTTCCCTGGAAGGCCAGATACTGAAGCTGAAGCTCAAATACTTTGGCCACCAAATGAGAAGGGAGCACTCACTGGAGAAGACCCTGATTCTGGGAAAGACTGAAGGTAAAAGAAGAAGGGAATGGCAAAGAATGAGATGGTTAGACAGTGTTATCGATGCAATAAACATAAAATTGAGCAAACTCTGGAGGACGATGGAAGACAGGAAGGCCTGGCATGATGTGGTCCATGGGGTCATAAAGAGTCAGACTTAACTGTGCGACTGAACAACAACACTGCAAATGGAGGTTAAGAATGAGACATTATGATATGTCAGTGGTCACCGAGTAAGTTCACAATGAAGACAGAGACTCTAATGAGGAATGTCCTCAAGGGTGGTCTTACTTATGGGGCAGTCTGAGCGGTTGCACAGGGCTACCACTGGGGGATGCCAACAGCTGAGGGGGATATACTAGCTGACGTATTGAAGAATCCATCAACAATATCAACCAGTGTACTGAATGAAAATATAAGTGTTTTCATCCGTTTCAGCTTTTTCTTTGGGGGGGAAAGAATTTCAACTATTACTTCCAGATTCTTAAATGAGTTATTCCACTCATAGCAGTTTCTTTTTTAAAATGACACCCCGCATGATTGATCTCAATAGTACTATTAGTCTATCAAAACTGTTTTATCAAAAATGATGCACATACTTCATCAGTCACACTATCATTATGTATAGCTTACAGTATTAGATGGGAATAAAGGGGACGATGGAGGGGACACAGCATGGTATAACCCGATCTCATCAGATCTCCGAAACTAAGCAGGGTCAGTACTTGGGAGGGAGACCACCAAGGAAGACTCTGCAAAGGAAGGCAATGGCACCCCCCCCCCCCGCTTCTCACTTGCCTTGACAACCCTTTGCTGGGGTCACCATAAGTGGGCTGTGAATTGACGGCCCTGTAGGCACACACAGAGGGGAGTACATCCTTAACCTTTACACAGGGCCCAAAAATCACTTAGACTCACCCTGGATTTTCCATTTCCAGTCAAAACCACTGTGTAGTGCAATCTGAAGTAAGCTTACGCCCTCCTCAGCCCATTGACTTCTGTGGACTTGGAGTGGTAGAAAGTGCCATCAAATCGCAGCTGACATATGGTGACCTTGTGGGGTTTCCAAGGCAAGAGAAATTCAGAGGTGGTTTGCCATTGCACGCCTCTGAGTCACAACCCTGGTATTCCATGGAAGTCTCTCATCTAAATACTAGCCAGGGCTGACTCTGCTTAGCTTCCAAGAATCTGATGAGATCGGGCTAGCCTGGGCTAGAAGGATGTAGTTCTGCTTAGGATTGTACTGTTAGTGACCTAGGGCACTCTGGCTGACAATAACTAAGAGCTTTCTAGCGAAGTCCTTACGTAGTTTCAGTTTATTAAAGCTGGTATCAGTACAAGTTCATGGGCAGGACATAAAAGATGTTAGTGCTGATACCATTCCTGTATTCCTTCTCTCTCTGCTGCATCATACAATTGAATATTAGACTTAGGACTCCATCAGAAAGACCAATGAAAGCATATGAACAGAAGGAGCAATAAATAAGCAGGAAAAAATAATCTGAGAATAATGTATATCTAGCCAAAGTCGGGTACAAATCACCATCTCATTCTTACTGTTCTTCTTATTGTGAATGGTTGGTCACCCAAAATTTTAAAAAGAATAAAGGTATTTTGCTTCGGGGGCAAAGTATGATAATAAACATTGTACCTTCGCATCACAGGGGCCCTTCCAACGTTGTTGGAATACTTCCAATGTTGTTGGAATATATTTATTGAATTTTATTGCTTGCTAGCTTTTTTTTTTTTTTGGTAGTACACATGAACCTGCATTATACTGAATCATACCACTGGTCTATCAAAGTCAGTATTGTCTACCCAGACTGGCAGTGGCCCTCCGGGACCTTATGCAGAAGTCATTCATATCACCTACTGCCAGATCTTTTTATCTGGAGATGCTGGGGATTGAACCTGGGAAGCTTCTGAAGCCAAGCAGGCCCTCCCCACATTAGCTCCCCACAGTACTTTTAGCAGCATGGGAATCAGTATAGTTCTGCTTGTTCTGGATCTCCTGTTGATGTTTCACGGGAGGTACCTACTCCACAGTTCCACCCTATACCAGTTCTATTCTAGTTCCTGGGACTAGAATAGATATTACGGAGGGGTTGGGGTGGGGGGCAGAAGCAACATGGCAGTAACCCCACAAATATGAATAGTAATGTTGTCCTACAATTCTGTTCCTTTCCACACCTACACCCCACAATCTTGCTTGATGATTGCTTTAGGAGATTAGAGGCATCTGGAAAGTAGAAGCCAGTTTGGCAAAGGGCTGCAAATCAGGATAAGACAAGCTGAGGATTTCAAGGAACAGGTTTTGGGGAAAGGATCTGCTTGAGGCCCTGGAAAGCTGGGCTAGATGGACCTGTAGTATAAGGCATTGGCTGTACAAGATGCTGGAGTTTGATAAACACAGTTCCCAGCAAAATCCAGGGTGCAATTTAGACTGTAGCCATGGTGCAAGAAGGAGATTAAGCCTTCACTTCCCCACCAGACATTTTTCTGACTTGAAACAGCACAGGGGAATCACTATTTACTCTGTTGTGGCAAATGTAAGGTATTGATGGGGGTACCCATATACTTGTCATTAAAGGGCAAACCGAGAATCCCCAGGACTGTTTCACACTGGGGAAATTGCCTGGGAGGCTTACAGCCTCTCTGTCCTTGTGCCCATCTGAAGTCTTTACACAGAATAAAATGCTGGGAACTCTGTTACAGCTCCAGGAAGTAGTGAACACTGGAGTAGTGATTGTTCCAAACATTGAGAAAAGGATTTGTCCAGATGGGTAAGAGGACAGTAAATTGAGTTAACATAAATAAAACTTAATTGGTGGCATTATTTTCATCATCACCATCTTCTTCATCATCACCACAGGCAGCTGTTTGACTGGTAGTTAAACTGTGCGTGCATAAAGATCCTACATAACTTTGGGCTAACCAAGGATTCTAAGTAGGAAGGGAATTTACCCTTAGACAGAAGACCTGAAGCAAGCAGAGAACACATCCTTCTTGCATCAAAATGGGTATAGCTCATACCCCTGCATATATCAGTTTAATCACGTGGGGTTCTTTACATTGATTAAATGAGGAAGAAAAAAGATCCTCTGTCTTAAGGTTTATAAGAAATAACCTGTTCAACAAGCAGGAGCCAGAGAGCCCGTAACTTCAGGGAGCTCAAAAAATAGACAAAACCAAAAATTAAAAACGTGTACCCAGGCATGAGCTTCTATAGAGCGAAGACTAAGGGCTAATGAGGAAATGCACCTAGGGAACCCTCCAATTGCCTGAAGGAACGAAGACTGTACTCTATTTATAGAATCGTTTACAACAGAAATCTATATAGGGACTTTGTACAAAAGTTGTGAAATTACCACTGAATTAAAAAACTCTTAATAGCTGCTGGGATATACTGTGCTCCATTTGAGAGGGGGGGAAAGGCACAAAATTGCCTTCATAGTAGTGATAGATTTCTGAGTAACCAGTTGTTTATGACACCTCCAGGGCAGGGTAGACTGAAATAAAACACCCAATAAAACACCTAAAAGGGGAAACCTGGGAGATCTTCTGTCCATTAACTATTCATGTCTCTATTTTGGTCAAAGGACGAGGCGCAAACTTTATAATTTCAGTTTTAGTAAAATTGTTGATTAATATTTTATTGAGTGTACATGTATCCATATATTTTATACGTATCTTAACACTCCATTTTCCTTATATTCTCCTCTTTCTAAAAATCATATTAAACATTGAAAGCATATAAATAATCTCCAGCCTTGTTATCTTACTCCCTTTCTTTACCCACTTAACCCAACCACCATACGCCTTCCTCTAGTTCATGATCTAAACAATATTAGATTCTTCCTTTATCTAAGACTTCTTTAGCTGGATTCCCTCCATACATACTTATTTTATTTATTTTTTTATTTGTCAAACTTCTACACTGCCCTCCCCACAAAGCAAAACTTATTTTATACTTATATTGTAACTTCTTCCAAACCTAGAAAGGAACGTTGAACAGGGTTGCCTCCGAAACCAGGTGCTGCAGAGAAACCTCTTCAACAGAAGGAAACCCTCCTTCCCCTGGTCTGGGGGGGGGGCACACCTTTCCCCTCCTTGCTATGCCGTTGGTTTAACAATTCCATTCCTGTTGTCTGTTTTCCTTTATTATATTTCACACTTATCCTATCTATTAACTCTAACTTACTCTATATACTAACATACTAACTAACTTACTTTATGAATTAGTAAAATTGATAGATAGTTCCTCATGCAGACAATAGGTATGGAACCTTTTTGGAAAAGGTCAATCCCACCGCCTGACCTAACAAACAAAAAGTAGGCGGTATATTACTGACCAAGGACTGCAGTGTGCAAAATCCTGCATGTGTTTTTCATAAGTAATACCCATTCACTTAAGTAGGCCTTGCTCCCTAGAAAACATGCTCACATTCCATCAACACAAGCTCCTCCTTTTAAAAGTAGTTTACTGTTGGATTAATCATTTCCTGAATGGGTCCCGTCCACTGGCATTTGGCTCTTTAATTACTACATTTCTCAAAACTCAAACTCCACCATTTGTTTCTTCTTTTACACTTTACTCAACATTAGCACCATGGAGCTACATCTGAAATCAATTGTACTCCCCCTGCTCCCTAGAGCTGTTCCGTGTGGCCTCCCGCCGTTTCCTTCCCACCCACATCCAGTTCTGCAGTGGCTTCATCCTTCCCCCTTCCCATCTCTCAGAGTTAAGCACTGTTCAGCCTCTGACCTGGGCTGCTCCCCTTTCAGTCCTGGATGATTCCAGTGGAGTTTTTCACCCTTCTCCACCATTGTGGTCCTTTCTGCACCCATATTTTGCCTCAGTGTCTGAGCACATCCTATTCTTCCGTGCTGCATTCCCTCCCACTGTCACTCTCACTTTGTTTCAGGGCTTTCTCTTGTTTTTTGCATTTGTTTTACAGGAGTCTGCATTCAGATCGCTTCCAGCACTCTGCTGCTCTGCAGCTACCAAAACTCCTTTTGCAGTGATACTTTGTTCTCATCCCCTTTCAAATCGCTAATCTTTTCTAAAGTAGAATTGTTTCCGCGGGTATTTAAGTACTGCCCACTGTCCCTCCTCCGTTTCCATCCTCTCTCTCTCTCTCTCTCTCTCTCTCTCTCTCTCTCTCTCTCTCTCTCTCTCTCTCTCTTGGTGGACACTCCCTTCCTGTTCTATTTTTCCCCACTCCTTCTCCAAAGACAAAAGAGGACTCAGACAAAATTTTAAAAAGCCAGAGACAGCATGAGAAGGACTCAGTAAATATAAAGACTAGGGGATTCTCTTCTCCCAAATGTCTGGATTTCCCCTGCTTTCCCTTTCTTTTTGCAGAATCACAGAGGGAGAGGTTGGCAGCCAGTTAGTTAAAAAAAAATGCAGGTTTTGCTTGTAGATGCAGAATGCATACAGAATATGCAAATTATTAAACGGGGGGGGGGGACCCAGTGCAGAGGAAATGCATGCAACTGTGAAGTCAACCCTTAAGGCTTGACTTCTTGGATTCTTTGGAGCCAGCTGTCAGTGCAGAAAGGGCCTGTGTCAGCTGAATCTCATCCAGCTCAATTGGTTAAAGTCGTTTGTGACTTGATAACGCCTAAGTCCAATTCTACTAATTTGGCTGCAAGCTGTGGTGTTTTTGCCAGGTTCTTTGCTGATAAAATGTGTCTCATCTGTTCCAACTGAGGGTGGGGGGCAAGTAGAGAGCAGATCCAGTACCTGAACTGTCCGAAGCATCTGCTTGTCCTTTTGCTATGGATGGATTCCGATTGACCTTGCCAATGAGTGCTGACAGGGTCCTTGGGAGTACGAGAGCCACCACTTGCACTCTTGATCCGTGCCCATCCTGGCTTTTAAAATCATGCTGGGAAAATATGTTGGAGCCTTTGGTTAAAATCATAAATACTTCGTTGACTTGGGGGGGGTGTTCTTCCTTGACTTTCAAAGGAAGCCATCGTTAGAACTTTGCTTTAAAAATCTTCATTGGCTAAAGAGGATTTGCCCAAATATTGGTCAGTCTCCAATTTATCTTTTGATGGGAAGGTGGCAGAATGGGTGCAGGGCACATCTGCTGTTGACCTATTTCAATGTATCTTCAAGCCTGAGTTTGGAACAAGGACAGTTGAATTAGTAAAGCTAGACCTGTCAAAGGTAAAGCTGGACTGATCAGAGGCTGCGTGGCATGGCATTTAAGCCAAACTTTGAACAGCAAGTAGGTCCAGCAAGGGGGATCAATGTGGTGCAAACAGAGAGTCAGGACACAGTATGTTCAACTGGCAGTCACATTTGTGTTGATGTTCTTGGCATCCCTGGTTGCAATTTCTCATTATCTGACACAGATGCAATTAGAGAACTCAAAGTTCTTTTCTTTTTACATGATGGAAAACTCCCTCTTATTAGTCAAGTGAAAATCTATGTAATGAGTCAGGAAGATATTCTTTAGGACCAACACCCACATTAGTAACGGATTCAGCTCTTGCTATTGTGTAATGTGATTACACACTATGGTTAAGTTCAAGAGGTCTGGGGTACCAACCCAGTTAAAGATATGACATCCAAGACATCTTTGAGGACTGGGCTGTGATATAATTGGAGTTAGCTGCATATTTTGAGCTTTAAAAAAATGCATATATTTTCCATGTAAGAAATAATGTCTGTTAATGTCCATGATCCCTTTAAATGCCTTTCCCCCCTCCGTTGGAAACAATGGAGGATGGGGCTAACTCTGTTGGGCAGACCAGTTTAAATTGGGCTGCCCAGCAGAGCCTGTGGGGAGAACTCTCCTTGCAGGATTGGCTTCTGGGTGGGCTCTGTTGGGTAGTCCAGTCTAAACCAGGCTGCCCAGCAGAGCCTGTGAGGAGAACTCTCCCCATAGGATTGGCTCCTGGGCGGGCTCTGTTGGGCAGGCCTGTTTGGGAATATTGGGAAATACTGATGTTTTTTGGGTTCAATATACCTGAACCCGAAAAATAGCACGGTGGGTTTTGGGTTTTTTTGCACACCCCTAGTTTGGATGCTGTATTTAAAAAATCACTGGGGAAAGTCACAATCCACAAATTTGATTGGTTTATTTGAAACATTTATATATTGTTTCCCAGAGCTAAAACAGAGGTAATTTTCTTTACATCGGTTAACTCATATGAATAACATAAAACCAATAAAAATAGAATTCTCAGTACTTTAGGGTATAATATTTCTGCTTCAGGTTTTGCCATTCACAAAGCAAATGTGAACATAATTCTTAAAAAAATTAAATCCACATTTGAAGTTGGAACACTGACTCTTATATCCCTTGGCATGTTTTCCAATCCAAGTGTGATATCCTGTTCTGTCAGAAAATTGTAAGCTCCTCTCATTCTGTCTGTATCAGGCATCTCCCATCCCAATTTCTAGCAAAATACAATTTGAAACAGAACTCTCTGGAAAACTATTGAATATTCAGCACAAATATGTGTCTGTAGCCCTGACCTGGATATCGCAGGCAAGCCTGAGCTTGTCAGATCCCGGAAGCTAAGCAGGGTCAGCCCTGGCTAGTATTTGGATGGGAGACTTCCAAGGACTACCAGGATCATGACATGGAGGCAGGCTATGGCAAACCATCTCTGAATGTCTCTTGCCGTGAAAATTGTATGAGGTCACCACAAGTCAGCTGTGATTTGATGGCACTTTCCACCACCATGTGTCTGTAAACTCATGTAACAGTTTAAAAACAGTTCAATTCCCCCCCACACACACACACACAATATTTAGAGAGCTCCCTCACCCGCAGGGATCTGCTGTTGGCTTCAAATGAAAGATCAGATCGGCAAAATTCCAGTATGTCCACAATTCTCCCTCTCTCCCCAACTCTGAAACGAATTGGGAAACCCAAGGGTAGAGGAACTATGTACACTAGGGTGGCCTGAAGATCTCCCAGAATTACAACAGATCTCCAGACAACAGAGGTTCATTCCCCTGGAGAAAACTGCTCCTTTGGAGGGTGGATTCTGTGGCATTAGATCCTGCTGACATCCCTCCCCAGGCTCTGCCCCCCAAATTCCCAGGAATTTCCCAAACCAGAATTGGCAACCCTAATATACATGTACTAATCTGAGTAATTGGCTCCGGTGGGGTATACATGTTAGTATGCTGAAGCAAAAGCGAAAAAGAACCATATAAACCCGTTAAGTCTCAGGTGCTATGAGTTGGGGGGGAGCCAGGAAATTGCAGGGGGTGGCAATTGGGGAATCCTATCCATTCCCCAAATCTCCCCCTCCAGAAGTCTCTAAGCTCTCTGGGGCTTGAGCGGACTTTTTCTCCCACTGTCCTTTCCCTTTTAACTGACACACATCTGTTCTGAACGTTATGTCTCCACTGGGGCTTTTTCTGTTTTCATCACACTGATTTTAGGTTTTTTTCCCCTTTGATTAATTTACATGTTTTCTGCATACCTTTGGAACTCTGACTATATAGAGACCTCTATCTTGTCTTTGCTCCCTCATGGATCACTGCCTTGTCGTGGCGAGGGGGCTTGCGTGGTTCGATGAGGCTGTGGGCTATGCCGTGGAGGGCCACCCAGGATGGACAGGCCACAGCAGAGAACTCAGACCAAGCGTGATCCCCCTGGAGAAGGAAATGGCAACCCACTCCAGTATCTTTGCCAAGAAAACCCCATGGACAGTAACAAAAGGCTAAAAGATATGACGCCGGAAGATGAGCCCCTCAGGTCGGAAGGTGTCCAATATGCTACTGAGGAAGAGCAGAGGGCAAGTACGAGTAACCCCAGAAAGAGTGAAGCGGCTGGGCCAAAGCCGAAAGGACGCTCAGTTGTGCATGTGTCTGACGGTGAAAGGAAAGTTCGATGCTGCAAAGAACAATACTGCATAGGAACCTGGAATGTAAGGTCTATGAATCAAGGTAAGCTTGACGTGGTCAAAAATGAGATGGCAAGAATGAACATCGACATCTTGGGAATTAGTGAACTAAAGTGGACAGGAATGGGCGAATTTAACTCAGAAGACCATTATATCTACTACTGTGGCCAGGAATCCCGTAGAAAAAATGGTGTGGCCTTTATAGTCAACAAGAGAGTGAGAAAGGCAGTACTGGGATACAATCTCAAAAATGACAGAATGATCTCAGTCCGAATCCAAGGCAAACCATTCAATATCACAGTAATCCAAGTCTATGCCCCAACCACTGCTGCAGAAGAGGCTGAAGTGGACCAGTTCTATGAAGACCTACAACAGTTCATAGAACTAATACCAAAAAATGATGTCCTCCTCATCATAGGGGACTGGAATGCTAAAGTAGGAAATCAAAAGGTAACCGGGATAACAGACAAGTTTGGCCTTGGAGAACAAAATGAAGCAGGGCAAAGGCTAACAGAGTTTTGTCAAGAGAACACGCTGGTCATAGCAAACACCCTTTTCCAACAACCTAAGAGGCGTCTCTACACATGGACATCACCAGATGGGCAACACCGAAATCAGATTGACTATATAATTTGCAGTCAAAGATGGAGAAGCTCTATCCAGTCAGTAAAAACAAGACCTGGAGCTGACTGTGGCTCAGATCATGAGCTACTCATTGCAAAATTCAGACTTAAATTGAAGAAAGTTGGGAAGACCACAAGGCCATTCAGATTTGACCTAGATCGCATCCCCGATGAATATACAGTAGAGGTGAAGAATAGGTTTAAGGGACTAGATTTGATAGACAGAGTGCCTGAAGAACTATGGACAGAGGTCCGTGACATTGTAAAGGAGGCAGCAATCACCACCATCCCAAAGAAAAAGAAATGCAAGAAAGCAAAGTGGCTGTCTGATGAGGCTTTACACATAGCAGAGGAAAGAAGGAAAGCTAAAGGCAACGGTGAAAAGGAAAGATTTGCCCAACTGAATGCAGATTTCCAGAGAACAGCAAGGAGAGATAAGGAGGCTTTCCTGAATGAACAATGCAAAGTAATAGAGGAAAACAATAGATTGGGAAGGACTAGAGATCTGTTCAAGAAAATTGCAGAAATCAAGGGAACGTTCCATGCAAAGCTGGTCATGATAAAGGACAAAAACGGTAGGGACCTAACAGAAGCAGAAGAGATTAGGAAAAGATGGCAAGAATACACAGAAGAACTATACAAGAAGGACCTCGATGTCCTTGACAACCACGATGGTATAATCACTGACCTCGAGCCAGACATCCTGGAAAGCGAAGTTAAATGGGCCTTAGAAAGCATTACTAACAACAAAGCTAGTGGAGGTGATGGTATCCCAGCTGAGTTATTCAAAGTCTTAAAAGAAGATGCTGTTAAAGTGCTGCACCCAGTCTGCCAACAAATTTGGAAAACACAACAGTGGCCAGAGGATTGAAAAAGGTCAGTTTACATTCCAATCCCAAAGAAGGGCAATGTCAAGGAATGTTCAAACTATCGCACAATTGCACTCATTTCACACGCTAGCAAGGTCATGCTCAAAATCCTACAAGCTAGGCTTCAACAGTACGTGGATAGAGAATTGCCAGAAGTACAAGCTGGGTTTCGAAGAGGCAGAGGAACGAGAGATCAAATTGCCAACATTCACTGGATTATGGAGAAAGCAAGAGAGTACCAGAAAAACATCTACTTCTGCTTCATTGACTATGCTAAAGCCTTTGATTGTGTGGATCACAATAAATTATGGCAGGTTCTTAAAGAGATGGGAGTACCGGACCACCTCACATGTCTCCTGAGAAACCTGTATAAGGGTCAAGAAGCAACAGTTAGAACCGGATATGGAACAACTGATTGGTTTAGCATAGGAAAAGGAGTACGACAAGGATGTATATTGTCACCTTGCTTATTTAATTTATATGCAGAGTACATCATGCGAAATGCTGGCCTGGATGAATCACAAGCTGGAGTTAAGATTGCTGGGGAAAAGATCAATAACCTCAGATATGCAGATGATACCACTCTGATGGCAGAAAGTGAAGAGGACCTAAAGAGCCTCTTGCTCAGAATGAAAGAGGAGAGCGCAAAAGTGGGCTTGAAGCTCAACATCAAAAAAACTAAGATCATGGCATCTGGCCCCATCACTCCTTGGCAAATAGAAGGGGAAGTCGTAGAAGTAGTGTCAGACTTCACGTTCCTAGGATCCCAGATCACTGCAGATGGTGACTGCAGCCATGAAATTAAAAGACGCCTGCTCCTTGGGAGGAAAGCGATGGCAAACCTAAACTGTATGATAAAAAGCAGAGACATCACCTTGCCAACAAAAGTCCGCATGGTCAAAGCAATGGTATTCCCCGTAGTAATGTATGGCTGCGAGAGTTGGACTATAAGGAAGGCCGAGCGCCGAAGAATAGATTCTTTTGAACTATGGTGCTGGAGAAGACTCTTGAGAGTCCCTTGGACTGCCAGGAGATCAAATCAGTCAATCCTAAAAGAAATCAACCCTGATTGTTCCTTCGAAGGCCAGATCCTGAAGCTGAAGCTCAAATACTTTGGCCACCAAATGAGAAGGGAGCATTCACTGGAGAAGACCCTGATGCTGGGAAAGATTGAAGGTCAAAGAAGAAGGGGATGGCAAAGGATGAGATGGTTAGACAGTGTCATTGATGCAACGAACATGAAATTGAGCAAACTTCAGCGGACAGCGGGAGACAGGAGGGCCTGGCGTAATCTGGTCCATGGGGTCGCGAAGAGTCGGACTCGACTGTGCGACTGAACAACAACATCTTGTCTTTGAGTAGCTCAGTTTGCTTCTTTCATCATTCATGCAGCAGGGCTAGCCACTTTATTTTTAGATATAACAAATAATAACCTGTAAAGACTTGTGAAAGGCAGGGCTCTTTTTGCAGCAAAAGCCCAGTAGGAACTCATTAGCATAACAGGCCACACCCAACAGCAGAAATGTATTAGCATATTAGGCCACACCCCTGACAGTGCCACTCATTAGCATATTAGGCCATACCCCATGCCTTCCCTTGGCTTGCCTGGGCGCCCCATGGCTGCGGGAAGCCCAGGCAAGTTGGCCCTTGGACAGGCTGGGGAAGGCAGGGGAGGCATTTAAATGCCTCCCCGATCCTTCCAGGCCCCCTGGCCCACCCACCTTGGAGTTGCTGGGGGGGGGTTGTTCTCCAGGCCTTCCCTCTACAACCATACACGCAGAGGTTTTGGCTGTAGTGGGCGTGACCAACTCTGAAGCCAGCCGAAACTCCGTTCCTGTGTGCCCCAAACCCAAAAATATCCCTGGTGAAAGGCATCTTATTTCCCCCTCTCCTACTATTTCCTCTTTCCCTTTCCTGAAAGCCCCATAGGCTCTCCTCTTTTCCTGCTTCCTTATATCCTTCTAGGGTTGCCAACCTCCAGGTAGGACCTTGAGATATCCTGGAATCATGACAGATCTCCCAACTACAGAGATCAGTTCCCCTATTAGGGTTGCCAGCTTCAGATCAGGAAATTCCTGGAGATTTGGGGATGGATCCTGGGGAGGGTGGGCTTAGGGTAGGAAGGAGACTTCAGCAGGATAGAATACCATAGAGTCTACCCTCCAAAACAGCCATTTTCTCCAGGGGAGCTGATCTCTGTCCTCTCAAGAGCAGTTGTAATTCCAGGCAACCCCCAGCCCCAGCTTGGAGGTTGGCAACCCTAGTTTCCATGGAGGAAATGGCTGCTTTGGAAGGTGGAGTTTATGACATTATACCCCGCTGAGGTCCTTTCCCTCCTCAAATCCCACCCTCCCCAGGCTCCCCCCCCCAAATCTCTAGGAATTTCCTAATCTGGAGTTGGCAACTCTCTCTCCTTCCCACCCAACAGCAACCAACCTTTTATCTGCCCTTCTATCTTAAACTTCCCCTTTCTCAGCAACCTCTGCCTAGGCAAACTGTGGCCCAGTTGTGTGGTTCCGGCCACTAGGCCAGGCCCTCTTGCATGGTAGGAGCCCTCAAGTATTTGTGGAGTAGCAGTTCACTTTCCCCTGTATTCTCCTCCCCACACGATTTCCTCTTTCCCTCCAGGAGGCAACCCCCATATCCTCTCCTTTCCCAGCCTCTATCTCTCTTTCTCAGCCATTCACCAACCTACCTTTTATCTGCCTCCCACCTTTAGCTATAGTTATTATTCATTTATACCCCACCTTTCTCCACAATGGGGACCAAAGCAGCCTGCATTATTCTCCTCTCTTCCTTTTTATCTGCACAACCCTGTGAGGTAGGCTGGGCTGAAACTATATAACTGATCCAAAATCACCCACTGATCTTCCAAGGCAACATGGGTCTTGGTCACACGAGCAGGATAGTGCGCCGCTGAAGGGAGGCAATTAGAGCCGGAGCAAAAAGATGCACGGTAGCGCGATCAGATGGGTCCCCAAGATGCCACGCAGATGCCGATAGCCAGTGATCACACGGCGATGTTGAAGCACATCAAAGGGCTTCACTTTCACATTCTTGCGCATGTGCAATCTTATGTTTCTTCGCATACTGTGGAGGCTTGGAAAAAACACATCCAGTGCGACGGGACGCATGCATGCTTCCACGATCCAACGCTCACCTGCGACCTGTGTTTTCCGATTGCTACTACCCTTTTGCTGGTACTTTTTAAATCCGCTTCTTCGGGCCGACGGTACAGCTTGGTGACGGGTGCACTACACTTACCAGATGTTGCCGTATGATCGCGCCCATTTGATGTGCCCTCAACCCGTCCGTTTTGCGGGGCAAATCCTCCCATGTGATCGGGGCTATGGAAATTCAAACCTCGGTCTCCCAGAACCTACTCTGAAGCTCTAACTACACTGGCTTTCATAGACTGGCTGCTGTTGAAAGTAGCAGGCAGCCGGGCCTAGTAGAAGTTGGGTGGTATCAAGTCATCCAGTAGTTGCTTCAAGGTTGGGTTTCCAACCTCCAGGTGGCATCTAAAGATCTCCCAGAATTACATCTGAACTCTAGACACAGAGATCTGTTCCCCTGGAAAAAATTACTGCTTTGGAGGGTGGATTCCATGGCACAATATCTGGCTGAGGCCTCTCCCCTCCCCAAACCCTGCCCTGCTCAGTCTCCACCACAAAATCTTCAGGCATTTCCCAGTCTGGAGCTGGCAACCCTAGCCAGGCTGAGACCTGGTAGATCCTCCCTCAAGGCCAAAACAGGGCTGGAAAGAGCCCTGCACCTGCTCCCTTTCTTTTTACTCACAGAAACTAAAGGCTGGAATGCTGTGGTTACCTAGCAGCAGCCACTGAAGGAATCCGTTTTTAAAGCTACAGGTGCTCCTTTTATCATTTTCTGCATTTTTAAAGCCCCCAATGGGTATTTTGTTTAGATTTCACATTTTTCTACAAACCTGGGGCCATTTTCAGGTTTATAACAAGACCTGGCTTGCTTGTTCACAGCTATAGCCACAGGATTTAAGTATCCAAAAATTGGCCAGGTTCAGTATTAGAATATAAAATGACTCCCACATAAGCTTTCGTGGGCTTGAGTCCATCCCATCAGATGTTCTTCAAGGACGCCTTTGGCTAGCATTGTTAGGAGAAATTCTCTTCATTCCTGTTGACCCAATTTCTCCCTGAAATCCAACTCATTTATTTTCCTCTTTTTAGGAATTTTTGAGTCTGTTTTGAATTAACTCTTTTCTGTTCAAAACAGAAGTCTGAAGAAAGGAGGGGCAGGAAGGGAGGTTCTACAAAATTTCAGGACTTCTATCTGCAGAGGTTCAGAGGCTGGCACTCTCTTCAAAAACCTTCCTACAAGGCTTGCAAGCTCTGGTTTGGGAAATACCTAGAGACTTTGGGGGCAGAGCCTGGGATGAACAGGTTTCAGGGAGGGGAGAAACCTCGGCAGCATATAATGCCATACAGTTCACCCTCCAGTTAGGGTTGCCAGCTCCAGGTTGGGAAGTACCTGGAGATTTGAGGGGGGCAAAAGTTTAGGAAGGACTTCAATGGGGTATAATGCCATAGAGTCCACCTTCCAAAGGGGCCGCTTTCTCCAGGTGAATTGATATCTGTCGCCTGGAGAACACTTGTAATAGCAGGAGATCTCCAGCCACCATCTGGTGATTGGCAACCCTAACTCTCCTAAGCAGCCCTTTTTTATTTTTCCCCCTGCAGGAGAACTGACCTTGGTCATCTGGAGATCAACTGTAGTAGCGAGAGATCTACAAGTGCCACCTGGAAGTTGGCAACCTGCTGTTTCCTACCCTCCTGCTAGAGCACCACCCTGTGATGTGGAACATTAAAAAAACCCTGCAAGGGCTGAAGTTACAAAAGGATAAACAAAGGTGTAACAGAAAACTATAAGGAGAAATCAGAAGAGAAATGAAAGAGAAATTTTGAAAAAGGAAAAGAGAATAAGAAGACTGATGTTTCATGTTCTGAAACAGAAAGTAACTAACTCAGGGGCTAACCACATATTTCTTTCTAGGATATGTAACTGTTCCTGGCAAAAACAAAGCAAAGCTCATGGTGGGGGGATTTTGATCAGAGAAACAGCATCCACCTGCCATTTTGCTACTCCATAATTGCCTTTCCCATCCAATTCTGCTAGCAAGATTCTAAAGGAGCATGAAAACCCAACTACCGGTGTGTGTGTGTGTGTGTGTGTGTGTGTGTGTGTGTGTGTGTGTGTGTGTGTGTGTGTGTGTGTGTGTGTTAATGTTGAAAGAGAGTCATATGACTCCTGGTTTCTGGGAAATGGAAGCTATTAGAGTTAAAACGACTGTCACCCTTGCGGGGGCCAGAGTCTCCTGATCTGGTTGTTGTTTTTAATCAAATAAACATGTTACCTTTTTCTCTGGGCTGGTTCTTTTCCCTGAGAAGCGAAAGAAATCCCACCATAGTAAAGAAAGAAATATATATTATGAAAGCCTCTGAAAACAGAGGAAATGCTGGAATAGGTATCACAGGACCTGTTGTCTCCACCCATGAGACGACTTCTATTTTTCCATTCTTGTTTATAACAGGAAAAGAAGTGAACCAAAGGAATTTCAGTTCCCTCATCTACATGTTCCCCAGTGTTGTGAATCTTCCAAGTAAAGAAAGCATCTGTCCATTCTTGTCCAGATTCAACTAACAGAAAACAAGGGTGCAGCCGGGCTTAGCTCAGGTCAAAGGGAAAGGAATGGAACAAGGTTACATGAGGTTTATAAAGGTGTCTGTGGGGATGCCTTAAGGGAATAGCAACCTTTGAAACTAAAGCCTGAAGACTGCCCCCCCAACTCCAGCATTTACAGTAAACAGTCCCATAACTGGGCGTGGTTGGTGAGTGTACAGTAACTAGGGTTGGTTGCCAGGCCATGTCATGTCATGCCTGGCAACCAGTGGAATGGTTGGGAGCAAGGACATGGGGGAGTAAAGATGTTTTCTATGTTACCATAGAATTTCCCACAATTCCTAGAGCTACCCTAGGTCACTGCTGGGTTTTTCCCAAAAGTGATGTAGCCATGTAAACAACATTGCCAAGTTTTGTTTTGTTTTCCTCCTAACTAGGGCAGCCACCAGGATGCCTTCCACCAGCGCCGGCCCCAGGTTCTTTTACGCACTAGGAGAGGCTGCCTTGTGGTGCCCCCCCCCCCGACAGATTTATATTTCTCCAAGAGGAATTTCAGAAATGCCTACTTCTAAATATGGCCAAACGTCAGCATGTTTTTGAGAGCACTGCCAAAGCAAGTCTACTCAAAAGTAAGTCCCATTTTAGTCAGTGGGGATTACTCTCGGGAAAGTTTCAGCCTTCGAAGATCATGACACTTCATACCTGGCTTTAGCCAAGTACCTTTCAGTATCCAGAGGGAACAAATTAAGGATGTGTTTAACACACAGCCTCTGAAGCCAGGGGAACATGAAGCTCAATCCAACAAGTAAACTTGGAAGTAAACCCTCCTGTGCACCCCCCCGTCCCACCAGGAGGCTGGCATCCCTCAGGGCTACGGGTACTTTCTCCCAAAGAGCCCTTCTTCCCAGGCATTGTTGAGGCATCAGGAAAGTCTCTGCTTCCCGGATATGTGGGAAGGGAAGAAACAACCCCGAGGATGTTCCCGCGGGTGCCCCGCTTTGGGCGTCAAGGACTAACGGGAAGGACTAAGTTTCCCAGACCAGGAAGTCCTGGATGGAGCTCTGCTTGCCGGGGGAACAGGGAGGGGGAGATGCCATTAAAAAACATGGGGGTGCAGTTAGACGTAGAACAGTTGGCGGACACCATCAATTGTTATAATTCTGATTGTTGTTATTTATTGGTGTTTCACTGTTGTTGAATGCTTGGTTTGTAGTTTTAGAAGCGGGAAAGAAAAGCAGTCCTTGAGTGCAACAAGGTGTTGAGGATTTGTCCTTGAATTTGTTTCCCCTCTTTGTCATTTTGCTTTTTTAAAAAGAAAACGTTCTATTCCAGGGTTTTGTTTTGTTTTTTAAGGAAGATTAAAACATCTTTTTATTTTTCAGTTTTTAAAAAATCTGATAATTTTTTTAAAGGAAAATGTGAGTTTCACCAGTTTTGTGTCTCTCGGGGGGGGGGGGAGACGATCCTGCCACACGGATCTGGTCCTGTGAAAACAACACCCGGGTCCAGGTGGTCTCCTCCTTAACTCGGGGTCGAAGCGTGGAGGCGCAAATCCGGATTCAGTCCACAGAATTCTGAAGCCTGCCAAGCCAGTGGTGTTTAGGGACACCCCCCTGCTCCCCCAGCACAGACAGGCAGGGCAGGGTGAGGGTGGGGGAAGAAGACTCCCTTCACTGCCTCCAGCCATTCTCTGAGGGAGGGAGGGTAGGCAGGGAGGGACCTAGGCGTCCGGCAGAGTGGGCCAGGATGGGGAGGTTGCTGAGTGGCATTGGGGGCCCCTCGGGTGAGTCCCCCCTCCAGGTGAGCTGAAATTCTGGGGGATCCCCAGGTCCCCCCTGGAGGCTGGCATCTCTCAGGGCTCCTGGGATCGAATCAGTTTAAACACCCAGCACTTTTCTCTCAAAGAGCCCCTCTTCCTAGGTGTTGTTTTGGCATCAGGAAGGTCTCTGCTGTTGAATCCCAGGTTTGTGATTCACAAATTGTGAAGGAGGGAGGGCGGCCCGGGCGGAAGGAAAGGGGCTGCTCTGACATGGCCCAGGCACAACTTTAAAGGAGGAATCGCAGCCCGGGCTTAAGGAGAGAGGGCGGCCCGGGCGGAAGGAAAGGGGCTGCTCCGATGCAGCCCAGGCGCAACTTGGAAGGAGTGAGGGTGGCCCAGGTGGAAAGGAGGGTGGCCCGGGCAGAAGGCGGGAGGGCGGTCAGTAGTGTTGGGGGAGAAGGAGGCAGCGGCTGGGGGGCTTTTGGCGGGGGGAGGGTGGCTCAGTTTGGCACCCCCATGATGGCCCCACCCTAGGCAAAAGTCTAATTCACCTAGCAGGTGGGCTGGCCCTGCCTTCCACCATAGCAGGAGGCCTGGCAGAACTAATAGAAATGCTGTCTATGTTAGTCCAATCAAGTCAAACCTGGAGGGCTCAGCAGATGTTATTTCTTCTACGGTAAATGCCTGCCCTAATGTGATCTGGATGTCCCAACCTAGACTGATCTCATCAGGTCTGGGCTGCTAAGCAGGGTCAGGCCTGGTTAGTATTTGGATGGCAGGGCACCAAGGAAGTCACTATGCAGAGGCAGGCAATGGCAAACCACCTCCGAACCTCTCTTGCTTTGAAAATTCTATGGAGTCATCATGAGTCAGCTGTGCCTTTGCCCTTTTCTCATAATAACCTGCTTATTTTCCTGAATATGAACACTGAAACTGCAGTCAGACATCACACAAAGCTTTAGTTTGCTGCCGCAGGCTTTTCCTTGGGCTCATGAAGTCTTCCTCCCCTCTTTCTGGCACAGAATCTGAATAAGGATTCCTGATTTGAAATGTATTTTATTTTATTTCATTCCGTTTATATCCTGCCCGACTCCACGAGCGGGTTCAAGGTGGCTTACAACATTCAGTAAAACAACCATTAATCATTCAACAATAAATAATAATTCATAAAATCAACGGATGCAGTTAAAAACTCCTGATGGCAGCTTGACAATTTCTAATTACAGCGCCTGCTACGCTAATGTTAGGAAGGGCACATTTCTCTTACAGAGACCCAAGTCAGCTGGTGCTGGTGCCAGTTGGTAAAGGCAGTGCCCTGAAGCAGGAAGGCAATTGGGCAGATTAAGCAAGTGAAGCAGGGAAGGCCGATGTTGTTTGGACATCCACCACCTCAGCCAAAGGCCTGGTGGAACAGCTCAATTTTGCAGGCCCTGTGGAATTGTATTAAATACCACAGGGCCCTGATCTCAACCAGGAGCATTTTCTTGTTGTTGTTGTTCAGTCGCACAGTCGAGTCCGACTCTTCGCGACCCCATGGACCAGATTACGCCAGGCCCTCCTGTCTTCCGCTGTCCGCTGAAGTTTGCTCAATTTCATGTTCGTTGCATCGATGACACTGTCTAACCATCTCATTCTTTGCCGTCCCCTTCTTCTTTGACCTTCAATCTTTCCCAGCATCAGGGTCTTCTCCAGTGAATGCTCCCTTCTCATTTGGTGGCCAAAGTATTTGAGCTTCAGCTTCAGGATCTGGCCTTCCAGGGAACAGTCAGGGTTGATTTCTTTTAGGATTGACTGATTTGATCTCCTTGCAGTCCAAGGGACTCTCAAGAGTCTTCTCCAGCACCATAGTTCAAAAGAATCTATTCTTCGGCGCTCGGCCTTCCTTATAGTCCAACTCTCACAGCCATACATTACTACGGGGAATACCATTGCTTTGACCATGCGGACTTTTGTTGGCAAGGTGATGTCTCTGCTTTTTATCATGCTGTTTAGGTTTGCCATCGCTTTCCTCCCAAGGAGCAGGCGTCTTTTAATTTCATGGCTGCAGTCACCATCTGCAGTGATCTGGGATCCTAGGAACGTGAAGTCTGTCACTACTTCTACGACTTCCCCTTCTATTTGCCAAGAGTGATGGGGCCAGATGCCATGATCTTAGTTTTTTTGATGTTGAGCTTCAAGCCCACTTTTGCGCTCTCCTCTTTCACCCTGAGCAAGAGGCTCTTTAGATCCTCTTCACTTTCTGCCATCAGAGTGGTATCATCTGCATATCTGAGGTTATTGATCTTTTCCCCAGCAATCTTAACTCCAGCTTGTGATTCATCCAGGCCAGCATTTCGCATGATGTACTCTGCATATAAATTAAATAAGCAAGGTGACAATATACATCCTTGTCGTACTCCTTTTCCTATGCTAAACCAATCAGTTGTTCCATATCCGGTTCTAACTGTTGCTTCTTGACCCTTATACAGGTTTCTCAGGAGACATATGAGGTGGTCTGGTACTCCCATCTCTTTAAGAACCTGCCATAATTTATTGTGATCCACACAATCAAAGGCTTTAGCATAGTCAATGAAGCAGAAGTAGATGTTTTTCTGGTATTCTCTTGCTTTCTCCATAATCCAGCGAATGTTGGCAATTTGATCTCTAGTTCCTCTACCTCTTCTAAACCCAGCTTGTACTTCTGGCAGTTCTCTATCCACGTACTGTTGGAGCCTAGCTTGTAGGATTTTGAGCATGACCTTGCTAGCGTGTGAAATGAGTGCAATTGTGCGATAGTTTGAACATTCCTTGACGTTGCCCTTCTTTGGGATTGGAATGTAAACTGACCTTTTCCAATCCTGTGGCCACTGTTGTGTTTTCCAAATTTGTTGGCAAATTGAGTGCAGCACTTTAACAGCATCTTCTTTTAAGACTTTGAATAACTCAGCTGGGATACCATCACCTCCACTAGCTTTGTTGTTAGTAATGCTTTCTAAGGCCCATTTAACTTCGCTTTCCAGGATGTCTGGCTCAAGGTCAGTGATTATACCATCGTGGTTGTCAAGGACATCGAGGTCCTTCTTGTATAGTTCTTCTGTGTATTCTTGCCATCTTTTCCTAATCTCTTCTGCTTCTGTTAGGTCCCTACCGTTTTTGTCCTTTATCATGGCCAGCTTTGCATGGAACGTTCCCTTGATTTCTCCAATTTTCTTGAAGAGATCTCTAGTCCTTCCCAATCTATTGTTTTCCTCTATTACTTTGCATTGTTCATTCAGGAAAGCCTCCTTATCTCTCCTTGCTGTTCTCTGGAAATCTGCATTCAGTTGGGCAAATCTTTCCTTTTCCCCATTGCCTTTAGCTTTCCTTCTTTCCTCTGCTATGTGTAAAGCCTCATCAGACAGCCACTTTGCTTTTTTGCATTTCTTTTTCTTTGGGATGGCGGTGAGTGCTGCCTCCTTTACAATGTCACGGACCTCTGTCCATAGTTCTTCAGGCACTCTGTCTATCAAATCTAGTCCCTTAAACCTATTCTTCACCTCTACTGTATATTCATCGGGGATGCGATCTAGGTCAAATCTGAATGGCCTTGTGGTTTTCCCAACTTTCTTCAATTTAAGTCTGAATTTTGCAATGAGTAGCTCATGATCTGAGCCACAGTCAGCTCCAGGTCTTGTTTTTACTGACTGGATAGAGCTTCTCCATCTTTGACTGCAAATTATATAGTCAATCTGATTTCGGTGTTGCCCATCTGGTGATGTCCATGTGTAGAGACGCCTCTTAGGTTGTTGGAAAAGGGTGTTTGCTATGACCAGCGTGTTCTCTTGACAAAACTCTGTTAGCCTTTGCCCTGCTTCATTTTGTTCTCCAAGGCCAAACTTGTCTGTTATTCTGGTTACCTTTTGATTTCCTACTTTAGCATTCCAGTCCCCTATGATGATGAGGACATCATTTTTTGGTGTTAGTTCTACGAGCTGTTGTAGGTCTTCGTAGAACTGGTCCACTTCAGCCTCTTCTGCAGCAGTGGTTGGGGCATAGACTTGGATTACTGTGATGTTGAATGGTTTGCCTTGGATTCGGACCGAGATCATTCTGTCATTTTTGAGATTGTATCCCAATACTGCCTTTCTCACTCTCTTGTTGACTATAAAGGCCACACCATTTTTTCTACGGGATTCCTGGCCACAGTAGTAGATATAATGGTCTTCTGAGTTAAATTCGCCCATTCCTGTCCACTTTAGTTCACTGATTCCCAAGATGTCGATGTTCATTCTTGCCATCTCATTTTTGACCACATCAAGCTTACCTTGATTCATAGATCTTACATTCCAGGTTCCTATGCAGTATTGTTCTTTGCAGCATCGAACTTTCCTTTCACCGTCAGACACATCCACAACTGAGCGTCCTTTCGGCTTTGGCCCAGCCGCTTCACTCTTTCTGGGGTTACTCGTACTTGCCCTCTGCTCTTCCTCAGTAGCATATTGGACACCTTCCGACCTGAGGGGCTCATCTTCCGGCGTCATATCTTTTAGCCTTTTGTTACTGTCCATGGGGTTTTCTTGGCAAAGATACTGGAGTGGGTTTCCATTTCCTTCTCCAGGGGATCACGCTTGGTCTGAGTTCTCTGCTGTGGCCTGTCCGTTCTGGGTGGCCCTCCACGGCATAGCCCACAGCCTCATCGAACCACGCAAGCCCCCTCGCCACGACAAGGCAGTGATCCATGAGGGAGCGGAGCATTTTCTACCAGGCAACAAATTCCATTTCCCTGTGGTGTACGAGTACCACCACTCATATGAACTGGAGTTTTATTCACTCCTCACATACCTGGATTCTAAACCATGGTTTATTTGTGGTTTCAAATCTTACTGTGTAAGGTTTAATCAAACTCTGTTTCACCACAGTGTCTACATTGCTATGTCATGAGAAACTGGAGTTGTTTAGAGCCAGGAATGCTTTGTCATGCTTCATGTAAGAAGAAGAGAGTGCGGGGTTTGTGTGGGCACAAGAAACAAAGGACATTTGTGTCTGTCATATCAAATTGCTGCTTAAGGTGATGTCTGAATGCAGTTCGAAAGAATGTCAAAGCAATTCCAAATGGGTTTTGCCAGCTGAGTAGATGTGTAGGTATCCTGTTTCCTTTAACGAAACCTGTTTTCAGAGAATGGAAAAAAATAACCGCTAAAAGATTTCTTCCAGTTACTAAATAACTTCTGTTTCCTGCATTTTCTTGACACCCACTGTTGTCAGCAGATAATCTCTAACCTCAAATTACAATTTGGGAGTTTATCTAAACAATAAAGTAAGTTTGTCCAAACAAAGAAGAAAAATAAAGGTGTGTGGGGGGGTGGTATTTAGACCTTGTATGATGGTGGAAAGTGCCATCAAGTTAAAGCTGACTTATGGTGACCCTGTAGTGTTTTCAAGGCAAGAGACATTCAGAGATGGTTTGCCTGCCTCCATGTCATGCCCCTGGTATTCCTTGGAGGTCTCCCATCCAAATACTAGCCACGGCTGTCCCTGCTTAGCTTCCAAGATCTGACAAGCCTGGGCTATCCAGGTCAGGACCTAGATCTTTTATAGACTAGTCTATATGATGTTTTTTGTGTCTATAAGAAAATGTTCTTGTATGAATTTCTAAACAAGATCTGAGAATTTAATTAGACATTTGGCACAAATGTGTATGTTCAGGAGTGCCATCTCCAGATTGGGAAATTCCTGGAGATTTGGGGACCGAGCCTAGAGACGGCAGATTTTGAGAAGGGGATGGAGTTCAGCAGGGATGTGATACCCCTCTAGGACTTGAGTTTCTCCAAGACTCTAAAGTTGTATCATGGGATCCACCCTTGTTGTTGTTCAGTCGCACAGTCGAGTCCGACTCTTCGCGACCCCATGGACCAGATTACGCCAGGCCCTCCTGTCTTCCGCTGTCCGCTGAAGTTTGCTCAATTTCATGTTCGTTGCATCGATGACACTGTCTAACCATCTCATTCTTTGCCGTCCCCTTCTTCTTTGACCTTCAATATTTCCCAGCATCAGGGTCTTCTCCAGTGAATGCTTCCTTCTCATTTGGTGGCCAAAGTATTTGAGCTTCAGCTTCAGGATTTGGCCTTCCAGGGAACAGTCAGGGTTGATTTCTTTTAGGATTGACTGATTTGATCTCCTTGCAGTCCAAGGGACTCTCAAGAGTCTTCTCCAGCACCATAGTTCAAAAGAATCTATTCTTCGGCGCTCGGCCTTCCTTATAGTCCAACTCTCACAGCCATACATTACT
This sequence comes from Gekko gecko, assembly GCA_029375565.1. NCBI lineage: Eukaryota > Metazoa > Chordata > Lepidosauria > Squamata > Gekkonidae > Gekko > Gekko gecko. The sequence goes on along the minus strand of JAPDNY010000001.1, from coordinate 293,322,155 downwards.
ACGGGGAATACCATTGCTTTGACCATGCGGACTTTTGTTGGCAAGGTGATGTCTCTGCTTTTTATCATGCTGTTTAGGTTTGCCATCGCTTTCCTCCCAAGGAGCAGGCGTCTTTTAATTTCATGGCTGCAGTCACCATCTGCAGTGATCTGGGATCCTAGGAACGTGAAGTCTGTCACTACTTCTACGACTTCCCCTTCTATTTGCCAAGGAGTGATGGGGCCAGATGCCATGATCTTAGTTTTTTTGATGTTGAGCTTCAAGCCCACTTTTGCGCTCTCCTCTTTCACTCTGAGCAAGAGGCTCTTTAGATCCTCTTCACTTTCTGCCATCAGAGTGGTATCGTCTGCATATCTGAGGTTATTGATCTTTTCCCCAGCAATCTTAACTCCAGCTTGTGATTCATCCAGGCCAGCATTTCGCATGATGTACTCTGCATATAAATTAAATAAGCAAGGTGACAGTATACATCCTTGTCGTACTCCTTTTCCTATGCTAAACCAATCAGTTGTTCCATATCCGGTTCTAACTGTTGCTTCTTGACCCTTATACAGGTTTCTCAGGAGACATATGAGGTGGTCTGGTACTCCCATCTCTTTAAGAACCTGCCATAATTTATTGTGATCCACACAATCAAAGGCTTTAGCATAGTCAATGAAGCAGAAGTAGATGTTTTTCTGGTATTCTCTTGCTTTCTCCATAATCCAGCGAATGTTGGCAATTTGATCTCTAGTTCCTCTACCTCTTCTAAACCCAGCTTGTACTTCTGGCAGTTTTCTATCCATGTACTGTTGGAGCCTAGCTTGTAGGATTTTGAGCATGACCTTGCTAGCGTGTGAAATGAGTGCAATTGTGCGATAGTTTGAACATTCCTTGACGTTGCCCTTCTTTGGGATTGGAATGTAAACTGACCTTTTCCAATCCTGTGGCCACTGTTGTGTTTTCCAAATTTGTTGGCAAATTGAGTGCAGCACTTTAACAGCATCTTCTTTTAAGACTTTGAATAACTCAGCTGGGATACCATCACCTCCACTAGCTTTGTTGTTAGTAATGCTTTCTAAGGCCCATTTAACTTCGCTTTCCAGGATGTCTGGCTCGAGGTCAGTGATTATACCATCGTGGTTGTCAAGGACATCGAGGTCCTTCTTGTATAGTTCTTCTGTGTATTCTTGCCATCTTTTCCTAATCTCTTCTGCTTCTGTTAGATCCCTACCGTTTTTGTCTTTTATCATGGCCAGCTTTGCATGGAACGTTCCCTTGATTTCTCCAATTTTCTTGAAAAGATCTCTAGTCCTTCCCAATCTATTGTTTTCCTCTATTACTTTGCATTGTTCATTCAGGAAAGCCTCCTTATCTCTCCTTGCTGTTCTCTGGAAATCTGCATTCAGTTGGGCAAATCTTTCCTTTTCCCCATTGCCTTTAGCTTTCCTTCTTTCCTCTGCTATGTGTAAAGCCTCATCAGACAGCCACTTTGCTTTTTTGCATTTCTTTTTCTTTGGGATGGCGGTGAGTGCTGCCTCCTTTACAATGTCACGGACCTCTGTCCATAGTTCTTCAGGCACTCTGTCTATCAAATCTAGTCCCTTAAACCTATTCTTCACCTCTACTGTATATTCATCGGGGATGCGATCTAGGTCAAATCTGAATGGCCTTGTGGTTTTCCCAACTTTCTTCAATTTAAGTCTGAATTTTGCAATGAGTAGCTCATGATCTGAGCCACAATCAGCTCCAGGTCTTGTTTTTACTGACTGGATAGAGCTTCTCCATCTTTGACTGCAAATTATATAGTCAATCTGATTTCGGTGTTGCCCATCTGGTGATGTCCATGTGTAGAGACGCCTCTTAGGTTGTTGGAAAAGGGTGTTTGCTATGACCAGCGTGTTCTCTTGACAAAACTCTGTTAGCCTTTGCCCTGCTTCATTTTGTTCTCCAAGGCCAAACTTGTCTGTTATTCCGGTTACCTTTTGATTTCCTACTTTAGCATTCCAGTCCCCTATGATGATGAGGACATCATTTTTTGGTGTTAGTTCTACGAGCTGTTGTAGGTCTTCGTAGAACTGGTCCACTTCAGCCTCTTCTGCAGCAGTGGTTGGGGCATAGACTTGGATTACTGTGATGTTGAATGGTTTGCCTTGGATTCGGACCGAGATCATTCTGTCATTTTTGAGATTGTATCCCAATACTGCCTTTCTCACTCTCTTGTTGACTATAAAGGCCACACCATTTTTTCTACGGGATTCCTGGCCACAGTAGTAGATATAATGGTCTTCTGAGTTAAATTCGCCCATTCCTGTCCACTTTAGTTCACTGATTCCCAAGATGTCAATGTTCATTCTTGCCATCTCATTTTTGACCACGTCAAGCTTACCTTGATTCATAGATCTTACATTCCAGGTTCCTATGCAGTATTGTTCTTTGCAGCATCGAACTTTCCTTTCACCGTCAGACACATCCACAACTGAGCGTCCTTTCGGCTTTGGCCCAGCCGCTTCACTCTTTCTGGGGTTACTCGTACTTGCCCTCTGCTCTTCCTCAGTAGCATATTGGACACCTTCCGACCTGAGGGGCTCATCTTCCGGCGTCATATCTTTTAGCCTTTTGTTACTGTCCATGGGGTTTTCTTGGCAAAGATACTGGAGTGGGTTGCCATTTCCTTCTCCAGGGGATCACGCTTGGTCTGAGTTCTCTGCTGTGGCCTGTCCGTCCTGGGTGGCCCTCCACGGCATAGCCCACAGCCTCATCGAACCACGCAAGCCGCCTCGCCACGACAAGGCAGTGATCCATGAGGGAGGGGATCCACCCTACAGACCTCCCATTTAATCTAGGGGAATTGATCAGCACTCTAGAGATCAGTTGTAATTCCAGTTGGCAGAGTGTTGATATGCAGTAAAGTGAAGCACAAGCTGTTTAAAGAATAAAGTTGATCTATTAAGAAGAGAACAAACTTTGTTAGCCAAAGAGAAAGAGAAGAAAGAAAAGAGAAGTCTAACTGTCTGGCTAGCTAGGAGAGAATCAGTAATGAAGAGATCTCAGCATGAGCAAGAAAAAGCCCAGCTGAGCTAATCAAGAGACAGGAAGGAGACTATTTGAAAATAGTAGGAAGTCCCTAATCTCATTATGCTAACTAGTGTCCCTTTTGCTGCCCCCTGTAGGATGTTCTTGTCATTTTCTTTATCTATGCACGATAGACCTTGCATATTCCAACAATTCCAAGAGAACCTGAGGCCATACTTTGAGGCTGGTAACCCTGTGTGTATTAGAGCACCAGTGCAGAGAAACAACTTCAGGAGGAGGCAGTTTTAAGCAGAGAACTGGAATGGTGAGGGTTGTTTAACTGTTTTCCAAAGGCTGGTCTGTATACTCACCAACCAACAATTACCCTGAAGAGTCATACCTATTTGTTAAAACAGAAAGCGCACATTTCAAGGGCTCACTGCACATTATAAGCAAATACATCATGTATTAGAGCTCCCAGGACCAGGGCACTAGTAGTGTCTATTTCATGTGCCCCTAAATGGCACTCTGGTATAATATTAGGATTGTTTCAGGCCAGATGTGATTATTCTTTATATCCTTATACCCCTATTGTTGGTTATTAGGAGGAATTAAAGGAAAATAGCAGCTTTACACAGAGTTTCAGCCTTCTAGGCCTATTGCCTCCAAAGAACAGGACTGAAGTGCAAATGTTCTTAAGCACTCTGAGGTTCTGTGATTTAATATAGAATCTATCATAGAGTAGGCCTTTGAACTAATGTTATGATCTCCTCTAATACTCACATGCATTGAAATCCCTTGCTCCTGCCTTGCTGAAATTGCGCCCCTGGCCATTTACTTTATTACTTTTTTATTTATGTTTGATATAGTATATTTGACTCTAAGGAATAGCTAAAAGTCATTCTGTGGAGAAGTATATGGGTCCCATTTTACAGTACTTTACAGTATTTTGCTCCCTGCAGCTGTTCTATAGCAACTGGGACAGTGAAGTCTCTTCCCCTCCCCCTCCCCTCCCCCTCATATTACTCAACAGAACTGGGATGTTTACCTCTGATCAAAGGTACAAAAACTGGGCTTTATATAGCAACAAGAGCATCAGCATAGCCTGTTCGTTCACCACTGAATGGCCGTGTGGGGCGGAGAGTCCCCTACAACAATATGCGCTGTTGTGTTTTGAAGAGGGGAGGAGAAAGCCAAATTTAATGGTCAGATCCTATTTGATTAGTTTTTGAGGAATCCCAAGGCCAGCAGAGAACTTCAGATGATCACAAGGGCTGCACGTTCTATCCCCTCCACCATGTTTGGAAGATAACATGAAACTCAGTCTCTTCTTGCTGACAGCCATATGACATAATCTCCTCTCCACTACACGTTAAAAGAATCTGAACGAGGTCAAAAGGCATTACAAATGATATTGTGAACGTTCACTGTTTTCTTTGCTGGTAGGGCTGCCAGCTCCAGGTTGGGAAATTCTTGGAGGCTTGGGGGTGGAGCCTAGAGAGGGCAGGGTTTGGGTAGGAAGGGACCTCAACCAGATATAATGCCATAGAGGCCAACTTTCCAGAGCAGCCATATTTTCCAGGGGAACTGATCCGTAGAGTCTGGGGATCAGTCGTAATTCCAGGCGATGTCCAGGCCCCACTTGGAGGTTGCAAACCCTATTGCCGGGTACAAACCAGACTGGCCAAATAATATCCAAATGCAACAAAGTGTATGGATCCTTTGCATTTTTTTATAAAAAAAACAGTTTTATTTGGATACAGTGGGACAGTGTCAGTAAAGAAATATGTTCATTAAACTATAGGGTCTTGAGTCCGCAATTGCAGAATGCAACCTACAGTTGAGTTCAATTTGTGTTGGGCAACTCTAAGATTTAACTGTCGTCAGGGATGGGTGATGAAGAAATGATAAACAATAATGTTTCTTTATTACACTGATTTCAGTAAATCATGAAGACATCCTTAGTCCTGATCTCTTATATCATATGCAGTTTTGACATCTCATCTCAGAAAAAAGCTACAATGGAGGAACTGAAAAGGATACAGGAAACAGCAGCTAGGGGTCAGCCGGAGATGATGGCATCCCCAGGTCTGACCCATGGACACTGCTATACACGAGCTAAAAAGAGGACTTCCCAGCAAAGAGTATACATAAAGGAAAAGCTGTGGAATGGGACACTGAACAAGGCAAAAAGGCCTATTGTGCTATGAAACAATTTAAATGATCAGTAAATGCAAATTACAATATGCAAAGAATACAAAATAGAGTAAATATACAATACAAAAATGTGAATAAATGTATAGTGAAGATCCCAGGTATTAGCTTCATTTCGAGTATCTTCTTCACAGACGTTTTGATACACATGCTAAAAATACAGACAATAATATTACATAATGTGCCATTTTAAATTCTAGTGGGGTAATTTAAAAATGCAGCAAGGGCCCAATGAGATCATTTTGTTGTGCACCCCCCCACCTGCGTTTTTAAGTGCTGAAAGAGCCATGGTAGCTGTTTCAGCACTGGGGGGGGGGCACCAGACCACCTCATCCTGCTGTGCTGCAGCCCCATGGCATTTTAATTGCCTTATTCGGTAGACCAGCATCCAGGGGTTGGACACTATCAAGTCTAGGTTAGTCCTGACCATGCAGTCACAGGGTGGGGCAGAAAGAAGAAGAAGAAGAAGAGATTGGATTTATACCCCACCCTTCACTGCCCAAAGGCGTCTCAGAGCGGTTTACAAACTCCTTTCCCTTCCCCTCCCCACAACAGACACCCTGTGAGGTAGGTGGGGCTGAGAGAACTTCTGACAGAAACTGTCCTTGAGAGAACAGCTGTGCCAGAGCTTGTGACTGACCCAAGGTCACATCAGCAGGTGCAAGTGGAGGAGCGGGGAATCAAACCCGGTTCTCCCAGATAAGAGTCCGCACACTTAACCACTACACCAAACTGGCTCCCAGCTGTCCCCAGGCTCCATTCCCCTGACAGTTGGGGGGAACAGAGCAAAAGCTGACTCAGTGCAGTGGCTGCTTACCTGCCCCACTTCCTCTCCATGGCTGCTCACCCATACCACACAGGGACCATGTGCATTTGTTCCTGCCAACAAGCAAGTGACTCTGCGTATAAGTGGTACCAATATTTCTGTTTACCAGTATATGTTCTGTTCAGTTTCTGCACCCCAAACTGCAGCTTGAAATTATGACTACCCAGTCTCGAGAGCCAGTTTGGTGTAGTGGTCTAATCTGGGAGAATCGGGTTTGATTCCCCACTCCTCCATTTGCACCTGTTAGATGACCTTGGGCAAGCCATAGTTCTGCCAGAGCTGTTCTTGAAAAAGAGCAGTTTCTGTTAGAGTTCTCTCAGCCCCACCTACTTCACAGGGTGTCTGTTGTGGGGAGGGGAAGGAAAAGGAGTTTATAAACCACTCTGAGACTCCTTTGGGTAGTGAAGGGCAGGGTATAAACCCAGTCTCCTCCTCCTCCTCCTCCTCCTCCTCCTCCTTCTCTTGTGTGGCAGGTTACAAAAATGGGATATATGTGGTTTTGTGATTCATTGAACACACTGATGTGCAAGCCTGAAGTATAGCCCCATAAGACAGAAGAGGAGGAGCCAGTGGCGGGGGCGGGGGGACAGCTGAAACCAAAACCTCCAAACATCATGAGTCAGATCAAAAAATTGCATTCCACTATCAGTGGAGCCTTCTTCTGGTGTAAGAGGTGGGATTTAGTGTTCCTCCTCCAGACGAAAGCTCCACCATTCATGGAACAGTACCTTTGGCTTCAGTCCCCTTGGGTACTAAATAGTGGACAGAAACTAATACATGTTTTGAGGTATCGTAAGATCCCTGAATCTGACTGCCGATCAGGTTTGTGTGAGCATCAGGCTTTATGGGGGCCATGCTGTGTTGATTCAAGGATGCTTCACAATTGATTGTTTGGTGGACCATGCAACTATGTCTACCTAGCTTCACAATATCCTTTTTTGCATTCCAGTATTCATCCCAACTCAGAGGTGCTGTCAAGTGACGTTCCTAGCATACAGAACACCCTGTCCCTCTAAAATATAAGCTCTCCTTCTTTGGGGTAATATTATAATTTACATGATTATTATATCCAACGCTAAATGCTCAGCAGGCTGGCTGAACAAGGTGCCTCGGTGATTGTTTTGCCCTTCCGTGCCTTCTTCACGCTGCCGCTGGCTGAGCCAGCCCTGAGTGGCCTTCTGTGGATATTGCAAAGCGGCTCCAGGACTCTAACCTTTGGACCTAATGTAATTTGCTCTGAACTTTCTAAACCGTTTGGCTCAGCTGCTTGCAAGGGAGTATATAAGGACAGATCCAAGAAGGAGATGCTCAGTCTCGCTGACGCTGGGCCGGGAGGAAGACGGGAGAGGGCGGAGGAGCCAAAGGGTCCCCTGCTCAACATGGGCCCCCCACAGCTGTGGCTGCTCCTGCTGCTCAGCAGTGGTGCTTTGGCACGTAAGTAGCATCTTGGCATGACTGTGGAGGAGGGGAGGGGGCTACTGGATGGTGCTGTACATGAGAGATGATCCCCATGTGTATTTGACCTTGAGACTGACATGGGCTGGGTAGGCCAAGGAGAATCAGCAGGTCACAGTGATGTGGATGTTTCCTTGTACTGTAGCCTGTTGCCATGAGGGACTGTGACCAATGCTCCCTCTAAACTGTAGAGTCTTGTGGGCAAAAGTTCTACTTTTTGAGCTACTGGCCTTAAAGTTATGAGCGAGTGATTTGGCTACTGCGTCAATTCGTTTGCTCTGGAGCCATCCTTCCTGAGCGAAGACAAAAATGTGTGAGCTGGAGGCTAGAAAGCTGTGAGCTGGCTCACACTAACTCAGCTTAGAGGAAACAATGATTGTGACTTCTTGTTAGATCTTTTGAAATCTGATACGAACCCACATTCACTGCATTTGGTGGATGACTGATTTCTTTTACGTCCTGTATGCTGTTAGCCTGGTGTGGCTTTTGCCTGTCTGTATGCACTGTGTGTGGCCCCCTCTTCTCATTTAAAGAGGCCTTTGAGATTATATAACCATTTTATTGGTCTGCAGTGACGTGATCAGGTAGCACAGTTTGCAGGATGGTGTTCAGTGGCAGGACTCCACATCTGCCAAGGGACTCAGTTTATTAGATGTTGATCAGTCCCCAAAGTACCTCTTTGTTTTGGAATTTCTCTATGGAGCAAAAAAGGGGGGAAAATCGACGGTCTACCTTAATGAAATTGGAACGGGGCTACTAAAACCTTGAGATTTAAAACCAATGCACAGTATACCATACTGGCTAGAATATTTGTTGCAATTGATAGCTGCAAACCAATATCCCCGGGGACATCCTAACGGGACAGTCTTATGGAGACATGTTTAGGAATAAATCCCAATGGATACAGAGGCTACCGTTTTCCGAGTACGTGCACATAAAGAGGCTTTGAGCAAACATAGCAAAAGGGAGCTTTGACTCTTGATAGTTTAAACCTTGAAAATCTTGTTGGTCTCTAAGGTGCTATGGGACTCGAATCGAAGAGAGCAAACAGTATTCATGATTAGGGCGTCAGTCCAGTTTAAATCCGTGATCTCACTGACTCAAGATTACAGCATAATCCTAATCCGAACACCCATCAGTTTGGATAGAACTTTTTTTCCCAAATGAGCATGCTTAGGATCAGGGTGCAAGCATGGTGTAGTTGCCTATGGTGTAGCTTCCTTTTTGTTTGATTGTTCAAAGTATTTCGGGCGGCGGGACTGTGGCTTATACCGTGGCTTGGAAACTCAGACCTATCAAAGGGGAAAGTGGCTTGGCCTATTAAAGCTGCCCTGAGCGTAACTTGCGGATTCACTGGAATAGCAACAAATCGGCTCCTGGATTTAAAAAATGTTTGTTTAGATACTCTGCTGGATAAATGGATCCTTTTAAGTATTCAGGCAAAGCCTGCAGTTAATCACATACCAGTACTGTCTACAGTCAGACTGCCTCTGAAGAGCAAGAGTCCCTTTAACAATGTCCTATCCTTTGAAAGCAAACATTTTAAGAAGTCTTACTGGCTGAAAGCAGAATGTTCATTTGTATGGCATACAGATAAGATGGTTTGCAATATGTTTATTTTCAATTACACAGTCGGTTACATCTACTGATACCCTGCATTTTTCTTACTCATGCATTGGCTGGCATCCATCGTAGCATTTCTGGGGATGGAAGGATTTTGGCATTGTGGTACATGACTTTCCTGCCTCCCAGCTCCTGCTCCAGCCCCCCCACAATTTAGGGTTGCCAACTTCCAGGTGGGGCCTGGAGATCTCCCAGAATTAGAATTCAATTCCATGCGACAGAGATCAGTTCCCATGGAGAAAATGGTTGCTTTGGAGAGTGGACTCTATGGCAGTATACCCTGTCAAGGTCCCTCCTCAAACCCCAACCTGCCCAGACTCTACCCCCAAAATCTCCAACATACCTGAGTGACTGCCTTTCCTCATATGTACCCCAGAGAGCACTTTGGTCAGGGTCACAAAACTGTCTGGCCCTCCCTGGTCCCAAGGATGCCAGGCTGTCAGTGACCAGGGCAAGGGCTTTTTCGGTGGTGGCTCCACACTGGGGGAATGAGCTCCCAGAAGAGACCAGGTCCCTGCGGGACCTTTTACAGGCCTGCAAGACGGTGCTCTTCCACCAGGCCTTTAATTAGGAGCTGCTGCCACCATTACCACCACCATTATGACCATCATTATCCCCATCAACGTGTAGAGCCCGGTACCTGGTCTACCACTGACAGCCTGAGCCTGCCACTCAGATTTGAGATGACCAGTGAGCTGAACACACAGACTATCTATACAATGTATAGCGCCATCTATATGATAGGAGAACACCACTGCTAGCACTTTATATTGATATAATATGATTTTAATGAATTGCTTTAGAAGTTTTATGATATTGAATGTTGTTATGTTTTATTGTTGTAAACCGCCCTGAGCCTGCTTAGGTGGGGAGGGTGGGGTACAAATTTGAAGGAATAAATAAATAAATAAATACAATATTTCCCAACCCAGAGATGGCAACCCTAGCAGAGATGAAAATCCTATCTATGGAAATGTTCCAGTGGATCCAAGTTATTACAATTCGCTGATGTAAAAGATTGGCCCTTATTCATTCTTAATTAACCAGAGGTTTATAAAGTGAAATTAGCCTGGCAACTCAATCTATAGATCAGTCAATATCTTATCTCAATTGGACCTTGCTTTAGGCTTGTGAAGTCAAATAAATGGTATGTGGAAAGTGTATGGTATCTCTTAGATTCACATATAATTGGAATGATGGTTGTCCTTTTTGCATTTCTGTTCCAGTTCTTAGAACATCAGAACATCAGAATCACCCTGTAGTCTCGCTATACACTACTGAAATCTGGGGGGTTTAGACCAATTATATCCCCAGGACCAAATGTTGTATAGTCTGCTCTCCCCAAAGTATAGGCATTAACCAGGTACTTTTATCACCCTGCCTATAAGCTCTTGCAAAATCTTTCCAAAGTACAAATTGTTGCAAAATCCCACACAATCTTCCTCTTTATGGCTGTTCTGCTTCTAGGATAAACCAGCGATGGGGAAAGGAGGGCCGCACCAAGAATACACCAAGCAACAGGAGACAAATTGGTGCAGTTGGGAGAATGAATTTTAATTCACTCCAAGACTCCCACACATTTCACATATACTGCATCAGGGGGATCGGAAATAAATGCAAGAATAAATAAAAAAACTTTAAAAGTATTAATTTTAAAATACGCTTTTAAAAGACAGAAATTCAGAATCCCACTGATGAAGCATATACAAAACACACAGGGTGTGTGAATTAAAATTCATTCTCCCACTACACCATTTCTTTCCTCCCTTCCTCCCTTCCTCCCTTCCTCCCTTCCTCCCTTCCTCCCTTCCTCCCTCCCTCCCTCCCTCCCTCCCTCTCTTTCTTTCTTTCTTTCTTTCTTTCTTTCTTTCTTTCTTTCTTTCTTTCTTTCTTTCTTTCTTTCTTTCTTTCTTTCTTTCTTTCTTTCTTTCTTTCTTTCTTTTGTATTGTAATAAACCAGTCATTTTACATTTGGTTCTGAATACCAGTTGCTGCTGGGCTTGAAAGGCAGTGTAAAACTAACTGCAATTTAATTTTCCTTTACAGAACATGACGGGTCAGAAGGTGAAAATCCAGCTTGTTCAAGTAAGCCCTTATCTGTTTCTTTTATGCCAGACCTCGTTCAAGTTGCCCAGTGACTTCTCGGTTGTATCTTTCGTAGAGGAAATATCCGCATACATGACGGAGTCGTTAGCCCACCGTGTTTTCTGTAGATGTACAATCTTGTCTGTCGGGAAATCAGTTCTGCGTGTAGAAGCCTGCTGTGGTCAGCACTGATTAATTAGACATGGTGGCAGCCCCCTTCCCCACAAAGCAGTTTTTAAACTGGTTTCTCCATACACGTAGTGGTTAAGAGTGGCGGACTCTTGCATTGTACAGATTTTTGTTAGGGCAGTTTTAAAAGTTACTTTGATTCAAAATTAAAAGAAATAATGTACATTTTATCCAAGGTGCATGCAGGCAAATTCTGTTCTCACTTTCCCAACTAATTTCCCACTTGCCTATCAGTTTACACTGAGATGCTACAGTAAATGTCCAAAATAGGAGGAGGCTGACAATCATATGTGAATTCTAGTAATCTCAGACAACTTTTTGAATTTCTGAAAATTTGAGACTCACTGAATACTGTTACCTGTTATAACTATTAGCATTCACATTGGGATGTCCCATATGTGGGCCAATAAAATAGATTAATCTGGAGTTGGTCCTCAGTTTTGGACATTTTATATATAATAAGAGCTTGAAAATAAATGGCTGACAAATTGAAACATGGACATGACAGAGGTCAAGAATCAGGAAATGTTGATGAACAACCTCTGTAAAGAAACATGTTTGTTCCTGACTGCTTGGCTTGATACATGGTGTTCATATTGAGGGTCAAAGTATATGATGAGCTGGTGATTTGCTATCTGTCCCCGATAAGCTTTGCTTTTCCTAGTACAGTGCTTTAGCACCATCTACAGACCATCATGGCTAACTTGCCTTTTCAACCCCAGCTCAGAAAAATGTTATGCATTGATCAATTTTCTCTCAACCATTTCGAAAAATTGGATCCAAGTCCTTTAAATCCAATAGCATTCAAGCCACATTTAATTTTCAAAAAATAAGAATTGGTAGGCATCAGTAGTGGAAAGAATGATCTTACAAACAGCAGAGGAAAAGATTGTGTTGTCCCATAAGTATGGGAGGCAAAATCATCTTCCCCCGGGAACAAGTGTGAGCAAATGAGATTCGTAAGATAAAGTATCTTTGTGCCTGCTTGATTTGTGCTATAGGATTCACGGGGCAATACCAAGAGGAGTTATACCTATACCATTCTAAGCCCATTGGTTTTAATGGACTTAGAAGAATATAGAACAAAGATTACACTTGAGGGAAGGTGTCATGGTATAGCCCAATCTTGTCAGATCTTGAAGGCTAAGCAGGGTCAGTTCTTGGATGGGTGACCACCATGGTCTCTGCAGAAGGAGGCAATGGTGAACCACCTCTGCTTCTTACTTGCTTTGAAAGCCCCTTGCTGGGGTTGCCATTAATTGGTTGCAACTTGACAGCACTTATGTATGTCATACTGCACTGTCAGTGTATTTAAATGTCCGTTTGGCAGCTGTAGTGCACACATGCTGATTAATTGCTTGGCATCATCAGGACTGAATCCAAAGGTTGTTTTCTAGTGTCATAAATCTCTCTGCTGCCTGTGGAAGAAGCGGGCAGTTTCTGCCAGTTCCCCTCTGGCTTCAGCTCTCTGGGCTTCCTCATGTACTGCTGGAGGAAAGGGAATGCTTAGGAAGGGCACAGGATGTGAAGCAGAGGTGGTGTGCGCAATGCAAGTTGGATTGGCAAAAATCACTCACCACCATTCGCTGGCAGAAAATGACCTTTATATTTCTGCCCAAGTTATTTTCAGATAGATTCTGTGTACCCAAGATTCTCTTGTATGGGTGTGTTCATTGCTGCCCTCAAGAATCTTTCCAGCTGGACATACAGTTGGAGCTGACTGCTGTCCTCACTTGTTGCTGGAAATGTGGTGCCTGGAATAAGTTTCCTCATTGGCTGAACTGCACTGTTAGAGTGATCAGTGCTGACCATCTTTTCCATGGTATTTGAATGCTGTAAAAGTCCTGTGCCTACAGGCCTGGGTACTTGGTAAGGGGCATATATTTCCCCTGTGTAGAAGCCTTTTGTCATGTAGAACCATATATAGAAGAGGAAATAGCACAGTGAAGTTTGGTTTCATACAGACATCCCCTTGCTTGAAAATTCTGGGATTGATTTATATGTCAGTATATTAATCCACCCCATTGCTTTAATCTCTGACCCTGGTGAACCCTTTCAGTCCCCTTCTGCCATGCTGAGAGATGCAGGTAGTGTTGAATGAGCAAGCAAGGCTGAATAAATTCAGAGAACAGCTGAGATTTGCTTTTAGAGGTACTGCATGTGCACTTATCATTAGTTTCATTAGAAGCGGATGAAACAAAAGTTATCACAGTGCCAGTTCACCCATTACACAGAGGTAAACTTGCCAATGAGTGCATACTTATCACAGAACTGCAGATAGTTCTAGCTGCCCATGAGCTTTTAGGGGGCATGCATTTGTTGCACTCACATTTCACATTTTTGAGTGCTACACACACTCACACACACACACACAAGTAAACCAAAAATAATGCATGAAATGGCACTTAAAAATGAAAAAGTTGATATTGTGGATTTCCAGATTTTTCAGATTGAGGGTTCTGATTACAATGCAGGGGGCTTTGAGTGGGGAACAAAATACCTTTTAAACAGCTGTCTATAGATCTTCAAGCTCTTGTTCATGTTTCTGTACACAATTTCCTATATGGATCAGGATTCAACATGCAGAACAAGTTGTCTCAAAAAGAGAAATACCCAATCTGTGTGTAAAGTAAGAGCTCTAAAACCTGATTTCTTTTTCTTTTTTTTAATTTGTTGGTATATTGCAATGATTTAAATCTGAAAAAAGTATGTGTAAATGAACAAATGCATGCTTTCTTGATTATGCCTTGTAGGAGACACCACCAGATTTAAGCACCTCAGAAATTATGCCTTCAGCTATGAAGCAGAAACAACAAGTGGAGTGTCAGGAACAGCAGATTCACGAACTGGCTCCAAAATTAGCTGCAAGGTAAGGAACGAGGAGCAGGAAGTCCAGCTGAGTGGAATATTTAATAAAGGCAACAGAACTTCTTTTATCCTGAAGGTTCCTTTGTATTTGCTCAGAAGCGTATCACAGAAGTAAATCCCCTCACGTAATTTATTTCCCTATTCCAAAACTGTTCAATGTATTGTCCCCCTTCACTTCACCTAGTTTTTGAATACTCAGCTACACCCAAGTTCCGTACACCATGACCCCGAACATATCAGCATGCCACGCCAGCATAATAGCTCTTATATATGGGTATAACACCATGCTTTGTGTAGATACCTAACATTCCTTATCTCTTAGTCATGGCTGGGAAAATGGGAGCCCCCTACAGTCCCATGTCTTCTGAGAGAATTTGCCCATTCCTTTCGTTTTGAAACTAACCATGGTGCAAAGTCAATAACTACACCACCATTAACACTAACTATGGTTGATGCCAAATCAGATTTAGCAAACTGCAACATTGCTAAGAAATACTTAAACAATAGTTCATGAGCTTCCTAGAGGTAGTTGCTTGGCGTCTGTGTGAACAGTATGCTAGACTTGGTGGGTCTTTGGTCTGATCCAGTGTGGTTCTTTTTATGTTCTAAACTCTGACTTGAACAAACCGTAGCTGGTATGATATTGGTGGAGGGACTGACACTCCACCATGACTATCTTTGAGGAGAAGAATGGGAAATTCACATGTGAGAGGAGAAGGAGGGGGTGAAGGAGCATGTGAACCTTGCGAGGTGGCCTCCATCTCCTTCTTATGTTCATGAGACTGAGATATCTACACTTGCTGTTATGACTGAGATATCTACACTTGCTGATATCTACACCTGAGACTGAGATATCTTCACTTGCTGTTATGATTAGTAGACTCCCACTCATAACATTTAACTATGGGTGGTTTGTTGCAACCAGTCTTAAAGCTGTCTTTTTAATCTGTTACACTCTTTCTGTTAACAGGTTGAGCTGGAGGTCCCACAACTATGCAAATTTGTGTTGAAGACAAGCCAGTGTAGCCTCCGAGAAGTGTCCGGTATTGACCCTGAGGGAAAGACTTTGTTGAAGAAGTCAAGGAACTCAGATGACTTTGCTACTGCCATGTCCCGGTAAGAACTAACTAATAAATGGTCACCTGTGAACACCTTGTTCTTTTGTTGTGTAGCTTTATGATCCTCCCCATCTGTTATGAAGATTCAGCACAGTGGTGTTCAAAAAGCAGACCTATGGTTGGAGCCTCCCTAAAATTTCCTCACGTGCAAGGAGGGGATTCTTGCCCATACCTTCTCCTGTAGTAGATTTCTGGCTCCCTCCAGGCTATTCTTGATTATCAGTTCCCCAGGAGTTCCCCAGGAGCAGCGTTTTTGAGGGCATTTGGGCATGCAATGAGAGGGCATAAGCGGTAAAGTTATGCTTCTGTGGACCAAATCCATGCTTTCTTGATTATGCCTTGTAGGAGACACAACCAGAAATTTTAGGAGACACAACCAGAAATTTTAGGACAGATTCAAGACCTAGAGAGCAGATTGATAGTTTTAAATGATATCCCAGGGCAGATCTAAATACTTATCTCCTTGAGAGATTTTTTTTTTGACTCAGCCATTAGTCACACAGTTGACATCCCATCACTTGTTCCAGTTCCAGGTCAGAAACACCAAGCAAACTGAGTTTGGTTGAGTAACCAGGCATTCCTGATAATGCAATGCCCAGCCTTCTCTCACGTGCCTCCAACAGGTTGCTTCTCTCAGTGTCTCTGGTTCACTGAGCAAACTAAGGCTCTGAGTGGCAGTACTTTTGTGTCTCATGAACAATGCCAGCATCAGCATACCCTCAGGGGAGGCAGCTGCCGGGGGGGGGGTCCAGAGCTTCTGGTGGGGCCCACTGCAAATGATCCCCATAACACACTGTTTCCTTGCTTGCTCCTTTGTGAGTGCTTCACCACCCATGTGTCCAGCTGCACGCACTGCCCAGTGCCATCAGGGAAAGGGATGCGAGCAGTGCAGGTGGCTGTGAGCATGGGCAGTGGGAGGCCTTGTGAGCTGGGTAGAGGAAGGATGCACAGGCAGAAAGTAGATGCATGGGTGAGTGGGTGGGAAGGAAGCCCCAGGAAGCTTTCTGCCCAAGTCCCTCCCCCCCAATCTGGAACTAGCCCTGAGGTGTGAGAGGCAGGCCTCGTTCTTGGAAATGGCTGGGTGTTTGCTTGAAACTTGGACAGCGAATCTAGCTGGGAGCCTGTTAGGGTTGCCAGGTCTGGGCTGGAAAATACCTGGAGACTTTGGGGGTAGATCCAGGAGAGGGTGGGGCTTGGGGAGGGGAGGGGCCTCAGCATGGTCTAATGCCATAGAGTCCACCCTTTGAAGCAGCCACTTTCTCCAGGGGAGCAGATCTCTGTCAGCTGGAGATCTCCAGGCCCCACCTGGAGGCTGGCAATCCTAGAGCCTGACTTGGAGCAGGAAGAAAAAAGCTTAGAATTAATGGATCTCTTTTTTGTCTGGACTCCACACAAGAAAGGAAGAATTGCTATTCTTATATGGCATAATTATTGAACATTCCGCTGATTTTTCACAGTTAGAAATGCAACTTTGATTAAGAACAAAGGAAAACTATTGAAACATTAAAAAAAACACAGATCAAACAGTATGATGGTGCTTTGTTAACACTGGCCACATAAACATTTTGCTGGGTCAGCAGTGGCAACATCATGTCAGGCTAGGAACAGGCACAGCTGCACGTGGGGAAGGAAGAGTCACACCCATTGTTACAGCAGCACAACTATTTTTGTAAAAAAAAAAGATGCTCAGCAGTATATATAATATAAAAAGGAAATACCACTTCATCAAGTCATACTTTTTAAAACCTGTTGATTGTATTGAGCTAAGATGGTTCCAGTTTCTTTCTCAGTACTTGCATGCAGTGTTGAACGTGTTTCCTTTTTGGCCCACACATTTGATCAGAAATCTACCACATCTCTGGCTGACAGCAAACTATATAATAGAACTATGGAAGAAAAATATGTCTCAGAATAATGCTTTCTGAATGTAAATGATGGTTGGGGGGAAGGGAGACGGTGGACTTCCCTATTGCGGGAATTTGAAAACAGAGTTCACTTACCTTGTAGTGCACAAAGTTCCCTATCTCATTTGGTTTTGGAACATAGTATATCAAGCAATAATCTTGACTGGAAAACAAATTATTTAGTTCCCACAAATACCTTATTTATCTGTTTTGGGCAGATATGAACTGAAATTCACTGTTCAGGATGGGAAGAAAGTCCAGCTATATCCTGAGGAAAATGAACCTGTACACATACTTAACCTCAAGAGAGGCATTATCTCGGCTCTTATAGTGCCAATGGAGACAGACGACAATGTCCGTACACTTTCTATGGTAAGCTATGTGATTATCAAGCATCTTATTTGCCTTGGAACATTCATCAAGACCCATTTGTGAGACCAAGATGAAGTCCCAACAGTCAATGGGGGATCTCATCGGGGGTTCATTGAGCTTGATTCCAACTGAATTTGAAGATACAAATAATATTATTGATGTTTCTCTCATTCAAGGATACTATATATGGGCAATGTGACAGTGAGATTGAAATACAAGCCAGGAAAGCCAACATAGCTGCAGAAATCGCAATCAGAAGAAATCTGAAATCCTGCAATAACTTCAACCCCATCAAAGACTATGTCAGCCCAGTTGCCCTCATTAAAGGCTTGGTAAGCAGACTAGAACAGTGTATGGGCTTTTCACTGTATCATATATTACTGGTACCATAGACATTCAAATGTCATCACCACAGGTATCCTGAAGAGACACTTCCCAGTTTTTCAATATACTCTGTTTGGTATGCTTTTATCTCACCCTCCCTTGAAGATGCTCCACATAGTTTATGTGGTTTTTCCTTCCCCATTTTATCCTGACAACCCTACAGAATAACTGTCCCAAAGTCATACAGTGATTTTCACAACTGAGTAGGGAACCGAATCTGTTCTACCACAATGATTAGAGTCCAACACTGTAACCATTATTCCACACTAGCATTTAGTCTGCTAATGTCTCTTTCTGGAAAGAAAGAAAAAAGGATATCTTTCTTAGGACCAACTAAGATTCACAATGTGTTAAGTGAATCGTTAAATTACGCGTAACATTTTCTATCAGGTTTTTTAAAAGTACAGCAGGAAGGGAAAAGATGTTTTTGATACGAGCCATGAGCTCTATCTGCACTTTGCTTTTCAGATGATAATGGAGGAAGCTGCTTAAATAGGCCCTGTGTAAAATACCTCAGGTTATGCTGAGGCACATTTGTAAAGAGGCCCACCCTTTGGAAATACACAAACCAAACATAACCTTATTTTGTCTTAGGAATGAGGTCCTGGGAATGTTAGTCTGATGACTACAAAGTAGAGATCCAGAGTAGTGCCATGATTAGACTTAAAGTCGGCCAAATCAGGGTTGTTGTGAGGAGGAAATTGTGTCACTCATCCATGTATTCTACTGTGAGCTCCTTGGATGAAAAGAAAGATATAAGTATTGAATGAAACAACCATTAGCCAAAGTGGTAACTTACTGTTGTTTGCATATCAGTACAAGGTAAATTGATCACTTGTATTATCCTCACAAACAGTGAATAGGGTGTTATTTGGTGACATATCTAGAGAACCAGGAGAGTGGTAAAGTTCCCTTCATCACTGGAAAGTACAGATGGCCAGCTGGACAAAGAGTTACGGTTTCATTAGCGTCGACTGTACACTAACTCAGCCACCATCTTTTCCACAGAATGTGCCAATATCCACTTTGATAAGCAGCAACCAGCACTGCAAGTACAACATCGACACAAAGAAAAAGCATGTAACTGAGGTAGTCTGCTCTGAAAAACACCTGTTCCTACCGTCATCGTACAAGTAGGTTGCATGGCATATCCCTCTACCTTTCCTTGTTAGGCAGTGCAGCCACGGTTGAAATTTATACTATATATTCAGACTAACTCCAAAATGTATTTTTCCCCCTGTTACTGACTAGAAATCAGTATGGCATGATGGCCGAAATCACACAAACTCTGAAGCTTGAAGACACCCCCAAAATCAACCACAGAGACATGGATGGTAAGGCTTTAAGGCCATGATGTATATGTATATGGGTAATAGTCATCTTGCCACACAGAATATGTACATGTCCCCACCCCAAACACACAGACACCTCAACATGAGAACTCCTTGTGCTTCTTTAATTGCTGTTCCATGCAAATGTCTGAACCTGCCCAAATTAAAAGACAGTGGCCTTAAATTAAGGAAATATGGGCAGAGCAAGCTGACTAAGGAAGTGTGTTTGTTTAAAACGTGTGTATCCCACCTCTTCAGAGATCTGCTCAAAGCGGCTCACAAAGTCAAACTAGATAAAAATCATAAAAATATTTTGTTTGAAAAGAGGTAATTTTATCAGGCCCTGAGCTGGATGGCCCAGGCTACCCCAATCTCATCGGATCTTAAAAGCTAAGCAGACTTGCCCTTGGTCAGTACTTGGATTGGAGTCACCAATGAATTCCAGGGTCGCTAAGCAAAGGCAGGCAATAGCGTCTCTTGCCTTCGAAACCCCATGGGATCGCCATAAATTGGCTGCAAATTTGAAGGTACTTTCCATCACCAGTCTCATCAGGGAAAGCTTTTTCCAGAAACCCAGTTTGGCGCAGTGGTTAGGAACATGGATTCTAATTTGAGAGAACCAGGTTTGATTCCCCATGCTTCCACATGCAGCTACTGGTGTGACCTTGGGTCAGTCACAAGTTCTCTCAGAGCTCTTCTCTCAAGAGCAGTCCTCAAAAGAGCTCTCTGAGCCCCACCTACCTCACAGGGTGTCTGTTATGGGGAGGGGAAGGGAAAGGACATTGTAAGGTAGCGAGGGGTGGTGTATAAATCCATTCTTTTCCTCCTCCTCCTCCTCCTGCTGTGCTGCTTCTTCTTCTTCTTCTTCTCATGGCAAATTGAATTTGCCCAAATCATCTCTTCTATGCATTTTTTTTAAAGATTCAGGAACCCTCTCCTTTGTATCTGGATGCTCAAAGCAAAAAAAAAAAATGTAGGAGAAGGAGTCCTCTTTTGGGGATCTGAGAATGAGCCTAGGTCTACATCATTATGACACTCAGAGAGTGACATCCAAGTAGCAGTTCTTAGCAGCCTCTTAGATCTTCAACCAATTTCTGATTAACTTTAAATAATTTTTAAATGTTGGTTCCCACATGGCTGAGTGCTTAATAATTAATATTTAATAATCAGTATGTTTCTTTTAGCTCATTAGGCGTTTGTGGTTGCCTCCGTGTGCCATATGAGAAAAAAATATATATCCGTTTCCCCATAGATATGGCACAACAGCATGTTTCAGTGAAAGTAGTCACAGACGGTTTAAATATAGAGACAGGTTAGCAAAACGGATCAAAAACAATTTATTCCTTATGAAACTGGGCCATCTGAAATGCAAGCCATTAAAAATAGCAAAACAAAAAAGCTTATCTAGTCAGATGCTTTTGTTCACTCCTTGGCAAAAAATGGGATTACAGAGTTTTAAGGCTTGCGTGCCTGCTTTAATCATTTCAGAGGGCAGGCGTGTCGGTCCGCAGTAGAGCAGCTAGATCTGAGTCCGGTAGCACCATAGAGAGCAGCAAGATTGGGGGGGGGTAATAAGGTTTCAACACTCCCTTCATCAGATGTGGTATCTGACAGAGGGAGGCTTGACCCTCATAGTTTATATTCCACAAATCTTGTTGGTCTTTAAGGTCCTACCGGACTCAAATCTAGATATTCCTGTTCTGGAAGTCCCTTGTTTGAAACCACCACAAAGAATCCAAAAAGGGTCTCCAGACTCTGAATGAGCTCTTGCCCTACCATGAGTTCCTGATGCAGGTCTCAGGAAGGAGTCACAGAAAAAGAAGATTCCAAGGCCTACATATTTTAAAAAGCCCGAACCCATCAAGCTGGTGCAAAAAATATCAATGCTGGTAGTGTGAGCAGTCTCACAAGTAGAAAGACTGCTAAATGACGGGCTTACAAAAGCCAGTCAGGGAAACTTTTGCTAAATAAGAGTTTCCATTTCCCATTCAAAGTATTAGCCTTGGAGTAGTTATTCAAATTAGAAGAATAGTTAGAATAGTGGAATAGTTATTCAAATTATTCAAATGAGCAGGAAGAATAGAATTTGATAGCCTTCCAATTGGCCATAAGCTGATTAGCACGTAAGCTGGGAAATTCTAGTAAAAGACGTTTTTGACAGAGATGCTACACACTGAATTTTTTGCTTTGCTGGTTCCCAGAATGGAAGCCCGAGCTCTCTTAAAATGCCTTCGACAACACCTCTTAAAATGGTTGCCAGTAATTCAGAGCTGGTTGAACCTTACTGTCATGCCCATTACAGGACTGGTTCATTATAGAAACACTGTCATGGCCCCAATAATCCTGCAGGTGGGATAGAAGGTGGCCAAGAGGTAGATTATTTCAAATTTTAGGGATATTATTACCATGGTTATGTTTTATCCACTTATTTTTTAAAGTCTCAGAAATGCAAGTTTTCAGAGTCTCAAAAATTCTGAAAGATCTGTTTCTTTACAGTTTCAGGCCTGGCAAAGAAAGGACTGGTTTTGGAGGGCACTGAGACCAAATCTCTCAGGCATGGCGATGCTGTTTTGAAGGTCCTCCAGGAGTTGCAGAAACTTTCCATCTCGGAGCAGAACCAGAAGAGAGCCAGCCTATTCTACAGATTTGTAACCGGACTGAGGGGCTTACACAATAGCACTCTGAGTGCTCTTGTACCAAAATTGATGGAAACTTCCAGGTAACTTATCAGTAGAGCTGAGTAAATATGGAAGCACCCTCTGTGAGAGCAAGTGAATTGGACATTGGACATTGGGGCATAAGCTCTGTCTCAGAAAGGCAAAGCCAACAGCTTTGGTGTTGCAATAGAAAGGCGTGAATGTACAAATACATGGCAGAGTGAATATATGTCAGTAATCCTGTATTTTGACCCTTTCAAAACTTTTCGCTTCTATCAGGAATAAAACATACACCCACGGCTCTACTCCAAAATGATATCATACTTTCCCCAGTATCAAATACAATAAAATCAGCAGTATACCAGCTCTGAGGTAGATTTTTAATGATGCTATAAAGTTATCAATACTTCTGAACCATTATGGACCATAAAATCGAGTAAGCCTCCGTGGATTCTGATGTCTTTGGGGAAAGCCTTGGTTTGGATCCAATCTATTTAGGAAATCAGAACTTTTGAGGGATTAGAGAGTCAGTGTGGTACAGCCCATTATGCTGGACGTGGACATAGAAACCCCAGAGTTAAATCTCTACTTAGCCATGAATGTCACTGAGAGAACTTGGACCATTCACCATACATTACAAAATGGGAAAATCCCATGTGTGTAGATATGAGTTTCCTGGAGGAAGACCCACTTGTGATAAGTAGCAGTGCCATTCTAAGCCAGTTACACCCTTTTAAGTCCATGGAAGTCAGTGGGCTTAGCAGGGTATAACTGCTTCAGATGGCACTGTAAATCATGTTATAGATCCAGAGGAGTTAACTGTGTTAGTCTGCTGCTGCAAAGTAGTAAAAAGCCCAGTAGCACCTTTCAGACTAACAAACTTTATTGTAGCATAAGCTTTCAAGAAACACAGAGCTGTATTTCTCAAAAGCTTATGCTACAATAAAATTTATTAAGTCTGAAAGGTGCTACTGGGCTTTTTACTATTTTAAATCATGTTAGTAATACCTGGGAAATTAGCTTCTCAGCACTGATGCTATAACTGGAATGTCTGTATCACAGAAGCTTGCCAAACTGTTTACTATCTAATGGCTTTCCCCCCCTTTAAATGAGAATTTTAAATTGGCATAAAATTGTAGAAATGTTGTTGTAAATACTATCAGTACTTTATTGCATATACTTTGTTGTATGGTCGTAGCTTAATTCAGTGTAATTTACCAGGCACATCTATACAGAAAGATGACTGATAACATTTACTGAGCGCATCTGTACTTTAGATGGGCATTAATAACTTCTAAAGAATAACAACAACAAGGGTATCAGTATTCTTGCAAACTGGTGTGCATGGTTTATCATATAAATATGGCTTTGGCATGAATTAGACTTTTATAGCAGTTTTTCTTTTCTCGCCCCCCCCCTTTAGTGCGGTCACAATTCAGGCTCTGACTCAGTGTGGTACCCCAGAGTGCTTTGGAGCTATCCTTCAAATACTGAGGACTGGCGGTGTTGATCCCATTGTGGCAAATGTTGTCACTGAAGGCCTGGGGCTGCTGCCTTCTCCGTGTCCTAAAAGAATACGAGAAATCCTTAACATGGCCCAGTATAATCCAAGTCGACCATCCTTTTATGCCTTGAGCCATGCTGTCAACAGGTAGGTAACCAAGGACAAAACAAGCCTTCTTAGGGAAAAAGTACGGATGCTGCATTCTTGCTAATATACTCGGTTATTCAAAAACATTATCTATTTTATCCAGATATCTATATATTCCATGGTCAAAGGAGACAAAATGCATGATATAGAGAATGCTAGATACTGGCTTGGATCTTGCCAAAACATTCCACAGGGGAAGAGGGGGGAGATTTTCACCGATTTCTTCTCCCCCTAGCAGATCTCTAACTTCCCCTTCTCAAGTTGTTTCTGGAATTCCCTCATGCTCCAGAAACAACAGGGGGCAGGGCATTTGCAGTGGGAAAGGAAAGCAGGGAACTCATGGAAGGACAGAAACCCTTCCATCCGTGGAAATTTTAAGCGGGATCCCAGCCAGAGTTGGTAGGAAGGTGTTAAAATTAATTTCCTCTTCATCAGGATGGAGTCAATTTTGTTAAGGATCTCAAGAGACACTCCAAGTTGGGATTAGCCAACTTTACTCTCTAGTCATATTGATTCTCCTCAAAATGTTTTGGGAGCCTGAAGTATATTCTGCCTCTCAGTTCAATGATTTCATAGAATCGTCAAGTTGGAAGGGACCTCCTGGGTCACCCAGTCCAACCCCCTGCACAAAGGAGGAAATTCACAAATACCCCCCCCACACACACACCCAGTGACTGCTGTTCCGCGCCCAGAAGATGACAAAAAAACCCCAGGATTTCCAGCCAAATTGGCTCAATGATACAATCAGAACTGTATAGCAATAAAGGTTTCACAGTTTCACATATGCTGGAGCATGATGACACAAAACCCCAATGAGAGGTACTGAGAAGGGTGTCCGACAAAAGGGAACTTTGACTCTGGAAAGCTTCTACCCTGAAACTCTTGCTGGTTTCTAAGGAGATGCTGGGGCTCGAATTTAGCTGTTTTCCTGCTGCCCTCTGAAAGTTACGCTTGAGCAGACACAGTTCTTGAAACCAGTTCCCCTAATGAGTGAGTCCTCTGAGCCTGCCTCGGCCGGGGGGGGGGGAGGGCAGGATATAAATCAGATTAATAAATAGAAGTAAACAAATTTGAGCAACCGGTTCCACCAACTTGATTAACTTTTGAGGGTTTTTTCCCCAGGAGTCACATAAAATGGTTTGGCATGCAGGACATTGCCCCCCTGGCTGCCAGCCGCCTCTTCTTTGCTCTAAGTCGTCTTTGCCGCTTTTGAGAATCCTTGATTCCGTCCTCTCCTGTCTTCCAGATTCTACGACAAGAACAGGATTATAACGGAGGAAATAAATGATGCTGCGAATTTCATGGCCTCGCTGATTGGCAACAAGTGCCACGGGAATGATGAGCTCATCTACCTGACTCTGAAGGTATCTTTTTTTAAAAAAAAAAAATGGTATCATATTATGATATTATGTCATTGGCAAAAGCAGGTTTTTAACTATCTTATGCGATTCACAGGCCATTGGCAATATGGGACAAGTAATCGAAGCTGCCAATCCTGATGTGAAACGTTCTCTAAGATCGTGTATGATGACCCACGACGCACCACTCGCAGTCCAGAAAGCAGCCATCCAGGCTCTTAGGAAAATGGCCATTACTGATGAGGTAAACAGAGTGCCCTGTGGCTTTTAAAATGCTTTGTAAAGGGAATAGAGCTGTACAATAATGGAGGGCACTTTTAGAGAGTTGCTGAATGCCAAGCACCTCTTCAGCCTGCTCCTGAGCCGGCATAGCATGGTGGTTAAGAGTTGCAGACTCAAATCTGGAGAACCGGGTTTGATTCCCCACTCCTCCCCATGAAGCCTGCTGGGTGACCTTGGGCCAGTCACAGTTCTCTCAGAATTCTCTCAGCCCCACATACCTCACAGGCTGCCTGTTGTGGGGAGAGGAAGGGAAGGCGATTGTAAGCCACTTTGAGGCTCCTTAAGGTAGAAAAAAGATGGGCATAGAAACTTCTCTTTTTTCAATCTGAGCTGTGCACCAGAGCCAAGCCTTCAGCCTACAGATCTATGTGTCCTATGTATTCCGCAAACTGCTTGAGAGCTGACCAGCTGACTGCCAGTGCTGGGCCCGTTGTGCTTCCCCCACACACACACATACCCAGGGACAAATGGCCTCTCCAGCCCGTGGCTGGGCTTGGGAGCCTGTCTTATAAAAGGAACAGGGTTATAATCTACTCCACAGTTTATTGTACATATTATCTTGCTCTTATTTCATTATGTTCTACTTTTGTGATTTCCTTTTTTGGTGTTGTTCATAACATATCACATTTGACACATACTCGTACGTATGAAACTACCTTATAGTGAATCAGATCCTTGGACCATCAAGGTCAGTATTGTCTACCCAGACTAGCAGCAGCTCTCCAGGGTCTCAGGCAGCAGTCTTTCACATAACCTGGTCCTTTTAACTGGAGATGCCAGGGATTGATCCTGGGACCTTCTGCGTGCCATGCAGAACCTCTTCCACTGAGCCATGGCCTTTCCCTTAGAAAGGCCATTGTGTTCATGTGACACTCATCTGACACCTACTCATGAAGCTGCCTTATACGGACTCAGAGGTGTCAAGGTCAGTATTATCTACTCAGATTTTTGTGTGCACGCATTATTTCTAAATTTTTGTAAGCCTAGTCCTATTACATTGTTTATTAGATGTCTCGTGCTATTTGATTGCATTGTTTTACAATGCATGATCCACCCCAAGTTTAAGTGAGAAAGGCAGGCTGTAAATATAGTAAACTCAAATAATTTTTGTTCATCAATCGTGCTTCAGCCTTTCCCCGTTTTCTCTGTAAATATCAATAATGATGCATTCCTCAATCCTCATTTCAACTAGCATCAGTCGTCTCTAATTTTTAGACGTGTTTATTAAGCCAGGAAGTGAATCTGTCACCAGTTTACAAAGAGTGCATCTGACAGGCACCCCTCCCTGCATTAAATGCCCAAAGAATCAGTGTTTGGGTCACGACTAGAAACAAAGTGCCTGGGTTCGAATCACTGTTCAGCCATGAAGTGCCTTGGGGTGACCTTGGACTAGTCCCTTTCTCTCAGCCTAAACTGACTCAGCTTTGTTGTAAGGATAAAATGCAAAGTGGAAAAACCATAGGTGCTACCATGAGTCCCTTGAAGAAAGGGTGAGATTGGCAGTGTGATCCTACACAGAATTGTCTGTGTTAAGTGCTGTCAAGTCACTTCCAATTTATGGTGACCCTACGGACTAATGCCCTCCGAAATGTCCTATTGTCAACAGCCATTCTCAGGTCTTGCAAACCGAGGGCCGTGTCTTCTTTTATTATGTCAATCCATCGGTCTTCCTCTTTTCCTGCTTTCTTCAGCTTTTCCTAGCATTATTGTCTTTTCCAGCGATTCTTGTCTTCTCATTATGTGGCCAAAGTACGATAGCCTCAGTTTAGTCATTTTAGCTGCTAGGAAGAGTTCAGGTTTGATTTGGTCTAGAATCCACTTATTTGTCTTTTTGGTGGCCCACGGTAGCCGTAAAACTCTCCTCCAAAACCACATTTCAAAGAAAGAATCTACTTTCTTCCTGTCAGCTTTCTTCACTGCCCAGCTTGCACACCCATACATAGAAATGGGGGACAGCATGGTGTGAATGATCTTCGTCCTGGTTGCCAGAGGCACATCCTTACACTGTAGGATCTTTTCTAGCTCCTTTGTGGCTGCCCTTGCCAGTTTCAACAGAATTGCACCCTTTTAGATCCATTGAAGTCAATGGGTTTAGAAGGGTGTGATTATGCTTGGGAGTGCACTGCTTATGTGAAAAATAGATAGGCCATCAGGCCTGGAGATCAGTTCTTAATTTACAAGAAGTATTTGCCTCGATTATATCCCTTTACTATATTTATAGCCCTCCTTTCTCACTGAAACTCAAGATGGGTTGCAGAACATAGAACAACCAATGAACAATGTAATAGGACCAGGATCACAGAATTAGAAAGCAATGCAAACAACAAATTGCCCAAGGCAAGATTTGCTATAAACAATGCAGAAAGTGGATTCCGAAGGTAGAAGACAATGCAGCAAAAATAAGTTGATACTTACAGTAATCATTGCAGTGGACTACAATCCTATACCCTATGAGGGTGCTCTTCCAGTCTGTCAAAAAGTATAATTTGTTATGAAACTAAATTTAAGACTTAAAGAATGAAGAGCTGAGCTGAAAATGTTCCATAACATAGTAAGGAAGCTCCTAATAGATGATATTTCTGTACCCTAATATTATCGTCTTCCTACTGTTACAGGAGCAAGGGACACTTGTTGGCATTTTCCAAGATACCTCCTCTCCAGACGACAAACGTCTGACGGCTTATCTCATGCTGATGAGAAACCCCTCCCAGTCGGACATTTCCAAGGTTGTTAGAGCTCTTACAAAGGACACGAGTGAACAAGTAAAAAGCTTTGTAGCATCACACATTGCAAACATCTTGGATTCTGAAGAACCTAGCATGCAACCGTAAGTGAAAGCTCATTGAAGTCTGCTGTGCAGATATAGCTTCACAACAGTAGCTTCAGTTGCAATCTTGATAACTGATAATGGATACCTGAACAATTCTTTTTACAGAAAGAGCCCATTGTATATATACATCTAGTCTTAACCACGGTGGCTCAGAGGTTAGGAGGCTAAGTTGCAGACCGGGAGGTCTGTAGTTTGGCAGTTCGAGACCCGAGTGCCCCATGACAGAGCGAGCTCCCATCTCTGGCCCCAGCTCCTGCCAACCTAGCAGTTAGAAAGCAAGAAATTGCAAGTAGATAAATTGGTACCACTTCAGTGGGAAAGTAACAATGTTCCATGCGCCTTGGCATTTAGTCATGCCAGCCACATGACCACAGAAATCCCTTCAGACAGTGCTGGCTCTTCGACTTGGAAACGGAGATGACCAGCACCCCCTAGAGTCAGATTCAACTAGCTTTCAAGTGAAGGAAACCTTTACTTTTAGTCTTAACCAGCGTCTTCATCTGAGGGTCAGACAATCTTTGATCAAGCTGTATGTGGGCAGGAGATAATACCCACCCCCCCGAACACACACACCACAATAGATTAGGGAATGTACATATTAAGAGCTGGCAGATAACCTTCCTTACACCAAATGCCATGGAGGCAGAGCTACACAGTATCTATGAAAGCTGGAGTATCCTTGTATTTCACTTAGGGATGCTGTGTTAGTTGTAAGGCTGTCAGAAGCCAAGAAGAGGGAGAACACCAAATCAGGGTAGGCTCTCAGTTCAATCATTAGCCTAGACTAGGATTCCCAGGGATGTACTTACTGGGAAAGCGCATACATTTTTTTTTCTTGTGTGTTTTTCATACAGTTTCCAGCACCAAACTGGGCAGAGTTTGAAAAGTGTTTCATAATGTTATTATTTGGTGCTGTGTGAGCTACGTCTGTAGCAGCAGGAAAACAGAATAAATTTTAATACATCTGTGTATTACCCCAATAGTCTCATTGGCTTTCAGCAAATTATGCCAATGTACAGTAAGTAGAGGTGTACTGCTGCAGTGGCTCAAGTGCAGACGCTGAACTGCAGGCTGGAAGGTCAATAGTTCAGCAGTTCGAGACCCGAGTGCTGCATGACGGAGTGAGCTCCCGTCTCTGGTTCCAGCTCCTGCCAACCTAGCAGTTCGAAAGCAAGAAATTGCAAGTAGATAAATAGGTGGGAAGGTAACAGTGTTCTGTGTAGCTTGGCGTTTAGTCATGCTGGCCACATGACCACAGAAACGTCTTCAGGCAGCGCTGGCTCTTCGGCTTGGAAACGGAGATGAGCACCGCAACCCTAGAGTCCGATTCGACTGGCTTTCAAGCAAGGGAAACCTTTACCTTTACCTTACCACAGTTGAAGTCTATCTAAATAGTGCCCAGGATTTCTCTTAATAACTGCGACTAATCTCCATTTTTTTTTTTTGTCATGAGGCTAAAAGACAAGGTGCAGCATGCTCTTAAAGGAGCCCAGATTCCAACAGCCAAGGACTTCCGAAGATTTTCACGAAATTACCGGGTTTCCAAGACGCTTCCAATGGCATGGTTAGATCCACTTTCAGTAAGAGTGGAAGGAAATCTACTATTTGATTCCAGTAGCTATGTTCCCAAGGAATCTATGCTAAAAACCACACTGCAAATGTATGGATTTAGTCCTATGGATATTTTTGAGGTAATAACTTCCTGCTCCTTTTTGACGTTGTTTTGTTGTACTTTTTGGTTTTTTTACTGTTCAGATTGGGTGCATTTATATGAGTTCACAAACATTTATTTATTTGCTTTCTTACTTCATATATAGTTCATCTTTTGCACAGAAAGTCAAGGCAGATTACAAAAATTAAAAACCTATGTTACAATGAATATGGGAAATGTGGGAAATTTCCACAACATTAAAACGACAGCAGTATTCCCTTTATCAAAAGGTCCTCTGGAACAGTTCTGTTCTGTACTTTCTATAGAATAGTGTGGGAGCCTTCCTGGCTTTGTCAGGCAGACCATTTTGCCAGGTGGGGGGCCAGCAGAGAATGCTCAGGTAAGAGCAACTTGGAACTTCTGTCAAATGTAATTCATGAGGACAGGAAGGGCTTCTCTGTTAAACAGGAAACTTTTTTGCAAAGTGCTCCTGTTATTCTGAATGTGACCTAGAATGTTGTAGACAGTGAGCCGGATAATTTCCTTCAGAAATCCGCGTCTTTGAAGATTCTGCTTTGCTAGGCAAGCTTCCCGGTAGTTCAGATGTCCTTCATTGTTTAAAATCTATTTGTTGAAAGCAGTAAATAGACACTGGCGAACCTGCTATTCTGGGTGACTGCCACTCAAACTGAGACCTGTTCTTCATTGCTTAAAGCTGCTTAGCTATCAGTCTCTGCAGTTGGAGCCTGTGTATATAATTGAACTGTTCTATTAGCTTGCAGTTCCTAAGTGAGAAACTACCTGATTTGGACATCTGTCTGTTTGTTGTTTATTTCCTCAGATTGGCTTGGAAGGAAAAGGCTTTGAGCCAACGCTAGAAGCCGTGTTTGGACCAAAAGGGTTTTTCCCTGATAGTGTCAGCAAAGCTTTATACTGGGTCAATGGCAAGGTGCCTGATGGCATTTCCAAGGCACTCTTTGAGTATTTTGAGTACACCAAAGATGGAAAAGAGGATCAGGTACCCTATCAGCCTGTTCTTTTTTTAAAAAAAAAATGTCCTGCAGATTTTTAGGCTCGGAGATTAGAGCCAATGTAGAATTTTCAGCCTGGTTTCTTATGTTTGTATTAATATGCACCCCCAGGGTTTGATTTAGGTGTTGGCAGAGTGAATCTTTCCCAAAGCAGCCTTTGTCCCAAAACTCTTCCCTGAAGGTTGGGAGACCCTCATAAACAAAATATACCAGTGTGTGTGTGAGAGAGAGAGAGAGCGAGAGAGAGAGAAGGGAATCGGGTAACATCTACAACCATCTTCTGAAGTCCTTGTTCAGGTGCTCCTGCCTGCTGAGTTCAGGCACTTAGCAACCCAAAAGGGCCTTCTCAGTCGTGGTACCAAATATATCCCCAGGGATATTCATCTGTTCCCTTCTATCACCATCTTTCATCAGTGGGTAAAGATGTTTTTTGTTTTATTTAGCATTGTCCCAATGATCTCTCCTTCGTCCCCAAGGTTTTAATTGGGGGGGGTATACATGTTTTATTGTTGCTTTTAACTGATTTGATGTTTTTTGTAATGATTTTCTTTAGCTGCATTTGGTGTCCCTGATTGGGCAGAAAGGCAGGATATGGTTTTTGTAAATCTAGTAAATAAAATAATATAAACCTGGCCTCTTTTTTTTTTTCCTTTTCCACTGACACAAGTTGCAGATATAAGAGGGAGGAAGAGAGGATTTTATTTGAAAACACCCCCCTCCCCCATCATGTGCTGCAGCCCCACAGAGAACCAGTAGGGTTCTTGGTACCTTGCTTTGTCTGGGAGTTTGTCAGAGCGATTTGTCCTGAGACAGACCAGTACCCACCTCTCAATATTTCTAGGGACATCTCATTTTATTTCAGACTCCCACTGCCTGTGTCAAAGGAATCAGTCCTGAGAAGTATCTGATGCAGCACATGAAGCTGTATTCAGACACTGAAACTGCAGAACCCCTGGTCATGTTGTGTGCTTAGGGGTCTTAGTATCCTGGCCAGAATACAAAGACAGGTACATTACACAGGAAGCTTAGTAGACGCGATTCTTGATCAATGTTGGCATAGGTGATTTCACCTTATTGAGGACCATCATTGGCAGAGGTAGGTTCCCTAGGCAAGGTCAAAGATTCTGTGTATGAATGCACAGGTTTGCCAGAGAACTGTACTCTGTGCACTCAGACATTCATTCATTACAGCGATGTACTATGTTTCTCCTCCGTTTCTCCCACATCCCCAGAATATCATGAAAGGGATCATGCTTAATTTTGAGAAGCTCATCAAAGATATGGCTAACAGAGAAACACCTGAAGGTACAGCCTTCCTCAGAATCCTTGGCGAAGAGGTCGGATACTGGGAACTCAGTGATTTTAAGCGCTTGGGAAATCTGATCCTGAGAAGCTTTAAAACTTTGCAGAGCATCCCAGAAAAGGTAGGTGTATGAAGATCTTTTGTGCCATATTTTGTCCCACATAAATCTGTCTCCTTGATTGGATATAGGGATGCCAGCCTCCAGGTGAGACCTGGGGATCTCCTGGAATTACACCTCATCTCCAGACTACAGAGATCAGATTCCCTGGAGCAAATGGATGCTTTGGAGGGTGAACTCTGTGGCATTGTACCCTACTGAGGTCCCTGTCCTTCCCAGGCTCTACCCTCAAATCTCAAGGCATTCCCCAACCCGAATCTGGCAACCCTACCCCCCACCCCCACCGGTTGCTGGGGGGGGGGACCTGGCAACCCTAACTGGGTATGTTACTCTGACATTTACACTTAGGGCTATACTAGGTGTTATCCAGAAGGTTTGTGATTAGGATCTCCCATGGTTTTCTAAAGGCCAAGAAGAGACCCAGTGAGAGGAGTGAAAAGATTCACATAAGATCCATGGCAGTGGAAGAGAAAGGATGTAGCCTCTTCACCCCACACACTTTCCCCAATGCAAATTGCCCATCCAAGTCATTAGAAAAATACAGGTATTGGTAAGGCACCTATATGTTTTCCTCCATGGTGCAAACAGCAGGGTCAAGGCAGAGGTGGGCAATACAGAGTAGAAAAATTGCTCAGGGATGGGTAAAACCCCACACTATCATGGCCCTGTTCCAGATCCCCCCATTGACCCTTTTAACCAATCAGAGATGTCCTGGGTCACATCTTGTTTGACCCATAATGGCAAGGGCTGTCATTTACAAAACCAATGGCTGCCCAGTTTACAAATATAAATTAGTGTCTAAGAGGATCAGAGCTAATTAAGATGATAGAGGAGGTAAAAAATGTTGCTTTGTCTTGAGGTCCTAGTATTTATTTTTAAAGTATGGAAATTTTGGAGGTTTGGGTGTTTTTTCTCATTTAGCTCTATATTCACCCTGGCTTGTATCCTGCACTGGGATATATACAAGCCTGGGAGGAAATAAGTGTTTAGTCACAGCAAGTGTATTGTGAATCTGTGTTATCCTAGTGGGAAAACTGGACTGCATAATTACATCAGACATTTGAAAGTAACTCTGATCCATTTCCACTTATTTTTAAGATTTCAGCCACCGCCACACTTGTGCATATACTGCAGGTCTCAGAGAGGCTGAAAAAGTTGCTCCGATTTGCTCAGAGAAAGTGTGGGGTTCCAGTGTAATAACACTGAAATAATTCCCTATCTTGGTTTGCTCACAGATTGCCCACGCCATCTCAAAGGGGAATGAGAAAGATTTGTTTGTTCACTACATCTTCATGGACAACGAATTTGAGCTGCCAACAGGCACAGGGCTACAACTACACGTCGCTCTGTCTGGAGTAGCCACCCCAGGAGCTAAATTCGGAATGAAAATTGCTCAAAAGAATGTGAGTCTTAACTGCCTTTCCATTGCTGAGTCAGACCAAGGACACAAAATGGGACATTAGAGAGAATTTGCCATGGTGGTCCAAGCAGACACACGAATACAGATATATGGGAACTGAGCTGTTTGCACTGCAGCCTCAAATATTGGTCTGTATGTGCACAGGTCAAACTGCGGCCTTCTAGAGCTCTACTGGGAAATAAGACAAGTGGCTTTTCCGCATTCTTATTTTTCTTGCTTGTTTGTTCCTGTTACTTCGGGAGGAGGGGTGTCTGTCACACACACATTTTGCTCCCTGTAATAGTAGATTCCACATTACATTGGTTTTATGTCTGGCATAAAAACTTGTAGATTTAAACTGTAGGTTTTTATGCTGGACATAACGTGATGTAATATCAAGTTGACCACTAGAGGGAGGAAAACACATCTGAAATGGGTGATGGGGAGCCCGAAGCAACAGAATTGCTTATGCCTTATTATTGGTGTGAACTGTCAAGTGAACTTCAAGAGTAATTCCGTGCAAAAGCAAAAATGAAAATTTCAACTATTTTATATACTTATCAAGGTACAGTCACATATTTACAATAAAGTGTCCCATTATTTTAGTGCCTTTGAACAATATGGGACACCAGATTGGATCCAAAAGTGTGCGCTTTTGCTCCCAGAAGGATATATTTGACATCCTTATGTCTTTCTTTTTCTGCATCAGTTCCTATCCATCTTTCATGCTGGTTAGCAGAAATATAATTTTGAGGACAATGATGGAAAATTTGATGGACTTTAACAATGTGACCTAGTGATTTACTGTGGTCTTTGGAACGCCATTGTGCCACATGTCTCTTTGAAGAGGGCTTCTTTGTTAATTTCTGTCAAATGCACAGCTCAACACATGGATCGCTTAGTGCTGATTTAGCAATAAATCTCAGTTTGCGTCTTCTAGATGGGTATAATGAGCCATCTACAGTTTTGTTCCAAGTACTCATTTGAACTTCAAAAGTTCGTGATCTCATGTTCCAGGCCATTTTGTTAGTTTGGCAGTACTACATTACCAAACTGTGATAAACCCAGGGCCTATCATCGGGGGTGGGTGGGCGGGGGGCTGGACCTGGGCCTCAGACTGACAAGAGGTGCTCAAATTTAGACTTTTGACATTATCTCTAAATGAGGTTATCCATAGTGTTGCTGAGATACACTGACAAGATTGAAACAAGAAAACATTCAAAATATACCATAATTTTTGTAACCCTGTTCTGGCATTTCTTCATGTTTGATATACCAGGAACCTCAAAAACCTCTACAAGATTCTAGGAAACAAGCCATAAGTCTCCTCCTCCATTCTGTTGCTTCTGCATTGTGCCTAGAAGCCAATGTTCGTTGACTAACAAACCAGCCAGTGTTCACTGACTCACAAATCAGGAACTGGTTGGCCACTGTATAAGACAGGATGCTGGTCTAGATGCACCACTGGTCTGATCCAGGAGAGCTCTTCTTACGTTCTTAATTTGGAAAATAGATTGCCTGTGCATACATCTCCAGGAATGGAAGAGAACTATTCTGATATTGAGAAGAAATGAGTGTGTGATTTGTGTCTTATCCTGCAGATGCAAGCAGAACTGATTGCTAAACCATCGGTGGCAGTTGAGTTTATAACTCATGTAGGCGTGAACATCCCTGAGTTCGCTAGAAATGGAGTGCAAATGAACACCAATCTCTACCATGAGTCTGGCATTGAGGCCAAGCTTGCAGTGAGAGCCGGGCAGCTGAAGTTCAGCATTCCTGCTCCACGGACTCCCACAAAGCTCTTCAGCATCAGGTAATGTTTTGGTATATGTGCTCTGTAGGCTTCTCCTTTTGTGTTCCTGAATTATACGTGTGTGTATGGATATACATACACACACACACACACACATATTTTTGCTTTTCAAAGGACTGGTACAGTTCTTCATTATGCAGGCAACCATGGAGCATCATCAGCCATTCATATGCTCCCTACTTGCATGCAGACACAGAAGATCCAGTACAGTGTAGTGGTTGGATTAGGACTGGAGACATCTGGGCCTCTCTCTCTCTCTCTCTCTCTCTCTCAGCTTAAGTTACCTCACAAGAAAAGAGCAAGAGTCCAGTAGCACCTTAAAGACTAACAAAATATGTGGCAGAGTATGAGCTTTTGTGAGTCACTGCCCACTTCTTCAGACACAGCTAGAATGGGAATCCATCTTGTCCTATTTATTAGAAATAAATGGACTCCCATTCTGAAGAAGTGAGCAGTGACGCATGGAAGCTCATCCCTTGCCACAAATTCTGCTAGTCTTTAAGGTGCCACTGGACTCGTGCTCTTTTCTGCTGCCACAGACAGACTAACATGGCTACCCATCTTGATTTACCTCACAAGGTTTTTGTGAATATAATATGCAGGCGGGGACAACCACATACACCAGGCCCAAGCTCATTGAAAAGAAGATGGAATACAAATATAATAAATAGAATGTTTGTACCAGGTGACAATAGAGGAGCACCTTCTGCAGCCATGGTGCCACCAGATTCCATCTTCAGATACCTTGGTGCTGGCTCACTTGGGCCATGATCTGCTGGCCCACACATTATTTTCTTTTCTTATAAGGATATTTCCAAGGAGAGATTTGCACCATCCTTAAATTGGGGCTCTCTACTTTGTGATGGATATTGTTGGTCATTTGAATTCCTTGGGTGGTACAGCCAAATGCTCAGGGCAGTTTGGCTACTACGATGGCTTTTCTTTCCATTAATGATCATGACATGGAAGCCAAGGGTGTTAACCTGAAAGAGGAACACTGTGTGATCCCAGGATGTAAAGTCTGAAACTTTTCTTGTCTTCGAAAAGAAAAAAGAAAAAAAAATAGAAAGCAGTTCCCATTTACTTGACAGATGCAACTTCTGTTTCATTCAAGGTTATAATGGGCTTATCTTCTCTTATTTGCAGAAAGGGAGGGAACTAGTGCTTTATCTAATTGGAATGGTGATTAGACATGGAAAGATCATTTACTCCAATTTCTTTTGCAGCAATGCCTTGCATTTGGTCACCCCGACCCGAATGGAAGTGATCCGTCCTTTGATTGAGAACAGAGAGTCCCAGAGATCATGCAAGCCATTCTTTGTTGGCCTAGAAATGTGTACCAGAATAGAATACTCTAATGCCAGCACCTCAGAAGCAGCACCCTACTACCCTCTCACTGGGGACACCAGGTAAGGGAGATCTTGGGCACCTGGGGAGTCCTTGCTTTCTGTTATGCTTCCCTGCTTCTTCAGAGTAACCCAAATCCTGCAACGATGCAACAAAAAGGAATTCTGCAACTGTATAAATCATACAAATTTGAATACACTCGCTTATTTAGCATTGGAGGGCCATCTCCTTCCACGTGTCCCCGTTTGCTAACAGTGATCCTCAGGCAACCATTTGTTGGCCAGTCCACCATCTGGGGTGGCCCATCTGCAAGGGCAGATCTACTATGAAACTAATGAAGCTTAAGCTTCAGGGCCTCTAATCCTGAAGGGGTCCTGAAGCAACTTGTTTTTTTTTTTTTAATAAGCAAATTTTTCAGCAAAATTGAAGGAGTCTTTAAAAGTGTTTGTTATTAAAATAAGGCTATTTTAGTGACCAACTCTTAAACCAATGGGTTGAAGGACTTAATATTGACCTTAGAATATGCTCTGATACCCATTTTCAAGGGCTCCATCCCACCACCCCGTTCTCTGCCATTTGGGCCTTGAGGTCCTTGCAAGGGCAGCAAAGGCCCTTCAGACCTTGTTGGGTGTTGCCCTCTTGTTGCTGGCTGAGAAGGGGCCCTCAGAACAGTTCAAGCTTCAGGGTCCCCAAAAAAGACCCCGGGCCTTTTCCATCATGGCTCCTGGTCTGTGGAATGGACTCCCTTGAGGAGGTGAGGAGAGCCTGCTCCTTGGAGATCTTCAGGAGACGCTGCACTTTGTGCTTGTTTTCAGAGTCTTTTGAGGGGATTTGAATGGCAGGCATCTTTTAAGGGGATGAGGGAGGGAGAGATGTGGGTTTTGTCATTGTATTCTGTTTTCAACTGGGAATGTTTAACTATTATTGTAAGCCACTGCGAACCACAAAGAAAGGCAGGGTATACGTGTTTTACCAAATACATAAATAAACTTTTTTAACGATGCCTTTACTAATGCGTGGTCATGTAGGGTTCCAGCTCCAAGAGGTCAAACATCAGGTTTCCCAGGAGAGCCAGCTCTTACCACACTGGGATCGGCAGCAGCTACCACATTCTGATTAAGTAAAAGGCTTTTCACAGCCATGATCGCATTTCACTATTACTTACCATGACAGATGACCTTTCCATTTGGCATCTTTAGGTACGAAATTGAAATACAACCATCCGGGGAAGTAACAGAATATTCCGCAAGTGCTAATTACGAATTAAGGAAAGAAGGAGCAGATCTGCTTGACACCTTGAAATTTATCGTTCAAGCAGAAGGTAAGACACTCTGAAAATCATTGTTGTAATTTTAAAAGGTAATATTTTGGGGGAAAGGAAGTTCAAGGTTTTTATTTGCCAAGATCTCTGTAGAGACCATATCCTTTCAGTAAACTGTATTCAAAAGGATCAGGCTGTAAATCCCTGGGACATGCAGGTGTTCTGATAACACAGACACAATCTTTAAAAGGTTGATGGGAATCAGAAGGCCGATTTGAACCAGTGGCATAAATCCAACTAGCCTCCAGGAAGGTTTCCTCCAGCCTGAGGAGTCTTCCTCCAACTTCTAGCTCTCCTGCCAGAATAAGAGCCACTTTGAACATTTCATGAGGCTTTATTTGGGCCCTTACATGGTTTTTATATGTCATTGCAATAGACACTCTTTTGTGTACTAGCACAGAACTACCATACCAGTAGTCACTTCAGATCCAATGCTCTTCAGTGGAGTCTGCTTACGTGCAAATAAACCAAGTGATATATATTGCATGGGTGAGCAAAATAGAGAATGAAATAAGTTAAAATTAGGATTTAGAGGCAGGATTCAAAGAACCGCTCAACTAGTTTGCTTTGGCTCAGGTCCCATGAATCCCTTCAACTAAGCAGAGGCACTTTCCCCCAGAAGCTGATGCCTTCCTTGAACTCAAGATTTTTGGAAGAGCATCTTGCATTAGACAAAGGCTTCTTCCACTTGAGGAAAGGACCTCTATCCATAGGATGGATTCACAGGGTCCAGTCCTTTATTCCCTTTAGATGTTCGGAGCAAATATTTTCAGTTAACTATTGTGTTAACTATTGTTATTGAAAAATTGAAATTAATAATAAAGTTATAAAAAACGATTGTGTCTTTCCTTATAAAGTAATCTGTTTGTAAACTATTGCATACCATTGATTGTTTTAGGTGTAAAAGATTATGAAGCTACATTGACCTTCAACTACAACCGAGGCAGAAGGATATTCACCAGTGACCTCCAGGTCCTCCGTTCCAATATTGATTTTGGTGCCAACTTCAGAATTACCGATGAGTCTTCTCAGGACAGGAGCGCGTACACTTTTATTTTAGACATTGTCAACAAGAAAATCCCTGAAGTTACTCTGACAGGACGTATAGGGTAATACCACAATCTTTTCTAAATTTTACAGGTCAAGTCATCTTAAGGCTGGTCAAATCCCCCACTCAACACAAATTAAAACTTTGCCAGCCTGCGCTGCCCTTGTAGAATTTTGAAGACCCAGCCACCACCAGTTTGGTGTAGTGGTTAAGTGCGCTGACTCTAATCTTGGAGAACCGGGTTTGATTCCCCACTCCTCCACTTGCACCTGCTGGATGACCTTGGGCAAGCCATAGCTGTTCTTGAAAAAGAGCAGTTTCTGTCAGAGCTCTCTCAGCCCCACCTACCTCACAGGGTATCTGTTGTGGGGAGGGGAAGGGAAAGGAGTTTGTAAGCCGCTCTGAGATGCCTTTGGGCAGTGAAGGGTGGGGTATAAATCCAACCTCTTCTTCTCTCCTTCTTCTTAAAATGGAACAGGCAGGAATCCGTCTGGTTCTCCAGGAAGTGGAGATGTCTCTAGGTCTTGGTTGTGGAATCTGCATAGTGGCAAACTACACATTAGGGGTTTTTTTGAAGGCCAGCTGCCTCCCCCTTTCTCCCTCCAGGAGGCTGTTCCACAGAAGCAGTGCAGCAGCAGAAGCAGATGATATACGTGAAATTTTCGGGAAATTAATTTCCCCAAGCAATGCAAGGCCAGAGTTAGAGTGTGGAGTTAGGGAAGGAGGGGCTTCAACTTTCCCTCCCATGTTGTTTCCCTGAGATGAAGGAGGAAGGCCACATGTACCATCTGCACCCCATCCTCCCCACCCCCATGCCATGCTCATGAGCTAAACCCACAGTGCTTAGGAGTGTTCGTTTCCCCAATTTGGGTCACACATACTGGCTAGCTGAGACCTGAGCCCAAGCCACAGATGATTGTATGGGGGGACTGCTAGGAGATCCTTTTGGGAGGACTGCAGCTGCCACACAGGTTCTAAACAGGAGATCAGGAAATGCATCTTTTGGTCACCCATTTCCCTGAAGCCCCCCCCCCCCAAATGCTGAAATTCTGTTGTCAACCAACAGAAAATAACAGAACCGTAAGTAAATCATGGTTATGATCACCTTTGTTTTCTCAGATATCTTGACGGAAGAGAGTCAATGTTGGGAGCTGTAATCTCCATTCCTCGCCTGCAGACTCAAGCTAGGACAGAAGCATTGTTGCAACGGTCGTCTAATGGGATAGCTTTTGAGATTGATTCTTCGGCCACAGCTTATGGTTCCTCCATTTCAGAAAGAGTTGTGCTTCAATACGGTATGGTCATTTCTTATCATAAAGGTCCTTCATCAACAACGTGTGGTAGTCCTGGGCAGAGGACCAACCAGGGTGTTGTACAAGTTCAGGATTTCACACATCCCATCTGTCTTGCAGACGCCTTTGACATCCATCGATTTTATGTCACCTTGTTACCCCAAATGGTCTGTGTTGCCCCAAAAGTGAACTTGTCTCCCCATTTGAGTTGGGGAATTAACAAGGAGACCAGGCTTTGCAAGAGGGGGATAATCTAGCGAGATGGGGATCTTTCCCTTTGAGAACCCTCAAATAACCTGTCCGTTGCTTAACCAAAAGGGCCATTTTTATTAAAAGAAGAGATCTCAATACAATGCACACATGCAGAAACGAAACACACGTTAAAACATACACACAAGTAATGGAAATACAGAAGTGAGTGGGAATAATAGGAGGCTGCTGGGAGTTACAATTACCATTCCAGATGTACAGAAGAGGCTGTGAAGATGGAAAGGAATCCAAGCAAATTGGGGGGTGACCTGTCAACCTACGTATGTGGAATCCAGGGCAGGGCCATTATTTACCACAAAATGCAAAATAACTGTATGCTGCACAATCACGATAAACCAATAATGCAGTTCTGACAGAAACCACATGGGTTCCATCCAGGGCCAGTTTCAGGGCCAGTTTCAGGTTTGGCGGGCCCCCAAGCAGAGTGCTCAGGGCTCCCCTATGCCTGCTACCAAGGCCCCCCTTTTCCCCCACCCACACATGTGCCCCCACCAGCCTGCGCATCCTTCCCCTACCCACTTACAAGCCCTCCCACTGCATGCAGTGACAGATGCCCATACCATCTACATGCCCTTTTCATAATGGTGCTGGGTGTTGGATGCAGCTGGGAGTGCCACTACCATGGCCACCAGAAGTGCCACTGCTATGCACCTCTCACATGCTCTTCTCAGCAGCACTGGGCAGCATATGCAGTTGGGAGCATCGGTAGCAAAGCACTCAGCAGCAGGCAGGGGAAGAGCATGGGCACAGGCTCAGAGGAGATGTGTGGGTGGGGAGTTGGCCACAGTGAACCCCACCAGAAGCCCTGGGCCCCATCAGTTGCCCCACCTCTGGGTATGCTGATGCTGGCCCTGGTTCTCTCCCATTGTCCCATTTGTGATGTACTAGAGTCTGCAAAGGTATTGTGTGTTCTTCAGTGGTGCAAAAGAAACTCTGTGTAAAATAAGCTTGTGTCATTTGTCATGATTTTTTTTAGACAATGAGAAAGTTGATATCCAGTGGAATTCAGGCTCCAGTGCTGCCCTGAAGAAAATGTCAGCCAGCATACCTGTGGACTTTGGGGATTATTCAAAGGCTTTGCAGAACCGTGTTAATGAACTACTGGATCACAAAGTGCACTATTCCGATATGACACTCCGCCATATCCTTTCAGGCTTAATAGGAGTAAGTAGATATGTTGGTCATAAACATTCCCTTTATACTCCTCTTGT
The DNA here is from genome assembly GCA_029375565.1 of Gekko gecko. Taxonomy (NCBI): domain Eukaryota; kingdom Metazoa; phylum Chordata; class Lepidosauria; order Squamata; family Gekkonidae; genus Gekko; species Gekko gecko. The sequence goes on along the minus strand of JAPDNY010000001.1, from coordinate 293,280,210 downwards.
TCATGTGCTCACATATGTAGATGAAGCCTTGGGGAAATATTTATATTAAGAATTAGCTCAGTGAGTCGCCTGATCTTGGAAGCTAACCAGGCTGGCCCTGGCTAGTGTTTGGATGGGAGATGACAAAGGAACAACACCTTCGTGGCATGGGGGCAGGTGACGGCAAACCACCTCTGAATGTTTCTTGTCTTGAAAACCCTTTTGAGTCGCCATAAGTCAGCTGTGACTTGCCAGCGCTTTCTATCCCCAGCAGAGCGAAACATAAACCCAGCGGCAGGGGCTCTCCTGATGATAGGCTTTAGGTACTTTAACATGTTCTCTAATGTTACAGGCAACCAATAACTGGCTGCAGCAAGCATCCAGGAATGTTCCTTATGCCCAAACTCTACAAGATAAATTAAGTGGACTTAAGAAGCTAAATTTTCAGAACCTACCTGTTATCACCATTCCTGAAGAAATTTTCTTGAACAGGTAAAACAAAAGCTGGGAAGTTATTTGACGGTGTATTAATAATTGCTGGTAGAAGCCTTGCATGGCCCTGAAACCAACTCGCATTGCAACCACAAATAGTTCGTAGAATCATAGAGTTGGAAGGGATCTCCAGGGTCACCTAGTCTAACCCCTGCACAATGCAGGAAATTCACAAATACCTCTCCCACACACACCCCTAGTGACCGCTGTTCCACACCCAGAAGATTACAAAAAACCTCCAGGATCTCCAGCCAAACAGGCCTGGAGAAAAATTGCTTCCTGACCCCAAAATGGTAATCAGCATTTCCCTGGGCTTGTAAGAAAGGGCCACAAGAACTAAGCACTGATACAACCCTTCCTCCCCTCCCTCTCATGATGTGCCTAAGTTCACACAATCAGCATTGCTGTCAGATGGCTATTGTTCTTAGAATGGATGCCCTGGTATACACTGTAGATTAGTACCAGAGGAAACCAGTATAAGCCAAACAAGAGTCCTAGCTGTGGTCTGAATCCAAGGCTTCTGCAAACAGGTAAAGCTCACAGAAGCAATTCTCTCTTCCCACTGCAGGCCCCCCCCGCCCCAACAGCCCCAAAAAGCTTTTGCCAACCATCAGGCAAAACCCACCAGAACAAGAACTTTTAATGGAGTGTAGACTGCAGGAATTCTGTTAGGTTTTATTAAGTTGTAATGTATGGAAAGCTGTCTTGAGCCATGGAGAAAGGCAGGATACATATGATTCAGTTAATTAATTAATTAGTGTGCCACGTGGCATGAGGATCTGCTGTGAGAGAGAAATTGCCAAAAGCTACCCTCTGTGGCATTCTCATACAGGTGTATAGCTTCATTTGTAGCTATTTTGAAGGCGCAGTGGGATGCTGCCCTGACTTGGATAGACTTTGCTAGCCCAGTCTTGTCAGATCTTGGAAGCTAAGCAGGGTTGGCCCTGGCTAGTGTTTGGATGGGAAACCTCCGAGGAATACCAGGGCCGTGATGCAGAGGAAGGCAATGGCAGACCACCTCTGTTAGTCGAAAACCCAATGGGGTGTCTATAAGTCAGCTGTGACTTTGTGGGGTTAAAAAAGGATGCTGGGGAAGACAGGAAAAACTGGTTCCACAACTTTCTCTGGTTGCCAAAGATTTGGATCCATTCCCATGTTTTCTTGACTAGTAAGCGTTACTGATTTCAGTGGGATTTACTTCTTTGCAAACTCCTTAACAGAAGGTAATCTTTTGTGTTGCAGCGATGGCCAGTTTAAGTACATTTGGAACAAGGAGAGCACTACCATTACTTTCCCACTGCTGTTTGGTGGCATATCATCCTATGACCTGCGGGTACCCAAGACTGTAAATACACCGGCATTGGTAATGCAACCACTGGCAATCAACGTGCCATCGCAAGAGTACAGGATTCCACCGTTCACCATCCCCAACTCCTACACGCTTCGAGTACCTTTGTTGGGCGCTTTTGAGATCTCTTCCAACGTGTACAGCAATTTCTATAACTGGTCAGCCTCTTACTCCTTGGCTAATACCACAAAGGAAACATATGGCCTCAGAACAAACTACCACATAAGAGCAGACTCTGTTTTGGAGCTATTTTCATACAATATACAAGGTAAGAATATACAGAAGCACTCAAGAAATTAATGATGTATTGAACAGAAGAATAAATTCAAAGCATATTCATTTACTGTATGTGTACACATCAGCAAATGTTTTCCCATCAAATTAGTATTTCCCTTTAGAAGCACGACACAGACCCTTTCACTTGTTAGTTCTAAAGAAAATATGGGAAAATTCAATAATATTGTACGTGTGTAATAATATGCTAATAAAACACTAAGAAGAAGAAGAGACAGGATTTATACCCTGCTCTTCAGTACCCAAGGGAGTCTCAGAGCAGCTTACAATCTCCTTTCTCTTCTCCTCCCCACAGCAGACAACCCTGTGAGGTAGGTGGGGCTGAGAGAGCTCTTTTGAGAACTGCCCTTGAGAGAACAGCTCTGAAAGAACTTGTGACTGACCCAAGGTCACACCAGCAGTTGCATGTGGAGGAGTGGGGAATCAAACCCAGTTCTCCCAGATTAGAGTCCGCACTCCTAACAACTATGCCAGACTGGCTCTTGTTCCTCTTGTTACTCTTTCCAACATCCCCTTGATAAGGCTCAGACTCATGCAGACTCATGCAGTTTCTTGAGAGTATTTGATTCTAAGGATATATTGGCTGTTCGCATGAGGAACGGTGGCCTACCTCCGCACATTCTTCTTCTGTATATATTCTTTTATTCTCTCCCATTATTACACTAACATTCTTTCAGTCTCTCATTATTACACTAATGGTACGGAACTAAGAAAATACTCCTGCCTACCACTGATCTACACATTTCATTATGCTGAGCATTTCGCCATCATCTTTGTGTTTGGGCCCAGAACAACAGAGAATCATAGAGTCATGGAATCACAGAGTTGGAAGGGGCCATACAGGCCATCTAGGCCAACCCCCTGCTCAATGCGGGATCAGCCCGGAGTATCTCTGACAAGTGTTTGTCCAGACACTGCTTAAAGACTGCCAGTGAGGGGGAGCTCACCACCTTCCTGGGCAGCTGATTCCACTGTTGCACAACTCTTCCAGTCAAAAAGTTTTTCCTAATATCCAGCTGGTACCTTCTCACCTTTAATTTAAACCCATTATTTTGGGTTCTATCCTCTGTGGCCAACCGGAACAGTTCCCTGACCTCCTCTAAGTGACAGCCCTTCAAATACTTAAAGAGAACAATCTTTAACTGATACATAAAGGTAAAGGTAAAGGTTCCCTTGCTCGAAAGCCAGTCGAATCCGACTCTAGGGTTGCGGTGCTCATCTCCATTTCAAAGCCGAAGAGCCAGCGCTGTCCGAAGACGTTTCCGTGGTCATGTGGCTGGCATGACTAACACCAAGGCGTACAGAACGCTGTTACCTTCCCACCAAAGTGGTCCCTATTTATCTACTTGCAATTCCTTGCTTTCGAACTGCTAGGTTGGCAGGAGCTGGAACTAGTGACGGGAGCTCACTCCGTCATGCGGCACTCTCGGGTCTCGAACTGCTGAACTTCTGACCTTCCACAGCCTGCAGTTCAGTGTCTTAACCACCATAGGCCACTATTATTCATCTGAAAAGTTGGGGCTGAAAGATAATGGCTTCTACTATGTCACCATGTGAATCAATGACTGATCTGCCAGTGCTGGCGTGTGCAGGTCCATCATCCACAATATCTCAATGGCTCGGCTTTGTGATGTAGTATCTCCCTCTCCTTATTCACAGCCATATGTTTTTATAGCATTCTTTATCCTTGTTAAATGCTTCTTATAGGAGTTCAAAAGAGACTTTGGCTGTATTCAGACGTCACAAATAAGTGTGTGTGTGTGTGTGTGTGTGTGTGTGTGTGTGTGTGTGTGTGTGTGTGTGTGATGAAAATACCCCCCAGCCAAAATTTGTTTGGTTCCTACTTTCCTTTGCATACAGAGTTTAACTTGAAGATTTCCTGTTTTAGGAAGTCTTTGATCTAACCATGAGTAGGTGTGAAATTTGAGTGATTTAATAAATCGGGGGTTCTTTCTTTCTGATAAAATTTTGTCTCTCCAAGAATAAACTTAGTCTTGTTCTCAACGCAAACAAACTGGAGATTGTGACATCTGAATACACTCTTAGTGTAAAAGGCACAGGCATATTTATTTCATCTGCATTCATCACCTTGATTCCATTCAATTTAGAAAAGCTGATCTTGTGAACAAGTAAGGGTTGCAGATTTTAGCTGAAATTACTTCCCTGTAGTGAATACTGCAGACTAACAACTTCATCCAGAAATAATTTAAGCCAAAAAGTGGTCACAATTATACATGAATTATCAGTGCCCTCCTAAGCAGGTAGATGCAGAATCCTTTTGAAGTCTATTCAATAAAGCTTACTTCCCGGGAGGGCACTGTTTGTCCTATCATCCGAAGCCTAAATATTACATTTTAAGACTTGGTCAAGTCAATCCGATGTGCACATTTAAGGGGAGTAAGTCCATTTTTAAAAAGTGAGATTTACTCCAGGTAAAGATGCACAAGAACAAGGTCATGCTTCATGTTTTCTGCAGCACAAGCACTTGGGCTCTGTGGGTCTATGCATGAGGAAGGAACAGTGGCAAAAACTACTCAACGTTTTCATGATACTCACTGTATTTTGTTTTCTTTTCTTATTTCAGGTCAGGGAGAAGCAAGTTATGACCAAAACATGTTCACCTGTGCTTATCTCAGCTCCGTGCAACACAGACTCCTCAATTCCAATTTTAAATTCAACGTGGCAGACACGTACGGACTCACTCCCAGTACCAGAAGTACCATTTGGCTCGAGTCTTCCAGTCCGCTGGGTGCCCAGTTTTCCTTGTCTGCTGACCGTGATTTCAAGTACAGTAACAGCTTGTTCACTGAAAATCTAAAACTGGAAGGGCAACTGAAAGTCGCTTCAGCCGTTGCTAAAACCACATACACACTGTCAAGCAACCATGATGTGAACAACCGTGTGTTGGCAGGGGAATCGGATTTGAAGTTTGACTCTTCCTACCTTCAGGCTACCAACAAGATGACTGGCAGGCAAACCGCTGATGCATGGACAATCACATCCGTCTCGGATGTACAGAAGGGATTTCTGACAAACACCGCTTCCTTGAAGTATGAAAACAGCCAGCTGAAGCTGACATCCGAGACAACTGGAAGGCACAGAAACTTTGCAGCTCTAAACAAGTTTGACTTAGCCATCGCCAAGCAAGGGGCTTCATTCCGCTCTGAGTACCAGGCCAGTTACCTACAGAACCGATACTATACCCTGCTTTTGGGCTCAGTTGATAGCCAAGGTCTTGAGCTGAACGCTGACGTTTCTGCAAATGGCGAAAGGAACAAAGCAGCTCATAAATGCTCATTAACTGTTAACGGGAATGGCCTGGCTAGCAGTGCAACCACAAGCCTGCTGTTTAGTCCACTGACACTGGAGAATAAAATGAGCGCCCAGGTCGGCCCTGCGGGAACTACCATGGCGATTAATGCTATTGGACGCTATGGGAAACACAATGTAAAATTTGACCTGGATGGAAGAGCAGCTCTCACGGAAATAATGCTTGGAAGTGTCTATCAAAGCAGCCTTTGGGATGTGGATGGCAAGAACGTCTTAAACTTCAGGGTGAATAAAGAAGGGCTCAAGTTTTCAAACAGCTTGATGGGATCATACAAAGAAATGAAGCTCGAACATACGAACAATCTGAACATTGCAGGCCTGTTGTTGACCTATGCGTCAAATTTAGACAATGCCATCAGCCCAGAGAGATTCCATAAACATCATTTTGACTTCCAGCTGCAACCCTACACTCTCACAGCCAGTGTGAACAACAACTTCAAGTATGGCGATGCTGACTTAGCTAACACCGCTCGGTTGCAGCTTGAACCACTGAAGGTAAATTTGGATGGCAATGTTAAAGGTGCTTTCAGAGCTGATGAAGTGAAACACACCTACGCCTTCACATATGCCAACCTAGCAGCAAACTTTAAGACAGACACAGTTGCAAGCATTCAAGGTGCAGCTCTTACCCACAGAGTTAATCTGGATGTTGCAGGACTCTCCTCTTCAGTCAGCATCAACACAAACTGTGACTCAAAGTCCTTGCGATTTTCCAATGTAATACGATCTCTTGTGGCCCCATTTACAGTCACTGTTGACATGCATACCAATGGTGATGGAAGCCTTGTAGTCATGGGAGATCATACAGGACAGCTGTACAACAAATTCCTGCTCAAAGCGGAACCTCTTGCTTTTATCTTTTCTCATGATTACAGGGGATCCACCATGCACAGCTTAAATTCAGGGAGGAAATACAGCACACTACTTGACAACAAAGTCAGTGTCCTTTTTACCCCATCGGAACAAAGAAGTGCCTGGAAACTAAAGAGTCAGCTGAACAACAATGTGTACACACAGGATCTTAGCGCTGTCAATGACGCTGAAAGGATAGGCGTAGAAATGAGTGGACAAACTTTAGTGGACCTTTCTGTACTGGACTCTTCTATTAGTGTGCCATTTGTGAATACTCAAGGAATCAATGTAATTGACACGCTGGGTCTAAGAGAAGTTGTAGCTAACCCTCAAGAATTCAGTCTCGCTCTTTCTGTGAAGTATGATAAGAACACAGATGTACATGTCATCAATCTGCCATTCATGGAAAATCTACCTGCTTATTTTGAGAAATTCAGGCTTTCAATTTTATCTGCACTAAAGTCTATTCAGAAGACCCTGAAGAACATAAATATTGATCAGCAAGTGAGAAAATACAGGGCAGCATTAGACAAGTTCCCCCAGAAAGTTAATGACTATGTGAATACTTTCAATTTGGAAAGCAGAGTGAACAACCTAAAAGAGACACTGGATGCTTTTATAAGGGATTATACCATAGGAGTAGATGACCTTCATCTTGCTTTGGAAAATGTCAGGAATAAGCTTCAGGAAGCTTTGACCCAGCTGCAGACTCTCCTGATAGAAGCTGAAAAATATATCAAAGAGAACTATGATCAATATAGCCTGAGAGCAGCTATTGTGCAACTTGTAGAGAGAATTGTTGAAAAAATGAAAGTTATTGATAGACAATACCAAATCAGTGCAAAAACAATGGACACTATTCAGCAGCTACAAACGGCCATCTCTCAGTTTGATGCCAGAAACATTGGAAGCAGCACTGCAGCTTGGGTCCAGAATATGGAGGCTGAGTATAAAATCAAAGCTCAGGTGCAAGATAAACTAGATAAACTCAAGAGCCAGATTGAAAGTATCAATGTCAGTCGTATTGCGAATAATTTGAAGCATCAGATTGAAACAGTTGATCTCAGACTGGTTATAGAAAGACTACAAGTGTCCTATCCAGTTCAAAAACTGAACCAAATTCTTGAACAAGTCAAAGACATTCTTATCAATTTTATAGAGGATTATGAGATATCTGAGAAGATCAACGTACTCCGAGGTAAAATCCATGAACTTATAGTAAGCTATAAAGTGGAACAGCAAGCCAGAGTTCTACTGGACAAACTTGTAGAGGTTTCTAACCAGTATAAATTCAAAGAAACAGTTCAAAAATTAACTCTGTCTTTGAGAAAACTTGACATAAAGTTATTCTTCAATCAAATACTGAAATCAATTGATGATGCTGTTAATTGGCTCCAAACATTTGATTACCAAAATCTGGTGGATGAAGTCAACAAATTTCTCGATGTTGCTATAAAGAAACTGAAACATTTTGATTATAACAAGTTTGTAGATGAAGCAAACAACAAAATCCAGGAAATAACACAGAAGATCAATGAGGAAATCAGAGCCTTAGAACTGCCAGAGAAAGTGGAAGCTGCAAAACAATATCTCAGAGAAGTTGCTGTTGTGGTTTCACAGTATGCAGAGAAATTGAAAGAAGCTAGACTTGCAATAATATTTGACTGGTTCAATGATCTCCTAAACTCTGCAGCATTACGGGAGCTTAAAACTAAGATATGTGATTATCTGGAAGATGTCCGTCATAGAATTTATCAAATGGATGTCTCAAAGGAATGCCAGAGGTATCTTGAGAAGGCAAGCCAGTTGTACAATACAATAGTTAACTACATCGTTCAACAATGGCACAGTGCCTCAAAGAAGATTACCCATTTGGCTGAACAATATGATATCAAAAATATAGCTGATAAGTTGAATCAGTTTGTTGAATCTGGTTTTACAGTCCCTGAAATCAGAACAGGAATAATCAATGTACCTGCCTTTGAAGTAAGCCTCCGGGCCCTACGGGAAGCAACATTTCAAACACCAGATTTTATGATTCCTCTAACTGATCTGCGTGTCCCCTCATATCAGGTAAACTTCAAGAACTTAAAAGAAATCAGAATTCCAATCAGATTTACTACACCTGAATTTACTGTCTTAAATCTCTTTAAGATTCCTTCTTATACCATTGATTTGAATGAAATCAAAGTGAAGTTGGTGAAGATGATTGATCAAATTATTTCAAGTGACTTTCAGCTGCCTGCAGCTGATGTGTATTTCAAAGACCTAAGGATAAACGACATGCCCTTTTCTCATCTCTCTTTCCCAGATATGAATTTGCCTGAGTTACAAATACCTGAATTAGTGATCCCAAAGCTAAATCTCAGTGAATTCCAGTTTCCAGATATACAGATACCAGAATTTCAGCTCCCACGTATTCCACACACCGTGACTGTCCCAGCATTTGGTCAGCTGTCTGGTACTTTCCGAGCAACCTCCCCCTTCTTTACACTGAATACTAATGTTGGCTTTCAAAATATCACAACTTTTGCCCACAGCCCAGAATTTGTGGCCTCAGTTTCAGCTCTAGCAACATCCAAATTTGACTACCTTGATTTCACCGTAGCAGCAGATGCTCGTCTTTCAGCTCCTGAGATGAAACAGCTCATCTTCAAAGAGAGCCTGAAGCTCTCCCACTTGTATCTGAAAGCTGATCACAATGGTGAAATAACATTGCTGAGGACTTCTGCTCAAGGTAATGCTGAAACGACAGTCAGCCTGCGCACCACCAAAAATGCGGTAGAACTGCATAACACATTAACAGTCAGCCTGCAAAAGAAGGTTTCCATGGAGAGTAAGTCAATATATACACACAGGTTAAATATCCCCAATGCCTATTTCACTAGCCAAGCTGAACTGAGCAATGAAATAAAAACAGAGTTGGAAGCAGGGCGCATAATAGTTGCTTCCATTGGTAAAGGGAACTGGAAATGGGATGCTCTTGATTACTCTGATGAAGGAACCCATGACTCAAGTGTCAGTTTCACCATAGGAGGGCCTGTAGCTGCGCTTGTAGCTGAAAACAGGGTGAATGATAAGTACTTGAAAGTTAACCAGAGATTGCAGTACGAATATCGCTTACCAAGTGTCGCAAGCCTTCAGGTTGTGTCTACAGTAGAATCTCCACAATTGGGGCTCAGTGTCTTAAACATGTACGGCTCAGGAGATCTTGCAAAGATGAGAACTGAACTAACCAGTACACACAATCTGAAAATGAACGGACGTGTCTCAGGAACTGTAAAAAACAACATGGCCTTCTTGTTGCAGCCTTTTGAAATTCGAGCATCAACAGAAAATGAAGGGAATGTAAAAATTAGCTTCCCACTGACACTGGTTGGCAAAATTGATTTCCGGAACAACTATGGCTTGATGTTGAATCCTTCAAGTCAACAAGTCAGCTGGGCAGCTGAGGGAAGATTTAACCAATACAGATATGCCCATAACATCTCTGCCAGTAACACTGCTGATAGCATAGAAGCTTTGGTGTCAATGAGCAGTGATGCCAACTTGGACTTCCTAAACATCGCAGTCTCCATTCCTGAAATCTCTGTCCCATATATTAATGTTAGAACACCTCAGGTAGTAGAATATTCTCTGTGGGAGGAAACAGGCCTGAAGAATTTGCTGAAGACTACAAAGCAATCATTTGATTTAAACCTGAAAGCTCAGTACAGAAAGAACAAGGATATGCACTCCTTTGAAATCCCTTTAGATGGAGTGCAGAGAGCGCTCCAGCGCTACATCGTGGCATTCAACAAGCATTTTGAAAGAGGTAGGGATGACGCTTTAGTTTTCCTTACAGATTCATATAGCCGAGCCAAGACAAAGTTTGACCAATACAAAGTGGATACTTCCATTGACAGTCTTCCACGAACCTTCAGGATTCCAGGCTACACCATCCCAGTGGTCAACATTGAGGTCTCTCCATTTACAGCTGAGCTCCCAGCTTTTGGCTATGTGATCCCAAAAGAAATGAGTACTCCAAGTTTCACTATGCCACTAGTTGGATTTTCAGTGCCATCATATACATTAGTCCTCCCATCGCTAGAGCTGCCTGTCCTACATATCCCCCAAGGCTTGCGGACACTGAAGCTTCCCAGCTATCGAGCACACAGACCACTGAACAGAATTTACATTCCAGCCTTGGGAAATATGACTTATGATTTTTCATTTAAATCCAGTATGATTACCCTGAATACAAATGCTGGGCTTTTCAACCAATCCGATCTCATAGCTCGCTTAAGTTCATCATCCACTTCTGTGATCGACGCACTAGAGTATAAACTAGATGGAACAACCAGTCTTACAAGGCAAAGGGGGCTGAAGCTTGCGACTGCATTATCTGTGAACAATAAATTTATACAGGGAAACCATGACAGCACTATCAGTCTCACAAAGAGAAACATAGAAGCTGCAGTAACAACAGCAACGAAAATTAACACACCAAATCTAAAAGTGAATTTTGGACAAGAGCTTAAAGGAAACACTAGGTCCAAGCCTATCATCTCTTCAGCTATAAGTGTAAATTACATTGTTGACATGCCCGCCATTGGCACCAACGCTAAAGGAGCAATTGACAACAAGTATACCCTAGAAAGCATAATATCTGACATTGCTGTAGAAACTTCAACCAATGGGTTCATTGATGGAGTATTTTACAATATAAGACCATTTTCTGGAAAGCTGCTTCTGGAAGCAAATGCCTTCTTAAATGCTAAAGGTGTTCGTTCTGGTGTCAACTTTGAGTCTAGCTCTCAAGTTGATATGTTGAAATTTTACCACAAGGATAATTTTGCTGTTGAAGCATCAATATATCGTATTTATGTAGTAGTGGACATCAGCAAAGAATACCTTCTACCGTTTACTCCACAATATCAAATGAATGGAAAGCATATCAACAAATTAACTTTCGAATTCACTCCTAGGAGTTCGTCAACAGTCCTTCAGATAGATAGTAATATCCTTCCTGGGATTTCATTTAATCAAGTTCTTTCGATTACTCTTGGTACTGAACCTGAGAAAATTGTTTGGAAGGGTGAAGGCCAAATTTTCCCTCTGACGCTTGGACATCACTTCCAGTTAGCAAATGGCAAAACTGAATTTCAATTTGATCTATCTGGATCTTTAGGAGGGCATGTGGGTTTCCTGAAACATATTGTGCTGCCAGTTTATGACAGGAGTTTATGGGATATCCTGGAATTAGATCTCACCACTAGGCCTGAAGAGAGGCAATATCTAAATATGTCAACTGCTGTGCTATACACAAAAAATGAGGATGGGTATTTTTTCCCTATAAATGTGAATAGATTGGCTGATGGATTTACATTTACGATTCCAGAAATAGAACTGAAAGTTCAAAATCCTGTGATCACTACTCCAGCATTCAGAGTTCCTTTTACAACTCTGCACGTTCCCTCTTATACCATTGACCTGCGTGAAATAAAGGTCCCTGAAAAGCTGAGCACCATGCCGTTTGACATTGGATTACCTTTACTGCCAAAAATACAGTTTCCCCAATTAGATGTACTAATAAGCTACGTTGATACAGAAGGAAATAAACATTCTTACTTCGAACTGACTGTACCTGAGTATCTTTTGACTATATCCCAATTTACTCTTCCAAAGACCATTTCTGTTGGCAATAAAATTGTGGATTTGAATGTTGTTGCCAACAAGATAGCTGACTTTGATCTGCCAACAATAACAATTCCTGAGCAGCGGATTGAAATTCCAGCTTTCAAACTCACTTTGCCTGCAGGGATTTACTTCCCAAGATTTGGAGCTTTAAGTAGTTCTTTCAGAGTTGCTTCCCCAGTGTACAGCCTCACCGGGAACTTGGGTTTCAAAAACAATGAAGACTCTTTTGAACGTTCCATTGATTTTACCGCAAATTCACCTCTGCAGTTTCTGGAATATGACCTAGATGGTAAGATCAATTTTTCAGAGTTACAGTTTCAGTCTTTGGGTGGATGTGCTTCAAATGAAATTTATTATGCCAAGCCAATAATTTAAATAGGACTATTGCAGAAGGAAATTTTTGAATGGGAACTCTGAGGTATGGGCGGACTCTCTTTGAATGGAGATTTTCTTTTAAAAAAAGTTTTGTTTAACAAGATGATAATCAGTCTTGTTAGCTAGACAATGGTGATATGGTAAATACTATAGTATTTTATAGTAGAAATATTATTTATATATTTCTATTATTATTTATATAATACATTATATAATATATAATAAATAATAAATAATATATTATTTGTATAATATATTTCTATAATAATAATATATTATTTATATAATATATTTCTACTATAAAATACTATAGTATTTACCCTATCACCATCATCTAGCTAACAAGACTGATTATCATCTAGTTAAACAAAACTTTTTTAAAAAAGTATATATATGTATTTCAAGTGTTCAAAGAGCTTTACCTAAATATCTCCGTAATTCTTACAGTGGCTCTGAAAGTTCTGTCAGCATTACTAATCACAAATTGATACTGGGGGTGGAGCAGAGGTTGAAAAACTGTGGCTTGCGTAAGACCACCTTGTGATATAAGATATTAATTGGGGACTTCTGGTTCACCAGGTGGTGTCTACAATTAGTCTCTCTAAGAGTTAGAACAAACACTTTGACTTCTAAAAAATCTGGGGGGGGGGGCGGGGAACCCTCAATTTTTGTGCAGCTTGGGCATGAAGAGATTTTACATCTATGGTGTCAGGAGACTAGCATCTGAATCCACTCTGTATTTCTCTGTGACCATGTTCCATTGGTCTGAAAACTTTCCCTTCTAGCTTTGACCACCTACACCTACAAAAACGGCCTCTTTGCTGAAGTGACTCAAGGAACCTTCTCACATCGCGACCTGAGTGCAGAATATAAATCTATGTTTAGAGTGCAAGGACACAGGTAAAGGTTTCCTTCTTCAAACATTTCAGTAAAGTAAGCCATGCCCCATGTGCAGAAATCCAGTTTCAGAGAGCTATGTTGCAAAATGTGGGCTTGGTGTTGCCTCTCACCTGGTGTAGTAAGCAGTCAGAAATGAGTTTGGTCTTGGTTGAATTCTGTGGGTATCCAGATCTTCTTGTTATTTAGCAGGGAAGAAATTAACCTGGCTTTGTATTCTGATCACTATTAACATTATGTTTTAGGCGCTTACATTATTAACATTATGTCTTAGGCTCTTACACTATTAACATTATGTCTTAGGCTCCTACATATAATAAAAAGTTGATTGCTCAGAACGGCAGTCCTAAACAGAGGCCCAGGACAGACTGGCAATTTGCCCCGGTAGCCAGTCGCGGCAAAAAAAACCCGGATTAAACAATACCGGGTTTTCCCGTTCACACAGCGGGGGCCGCTGCCGGAAGATACGGGACGGAGGCGCGCGGAAGCGTTCAGACTGCCACGCCGGAGGCGTGCTATATTTGCCGTTTTCCCATTAATTCGGCTGTGGGTGTATGTGCGCATGAGCGCATTTTGCCGATTTTTTTTTTTTGCCCTGCAACGCCGGCACCGCACTGGGCAGTGGAGCGGAGCGCAGCCAATCACACCGCTGCTGCCTCATGCCCAACGCGGGTTGCTCCCGGCTTTTCGGCTGCGCGTTCAGACTCCCCGGAAGCAGAGAAACGCGCGACGAATGCAGGCTTTCAAGATTTGCGAAGGCTTTTATCAGGTGTTTTTTTAATCCGGCAGTGAAGCGCAAGAGCACCGGTAGGCTACAGGTGGGGGACGCCAGGCAGATGTGCCTGTGTGAACGTTCCATTTACTCCGGTATTGAATCGTTGTCAGCCCGGGTCCCATCCCGGGGCAAATTGCCAGTCTGTCCTCGGCCAGAATTACACCCACTGATTCCAGTGCATCTAGAAGGATATAACTCAGTTTATGATTACATTGTTGATTACTTTGTTTTCACCTTTTAGTGCTCATGACCATTGCTACTGTATGTGAGACCAGTGGGAGGGAATAGCCTTAGATGGAGGATTATCTGAGGGAGAGTCTCTTCCCCTCTGTGCTGCCCCCATGCTCTGAGATCTGGAAACATGACTTTTTTGTGGGTACCATCTCCATCTGAGGAGAGACTGGTCACACAGGCAACAGAGTCTTTTTGTAGTGGCCCCTGCATTGTGGAGTCTTTCCCCAAAATAAATAGACCAGATATGTTTACCTGGCCCCTTTAAGAGGCAATCAAAAATTTCCTTTAGGTTGAAGACGTGTATGGATTGCTGGTTTGATTTTTTTTCCTTTTGTCAGTTTTAAATTTTAATAAGTATTATTATTTAATATTATTTCATTTTACCAGAGATATAAACCTTTTGGAAGCTTGAGACTAAAGGAAGCGAAACTCTGATGGCAAAAGTGTGGCCCCATCTGCAGCTAACTAAATATGCTGAACAGGGCCATACTTACCCAAACAGATAGTTCTGCAAACTTGGGAGACATCCTAGATTTGCAGAAAAATCTGAAATGTTAAAAAATACATCAGAGGGATTTAAAGCTCTCCCAAAATAAAAGATTGTTCTTAGCCACAGTTGGGTAACGAACTGAATCTGTATTAACAACATCAGTAATTAATTTACCTCTTCTGTGATTGTTTTTGGCTGCTTTAGCATCCCCAGCTATGTAGCTTCTCTGGACATCATCAGCCCAACCTTTACTGATGTCCAAGTGCGTTATGAAGCACAGAGCACAGGAATTCATTCTTCAATGTCTTCCTCTTCTGCTGGTACTCTCGGCTTTGTTGTCAACGAGGACTCTGATACAATCAAGGGAAAACTTTTCTACCGAACGCAGGTAGGCCAGATGGAAATCATTAAATGTTTTGTATGTGTGTGTGTAAATTTTCATCTGCTTATTACTAGACCAGTGCCCCTCAAGGTTTGGAGAATGGCTGGAGAATGACAAGTGTATTACAGGGGCTTTCACAAAGGTGTTAACTGAGACTTGCTGCCCTATATCAAGGGCATGTGAGCAGGGAGTCCAGGCTTCAGTATGTCAAACCCATCACCTGCCGAGGCCTTTCTTTCTCCTATATAAGCACCCCCCCCCCACTGTGCTCTGCTTCTATTTTTATTGCACAGATTTTAGCAGAGCTGAACAAACTGTGAAATCAGAACAGTTTTTATAAAGTTGTGATGACCACAGAAAAAGCCATGATGTTTTTATGCTGTGCTGGATACAGACCACAGTATTAGATGAAATGTTCCCTGTCATATGTGGAAGGGGATCTTCTTCTGGAATTAGAAAGACTGAATCATATGGTTTAGACCCAATCAATTTAATTCAACTGAGTGTAGAGAAAGCATATTCTAGTTTTAAGCCTATTAGCAAACAAATGTCATTGGGAGTGGGGCGAGGAGACAGGAAATAGCCATTTCTAAATGTATTTTATATTTTCAGTCTAATCCTCAGAATGATGTTGACATTGTGAAAAGTGAGATATCCTTCAAACGCCCTGATGTGATTCAAGTCAAAGCCAACTGGGAAGAAGACAGTGCCAAGGACTTGCTCCTCAGTTTAAAACAGAAGGTACCTAAAATGGCCACTGCAGTGTACAACAGCATTAATAACTATCATCGTCAGCATATGGGGATGGACATCAACACTGCTGGTTTAAAGCTGAAGGAGAAACTGAAAACTAATGTTGACAAGACTTACAGAGAAACTTTAAAAAGTATCAATGAATTTGAAAACCAGGTCACTGCAAAGTATGAAGATATAAGGGTAAGAACCACAAAGCTGTATCAAGAAGCAGCAGCCCAAGCAGCCCAGCTGGACTATGACCAAATAAGAACCATGATTTTTAATATGATAATGGATATCATACAAGTGTACCAGCAAAAAATGAAGCTTCTTATAGACTCTGCCATTGATTTTTTGAAGGAAACCAAGTTCCAGATGCCAGGGTTGGCTGAGAAGCACACCGGTGAAGAACTTTTTTTGATGGCTGCTGCAAAATTAGCAAAAGTTACAGACCTCTGCATTTCAAAGGTGCAGGAACGATTCGATGCTTTGATTAACTATGTCAGTGAGCTTGAGATCAAAATTCCAGCTTCCAGCCAAATCATCAGAGGTTCTAATATACTTAATAAAATTAAAATATTTCTAAAACACATCCAAAACAAAGCTAATCAGATATTTGTCGGACTTCAAAAAATCGACTTTGCAGAAAAGTTAAGAGAACTGAAAGGATCAGTTCAACAAGTCTCCCAAAAGGCAGAAGAGCTTATCAGAAATGTACGGTCCCAAAACTATGAATATATTATAGTCCAGGGCAAATTATTATTCACAAACACTTCAGAAAACCTGAAGAGTTTTGCAGAGGATATAAAATACCTGCTTCCTCGCTATGTTAACATCATCCAGAATACCTTGCGGAGTATCACCTCAAAGCTAGGAGAATTTCTGCAATATCTGAAGGAGTGGCGGCAGGAATATTTGGACCCAAGTGTAGCTGAGTGGCCCATCAAATACTATAAAGTGACAGATGCAGTGATAGCTTGGCTGAAGAGT
The DNA here is from genome assembly GCA_029375565.1 of Gekko gecko. Taxonomy (NCBI): domain Eukaryota; kingdom Metazoa; phylum Chordata; class Lepidosauria; order Squamata; family Gekkonidae; genus Gekko; species Gekko gecko. The sequence goes on along the minus strand of JAPDNY010000001.1, from coordinate 293,263,358 downwards.
CTTCTCAATGCTGTCGATGAGTGGAATGCCACATACCTTGGCGATGCTGCTAACGTCGTGTCATCTGTCATGGATCAAGTGCAAGAATTTGCAGTATCCCATGGAAATGTCAGCAAACTCTTAGAGTCTGCTCGTGACAAGGTCCTGTACTGGTCAGAGATTGCTAAGAGAAGTGCTGCTGAACAAAACCAGGAGGTCAAAGCAAAGCTACAGGAGGCCTATGAGAGCTTTAGCCAGTCCACTGAAAAATTGATCACTGAAACCCAAAAACTGATTGACCTGATGATAGAAAATTACACCTCATTCCTCCAATACCTCAAAGAGCTTCTTGACCGGTTTGAGCAATCGACAGCTGATGCTCTGAGGCCCTATGTGGCTGTTCGACAAGGAGAGCTCAGAATTGACATCCCAAAGCCTTTTGACTGGCAGTCCATTTATGGCCTGCCCCCATCTAGTGAGGAGGATTTCAGGGAAAGAGGAGGCACTGATCAAAGCATCAAGCAATGGGAAGAACTGCAGAGATTAATTGATCAACAAAGGGCTGCCCAGCAGACCAAGGAAAATGTACAGAGGCGTGCCCAATCTTGAGCACACAAACAGAAGGTAAAGATTGTGCAAGTTCTTGTCTTGCCATATTTAAAGCCAACAGCAATTGTCCATTTTTTTTCTCTTTATGGAACATCCAAAAAACTATTCTCTGAATTGGTATCTGTGAATGAAAGGTGAAGAAATCTACAGGTTAGCTTAATACTCTGCAAAAGCCAATAAACGAGTTCCCTATGACATTCCTGTGTCCTTTATTAAAAACCTGTTTTCTTTTAGGTCATAAATTGTGATGCAGTGTTGTTTAGAGCAAATGGAAGGTCTTAGCTGTGGCTGGATTCAGAGGATATAGAGTCAGTCCGCTGTTGGGCAATACATGTTGTAAAGAGTTTCTGTGCAAGTTCAGAACTGTATGGATGAAGAAGCAGCCTAGAACGGAAAGGTCATCCTAGAGCCAGTGAAGGAATATCTGTGGATTACAAGTAATTTTTGAATGAACAAAGTAGTAAGCACAGTCATATTTATGCTTCGACTTGGGAGGGAAATAAGTTGGAAAGTAAGAGCTGGGCTGGAATCTGTACACGGCACAACCCCCAAAAATGACAAGAACAAAGATATTTGCAGTCAAATTATAACCCCTCTGTGAGGAAAACAGAATGCTACCTTTTCAACCAGAAATTAGTGTCTAGCCAAAATCAATCAAGGATTAACCATTTTATTTTCTTAATGAAGTCAGTATGTTCTGATCTTCTCTAGAGTTCCCCCTCCTTTTTCTTGTCACTGTCAAATGTTCCTTTTTGATCCAATCCAAGGTCAAACCAAGGCCAAGGTCATCACTTCCTTGTTTCGAAGGATTCTCCTTTGCCAATGCGTTTCCTGTGCTGGTGGCGGGTGGCGGGGGGGATGGTCACAAAGCGCAATGCCTCTTGCGATTGGAGGAATAGCAGGACAATCTAGCCCCTCCCAAGCTTTTCTCTTCTGCTCAGCCACTGAAGTCACACAAGCCCAGTGTGAATCAGATGTTGACCATCTTACAGAAGGCCCTGATTAGATATATATCGAGTCTTTGTGTCTGACAGCAAAATATCTGAGCTAACTAATTTATTTGGTTTTATATTTAGTTGTTAGGATGCTATGTACATACTAGGAATAGGAGCTGGAGAATTAAAAATAATGTGCTTTTCCCATTTCTTTATCAAAATAAACTCATTTTTGCAATGCCACTAGCCATTTTGTATGTATGTGTCTTTTAATTAAACTGTTCATTCTGGGGGCTTCTGTGTTCCCCACCCCCCATTTTGTTCATTGGTGGGCTAGAGTTTGTTCTGCTGAGCGTTGCTTTGTATCGTGTGTGTGTTTTTAACTCACTTTTTCTTTGACTTTTTTTACTTGGGTATAGATTAGGTTTTTGCAAAAGAATTTTGCAAATGTATTGAAAAGCCTTTTCTCTGTGTCATTATGCCAACTGTGGGGGCGGGGTTTGGGGGGAGTCTTTTTATTAGGAGTTCATGGCTAGACAGAGTAATCAACAGGATCTGAGGGAACAGTCAAAGCCACCAAAAAGTTCTCCAACTCATTTTTTTTTTTGTTTCCATCCCCCTTTTCATACAAAAATGTGTCCTGAAACTGTTCTCATCAATCAAAGATTGGGTGCACAGTGTCAACAGCAAGTACTGTACACTGAAACAAGACACTGACTTGTGCCAAATCCTGTGGAAAATCTTGGGTCGCCAAATTTCAGGTGGGGCTTGGAGTTCTCCTAGGGGTGCCAAGGCCTGGGGGACTCCCAGAATTACAGCTCATCTCCAGACTACAGAATTGGTTCCCTTGGAGAAAATGGATGCTTTGGAGGGTAGACTTTACTGCATTGTACCCCACTGAGGCCCTTATACTCCCCAGGCTCCACCCTCAAATTTCCAGGAGTTTCCCAACCTGGAGCTGGCAACCTTACCACCTCCCACTCCCTACCAGAGGCTAGAGGGGATCTGGCAATTGTAAATTCTCCTGGAATTACAACCAATTTCCAGACTACAGAGACGATAGAGTTTTTAGCCAAATGCTAGAGCGTCCTCCTGAGCAACATGCCCAGCATGATGACATTGCTCCTAGGTGATGTCATCATATCGGGCCCATTGGGGCACTTCGGGGGGTGGGGCTCCCCCTGCCGGCCAGCTGGCCAGCAGCAGATTGGGCCTCCTGAAAGCAGGGGACTCCCTGCCCCCATTGGGGGGATGGCAACTCTACTATATCCTTCCTGTGAGTTTCCCATTGGCTATTAATAAATAGTACCAAAGTGCTAAACTAGAGTCGAACACGACTGAATGGCTAACAACAACAGCAGATTACCCTAGCCTTCACTCTGATTCTTTTAAGAAATCAGAATTGCCAAGAAATACTGTAACCAACCTCAAGGTGAGGCCTGGAGATCTCCCAGAATTACAGGATCTCTATTTGCTATTACAACTGAGCTCCAGGTGACAAGAGTTCAGTTCACCTTGAGAAAATGGCTGCTTTGGAAGGTGGGCTCTGTGGCATGATGTCCTGCTGAGGTCCCTTCCCTTCCCTCCCCTCCCCAAACCCCTCCCCTCCCCAGACTCCATCTGCAAATCTCCAAGGTTTCCCCAGTCCAGAGTTGTCAACTCTAGATAAATCACCACTGATAGAAATCTGTCTGCAGAGTGGGACTTCCACATCTCTTCCCCTCCTGCTGCAGTCCAAATTGCTGTCTCTGGAGGACAGGATTCCCTTGGGAACAACATGGGGTGTGTGTGTCAGATTACAATGTATTATTTATCCATAACTCCATCTCGCTGTACCTCAGGTATTCCAAATCCAAAATGATTTAAAAAAAAAAAAAAAGTCTTGCATCCAGAAGACTCTGGCAGTTCTCCTGCGGAAGGGAATTGCAGATTTTAGGAAAAATAATGCCCTCTTTGCATGTTCTTACATTTCTGACCTGATGCACCAACGGAGGGCATTCTCGATTCATATTAAAGGCCGTGGTATACCTTAAGGGAGGAGGTCTTAGCTATGCTAGGAGCAGGCTGGTTAGGACTCTGTATTTCATTAGCACCTTACTTGAGTTGAACCTTGGAGGAAATTCATCGGGGTGGACATTGGTGCTTCTGGCATTCCAACTCTATCAGAAGGAAACCATAATGTTTGTGTAAAGTCCACATCATTATCAAGGACAAAATGAAGTTCAGAGTAGAAAATATGTTTGTACAAGTACTAGTACACCTTTAGTGGCATAGTCAATTTAACATGACATTTAGGATCAAGCTATAGAATTAAAATCCATACATAAGTTAAAACACAAATGCATAGGATTATATAAGAATCAACTTATAATCGCATTAGATTTGACTTTAAGAATTTCTTCCAGAAATTTTGCAACTGCTCTAGTAATTTCCGCTACTGAGTCATTCAATAAGAACCAACAATTGATTGCAACATTCTTAAGATCAATTACTTGGGATAAATTTCCAAACAATTCCCAACGTAAACTGTCAATAAGCTGACAATATGTTTTTAAAAAGTTTTTCATAGCAATACCACACTTTTTACACGTGGCTTTGTTAATGCAATCTAACCTGAGAAACCTTGGCTTGTGCACCACAATTCTCAGGTGAAATGCTTCCAGTTGGTCAGATGGTGGCACTGTGCACAAAGCTCCAGCAGAGACATCCTAGGCTCATTAAACAGTGCATTATTGTGTCGGGCATTGTCTTGTTCTCATTCTCTGCTCTGATTTCCCCTTGGTTACCTGGTTGGAAACTGTACCCCCTGATAATTCATACACACACATACATGGACAGCCTTTAACAAATGTTGCTAAGCAAGAGATTGCCACCTGTTAAGAATCTATGGTTTGGGAGGGATTCACTGAAGTGTGGTGTTTTCCCACACTAGTATTTTAAAAGGTTATAGATCATGTGTGCATAATAGGCAGAACATTAGGTCACTTGTCTCACTTACAACAATAATCCATTTTGATATGGGTCAGGTTGACACAAAGAATCCACCCATACCAGGTCTATTGATGAAACTGATCCCCTTTTCCCCCAAACTAATGAAATTTTCAACTAATGGGTACTTAAGTTAATAAAGTGTGCCGCACATCTGCTAGAAGCCATTTGTAAAATAAACCTCTGGGAGTTCAGCTCTGAGATCACTGATATAACATTTGAGTGGCATCCCACTGGGACACAGCATGGTATCAAATTAAAAAAAGTAACACAATAAATGTGTGAGAAATAAACAGTGAGCAGGAGAAGGGGCCTTTCTTTAAAGCTACCACTAGTGCCATTGGGTGTTCACAAAACCCCACTAATAAATTGTCAGACCAAGTCCTTATTCCCCCATCAAAAGCAATGGCAGGATTTGGACCATTGAGTTGTCAGGTACAAAACTTACCCTAAGAGGTAAATTTTTAATATTAAAAAATTAAGATCCTTCTACATGTCAGCAGCAATTTCCTTCCTTGTTACACAGATTATTACACAACGGAGACATAAGGAAACAAAAAAAAGAAAGGGCAAAGAAGGAAAGGTGGTTGGTTGGGTTTTTTTGTTTTTTTAAAAAAATAAGCTTACTGAGGTAGATATACAGGCAAGCAATATAGCATGATATCAGTGGTTCTGGCAGAATTATTTGCAACAACTGGATTTGACTGCACTAGGATTAGAAAAGACAGTGATCCAATTTATATTCTAAATGTAATTTTTCCTCAATCCCTAGCCTGAGATAATTGTCTTCTAATAAGGAATGAAATATCTGAAGCTCCGTACATTGTATTTTCTGTTTAAATGTATTTTGAAAATGCTTGTTAAGTGATGCAGCAAGGAGTCAAACTAGGCCCGAAGAAAAAACAAATCTTTATCTTCCCCTTCCTTGAACCACCTCAAAGAACCAGTAAAGTTGTCAACTCCCGTTTGGAAAATTCCTGGAGATTCAGGATCAGGGGTAAACAAAGTTTGGGAACAGGATGACACTCAGCAGGGATGTGATGTTAATAGAGTTCACCCTCTAAAGCTGCCATTTCCTCCAGGGGAACTGAGAGAGATCATTCATCATTCAAGGAGAACTTTAGTCCCCACCTGGAAGCTGGTAACCAGTGAAACTAATTGCTGCCAGTGAGCAACATAGCATAGCTACATCCTAGGGTTGCCAGATCTTGCCTGGCTGCCAGTGTGGGGCTCCAGCCTGGGTTCCTGGATCTTCTGGCGTGCAAAAAAAGCTTGTGTGCCATGATGATGTCACGTGGAAGTGACATCATCTCGCCGGGCACATCATGTAAGGGGCGCTCTAGCATTTGGCCAAAAACTCTATGGCCACCATAGCGTTTTTAGCCAAATGCTAGAGCGTCCCCTTGAGCAATGTTTCTGGCACAATGACATTGCTTCTGAGTGATGTCATTGCATTGGGCCCAATGGGGCTCTTCGGTGGTGGGGCTCCCCCTGCCGACCAGCTGTCCAGTGGTGGATTGGGGTCCCCAAAAGCCAGGGAACCCCTGCCCTCATCGGGGGGATGGCAACCCTACTATATCCTTCCTGTGATATTAATGAATAGTGCCAAAATGCTAAACTAGAGTCGAGCTTGACTGAATGGCTAACAACTACAATTACCCTTGCCTTCACTCTGATTCTTTTACAAAATCAGAATTGCCAAGAAATACTGTAACCAACCTCAATATGGAAGATGGATTTTATGGCATTAGTACCCCATTGGAGTCCCTCCCTAAACCCTGCCCTCCTTAGACTCCACCCCAAAAATCTCCAAGCATTTCCCAGCCAGGAGCTGGCAACCCTACTTCCACTGGAGGAAACAGCTGTTTTTGAAGTATGGATTCCATGACACTATACCCTGCTGAGATCCCAATACTCCACCACCAGATCTCCAGGAGTATCCCAATCCAGAGTGGAGGTACAAATTCCATAGGGCTGGCTTGACCTCGGGAGCCTGAGAAGACCACAAGCCTAGTTTTGCTTAGATGTTCCCTCTGTGATTGTCAGTAATAGCTGGAAGCACCTGCAGAAATCTGTACCTGGCTGCTCACAAATAATTGCTCAGTTTAACCCCTTGCTTGACTTGACATTATATAGCAGGTTACTCCCCCAGCAAAAAGCACCCTGAGTTTTATAGTTAAGTGAAGGGTTAAGGTGATCAATTATGAATTACAAGAGAGACTTATTTTATTTATTTATTTATTTTGTTCCATTAAGCATTAATGAGTTCTCTCCCCCTCCCTTTCCTTTTTCTACTGTAAACAGGGTGGGGTGAATCTTTTGTAATAGAAATCCTTAGATTCAGGACTGTATCTTCAAGCCTGCCCTTTCCCACAACTCTTGCTTTGGCCGAAGAAACAGTTGCCTTTTTTCCCTGAGGTGGTGAGGGGAGGAAGAGAGAGGAGGAGGGAGAGGGGAGAGAAGCCTGAAAGAAAAATGCACCCGGAACAGACCAGGAAGAGCTGGGGAGGGGCACTCAGGAGGACTGCAGAAACTGGAGCAAGGAGGTTCATCTCTCAGACTGAAGCCAAAGGCAGAAACGGAGGTGGCTGTTTGAGAGAAGAACCATGGGAAGAAAAGCTCTGTTTACCTGGCAAGGCGAAAAGGCCAAGTTAAATAGCCCAGAGATTGTATCAATCTCCTTCTATGTGAAGCTTCACCTATTATGTGTTTACTGAAGGCCTATTTATCCTGAAGGATTTCAGGGTGGCACGTCAGGTTTCCTCCCTTCCTCCCTCTATGTTATCCTCACAACAATCTTGTGAGGTAGGTTAAACTGAGAGATGGTGGCTGGCCCAAGGTCACCCAGAGAGTTTGCATAGCTAGGCCTGTAGCTACAGTGAGGCACTTTGGGGGCTTGGCCCCTTAATTAAAAGCCCCACCCCACAAATAGCCATGCCAGAAACCTTACTTTTGAGGAGAGATTTCTGCGGCTTGCCCTCGGGCTTCCCACTCCCTCCCATTGTGGAATTGGGCGGGGGGGGCATCATGGGATCCAGGAAAAGACAGCTCAGGGGGCATTTAATCACCTTCAGAAAGCTTTTAAATGCCTTTTGAGTTCCCTTCCACAAGGCAAGAAAGCTTAGAAGGGCATTCAAGAGTGGCGCCTTGAATACCTCTCCGACAATCCCCCTTTTTGCATGTATCCCAAAGGCTCATGGGAATGCTTCTGAAAGACTCAACCGTGACCTAGGTGGGAATACAGCAGGACTGGGCTAGCAGAAAGGGGGATGGTTGGAGATGTGTTGAAAGTGCCACTCTTGAGTGCCCCAAAGAAGATTCAACACTGGATTAAACAGAATCTGATAATTGATGATTTTAACAAGAATCTGATTAATATTTTCCCAATGCACTTGTATAATCATACAATGCCACCGTTCACGAACAAAAGAACCAGGGACTTTCCCACAGCACTGACAAAGGCCAACCTTGGTTCAAAACAACTCCCCCTCCTCCGTTGCTGGAGTCTTTTGCCGTTTGTACAATATCTTGAGGAAGCTCATCTCAGCAACAACATCATTTAACATTTTATGAGATAATTTGAAGATATACTCCCAAGGGGAGTTTTGTGGAATTAACACATGTTGTTTCCCCCTATTTGTGAGATTGCAATATCTATTTCCATATCCATTAATATAGAATACATTTTAGAAAGCAGCCCTGTGACGTACATCATGATGAATGGTCAATTTTTTCCTCTTTGCCATGTGGGGTTTGACAAGTGTGTCCCTTAACCTTCTTTGGTTCAATTTGTGTATTGAAATCTTTGCAAATTTGGTATGGGCAAATGGGGGATTAAAGGTGTTAAGATTAATAACACTGAGCCTAAACAGATGTTTTCTGTGACTGATGTAGCTTGCTCATTACAAAATGTGAGTTGAAGTAGCATACACAAAGAGCTGGTTTTGAAAGGCTATTACTGTGATTTGGTTTGTGGCAACAGAGAGATGCCCTTTGTTCAGGATCCCTGATTCTTACATACCCATAAAGACTTAAAAACATTTATCCAGTCTGTTGGCACTGTAATAAGCAGGACTGTCATGTACTTACTCTATGCCTTCTGCACCTTGAGGAACTGCAAAATTCAAGAGAGCAAAAATCCTGAGAGAAAAGACGGAATTGACCCCATTTGTGACATAACTAAAGGCAATCTGCTCACTCATAATAACAACAATATATATTCTTTAAAATCTGGCATACAGTTGCCTTGAGAACTCTGTAGGTATGGTTATTAAGTACTGGTTAGTTTTTTCCCTTTATGTGTTCGTTTCTTCCTAAGGCGGTGCCTGCCATTACCTGTAAGCATGACCTAAAAAACCAAGTAAATATGTGGGTTTTTTCCTTCAAAATTATTGTTTATTGATTGGCAACTTTATGCAGACATCCTCAATTAGAACTCATACAACAAGGCTTGCGTCCTAAAAGGATGTGGACAGCATGGAGTGGGTGCAGAAGAGAGTGGTGAAGATGATTAGGGGCCTGGAGACCAAGCCCTACAAGGTAGAGCTGAGGGATTTTGAATGTTCAGTCTGGAGAAGAGGAAGTTGAGGGGGAACATGATTGCTATCTTTAAGTATTTGAAAGGCTGTCAGGAGTTGTTCCTGTCGGCAGCAAAGGATAGGACTCACAATCATGGGTTTAAATTACAGGTGGAAAGACCAGTTGGATATTAGGATTATTATTTTTTTTACAGTAAGAGTAGTTTGACAGTGGAATTGGCTGCCTAGGGAGGTGGTGAGCAGGCAGCCACATCCCTCACAGGCAGTCTTCAAGCAGCTGCTGGATAAACACTTGTCAGGAATGCTCTAGGCTGACTAGACTAGATACTCTGCATGGCCCCTTCCAACTCTGTGATTCTATAACCAATCCACTAGGATTCCTGAGTTTATATGGCAGCCCTACTGGAAATAAATCCTTGAGATGTCACTGGAACTCTTTCCTGTGAAACCAAGCTCAGTTATCCCAGCCTAACTTTGTAAACTTTGGTTGGTTGTTGGGATTTGATGTGCCAACCTAACCTGAAATGTGGGTAAATGGCCCATTTCTCACTGAGAAATAACCACAGGACATAACCACATGATGACTGTGGAGCTGGAACTGTCTAATTTAATTGGTTCACTGCAATATTAATATCTGCCTGTCTTTTTAGGGGGGAAAAGACATAGTAGTTAGCAAGTATTAACAAATACTTACAGAATTAAAAATAAGATCTCATTAAAATAATCAACATAAAATTTTAAACACCAAACAAGTTAATTAAAACAACAACAACTGGCAATATGAAAAACTGTGAGAATTGATCCAAAAGATAATAACATCTGTCCCCACTCACTTCCCGTTGAGGACAAAGGGAGAGTTAAAAATATGAATCTCCAGTCTTCCCTCTGGCCATTTCTTATCTTACCAAGGGATGTATCCATGCTTTTCTACTGGCCTATCAGCACAGTACGTAATTAATAAATATGGATATGTGGATTTTATGTTCACATGCTCAGCTATAATGCATCTCCAGATTCTTGGTGTGCCACTTGCCGTTCAAAGGAATGTCTGTACTTTCAAGAATGCTGCTGTGTTGTATGTCCACAAAAGGCCATGAGCTGGATCCAGCAGAGAAGCAATGAAGGAAAAACTTTTCACTTAACATCGCCCTGTTTGTGCATTCATGGTTTTGAGAGACCCTGAGAACTCTCTGAAGGGGGAGATTGGAGAGAAACATAATGTCCCATAAACCAGAAGCCGTTTTTCTTTCGAAATCAGGAATGACTCCTCAATTTGGCTAGCTGTAGCAGCACGAGGAAATGTGGCTTCCCGTGAGGCTGCTAACCAGATGTCAGATTAGGCTTTCCACTATTGACATGCTAGTGGTGAACAAACAAAATGCTATTGTGTGAGAATTGCCAGATGATGAGGATTTGGATCTCCTATGCCAGATTGCATATGGAGGTTGAGAAGCTTGTCATATGTTCCTCAACAAGAACAGCAGGCGTAGTAGGATACATACTTTCCTGAAAGACAAGTTGACTACTATTATCGATTTTCCCTGGCAACGTACAGCTGCAGAAGAATGATGCAGAGGGCATTCTTGTTTCATCTGGGACAACCCTGAGACCCGGCAGAATTGGTTACCACCTTCTGTGAACAAATTGTGTGCTTTACACTATTCCCTAGAATCTACAGTAGGAAGATAAGTCAGTGCTGATAGGGTTCCCTGAAGGAAGACATTTGGAAAACAGCATATACATACCAGTCTCTTTGCCCTCCTGTGGGGACCCACAAATGATTATGCCATCCCAAATGTAAGTTTGGTACCCTGTGGGGAGTAAATGATGGAGGCATCCCTTTTTTGCTTCACTACCAAATCTTCCCTCCTCACAGAGTGACTTTTTCATTTTGTCAGTTTATCACATTTCTATCCCACTCTTCCTCCAAGGAGCTCATGTTGTTGTTCCTGGATGGAGTGGTACCATTTATTTCCTCATAACAACCTTGCTGGGTAGGCTAGGGACAGAAGCCTCCAGCAAAACTTCCTGACTCCAGAAATCCCAAAACTGAGTCTAACTTCCTCTCCATTTTTATTTTATTTTGCTTAAAGAACCAGCTGTCGTGTAGTATCATCAATGTAAACAGTGGTACCAGGAAGAGATTACAGTCTAAAATTTGCCAAATGATGTAACAAATGAAGGGGAAAGAAGCTGAGGTAGAGTTAAACCGGTGAAGAACATACTTTCATTCTAGGTACAGGTGAATTCTCAGAAGTGAGTACAAACACGTTGAGCCTGGCCTGTATTATTCAGCAGTTGCTGTCACTGATTAATGAATGGAGAATTTCTTCAAAGAAATTAAATAAAAGGAAAAACAATTATGTGCTGGATAAATGGGAGGCAGGGCAGGTTCTGCAAGCGAGCCAAACCATGAAACTTCTCAGTCAGGTGCACTGTCCTATTAGTGGGGTCTCCAAGTCCTGTCACGGTCTTTTACCCTTCAGTCAATGTTCATCAAACATCATTCGGTTCCCAGTTCTCTCAGATGAGTTATCTCCTAGAAAGAGTTTCTTTTCTAAAGGATAAAGCAGTATTGGAAAATGGCTACATTATCACCTTTGTAAAGGAAAGAATTTTGTAATAAACAGGGAATATCAAGGACAAATGAGAAATTAAGCAGCAAAGAGCCTCCCTGCAGTGTTGCTCCTTAAGTGATTAATGAGAGTTAAGGAATTCGCCAATAGATTCTCCAAGCAACTAAGCATCGCTTCAGTGGAATGTGGTCAAGGTTGCATTTGTATGCAGACATCCCAGCTGTTCTGCAGCACCCATGACTAGTGACTGCAGATTTGGGAGAGGATTTACACACCACTTTGTTAATACGGCACAGAGAATCGAGGAGGAGGGTGTCACAGTTTCTCGGATCCGCATTAAGGGCTATTTGTCCATTGTTTTAGTTAGCTTGTGTGTAACGGCAGATGGATTTCTTTGAGGGCAGAGACGAGCTCTCCCCGACCAGGGAAAAAAATAGCATTACAAAGGAAATTTGGAACCTTGGCTTCATCCTCTAGGTCATCGACTGGATGTGAGTAACCTTGACTTCAAGAGTATCCAGTCAGGTTCAGCTAGATTCAAGTCCAAAAGCACCTTACAGATCAACAAAATTATATATCTTGTTAGTCTCTAAGGAGCTGTTGGATTCGAATCTAAATGTTTCACGCCAGTCCAATATGGCTGCCCCCTGAAACCCTCAGATTCACTAACTTATGATCAAAATTGCAGCTGCATTGTAAAAGGGCAGGGAAATTGACTGTGAATCAGCCTTTCTGCGTCATCATCAACTGGTTCAGAAATCATGTACAAGACCTCTTCAAACTAATTTGGTCCCCCCATGTTAGGAACTTGGTATTTGTGTTTCTGTTTCCTACATGGGCACAGGGGGGCAGCAGGAGAAACAGTTGTAAAAGTGCTTTCTTAAGTGGCACGTGTGAATTCACCGCAACAGCCAGCCAGAAACCACCCTTGATGTTAGGCTGCCTTCAAAGGTAGCAGACACCACTGAAATTCTCCTCTCCCCCCCTCCCCGGTAACATGTAGTATGACATACCTGTGTCACAATGTTCTCAACCACTGTCAGCAACAATGATGCTGAAGAGGCTGGGAAATGTGGAATGCAAATTCTACTAGTCTTAGAGACAAGAAGAGTGCTTGCCTAATAGGATTCTCCCCCCACCTCCTTAGTTGTCAATGTTCATTCATTCCGTTGTTAATGAAAAATGTGTTACTGTGTCATGGTGCCCAAACAGTGTTATTCTGGTGTTTCCTTGGTTTTCCCTCACACATTTTTGACAGTTCTGATGTGTGGCAATTTTGTTCAGCCTTCCCATTCAACTGCAGTGCAAACCTTTCAGGAATAAACTGGAAAAATTGTTTCATGTGACCTTGTGCTATCTGTTCTTACTCAGCCAGTCACTCTCACTTGGGTTAAACTACCTCTCTGGGCTGTAGTGAGGATGAAACAAAGGAGGAAACTGTGTATGTCACACTGAGCTCCTTGGAGGAAGGGCAGGGTTTAAAAAACAACATAAGCCCAACCCAATACATGAACAATAATTTTAGAAACCCTACAAATGAGAACAATGGCCACCCATAGAAAAATATAATTAATATTAAAAAAAACAGAAATGCCATAATAGAACAGCAAAAACCAAATTACAACAATAATAAAAACAGTAAGAACAGAAGAAAAAATATAATCCATTAAAAGCATGGGAGAAGCTTTTAAAAGCACTTTGTCCTTGTGCTTAAAAAAAGTATGTTAATGTCAGTGTTGTTTCCACTATGTATGTGTGTTTGGTATGTTATAAAAACCATAATAAAATAATGATGATGATGATGATGATGATGATGATGATGATGATGATATACGTCAACTGAATGTCCTTGGAGAGAATCTTCTGTAACCAAGGAGCCACCACCTCATCCTTTGAAAGTGGGCCCTTTGATACAGATCTTAAAATCTGGGCATGTATGTATATATAAGGAGGAAGGGCAGGCAACACAATATAGCCCAATCATGTCAGATATCAGAAGCTAAGGAGGGTTGGTAATACTTAGATGGGAGACCACCAAGGAAGACTCTGCAGAGGAAGACGATGGCAAACCACTTCTGCTTCTTGCCTTGAAAACCCCTTGCTGGAGTCACCATAAATTGGTTGCACCTTGTATGAGGAAGTAGAAGTCCTTCAAAAACCCTTTCCTCCTTTCTCTTCCCCCCCAAATCACTTCAGAAAGTTAACAGATTCTCTGGAAAGCCATGTAGCAAAGCACAGGGTGACGTTCTCAGTGGCAAATCAATGGCAGCACCTCAAAGCACGTAAGACCCTGCATGGATAGAAGCAATGGAAGTAATTCCATATTGGTTGCATACAGGTATTCTCCCAAGCTGATTCTGCACCCATCTGTTTCCTCTCAGTTTTTCCACAGCCATGTCGGGAGGTTAATCTCCCTCTACACTGCATACCACTTTCACTTTCTTTGTTCACTGGGTTTTATGGTACCTTCTGCATAGATTTATGGCCATTCAGGGGTGACATCGCAATCAGTATGGCATTGCCCTGGGGTATCTGAATGTGGTTTTGAGCAGCAGCACCCTTTCCTTCCTCTGCTTCCAATTCGAAGGGAACGATAAGCAGACAACTTGACACAGCTTCACTGATCTCCATCAGTTCCCCTGCCCCTATTTCCCCCTCTGTATTTATCACCTCACCACGAATTACTTGGTTCAGTCAGCTAATGACCTCTGAGGCAAGTACTGACACAGGAAAATCTGCATACCAGATTGGATGAAAACAGATATTCCTTGGCAAGGGGGGACCAGGTCGAATGCTGAGAAAATGTGGAGTGAATGCCAAATGCAGAATGGGCCATGATCACTTGTTTTTCCAGAGATCTTTCATTCCCTGGTTCTCAACTGCTGGACCAATTGGGTCACATCTTGGCCAAAGCTGGGTTGTATCAGTGGCACTCACCATTGTACTTTTGTAACAAGAAGTAGAGACTAAAGGGCAAAGAGAGAACAGCACTTAATAAAGCTAAACCATACACAAGCACCATAAATAGGTTCTTCCATAATTGGGGGGGGGGTTTATTCCTGGAGCAGAGAAAGCTTTTAATTTGAAAGTGGTTCCCCTCATCCTATATGGCTCAGCTATTTGGATTAAAGCTATCTCTGATAACATCAATTAACCCTTAGCCCAATTTTTAATGAAAATACTCACTATTCCCTGCTGTGTGTCAAATGTATTGCGGGCAGAGTTTGGACAGATATCCTTGGAAGCTGGAGCAAGGTTTTATGCCTTTAAATTGAGATTAAAACATCTCTGTGCTGAAGATGGTTTGTTAGCCCCTCTAAACTGAGATACTCACAAATCGACTTGGATGAAAGCCCTGGATGAGAAATTGATGATAGCTGGAATGTCGATTAATGGTATTTTTGAGATGGGCAAATCCAAAGCATTTTCTCTGCTCAAAAAGCACGTCCTAGAAATTGATTATAGTAGTCTGATCCTGAAAGCCTGCAGAGTTTGCTCACCCCTATCTTTTGCTCTTTCTTTCCCAAGATCTTTACTCCCCTATATGCACTATCTTACCATCCCACGTTACTGTAGAGCTTTTTTATTTGCAAGATTGAATATTATTCCTACAATGGTTTTACAGGGGGGATTTTTGAATAGGACCTGTTATGACAGAATCTGCCCATGTAGTCTTCATTGGATAGATACATCCTACCATGCCCTACCTGAATGCAGGTTCTCTGAGAATATAAGGGATCACTATATTAAGCCTTTAATCAACCAACTGTCCCCTCACACCCTGGAAACCCTGGCTCTTTCGCTCATCAATAAGGAGGATCCTAAGTTTACTCTAGCAACTGCAAAATTTGTCTCAGTCCTTTTAGCCCTTGCATTAAAAAAGAAGCAAGTATCTTCTGCTACTCAGGATCTGTGCATCAATGAGGTTCTAAGGGTATAAAAGGAAAGGAAAGGAAAGAAGAACTGAGGGAAGGAAAGAAGGGTAAAAAAAAGTAAGCCCAATGTTGCAGGGTGGGGTTAAGGATGTGTCCCAGACTTGGAAAAGTGGAAAACTTCTTTTTTAAAATTATTTATTTATTTATTTATTCTATAAACTACAAACGCTACAGACTACGAACACTACAAACGACAAACACTAAAAACACTAAGAGAGTAACAAGGTACAATTATGAACTATCTATATGCTTTCATAATTTCTCTACCTGGTACATAATCAGTTTCCATTATTCACTACTAAAATAGAACCCTAAAAGAATTTGTTAAAGATTCTATTACTTCAGAGCTTACAATTATGCTATTTAAGTTTACAAATAGAAGATCTGAGAGCTTTATTTGTGAGTCTTCTTATCCTTATGCTTCTTCTTCTTTTGCCACGGCAGCTTAACTTTCATAGGTTTGGGTGCTGCTGCACCTAAATCAGAGTCAGTGTCAAAGATTTCTCCCAGAAATACTGAGGTATCAGAGGAACATGAGATATCTGTACCAGTCTTTTGGTGTTCGCTGATTCCTTCTGTTGCCTTCTCACCCTCTGCACTCTTTTTTTTGCTTATTCGACACTTGATGTTGCTTCAAAAATAATTCTGCTTTCAATAAAGAGTCAATCCGTTCTTTCTTTTCCTGGAACTTAAAAATGAGACCTTCTGGTAATAACTATCTGTATTGGACATTGTTCTTTTGAAGAAAGTCTGTGATGTTTCTATATTGTCTTCTTATTTTTCGTATTTCATATGGAACGTCTTTCAATACTTTAATCTCCTCCTCTTGGATTTTCACCTTTGAAGCAGTAGATGTTTTAAGAATTAAGTCCCTTGTTGCTCTTTTTGCAAATTTTACAAAAATTTCTCCTGGGAGATTATTTTTTTTTAACAACTCTGAGTATGTTCTGTATATCATGTCAATGTCTGCTTGTATAATCTCAGGTTTGCTATTAATCAAAGGGGCCAGTGCTTCACTTAATATTTCTCTTAAATGCTCTCCCTTTTTCTCTGGAACCCCTTGAAATCTTAAGACATATAAAGACCTTTCCATTTGAAGTTGAAGTAACTGTTGTTTTCCAGATGCTCTTCCTTTATCGCCATTGTCCATTCTTTGATCCATTTCTTTAGTCTTAGATTCCATTTTTTAAATCTTTTTTTCCATCTTCTCTGATTTTGCTGTTGTCTCTTTAAAATCCTTTTGCAAGTTGTCGAACTTCTGGTTGAGATTCATCCTCTGTTCCATCAGGGGGCGCGGGGCTTCAGAAATGTTGCTAGTCAAATCGCTGGTATCTTCCTGCCTTGTGACTGGTGATGCTATACTAGCATTTCTGGTGCGGCCTCTGCCCCTGGACACCATTTTTCCTGCACGCTGGGTCATTGTTTATACTTAGATAAGAGTTCACAAAAAAGTTCACAGGTTTCCCTGGAAAGTAAAGTTCAGTCCCGATGTTTTCTGCTAAAATAAGGTGAGGTTTAACAGCTTGCTCTCGGCTTGCTGCTACAAATTGGCTACTGGGAGGGCTCTTCCTCCGCAGGTTTCCCCCTCCCTTTTCACTCTGTGCTGATTCGCTGTTCCATCACCCTCTTTATATTTCTTTTTGGGGTTTCACTCACTTTTGCTTGCATCGTTGTACCGCTAAAACACCACGTAGGGAAATTGCTTTCTTGAGACCTTGTATGCTCTGGTCTGGTAACGTCTCTGGGCACCATTGCTGGCCTTGGTGCAGCAGGACCTTGCAGAGCAAAAGACGCTCACTTCCCCAAGCTGCAACTTTGGGAGTGACTTCTTCAGCACTCCAGGCTAGAAGCTCCCTCGAAGAGCTTCACAGGGGGGACGGAGGCAGCCAACCCCCCCCACCGCTCTGATCCAAATCGCCCACATCGGAGCTCGATGGGGAGCATTTGGTCGCAAGTCACCATAACCGGAAGTCGAAAAGCTGAAAACTTCTGATGTAGACCCTCATAGGTCAATTATTTTACTTTTTAAAAATTTGGAATGACTTCCATCCAGTTCATTTATGACAGGCATTTCTTGTGGCCATCAAGAGAACCAGGTGATTATTCCCTCCATAATGATAAAATAGGAGCAAACAATGTTTTACCCTGCAAAATCCACAAAAGACTTGACAGAAGAAAGATAGACCAAATAGCCTTGATGGAATTTTAAGCTAGGAATTCCCAAGCCCTCAAAACTTGGCCCAAAATAGCTGTCATCAAAGCCAAATGGAACGAGTTCAGCAGGAGTGTAAGAGCCAAATTTGGATACACTGAAAAATTCTAAATAGAATTCTTAAAAGTTCTATATAGATGCTGCCTTCAACAGAGGAATGGTGGGTGAAGATGCTGGGACTTGTCGATATGGCTAAATTTACTTCATTAATTAGAGAGAGGACAATAAGTACCTCTATTGCTGATTGGAAACCCCTAATAGACTTTATGCATGAAACAGATATAAATGATGGTTTGTGGTTTTGATGAAAGAGGGGAAATTTAGATAATAGAAAAAGAGAGCTTTTCTTTGTAACCATAGAGTAAGAGAAAATTTTGTAATCATACTTAAATTTGTCACAGAGAAAATCGGAAGCCAGCATTATTTTATATAGTCTTTCCTTTTCCTTTTCCTTGTTATTTTCTGTTATTCTTTTGCCAATAAATTTCTAAATTAAAAAAAACTTATACAGATGCTTTCTTCTTACGTTTTAAAAT
Source organism: Gekko gecko (assembly GCA_029375565.1). Taxonomy (NCBI): domain Eukaryota; kingdom Metazoa; phylum Chordata; class Lepidosauria; order Squamata; family Gekkonidae; genus Gekko; species Gekko gecko. The sequence continues at coordinate 293,245,050 of JAPDNY010000001.1, read as the reverse complement.
CTGGCTTTTACGCACTTCATCCATATGTTTTCTTGATAGATTTGTTTCCCTTTTTTGTCTGTAGCCAAAAAGATGTGTGTTGTTTCCATAAAAGTTTGACATTATGAGATGGTAATTTCTTAATAGACCATCGCAAAAATAACACCAGATTCCTAGAAATAGCTACCTAGCTTAACGTGCAGGAATCCACATCTTATAAACAATTCTGAGAGGGACTACGATATGTATTGGGGTTTGGATGGAATGTCCTAGGAGGAAAAACTGTGTTTAGTCTGGCAAAGATTCACTTGAGAAGTAGCTTTATAAGGGTATACACAATACAGACAACTCCGATCTGGAGAGAAGACAGAGTACTGGACAAACTAATTTTTTCAAATACTGTAAGATGATTAAAGCGAAAAAACACAACCAGATCTCCCTCTAATGGATAGTTGCTGGCCCTGCATAGCTTTTCAGCTCTTTAAAAATAACCATGAGAACAGGAGAACAATTAGTAGAACAAATATTTATTCTTGCAAAAAGCATATTGAATAGATTTGAACGCAGGAAGCAAATAATTATTAGGATCGAAATTGGCTAATGTTCTCCTGATGCTATTTCTAAAACAATTTGAGTTTTGTTATTGGTGTGTGTGTTTAATGTATTGGTTTGAATCCTGTTAAATGCTGTTTGGACTAGATCTAATGAGATTATTATTGTTGGCATTAATGGCCGTGCAGTGTCTATAAACAATACTTCTGAACTCTTTCATACCAGCAACGACCATATGGTATCCACCAATCTTTCTATATTTGCAGTAGGGCACTCACAGCATACTTTTCATTCTTGGGTTTCTTTCAGGAATGTATCACTTACAAATTTCCTCTGTTTAGTTGTCTTCTTAGCTGTCATCATGCCAGTTAATATTTAAGTTATAAATAAATAGTCTTGTAGTAGACTGGTGGACACAACCTGTTAGCAACTCAGTTGCATGACAAGGGTGTACAACTGCAACCAAGGAACCTGGGAATATCCAGAGTTCTTAGTGGCCCTGAATTCTGCTGCACAAGGTTGTAGCAACTATGGATGCTTTAACATCAGCTCTAGTGATGATCAGACAGCCAATTCATTGATGGGCATTGATGTTTTCACAGTAACAGGCTATTTGCAATAATCAGAAGCCAGCTCTCAGCAGTTGACTGATCAGTTCAGCTTCTGATCTCCTGACAGGAAAATTTGGCTCTGTATCAGCAAAGTGCTTTTGGAGGGGCAAAATCAGGACCTGACCAACTGCAAGTTGGGTGCTAGAGCAAGTGGTTGCTTCTCAGCTTCAGGGGTTCTTGGAAGAGACTGATTTTCTGGGCCCATTTCAGTCTGGCTTCAGGCCGGGTTTGGAACAGAAACAATTTTGGTTGTCTTGGTTGATGACCTCTACCAAAAACTAGAAAAGAGGAGTGTGACCCTCCTAGTTCTGCTGGATCTTTTATTAGTCTTTGATACCATGGTATCCTTGGTGCTGGGACAAAAGGGTACCATGTTACAGTGGTACTATCTGGGGGGTCAGTCTCAGAAGGTGGTGCTGGGGATTCCTTCTCTGCCCCATGTCCATTGACTTCATTGTTGTTTGATCTTATCCCGCCCATGCTATTTAATATCTATTTGAGGCCACTGGGAGAGGTCATCAGGGCTGCAGTGTCATCAGTATCTATATGACACCCAGCTCTACCTTTCTTTTCCACCTAATTTGGAGGATGCTACTGATGTTCTGAACTAATGGTTGGAGTTAGTAATGGGCTGGATGAGGGTGAGCAAACTGAACTTAATCCAGACGGCAGATGTTCTCTGGGTTAGTAGAGAGGCAGACCAGAGACTTATGGTCTCTCCTATCTTGAATGGGGTTGTACTCCCCTTGAAAGCCAGATTTGCAACTTGAGAGTGCTTCTTGACTTCCCACTCTAGATGGGGCACCATTGACACCAGAGCAGTCCATCAAGATTTTGGCCATGATCTTGGATCCTCAACTATGGAGGCCCAAGTCATGCATATTGCCAAGATGACCTAGCCACAGTAATCCATGCAATGGTCTCCAGGCTAGACTACTGCAATTTGCTCTACACCGGCCTGCCCTTGAGGCTAACCCAGAAGGTTCAACTGATCCAGAATGCAACAGCACAGGTCCTGATGGGAATGTCATAGACGGCACACATACAACCTGTGCTGCGCCAGCTGCACTGGCTTCTAGTAGAATTCTGAGTCAAGTTCAAGGTTTTGGTGTTGACTTCAAAGGCCTTGAGTGGTCAGGAAACAACGTATCTGTGGGTATGTCCCTGATACAGTGTTACACTCTTTGAATAGCAATGAGCTGGTGGTTCCCAGCCCTAAAGACATCCAGTTGTCCTCGATCAGGACCAGGGCTTTTTCAGTCCTGGCCCCAACCCGATGGAATTCTCTGCCAAATACCCCCAGGGCCCTGCAGGATCTCATGCAATTCCACAGGGCCTGTAAGGAAGAGATGTTCCATCAGGCATTTGGTGGAGGACAGCAACAGTTTTCACTTTAGCTGGTACCATCTTCTGCTCTCCAGATCAGTCATCCCTCTTCCTCCCCTGCCCGTGAGGTAGCCTGGCAGTCCAGAATGGGGAGTGATTTCAGTTTGCCATCTGGAGTTTTAGCTGTATTTACTGGTACTGCTTTGCAGAGTTTTTGCATTTTTATTCACTGTTGTACATCTGCCACAGCCCTGCAGTAGCAGGGATGGGTGATTCAAAAATCTAATAAATAATAGTAATCATATACTCACTGATAGTTCAGGCAGCTAGAATATTGGATAAAGGGAAATGATAACACATAAATAGAGTTGCCATGTCATAGGCCTGGCAAAATTAAAATCGAGGGGTGAAGCTTTGACCATCACTGCAATGCTATAAGAACTCTACCTGTTGAAATTCTGCCTGTCACAAAACAGTTAAAAATCCAGGAGCCCAGCTAGATAGAAAGGTGGCAGCTCAATTCAAGGGGAAAACTAGGGTTTTTTTGCTGCTGGGCACAAGTAGGTTGGCACTGGGTTCTTCTGCTGAGCACCAGATTGCACTGGTTCTGCTGTCCTTGCAGAAATGCCCCTCCCCTCAGTTCAGAGATTCTCAGATCTGACCTTAGTCCTGTTGGGTTTTTGCACTGCCGCTGTGGCACCAGTTCTGCTGGGCACATTGTACTGGTTCTGCTTCTGGCCTTGCAAAATGTCCACACACACACATTTCACTTTCTACTGCAGAGATTCTCTGGGACATTCTGCTGTGTTGCCTTGCTATCCCCCCAAAAAACAATGGAGGATGGGGGCACCTTCTTTGGGTGCCCATAGAATTGGACTCCCTGGTTCAAACTCTTTAAAACTTGGGGGTTCTTTTGAGAAGTGGCTCCAGCAGCTGTGCAGCAAATTTGTTGCTTCTACCTCCCCCCCCCCCAAAAAAAAAACCCCACTGAATATACCTCAGGATATATTTGCCATTGATTTGAATGGTTCCCATAGGATATAATGGACCCAAATAAATGTGATATTCCTCAATATTTACTGAATCCGAATTATCATACTGGTATTGGAATTTGGGAATACTGGGGAAAACTGATTTTTTATTTTTTGTTTTTGGTACAATATACTCGAATGTGGGGGGAAACCATTTTTTTTTCTTGAACATCCCTAGAGGAAACCCATTCATCGAGATAAACAGATGCTTCTTCTAACATATGGGCCCATTTCCTATTTATAAACGTTCCCCTTATCTGTCAGCAATTTAAATATTTAGTGTGTCAAACCCTTATCCTCCTTTTTCTTTCAGTTACAGTAATTAAACCCTTCAGTTATATTTCCAGAACAGGCAAAGGTCGTGCCTTCATATAATGCCTCCATATTGAAGGGATTCCTGGCCTTGTTTGGAGTCTGAAATAACAAAATGTGAATCTGTTGGTGCAGAATTGTTCTATTTGCAATATCCCACAGAGATGCAATTATGTGTAACTCTACACAAGGCTTAGTCACAGAGATCTAAAGGAATTCTTGACCACTTCAGACAGACAAAAGGTAGTGTTAGATTGGCGTGATAGAATACATTAGCAATTTTGGTAAAAGGGGATGTTTTGGCAAAGATGTGCATTTCGGCGACAAAATATCACTCACTCTACACTGAAAGACTTTGCAGGAACCAGCCTACCAAGCACAGGCAAGGCTAAAGACACTTGGCCATTTGCTAGTCCCTTTTTTCTAGAGAGAGAGGGTTGCCAGGTCCCCCCTCGCTTCCAGCTGGGGGCAGGGCGGGGAAATAGCACTTCTCCCTAACTGGTGCTTAGGAGTTGGCCAGAAGTTGGCCACTCCAGACATTCTGAAAGCAAGAACTTTGTCATAGGTTCTGTTCTGGTATTTAAGCTCAGGGCCAAGCTATATGATACCACACCCATGGGTCCCAAGTCCACCACTGGGATGCAGTATCATCTAGCCTGGCCCTTTGTGTGGACGGAATTAAGAAAACAGAGCATAAACAGGAAGTACAATTATCACAAAGGACAATACTGCAACGTCGATGAAGTACCAAAACACTTGAAAGGAGCCAAGAAAACAAGAAATGTGTGCATTGTGGATAGTGTTGCCAACCTCCAGGTGGCAACTGGAGGTCTCCTGCAATTACAATTGATCTTCAGAAGACCAAGATCAGTTACCCCAGTCATCAGTTACCTCAGTGCTTTGGGGATCAGTTACCTCAGTGCTTTGGGGAGTAGACTCTATGGCATTATAACCTACTGAGGTCTCTCCCTGCCCCAAAGACCAGCCTCCCCAGGCTCTACCCCCAAATCTCCAGGTATTTTCCAACCCAGAGTTGGCAACCCTAATTGTGGAAGACATTAACTGAGGTTGGCATATGCAAATGAGTTGCTGTGGATTGACGTTCTGTCTGATTCTGGTATATAGAGAACCAAATGGTGCTTCCTAAGGACATTTCCTGTCATAAGACAGGGCTGCCCCCTTTAACAAGAGCTCCCAACTGGTAGGAAGTTTGAGGTATGGCCTTTTTACAGATATGGCGACCCATTTCTCTGAAGACCTTTCAACAGACACAGATGCAAATTGTTGCATATTTCAAGTGACAGTTCTCTTTCCCTCTACATGAAAAACTACAGTAGAAGATATTTTTGTTTAAAAACATACATGCACATGCACACACAGAAACAGACCTTTTATTTTATTTTTGATATTTATATTGTGAAGGTAACAGATTAAAGCCCTTTTTACTTGAATTTAACAGTATAGAATCTTCTGGACTTGAGGTTGTTCTAACAGTTTGTTTATTACAGCAATCCATTTCCTTTGGATGTTAAAATGGATTCTCTCTAAAGACAGAATTTTCCCTCAAGCTAAACACAGTTCTCAGTCACGCCAGTGTACAGGCAAAAACACCCTGTTGATCGCACTGAAGTCAGAAGTATTCGAAGCAATCAGTGGAGAGAATTTGGTTCACATTCACCGTTGTTGTTACCATCTGTCACCAATGAGAAAAAGTTGCTTTTGAGAGTCAACGTGGTTACAGTGTCAGACTAGCATCTGGGAGAACCCTGATATGAATCCCCATTCTGCCATGGAACTTGCTGGGTGATCTTGTGCCAGGTGATAAGTGGTCTTGCACACTAACCTACCTCACAGGGCTGTCGTAAGTAAAGTAAAGGTAAAGGTTCCCTTGCTCGAAAGCCAGTCGAATCCGACTCTAGGGTTGCGGTGCTCATCTCCATTTCAAAGCCGAAGAGCCAGCACTGTCCGAAGACATTTTCCATGGTCATGTGGCGGCATGACTAAACACCAAGGCACACAGAACGCTGTTACCTTCCCACTGAAGTGGTACCTGTTTATCTACTTGCAATTTCTTGCTTTCGAACTGCTAGGTTGGCAGGAGCTGGAACTAGAGACGGGAGCTCACTCCCTCATGCGGCTGAACTCGGATGTCGAACTACTGAACTACTGACCTTCCACAGCCTGCAGTTCAGCGTTCTGTTGTAGTAAGGATAAAATTGAGAGTGGGAGAACCACGTTGTAAGGTGCTCTGGGTCCCCTTTGGAGAGCAAAGCAGGATATCAGTCTCTAAATAAATGAATAAATAGATTAAATGATGGCAAGCAGGAGTGGGAAAATAATAGGTGTGGTGGGAAGAACAAAGCATGGAAGATGGGATTAATGTATGCTAGGACAGTGCTGCATAATTAGGTTTTGCTTCAGTGCAGGGCAGGATGAGGACTAATGGGAAAAGCCAGAGGCTTCAAGGGGAAGGGGAATCTTTTGAGGAGGTGCCTGAAGAAAGAGAGTGATAATAGCCAGACATAAAGGTACCTTTCCATGTGAAATGAGCCCATCTAGCATCCTCCTGTAGACTTTTTTAAAAACAAAAACTAATGCTCATCTGGGGCCCAAAGTAAAGAAAATACATTTCTTCATCCTCTCTCATCTCAACCTCAAGCCTCCTAAACTCTTACGTTTTTAAAAAATACCTCATAAATTACAAAGAAGGTTTTCAAAACAAAACAAAAGGCCAAGTTAAGGCCTGCCACACATTCAAACACAGGGCAAAACTGTCCCTTGCTGAGTGAGGCAATTTTTACAAAACCACTGCTTATGTGTCTCTGAAATCTGTAGAGGAATACCCCCGTTCATGACACAGGCCTTGCTTTTACAAGACCTGGCAAGACACAAGAGAGTCCGCTATGCTTTAAAGTGGATACGTTCTGCGTCTTTCATTTATGTTGTCATTTGTTGGGAAAGAAACGCCAGTCAGTAGTTTTCAAATGAACCTACTGAACCCCAGGGACTGACTGCGTTTTTATAAGCTTCCATACAAGACTGGTGATTCACTTCATTTGGCTTTTCAGTGTCCCCTCACTGAGAATTAGCTTGCTTTATGCTTACACAAATCATGTTGTTTCTTCTTTAATGAGCAGTGAGGGAAACAGCAGCGACCTTGCTTACTCATGCGCTTAGAATTTTACACTGCAGGCACCCATCTTGCTGATGTTAACCAAGAAAGAAAGAAAAAGATTCTGTATTTCAAGAGGCCTTTATTACAGTCTGAAAATATATGAAGGTATTTCTCCCCTGAAGAGACCCAAGGTCATTACATGAGGCAAATTTTTATATCAGTATGATCCAAATATTTTGTGCAAATATTTGTACAAAGTTTACCTTCACAGCACAATCCTTTCCCCCCTTTTTTCTAGATCATTTTTTAAAATAATAATGGGTTGGATCCAATCAGCTTTTACACTGGTGAAAAATGGAGGAGGGGTCCCCTTTGGCCACCCAAAGGGCTATGCTGGGGATCAAGGGGACTCCATGGACAAAAACCATGAAGAACTGCAGCTGTAGTGTATGTGGGGGGGGGGATTGGGTGAGATTGAGCAAAAAAGCTGGCTGGATCCTAACCAGTGTCCCTTCTAAGCTGAGTTAGTGTGCACTAGCTCACAGTTTCTTAGCCTCTGGCTCACGCATATTTGTCTTAGCTCAGGAAGGATGGTGCCAGAGCAAACTAATTTATGCAGTAACCAAATCGCTTTCTTGCAACTTTGATGCCGGTAGCTCGCAAAGTATAATTTTTTCTCACAAGACTCCACAGCTTAGAGGGAGCGTTGATCCGAACCCACCATTGCTAAAAGTAGAGCAACCAGGTTAAAATATATTTGGGGTTTAGATGAAACGCGGGGACCCACAAGAAACTCACGAAGACAGTCAATCCCTTCCCCCTCGTTGCTTCCTTCCCTCTTCATTTTTCTCTATTAATCTTCCCCCTCTTTCTACCATTTCCCTATTCCCATTTATTTTGCCCGCCATCCCTTCTCTGTCAATCTACCCCCTTCTGTGATAACCTACCCTCCATTCCCCCCCTTTTCCCATTCCCCTTATCTGTCACTCTACCCCTCATCTCTTTTGCCCCCCCCCATTTTCCCCATCATTCTACCCAACCCTTGCTGCTCTCCCCACCTACCACCCACCCCTGGTACTCCACTCACCTTCACCTTTGCAGTTTTCCCCACCTACCCCAGCAACCTTAGCACTCCACTCACTCCCACCCTTGCTGCTCTCCCACCTATCCCCCACCCTTGGCACTCACCCACCAGTCTTGTTGATCTCCCTGTCTACCCCCCACCGTTGGTATTCACTCACCCCACCCTAGGCACTCCACTACTCCCCAGCCTTGGCATTCACTTATGCAAAACCCTTGCTCTCTTCCCACCTGTCTCCCATCCTTGGTGCTCAACTACTCACAGGGAGGAATCCCATCTCTCCCCCCCCCGCCCATCACTGAGCCAGCACATCCAGGCCCTAGCACTCACCTAAAGGCCTCACCACAGTAGTATCTGGGAGCCACTCCAAACCCCAAATGGCTCCCAGTGCGTGTGTTGTGGTGGCTGGGCGCCAATCAGCTCCCTGCATCCACTGCCATGGCGGCCAGGCTCTGAGCAGATCCCGGGTGTTGAGTAGCTCCCAATGTGCGCTGAGGCAGCAGCTGAGCCCTGTGCAGCTCCTTGCTCCTGCTGCGGTGGCAGCCGGTCCCCGAGCGGTTCCTGGTGTCCACCAAGTGGGCCTGCCAAGGCTTCCTTATTCTTTGAGCAGACTTGCCAAGGCTTCCTCCCTCCCCTGCTCTTGGTGGTTCGCTTGAAGCTGCTCCAAGCAGACTTGCTGAGGTTTCTTTCCCCTCCACTCTTGGATGCTCACCTGGAGCTACTCTGAGTGCACCTGCAGAGGCTTCCACTACCTCTTGCCAGCAGATCCAACACTCTGTTGCCACAGCAACCCCCAGGCTCCTTTACTACAATAAGTGCGTCGCCTGCACATGCGTAGATTTTTTTTCCCCAGGGGCAATTTTAACCCCCCAATGTTTGGGGTTTTTAAAAACTTTTCAGATATTTCTGCAAACCTAGGGGGTCACCCACATTTGCAGAAAAGCCTGTTTAAGGTGAGTATGCCTCCTATCTGCAGAATGAGATATCTGTACACGGGAGCCCATTTGGGAATTAGATATGTGGATAATGTAGCTGTGATGAAACAGAGATGTAGATAACAGGTTAGTTTAGATAAAGCATTCAAAGATTACCACACAAAATATCTGGCATTCAAAATCTTGTGCAACCCAAGGGTTTGATTATATGCCCTGTGTTCTCTTGCTGTGGACCTTATCATTAATTTGCTCTGGACGAGATCATTGGTTCTACAGTGGACCTGGAGAGACGCAGAACTCTCCAGTTACATTCAAAATGACAAAACAGGAAAGCCTTTTTCAGTCATTTGGTTCCTGGTGCTGCAACTGCACGTTCAGTATAAACACACTACATGCAATCCTCCTGATACTCGCAATCGGAAAGATTTCTTCTGAAAGATTTTCAGTCTTCTAGAATTTTAGCCTTGGTACATGTGTACCAGACACCTGGGGTCTGGTTTGCATGTTCCAAGGCAAAACAATGCATGTGTTGCCCTTTCAGAAGAAATGGTGTTCGTTTGTTTGTTTATGTCCTGCTATTCTCTCAACTGGGGACTCAAAGTAGAAAACGAAGAGAGAAGAGATTGGATTTATACCCCACCCTTCACTACCCAGGAGTCTCAGAGTGGCTTACAAACTCCTTTCCCTTCCCCTCCCCACAACAGACACCCTGTGAGGTAGGTGGGGCTCAGAGAGCTCTTTCGAGAACCGCTCTTGAGAGAACAGCTCTGAGAGAACTTGTAACTGACCCAAGGTCACTCCAGCAGCTGCATGTGGAGGAATGGGGAATCAAACCTGGTGATTAGAGTCCACACTCCTTATCAGTACACCAAGCTTTTGATGGTGTCCCCCCCTCCATTTTCTCACAACAACCTTGTGAGGAAGGTTAGGCCGACAGAATATGACTGGCCCAAAGTCATCCAGTGAGTTTTTATGGCAGCATGGGGATTCGAGGTTGGGTCTCCCGGTTCACAGTCAGACACTCTGTCCAATAACTATGCTGGCTCTTGCATATGGTGACCAGGCAAATTGCATATGGAGATCACACCTGCAGTTCATTTGTCCAATAGAAATTTTTAAAAAAGAAAACAGCCCTATCAGCTCCCATGTACATGAGAACTTGTACACAGGAGAGCCAGTATGGTGTAGTGGTTAGACACAAGGATCTGGGAGACCCAGGTTCAAATCCATACACTGCCAAGGAAGCTCACTGGGTGACCTCTCAGCCTAAGCTACTGCACAAGGTTGTTGCTGTGAGTGTAAAATGGAGGGGAGAAGAATGATGTTGTAAGGTGCCTTAGGTTCCCATTGAAGAGAAAAGCAGAGTTACAGATCATGAGGAAAAAAGCCTTCCTAACCTCATGTGGGGATGCTGGCACATGTGTGTTGGGGGGAAGAAATCAACAAATAGGAAGGTGGTACATAAACCTTCATGTTATATTAATTCGCTTTTAATCCATTGGGATCTGGAGCTAGAAGTATGCCTCACTGGAGAGAAATAGCTTCAGGGGGCATGTTCAGAGCAGGATCTACAGGAACCAGAAGGCCATTCCCACTTCCTGTCATGTTAACTCCCGCCATCTTCATGTTAATTCGGCCAACATGGAGTTTGCTGAAGAGTTTTATTCTGCCTTTTGATAGGATGGTGTATGATTCTTAAAAGTCCCTATTTTCAAACTTAATCCATTCACATTTTACAGGCCAGAACTTGGCTTTCTAAAGTAACGGAGTGAGGTTCTCTTCTGTTGCCGTTATACTGGATTGGTTGTGTCACTATGTAACTTGGAGGAAATAAGTTTTTGTAGAAAAATTGGTTCTCTGATGAGTTTTTAGCAAAACTTCATAGACTGGACTGATAAATGTGTGCCTCAGGAGTGGGAGGGGGAGAGCCCTTTCATGGCAACAAGAAGGCCCATCACCAGAGGTCAACAGTTTATATCAATGCTTTTTAGAAGCCTCTCCAAAGCAGTAGGCCATTTTCTGGTCCAGTAGGAACGTTTGCTTTTTCATACAAGCAAAATGTGGTTCACCTCAAGGGAAAAGAAAACAGATCGTTTGATTCCTCACAGCAGGCCTGCATGCCACGCTGCGAATCATGAAGGAATCATGGAAACAGACCAGGTGTAAAGGCACCACAGTTTAAGCCTCGCCAAATTTTCCCTTCAGCAGCCTCTGGGGGATCAAGCCCTGTAGAGCTTAATAAAACCTTAAAGGGAAAACTATGTGTGTGTGCTAACACACACATACATACCCACAGAAATTCAGAAAGATTAATTAAATAAAGGGCCTCCTTCCAACCAACCTGTAACAACTCCTCCAAATGTGTTTTCAGCACTACAATGCACATTTTCTGTTTTGTTTCACAGTAAAAATCATTATATGTAAGTATGGCCTTTCAAACTGAAAAGAGAGACGCTGATGAATGTGATGCCGTGGATCGAAGGTTATGCCAAGACTAACAAATTGCCGTTTAGAGACTCTCGGAGTGAAATCCCTATGAAGGAAAGGGGCTTGAAGAATAATTAGGAACAAGCATAACAAAACAGTGTGCTACTCTTCGCTCAAACCCCGCTGACTACCCCGTTGTTTAAACTCAGTATCTTTTCTGGGAGTGCAAAAAGATTGTCCTTTAAAAAGAGTCATTTGGCATGCCACTGACTTATTTTTTTAGAAAGGAACCACCTATGTGTCCTGGCAGAAGGGAAGCTTCTTTGTCCTAATAGTGACGATCATTGTATCTGCACCCATTGTATACTCTGAGCAAAATTAATTCCCAGAGCAAAATGTCAGGACATGTTACGCCCAGATGAGCCCGTGCCCCCTTTTTTGTTTCCTATTGTTCATTTAAATTATTATCACTGGTGCTTAACCTCTATTATTTTCAGTTTTGTATACTTCTTTGTATTGTGTATGAATGCTGTATGTTTTTTCTATGCAGACCATATGCAGTATTTATATGTACAATGTACATCATTTATATGTTTAATCGTTCCGTAACATAAAATGCTGATTTATGACCACTAGTAATTTCTGCAATGATATAAAAAATGACATGAAAATAAAAACTCAAAGTGTTCAAATCCCCGCAAGGGGAATGAAATTGAAACAGATTTTTACTGGGTAATCCTAATAACACTTTCCTGGAAGTAAGCCCCATTGAGGAGACTTGAAAAGGATTTTGAGTAGGCCTTCTTAGGGTTGTACTGTTAGAGTGAAATGCAAAGGATGAGAAATTCATCATGAATTTGTTCCACTATAACTTAGTGGAACCAGACCCAGTGGAGTTCCCCTACAGACAACCCCTCACAGAAATAACATCATATAAGAAACACATGAGATTCCTTTTTCTGCTGTTCTTCTTTCTGCTTTTAGAAGAAGTGCTATAATCTCATGTGAGTTTCGTTTCAAACACAACATTCTTCACTTGAGTTGACCACCCGTGAGAATTTTTTTGTGGTGAGTGATCCTGTGTGTGTGTGTGTGTGTGTGCAATCACATGAGCAGTTTGGCCCTTCGGATCAAATGGGTGCAATGAAACGTGCCCATCTCACTCCCATGCCCAGCAGGTGTCCATACCTTGAGCTAAAATGACTCCCACATGGATTAAATCAGCAAGGTGCTTCCATGGTGGGTTTCCAGGCATCTGATCGCCCAGGTGCACCATGGAAATGCATGAGCAGTATGATCGTTTCTCTCCATTTCTGGCACATCCCTTTCCCCCTCCAACCCCACTCTGAGGTGTGCTTCAGCATCCCCGTCAGCCACCTGTGGCACTCTCGCGTGGAAGCACACATAGGCATGCAAAGCCCAGTGTTTGGGTGAGGAAGCATGGGAAAATGAATTCCACCAATGTGAATGACTGGCCATGGGCCCGCAGTCCTATGATGCCAGCTTAGCAGCCACTTGTTGATTGACGCAAAGTGTCCCAAAGTCAAGCAGCTTATTTAGAGCTGATATACTGCCACGGCAATCTGCCCGTCTGACCACACCCTGTGTGTGTACTTGTGCACATGCATAAACATGTCTGTTAGCTGGCTGTGATTCTCAAATGGAAATTTGGTCTGGTTCTAGAAAGAACTATGTCTGAGGAGAGAGGTCAAGACAGCCCCTTCTAACATAACTACAGACAATAGCACTGACACACTAATTCTACTGATGTCCCCAGTCTCATTTAGGCAGCATTCTTTCCAATACCCAATTTACTTGAACTCTTATTTATGCCAATGAGATAAAGTTTATGTAGGCTGGCAACTTATGATAAAGTGATAAGTGCTGCACTCCTCTGCCTGGAGCTGTGGCCTGCAGAGTGTCCCAGCATTTCCAAATAAAAGGGTCCTGTAGTGGGTGATATGAATAGACCTCTTCCTGAAACCCCGGAGAACTACTGCCAGTCAGAGTAGATCAAGGGTCCCCACCGTGGTGCCTCTGGGCACCGTAGTGCCTACCGACACTTTTCCTGGCCTTTTTAGAAAGAGGGCAGAGCCAGGTAGGGCTTTTGTATACTGGGGCTTTTGATCGGCCTTTGAAGATTTGACTGGCTGTGCAGATTTTTTAAAATGCTGATTTGGCAACAACGGCCACCACAGCAGAAAGATCTTTGCTGTGTTATTGAAGGTAAGCTACAGCAGCCATTTTGTGGCTGGCTCCACCTCCTGTGGCAGCCATTTTGTAGCAGTCATTTAGTAGCATTTAGTGTCAAAATTCCGAAGGTGCCTAGAGGCTCAAAAAGATTGGGGACCTGCCCTGACCTGGACAGCCCAGGCAAGCCTGATTTTGTCAGATCTCAGAAGCTAAGCTGGGCCAACCCTGGCAAGTATTTGGATAAAGACCTCCAGAGAATACCAGGGCCAGGAGGCCAGAGGCAGGCTATCAAGCCTTGGAACAGACAATACTAATCTCGGTAGAACAAAGGTCTGCCTCAGTATTAGGCAACTGCATGTATTCATGTGTGCAAGAAAGCAAGGAGAAAAGGTCTTCTTTGCACCCCAGTGCCAAAGCCCAGTCAAGTCATTATATGAATCCAGCTTGCCAGCATCTGCTCTTAACTACACAGCTGAATCCAAAGGAAGAGCACACTTTACATAAGGCACTTTCACATGTGTCGAATAATGCAGTTTCAATCCATTTCAGCGGCTGTTTGCAAGTGGGTTTTTTTGCCATTTCATGCAGTAAGATCCAGTTGCAAAGTGCATTGAAAGTGGCTGAAACTAGCAAAAACCTCAATTGATAAAAGGTTGCTTGGGTTGATCTCCAAACTGTATGAGAGTCCTACCACTCAAATCCGTTGTGGGTTGGAGGGCCATCTTACCAACACGATTCCCCTGTTAAAAGGGTGTTAAGCAAGGATGTCTGTTAGCACCTACCCATTTTAAACTTTATATTAATGATATGATCCCATATATCAAGGAAACAGCACATCATACTGGCTGGTAGGGAAATTCCCATTCTGCTTTATGCAGATGATATGGTCCTTTTGTCAAGATCTTTTATAGAATATTGTACTCAAGAAGGGTTAACAATTATAACTATAATAAATCAAAAATAATGGTTTTCTCAAACCATTCCTATTGTAGAAAGAAATCCTGGTTTATCATGGGTGAAAAACTAGAACAGGTGACCCAATTTAAGTATCTGGGAGTGATATTTAGTCACAATCTGTTTTGGAAACCTCATATTAGTGCAGCATCAGAGATTGCTAGAACAAACTCAAACGCTATCCTTAGATATTTCTTTTCAAGGGGGGGGGTCAATATGTACCTATGGCCATAGCAGCTTTCATCACTAAAGTAACTTCTCCGATTTTATTCAGGGTCGCTGTTTGGATTAACACAGTTTCTGAATCTCTCCATCGTACACTTCTTTATTTCTTGCGCAGAATGGCTGGGGTTCCTAGATGTGTGACTGGTACTGCACTTAGAGAGGAATTTGCCCAATATTCCTTGGAGTCTAGAGCCTGGATCGCAGCTTTCAAACGGAGACTCAAAGTCCTTTACTCAGCACCAAACGCCTAAGGTGGCCTTCTATATTTGATAAAGGAGGACAACTACAGAAGCAGCTGGGAAAGATATCTAGATGCTAGACTTGAGTTATTGAGCTTTCCTCCAACAGCATGGAATAATTTAACTTACCAGGAAGCCCTAAAGCAGACCAGAATAAATGTGATTAATCTTGATCAGGCTAGTACTTTAGCTCGAGCTAGACGCGTATGTTCCACTCTTGCCTTACGTATTCCTCCTCTGGAGTCTCTTCCTTCATATACTAGATCCTTAAAAATACCTAGTTATAGACATGTTTTCACTCTTGCAAGGCTTAACTCTTTTCCCATTGCTGAGTCAACAGGTCGTTTTTCTAAAGTCCCATACTAGGATCGCTTATGCAATTGTGAGACTGGAGCTGTGGAAACACTTGGCCATCTTCTGTTATTCTGTCATCAGTGGTCGATTCCAAGATCGATTGGGATCACTCCAGTTCTTACCAAACACTAGTTACCTACTGAACTCTGGGTGGCCCCCTATCTGTTGGCAGATATTAATCCTGAAACCGCTTATTTTGTTACAAAATTTTTAAAGATAGTTTTATCTGTAAAGCGACAAAAATCTGGCTTGACCCAATTGTAACAGAATTTGGTATACACTCAGTTAATATGATTTAAATGAATATTTAAATGAATTATTGTTTTATTAATGAATTCTTTTTTTAACATTTTAGATCTTTTAGATTTGATTATTTTGACTGTAAATTTTGATTGTAAAGTTTGTATTTTGAGGCTAACATTGTATAGCCATGTTTAATAATTGAGCTTAAGACCTTTGGTCATAGAAGCTAATAAACATAAGAATAAGTAACCAAAACTGCATTGAAAGTGTGTTGTTTAGTGTGTGTGTGTGTGTGTGTGTGTATGTAAGTGTCCATATCCAGGGCAAGCCTGGTTACAAAGGTTTGTTGCAAGGAATGTAAACAGTCTACCATCTGCCTGTGTATGTGATCACAGAAGATTTGATATCACCACCATTGCCAGGTACAAGAAGGTGTGACAAATGGATCTCAGGCTCACCATGAGTCCTTCTGTAATGTAGATGCTAAAGACGTGAACCCAACAGTACTGTCCCAAGATTCCTGGTCTGGCAGTCCAGGGTTTCACACTAGGGTTTTCTTTCTTTCTTTCTTTCTTTCTTTCTTTCTTTCTTTCTTTCTTTCTTTCTTTCTTTCTTTCTTTCTTTCTTTCTTTCTTTCTTTCTTTCTTTCTTTCTTTCTTTCTTTTTATAAAACTCTCCTAAAGAGGAGAGGAGTTTATTCTTTTCATATAAAGAAAGAGGGAGGGTATATAGATGGATTAAGAAAAAGATGTGAGTGAGTATTCTGTTAAAGAGGGTTAGTTTTAGTTAATATAAATGCATTTTTGACATTCACCGCGGTTGAAGAGTCTTTTTTCATTTTAACAAACTTCAAAAAAAAAGTCTCTGTTAATATGGTTAGTAATGTCCATTGGGGTTAATGATTATTCAGTTCCATTCTGGCGTTCTGTGAACAGTTACTTCTTAGGCAGTCTTTGCTTAGTGTCCCTTAAGTTATAAAGAAAGAAAGAAAGAAAGAAAGAAAGAAAGAAAGAAAGAAAGAAAGAAAGAAAGAAAGAAAGAAAGAAAGAAAGAAAGAAAGAAAGAAAGAAAGAAAGAAAGAAAGAAAGAAAGAAAGAAAGAAAGAAAGAAAACCCTAGTGTGAAACCCTGGACTGCCAGACCAGGAATCTTGGGACAGTACTGTTGGGTTCACGTCTTTAGCATCTACATTACAGAAGGACTCATGGTGAGCCTGAGATCCATTTGTCACACCTTCTTGTACCTGGCAATGGTGGTGATATCAAATCTTCTGTGATCACATACACAGGCAGATGGTAGACTGTTTACATTCCTTGCAACAAACCTTTGTAACCAGGCTTGCCCTGGATATGGACACTTACATACACACACACACACACACACTAAACAACACACTTTCAATGCAGTTTTGGTTACTTATTCTTATGTTTATTAGCTTCTATGACCAAAGGTCTTAAGCTCAATTATTAAACATGGCTATACAATGTTAGCCTCAAAATGCAAACTTTACAATCAAAATTTACAGTCAAAATAATCAAATCTAAAAGATCTAAAATGTTAAAAAAAGAATTCATTAATAAAACTATAATTCATTTAAATATTCATTTAAATCATATTAACTGAGTGTATACCAAATTCTGTTACAATTGGGTCAAGCCAG
This sequence comes from Gekko gecko, assembly GCA_029375565.1. Taxonomy (NCBI): domain Eukaryota; kingdom Metazoa; phylum Chordata; class Lepidosauria; order Squamata; family Gekkonidae; genus Gekko; species Gekko gecko. The sequence goes on along the minus strand of JAPDNY010000001.1, from coordinate 293,227,814 downwards.
ATTTTTGTCGCTTTACAGATAAAACTATCTTTAAAAATTTTGTAACAAAATAAGCGGTTTCAGGATTAATATCTGCCAACAGATAGGGGGCCACCCAGAGTTCAGTAGGTAACTAGTGTTTGGTAAGAACTGGAGTGATCCCAATCGATCTAGGAATCGACCACTGATGACAGAATAACAGAAGATGGCCAAGTGTTTCCACAGCTCCAGTCTCACAATTGCATAAGCGATCCTAGTATGGGACTTTAGAAAACGACCTGTTGACTCAGCAATGGGAAAGAGTTAAGCCTTGCAAGAGTGAAAACATGTCTATAACTAGGTATCTTTAAGGATCTAGTATATGAAGGAAGAGACTCCAGAGGAGGATTACGTAAGGCAAGAGTGGAACATACTCGTCTAGCTTTAGCTTAAGTACTAGCCTGATCAAGATTAATCATATTCTATTCTGGTCTGCTTTAGGCTTCCTGGTAAGTTAAATTATTCCATGCTGTTGGAGCAAGCTCAATAACTCAAGTCTAGCATCTAGATATCCTTCCTAGCTGCTTCCTGTAGTTGTCCTCCTTTATCAATTATAGACGGCACAGTCCTTAAGCGTTTGTTCTAAGTAAAGGACTATGAGTCTCCGTTTGAAAGCTGCGATCTAGGCTCTAAGACTCCAAAGCATATTAGGCAAATTCCCTAGTACAGTACCAGTCAGACATCTAGGAACCCCAGCCATTCTGCGCAATAAAGCAGTGTACGATGGAGAGATTCAGAAACTGTGTTAATCCAAACAGCGACCCTGAATAAAATCGGAGAGTACTTTAGTGATGAAAGCTGCTATGGCCATAGGTACATATTGACCCCCCCTTGAAAAGAAATATCTAAGGATAGCGTTTGAGTTTGTTCTAGCAATCTCTGATGCTGCGCTAATATGAGGTTTCCAAAACAGATTGTGACTAAATATCACTCCCAGATACTAAATTGGAAGGAAGGAAGGAAGGAAGGAAGGAAGGAAGGAAGGAAGGAAGGAAGGAAGGAAGGAAGGAAGGAAGGAAGGAAGGAAGGAAGGAAGGAAGGAAGGAAGGAACTCCATCTAAGGTACGACACACTGTAATGTGGAAAGTGGACAAGCAGGCAGCTAATAGTGACCCCCTAGACACTGCACTTGGTCTTTCTGAAGGCTTTTGGCAAGACACCTCATGAAAGACTCCTGAGTAAACTTAGCATTCCATAGCACGATACTGAACAGATGATGTTGCTACTCTGAGTGAGAGACAAAACATTTCTGCATTGTACAAGATGAGGAAAGGGACAATGCACATTCCTAGTTCCCAGTTAACAAGGGGATAATTTTCTCCTTAAAAATCCTCAGTCTTCCATTTGAAGCTACTCCTTCGCATGAACTAGCAGTTCTGAAGAGCCAGGAATCCTGCTCTCTTCATTCACTGGAGTTAGCAATTTATTTTCTTTGGTTATACAGCAGAAGTGTTGTAGGAAAAGAGCAAAGTGATCAGAGATACATCGTCAGTAGCCCTGGCCTGGATAGCCCAGGTTAGCCCTATCTCGTCAGATCTTGGCAGCTAAGCAGGGTCAGATCTGGATTTGGATGGGAGACCTCCAAGGAATATCAGGGTCATGAAGCTCTCCTTCTTTGGAAGTTTTCAAACAGAGGCTAGATGGCTATCTGACAGCAATGCCTATTGTTTGTGAACTTGGGCAGATCATGAGAGGGAGGGCAGGACGGGTTGCATCAGTGCTTAGTTCTTCCACACCCAGGGAAATGCCGATCGCCACTTTGGGGTCAGGAAGCAGTTTTTCTTCAAGCCAGTTTGGCTGGAGATCCTGGAGGTTTTTTGTCATCTTCTGGGCATGGAACAGCAGTCACTGGGGGTGTGCAGGGGGTTGTGTATTTCATGCATTGTGCAGGGGGTTGGACTAGATGACCCTGGAGGTCCCTTCCGACTCTATGATTCTATAATTCTATGATTTTAAGTGGCAGCAGGAAATAACAAACCACCTCTAAATGTCTCTTGCCTTGAAACCCTACGGGGTCACCATAAGTCAGCTGTGACTTGGCACTTTCCACCATCACCACCACATTGCCAGTATCGCTCTTAGGACCGGGTCTCCATCCACCCCACAGGTGGGTTGAGCTTAATTTGCAGCAACTTGAATGGTCTGTCCCACTAAACAGAGGGTGGCCATTGCAGAATTGCTCTGGAATGAGTGAACCAACCATCTCAGAAGACATAGTATTAGCTCAAACTAGTTGACAAGCCTTGAAAAGTACAACAGTGATCTGACATTCGCTCTTCTACAAGAAGTAAGCAATTAAAATAATCAAGTTGCAGGAACAGAAATAATTTATATCAACACGGTGACTTGTCTCTAAAAAATTATTATTGTCCTAAGTGGTAACATGACCCCTTGTTAGATACAATAATAAGACTCAGATGTTCTTAGTCCTTCTCCCACTGAATGATCGTCCAAATGACATTCTGTAACAGAATATCTCAGCGTTGTGCAGATTCTTTGATATGTGGCCTTCTGATATAGCCATTAATCTGTGCCTTGGCATGCTGTCATATGTTCAAGGGAGAAGAGAAGAGATTACATTGATGGTATCCTGAGCTGGAGGTGAAGACTGACATTGAGCTCGTAATATTTTGCTGAAATTTACCACTCACCCGCTCCCCTTTTTTCTTTGCTTAACTGCTGTATCAGGCATCCTGCTCAGGTTCTGACAATTTAGGGTTTTTTGCTTTTTTCTCAAATGTTGACACATCAAGAGAACAGGGCTGGGAAAATGCCTTTCCCATCAAAACCGAGCCTGCAAATTGCAAAATCAACACTGAACGATTTCAAAGCTATTGCTCCCATGGCAGGATTTGCACTTATCCTATGATCCCAGGTACTGAGTTAATATATTCATGCTCTACACGAGAAAGCCAGCCATGTCCAAAGGAATTAGCCTTCTCTGTGAGCGTCAACAATTATATGGAACGTTTTCCTTGCCAGCTACAAGAAGAGCAATTCCTTTAATATTACAAGGGCTGTCAAATATTATTTTAAATGGAAACATCAGGCACAAGCTTACCTTGCCTATTCTGTGTGTGAGGAAGTATGATAACTATCTTCAAGTATTTGAAGGGCTGCCATACAAAGGATGGTGCAAGTTGTTTTCTGTTGCCCCACAAGGTCAGACCAGAACCAACAAGTTGAAATTAAAAGAGCTTTCAGCTAAACATTAGGAAGAACTTCCTGACAGTTACAATGGTTCCTCAGTGGAATAGGCTTCCTCGGGAGGTGGTGGGCTCTCCTTCTTTGGAGGTTTTTAAGCAGAGGCTAGATGGCCATCTGACAGCAACGCTGATTCTGTGCACTTCGGCAGATCATGAGAGGGAGGGCAGGCAGGGTTGCATCAGTGCATAGTTCTTGTGGCCCTTTCGTACACACCCAGGGAAATGTCGATTGCCACTTTGGGATCAGGAAACAATTTTTCTCCAGGCTAGTTTTGGCCAGGGATCCTGGAGGATTCCCTCACACACACATATCTTCTGTGCTTGGAACAGGGGTCACTGGAGGCGTGGGGGGAGAGGTATTTGTGAATTTCCTGCATTGTGCAGGGGGCTGGATGTCCCTGAAGGTCCCTTCCAACTCTGATTCTATGAGGTTAGCAATGAATCAACTCCTAACTTACTTGCATAATTGCTGCCTCAAGGAAGTAGAGGTGCTGCTCATTTGTTAAGAGGGAGACAGAGTTTGCTTGAAAAGCCATTCTTCTTATGACTGCCTGGCAGGGACAGTGAGGCACAGGGCATCTGAGACAGCTGCCCTGGCCCTGTGCTGGCAGGAGCCCTGCCCTTCAACCAGCTGCCCCTGCTGCTGTCCTGAGCTCCTACCACTGTGCAGTCATAATGGGGTGGCTGAGTCTAGTGGCAACTGGAGAGCTCCCTGGGATGCAGGGGGAGGTTCTCTAGGGCACTGAGGGACATTCTGAGCCCAGCACGGAGGAGTCACCCAGCCCAACTGGGCAGGCAGGCTGGGGGGCTGCTAGGTTTTTCTCTGTCCTTGGGGGGCAGCCCCCTGCAGTCATGGCCCTTGCTGTCTGGACGCTGCAAAACTAGTAATCTATTAAAACTGCCAAGCATAACACATCCTATGAGTATACCTATGGACTCTGCTCTCTTTTCAGTCTCTAGCCAGATACAATTCACTTTCATTTCAACACTTTTCTGTGCTGGTTCTAGAGAACTGCCGTCCTGCTCTAGGAATCGGATCATCTCACTGCTTGCCCTGTCCTCCACATACATGTTTCACAGTTCATCTTTTGCATGCACCCAAAGCAGGGTTGCTAGCCCTAATGGAGGGAGCAGGGACCCCTCCAGCTCCTGTTTCTCTCTGTCATTTGGATTGCCAGCAGAAGAAAAAAAAATTAAATGGCTGTTGAGCCAATGGTGTCACTTCCAGGAAAACCCAGAAGTAGTATCATGCCTTTCTAGGAATTGCTGGAAACTCTATTGTTTTACCATAGAGATTCCAGAGGTTCCTAGAGAGGTGTGACATCACTTCTGGGTTTTCTGGATCATGCAGTCACTGACAACCACTCTCTCATGTCCCCACCCCCCAGTCTCCCACTGGCAACCCTAACCCACAACAGTATGAGAGGTATTATCTTGGGGTATATAATCATACTATGCAGACTGACTGCCAATGAACCAACCATGTAGACAGAGCCTAGAATGCTGGTCCTTCATGCTCAACCAGACTTCTTGATATGAAAGTGCCATGCAGTTGGCCTTGGTCATGTGGTTGGTCCCCATTGGTGTGGGGGTGTACCATAGGGAAAATGGCTACCTTTCCATTTCAGATATAAGAGCTTCCATGTGGGATAGACTTGTGTGGTTTCCCTGTTGCAACTGTGGCTGCTGATACAAGTCAGATGCAATGGGGTTTCCACATGGTAGGTTTTTCTCATACTTTCCCCAGCCCAAGGGCAGCAGCAATCCTCCTCCAGTATCACCAAAGCTTATTCTGTTTTTTTTTTAATTGACAGTTGAATATGATTATAGTATTAAACCATCTGTGTATTAGGTGCTCTGGATGTCCAGCTTCCATTTTTTTAAAGGGTCTTCCTCATTTCATTGTGAAGCTATAAGGGGGAAAGTGTATCTCTGCAACAAACTTTCTTTTTTCAATGAAAGCTGGGAATTTAGAGGAACTGATACACAGATCATTATAACAGAATAAAATATTCAATTGCTGATTTTAAAAAAAATACAGAGGTAGGAAAGATGTCTGCTGTGGTGATAAGAGCAGGGAAAATGGCTTCCATATGGGCAGGACCAGGAGAATCTGAACTTTCCCAAAACTTTGGGAAACATCACTTGGGTGTGATCTTTTCCAAAATTTTGCAGCAAAGCAGGTTTGGGAATGATCTGAGAGAAGCCAGGGAAAACTGAGGAAGTGCACCAATGTACTTTGAAACTGAGGGAAAGCAGGGGGAAATTCACTTCCCAACAGCATTGAACCTGGGACAAACAACATGTGTGGAAAAGGTCATAGGTGAAGAACTTACCCAATCACCCAAAAATTTTTTTTGTTTTGATTGAGTTGAACTTTGTTTGAGACCTACTTGTGTGTGTGTGTGTAGAAGTCACAGCTGACTTATGGTGATCCCAGTAAAGAGGCTTTCAAGGCAAGTGAGAAGCACAGATGGTTTGTCATTGCCTTCCTCTGCAGTTTTCCCTGGGGTTCTCCCATCCAAGGACTAAAGAGGGCTGACCCTGCTTAGCATCCCAGATCTGACAAGAATAGGCTATACCATGCCACCTTCCCTCCACTTGAAATCTACCTTCGTGTTAGTTTGGATGCTTCAACTGATGTTTCACTGAACAAACTCCATCTTCTGAGAAGGGATTTTCCCCTTAGTTTCCCATACAGAAGTAGGAAAGATGTTCAGACAGCCATGACACCTATTTTACAGAATAGTAGGGATAGCTGCCCTGTCGTCCTCCATCACAACCTCAGACTTCCTTCAGAAAAGCTAACTGCTGACAAGATCTGTAAGGTGTCTGCTTTAGAGTGAGTGTTCCTCCAATCTAAGGAGCCTTCCTCCAATCTAACTGGTTCTTCCATTGGAGGAAAGGACATGTTACCTGGATAAAAGCTCCTCCTGAGGCTGGAGGAAGTCTCAAATTCTGCTGAGTACAGATGATAGGGGTAGGATCATCCCCAATGAAATCTAATTTCCACAAAATTATATATTCTGATTTCTCTATAGCCGTCGTTCTTTGATAATCTTTTTCTCCCTTGGAAAGCAGAGAATCTTACATATTGTATATCATGTCTGAAGAAATCCAAACAAACCATTTGGAGCAATGCTGTAAGAAAGACTCTTTCAACAAAGCTGGACCAAAAGTCTTCAAGTTCATCTTTCTCTGTAAATAAAGCAGTGAAAGAGATGTTTCAGTGAAATGCTTAGTTCAGAAAGAGCGTACCAAAAATCAAACTAATGTAAACATTTAAGGATTTTTTTTTAATTCATTCCAGAAATGTCTTCTTCTACTAACCAAATCTTGGCTTGTTTTAGTTCCTTGGACGTGCACCATATCTGTTCAGGGCAAAAGATTTACAGAAGAATATACTCTTTCATATCAGTGTAGAGAAATACACAAAAATATACATTATAGTCCAAATGCTGAGTAGGTTCCTTAGGTCTTCTGGGAATACAGCCTGGCATGGATGCACACCTGCTAAGGCCCAACAAAGAAAATATAAGTGTCTGGTGGCAGTGGAGCAGAGAGTGAAGTAGTTGCATATACTGGAAATAATACCAGTACAAAGATGTACCTTCCAGAAGAAGAAGAAGAGAAGAGATTGGATTTATCCCCCGCCCTTCACTACCCAAAGGTGTCTCAGAGCGGCTTACAAATTCCCTTCCCTTCCCCTCCCCACAACAGACACCCTGTGAGGTAGGTGGGACTGAGAGAGCTCTTGACAGAAACTGGTCTTTTTCAAGAACAGCTCTTATCAGAACTACGGCTTGCCCAAGGTCATCCAGCCAGGTGCAATTGGAGGAGTGGGGAATCAAACCCAGTTCTCCCAGATTAGAGTCCGTGCACTTAACCACTACACCAAACTGGCTCTCCAGTTTAGGTCCTAAGAGTTCCAGTTTAGGTCCTAAGACTGCAGTGGAGCAGAGCCATTTTCTACTACTTCCTTCAAATGGTCCTCTTGTCAGGAAATGGCAGGTTTGCTCCTCTGGTGTAGCAGCATTGTGGGGAGGGGAAAACACAGGAGTTAAGAGATGGAGGGTGAAAAAGAGCAAGGGAGCTACAAAATTAGGAGAAGAAAAGGACCTGTAAGGATGGAGAAAAGCAAGGAATGCAGGTGAGATAAGAGCCCCACAGACAGTCAGTGGAAAATGTCTTCAGTTGTCTCTGTGTTGACTGAGTAGGTTCAAAAAGTGTCCTCCTGTGTGTGGAAAGTGCGTCTGTTCATTGAACAATTTTGTTTTTCACCTCATGCTAGAACGTTGCCTAGGACATGCCATGCTAAATCCAAAGTTGTATCTACATTCATGCAAGGAGTCGGGCACCAGCGTCGTCAAGATCATATACAAGCTGAAGAACAAGAACTGTTCCAAAACATGTTGACAGTAACAGTGTTGCAGAATAGCACTAGCAGCCATTTTCCATTCACACCTGTTGCCTCCAAACCAGCTTCTCCAACTGTAGGCATTTGAAACAGATGAATATCCCTATACTATGTAAGCAATAGAAAAGAGCAAGAGTCCGGCAGCACCTTAAAGATTAAAAAAAAAATGTTGCAGGGTATGAGCTTTCGTGAGTCACTGCTCACTTCTTCAGATTTCTTGCTCGCGTAAGCAAGGGCATGTACCTCACTAAAGGCAACAGCACTACATGGAACCAGAAAAGCACAGGAGCAACTCTTCTCATAACCAGCAGAGCTCAATAACCTACATTCATTTCTACCAGTGACCTTAACGCCAGGGCTGCTCACCAATGCTCCCTCTAAGCTGTGGAGTCTTGTGAGCAAAAATTCTACTTTGTGAGCTACTGGCATTGAAGCTGTGTGAGTGAACGATTTGCTATGGAGCCATTCTTCCTGAGCTAAGACAAAAATCAGTGAGCCGGAGGCTAAAAAACTGTGAGCTAGCTCACACTAACTCAGCTTAGAGGGAACACTGCTGCTAACCTTCCACTGGGGGTGGGAAAGCCCCCAGAGATGGCATCATCCAGGCTGATGCAAGGGACGAGTAGTAGCGCTGTCATTTGTATTAGTGTACGTGCATGCCCTCCTGTGCCACCCAGGAACTCACTCCCAAAAGAGAACTTTGAGAGGGAGGGCTTGACCACCTACGTTATGGAGATAATGCCATCCTGGCTTATATATAGGTGCCACCTCAGTTTGACTAGCAGATTATGGCTGCTTCCAAGGGAGCGGTATAAAAGTACATGCATGCAGCAGCAGCAGCAGCAGCAGGTGACTTGGGAATGGGCAGGAAGGGTGCCTATGGCCTGTCATTCCCATGGCATTTGTCGGTACTGCTACTCAGATCCCCCCTTTCTCCCTCTTTTTCTCCACTGCACTTGGGCAAAGGCATGAAGACAGTGGCCCTTTCTTCACTCTTTTTAATCCTTGTTCACCACAGTGTCCTCCAAGCAATTCTGCACTAAGACTGAGTTCAGCCGTCTTTCTAACCCAGGTTCCCCCCACCCCCCATTCTGCACTAAAATCAAGTTCAACCTTCTTTTTATTCTGGGTTCCCCCCCACCACCATTCTGCATTACATTCCTTCCCTTCAGAGGTCAGCCCAGTTTCAGCCTGCTGTTGCCCTGAGTTTTTTGGATGCTGTTTTGCCTCGACTTGAACACTGAGAAAATCCAGAGTGGCAGGCAAAAGTGGAAAGGGCTGGTGATTGCACTGCAACCTCCTGCAGCCCAGACCCCCCCCTTTCCCCTCAGTTTCCTTTTCTCTACCATAGTGTTATGCCATGACTCAGTAGTGAAAGGAGGCAAAGCCCTTTAATAGGCTAGAAAAGAGAGAGGAATGAAAGTGGAGCTTAGCTCTGCAACCCTCTTGGTGGTGGTTAACAGAATGATTATCTTCAGGGCTATTTTGGGGCAGGAATGCACAGGAAGGGAGTTCTGGCTGGCTCCTGACTTGGCCACGCCCAGCAGGAACTCATTCGCATAACAGACCACACCCAACAACAGAAACTCATTAGGATCGGCTACATTAGGGGTGTGTGGCCCAACATGCAGAGGAGTTCCTACTACAAAAAAAGCCCAGGGTTTTGACAACAAACAAGATAAACAGAATAAGAAGCAAAAGGTGGGTGTGGCTGGATGACCACACTTCTGGTAACATGGGGTGTGTGGCCTAATATGCTAATAAGCTGTGCTCTCAGGGGTGTGGCCTAATATGCTAATGGCTTTCTGTTGTTGGGTGTGGCCTATTATGCTAATGAGTTCCTGCTGGACTTTTTCCACAAACAAAGCCCTGATTATCCTCATGGAACGTCCTTCGCAGACAGTCCACAGATTCTCCTTTGAGCTACAGAAAAGTGTCTTTTTGAGGGTGGGGGTGTGTGTCTTTTTGACTTAAAGAGGAATGTCCTTGAACCATGGTTGGAATGAGCATGCTGTCACGTAGTCATTCCCCTTCAACACAAGGGTTCCTGATCTCTATGCTGTGAAGCTTCATTTGTGGAAGCAGCCTTCGGCAAGGACCCAAACAGCAATTTGCCATGGAATTCTGTAACTGGGAATTCAGACATGTAATTTGAACCTTGAAAGGGAGCTCTGAGGGGCAACCCTGATCTGGATTGGGCCATAGCACTCTGGAAGGGAGGTTTGGCTACTGATCCTCCTGCACATTTCCCTCATAAGAAATCACACTCACCCCCGGCTATGTTAAAATCCAGTAGGGAAAAAAGGGAACAGCATATTTTCTGCCTGTTTTTCCATACTGAGGTTTAAAGCAGTTTGAGTCCTTTTCTGATCATAGGAATGGTGCAGTAGTGAAATTATCCCCCCCTTCCATAGAACAATGAGATTGGACTGTTACCCCCACTTTTTAAGTCCCCAGTACACATCTGGAGTTCCTGTTATGGAATTCTAGTCTTGTGTGTAATTTGGCCCAATTAATAGGTTACACGATCCCTAATTCCAATGGGTGCACATATTGCATTTATATTTTTCTATTGATTACAGTATCTATGACTACACCATCACCACAACCGCAACCTCTAACTCCCACAAAAGACTATCTCTTTGATTTTAGTGGGATCAAATCCCAAATCAACAAAGGGTATTGTGGCTCAAAAAATGAATGACCTTAAACGTTGCTTGAGGTTTTCAATGACACTGAAACCAGTGCTTAATTCACTAAACGGTGTGGGTATTTCCCATTCCACAAGTTAGCAGATATTCTGAAATAGCCATATATTTTACCTAGTTGCCTCTACACAAAAATATACAGAGTTGGAATTTGTTACATGCAAAACCTGACTGCATATTATAAATTGTATTATTTGACAGGCCTGGCTTCTTTTCTTTTCTTTATTCAAGATGCTGCATTAGAGAATTTGCCGTTGTTTCATAAAATACTTTGTGGTCAGGTTTGTAAAATATGTAGTCATCTAATACACATCTGGTGGATATTTGTTAAATTTTGCATTGCATGTTCAACTTACTTGAGGGTAATTTTCTTCTCATGTTCCCCCCCCCCGAAAGAGAATTCTGTTGTTCTGTATATATTTTAATTTGGCAAATGTATGCTTCAATCATATACATTTCTTCACTGTTATTTGAAGGAGTGCAGACAGGTGATAGGTATATAACATGATTCAAAATATCAAGTGGCAGAACAATCCCCTGTGCTGGCAGTATGTTTATTTGTATCCTCTTGTTCCACAGAAGCTGAGGCAAAATATTCAGGGTTTCCAGGTGATCTCCCATCCAAGCTGTAGATAACCAGCCTTAGACCTGCTTAGTTTCTGTGAGATAGCCTCATCATCTTATTCACAATGAACAAAGAAAAGAATGCAAGACCTAATAACAGAGTCCTTCACAGCAGTTTTCCGAGCCAGTTTACCCTGAGCCCTAAGCAACACCTTCTCTGGGATCACTCCAGATTCTGGTACCCTGGACTTAAAATAAAAACATAGGGTCACCAAGCCCCCAGTCAGAGTGGGGAGATCCCCTGCTCGTGTTGCCCACCACTACTCCAAGCAGTGGCAAGGAAAAAATAAAAAAAACCTCATTGGCTTGTGAGCACAACGATGTCACTTCTGGGAAAACCACCGAGTTTCCAGCAGTTCCTAGACCTACTGCCGTCACTTCTGGGTTTTCCCTGGAAGTGATGTAATTGTGCTTGTGATGCCGCCCCACCACATCCCTGCCCCCAACCCTCCACTTCATCATGTTCCTTCTGAATATGTAGAGTGTCCCCAAGTCTTTTCTCTCTGGCTCTTCTATTCTGCTTTCTCCTCTTTCAGAGATTGATGTACAAGCAATATCCAAGCGAGCTAAGCCATGGCTGCCTTCAACAGGTACCTCTGACCTTGGGCTCTATAAATTAGAGAACAGAGAAGTCCTGTTCTTACTCTTTTAATCAGACATAATTTTGACAAACTGCTTCCATATACTTGCTAATGCTTTTATAAGCTGCTCCATATCGTTTCAGCACTCGCTTCTTTGCATGAAAGCTTTATTGTATTCTGTTAACCTATCTGCCACCTTCTCCCTTTCTTTGTTCTCATTTTCACACAGGCTGACTCTTGTGCACTTCCGTATGAAAGGCCCAACTGCAAGAGACCATGGAACACAGAGGTGGCCTTAAAGCCCTAGCATTCAAATCATTTATACATGTCTACAAAGATAGACTTCATTTCAACTGCATTTCCAACACTAACTCGTAAAGCAATTAGCCAGGAAGAATATCTACTAACTTAACTGTAGCTCCTCCTAATACCACCTGAACATATAGTGTATTTATTATGTCAAGAAAGAAACATGCTCAAGATTGTGACTGACTTTTTTTTGAGGAAATGTTGCAGATTATATCTACAACTGTAGATATTTATAAAAATATTGACTACAGCTGGAATGCCGTGATAAATGGTTAGGACTGAGGTCATGTCCAAAGGTATTTTTTGCTCATTTACTTTTGCAGGTGGAGCTGAAACTGTTGCCAGTTCACAAAAGGAAGGTCCTTCCTTCCTTCCTTCCTTCCTTCCTTCCTTCCTTCCTTCCTTCCTTCCTTCCTTCCTTCCTTCCTTCCTTCCTTCCTTCCTTCCTTTCCAAAAGAGCAGGTTGAGAAAGAAGTACTTTTCTCCCTTTCTCACAATACAAGAACTCGTGGGTACTCCATGAAATTGCTGAGCAGTCGGGTTAGAACAGATAAAAGGAAATACTTCTTCACCCAAAGAGTAATTAACATATGGAATTCACTGCCACAGGAGGTGGTGGCAGCTACAAGCATGGACAGTTTCTAGAGGGAATTAGATAAACATATGGAGCAGAAGTCCATCAGTGGTTATTAGCCACAGGGTATAGATGGGAACTCTCAGTCTGGGGCAGGTGATGCACTCTATTCTTGGTGCTGGAGGGGGCAGCAGTGGGAGGGCTTCTGGTGTCCTGGCCCCACTGCTGGACCTCCTGATGGCACTTGGTATATTTTGGCCGCTGTGTGACAGAGTGTTGGACTAGATGGGCCATTGGCCTGATTCAACATTGGCTTCTCTTATGTTCTTATGTTCACTTAGTTTGGATGGAATTAGCTTGGAGACAGAGCGAGAGGCGGGTAACTGGGATCTCCACTTATATAGGTGATTTGTCCCTATGAGAACTCTTGAAAATAACTAGGCAGTTATTTACATAAAAGGTTTTTATTGGAGGAAATGAAAACAGGATAGAACAACAGTGCAAACACGTACAAGAGCAAGCTAGGAAAATCAGGGAAGAAAGGGAAAAGCATTGTAGGGATGGGTGGTAATTACTGATTTTGAAGAGGTCTGCAGTAGCAGCAAAGTTGAAGAGGAAATGGCCAGCGTTCCAGGAAATTAGAGAGGACCCACTCACAAGTGGGGGTTTGAAGGGGATTCAAGAACACACACACACTGCTGGGGCAGCAGGGTGACATATTTATAGGGCAAAACATATCCTGAGGCAGGTTGACACACCGTCACAGGACAATGAGCTGATCATTCTATTGGAGATGGGGAAAGAGGTGGGAGAGATTTGATGGCACCAGATGAGAAGGTTGATAGGGGAGGTGAAAAGACTTAAGCATTGATTAATCACTGCTTAATCAAGGGTAATGGGTGAAGGGGAAGTTGGGCTTCAGTGCTAAACAGATTATTCCTGAATGTATGAGTGACCCATTGTTCTGAGTCATGTGTCTCTCCAGGGCAAAGTGGGGGTAGTAGCCAGCCAGCCACTCCGACTCGCACCTTGAAAACTGCTTTCTCTAGCCCCTGCCTGACTGGCATCCATTTTGGCCCAAGCAGTAACCTACACTTACGGTACTGGGTTCATGTATGGAAAGGTGTTTCTGACTTTGAAGACTATAAACTGCTCCACAGTGGGAGGAGGGGTCTGACTGCTAACACCACACTGTTTTCCTGATTTAAAACTGCCCCACTGAGTCACTATTTACTCTGCTGTGGAAACACACCGGCACTGGTGCAGAATTAATCAAAGCCATACATAAGACCCCAATGCAACTGCTGCTGCCAATCAGGTTTGATAGAGATGGGTGAGCACGGGCAAGAATATCCAGCCTTGGGTTGCCAGCCTCCAGGTGAGGCCTGAAGAGCTCCCAGAATTACCACGGCTATCTAGGCTACAGAGATTAGCTCCCCTGGAGAAAATGGCTGCTTTGGAGAGTGGACTGTATGGCATGATGGTGGTGGTGGAAAGTACCGTCAAGTCACAGCTGACTCAGGGCAACCCCAGTGGGTTTTCGAGGCAAGAGACAAACAGGAGTGGTTTGCCATTGCCTGCCTCCGTATCACCCCCCTGGTATTCCTTGGAGGTCTCCCATCCAAAAACTAGGCTGCTTAAACTCCACCCTCCCCAGGCTCCACCCCTAAATCTGAGTTGGCAGCCCTGCTTCCCTTTATGATCCACACAATCACCAAGAATTTGACTGAGGCAAACAGCAGGCTAGCTGGCTGGGGAACTGAGCTGGAGAATCACAGGCACAGCACCGATCTGCACACACATTTCTTATTACCTAATTGGGTTTATAATATATGAGGAATATACCAGAGACAGAGAGAAAAATTGAGCCATTTGCACAGAAAGAACAGCAACCAGCTGTGCATGAATATTGGGTCACATGTGGCCTGGGACTTTTATAGTGCAATCCTAAGCAGAGTTGCACCCTTTTAAAGCCCGCTTACTTCAGTGGCCTCAGAAAGGTGTAAGTGTGTTTAGGACTGCACTGTTAGGGCTGCACCCTAAAACCATAATTCTTTAGCCGCATCAATAAAGCATCCCCAGTGGGTCATAAAATCATCATGCAGATATGTCTTTGTCAGACGAAGCAAAGTTTTGGCATAAGGACAACTTTGGAATGAATCCATCAGAGAGTGAATGTGAGGGAAGCATTGTAAGACATTAGGTTTAACAAGCATGGCCCTTTGTAGTTATATATCAGAACAAATTACCAGATGAGAAATGTACACACCGTCGTCTGTGTTAGTCTTTGTTAGTGCCATGGCAAAGCAAACACAATTTCCTATGTTTGAATCAATGTGGATTCAGATAAGATCCCTTTCCCTCCCCCCCCATTCTTTCTTTCTTTTTCTTATTTTTTAGAGGCTCTGAGTGATGCCTCAAGTCTCTAAATCACACAAGGCATATTTTTAATATCTTGTACTAGGGGATAACGTTTTCAATAGCACTGGAAATCCCTGCATACCCTGTATAGGTGTATCCAGATGGATGGTTTCCATATGAATAGATTTTTCTTCACCGTCGTTCATTCTATTGTATATAGCAGTTAACGTATGCTTTTTATAAGGAAAGGCTTCTCTTAATTTCCTTGCATTTATTTTGTTTTATATATGTTTTTTTTTTAAAAAAAAATTTAGCAAGCAGATGTGATGAAGTGCATGAGAGCTAGCGGTTTAATAAAACACACTGGTCTTCCTTCAGATCTCACAATAAGCCAGATTAGATAGTGTTTCTCCGAGGGTGAAAGTTCCAGTCTTTCTTCTGCTGTTGATAAATGAGAAGAAATGACATTTTATCTATCTTGATGTGTGTGAGAGTATGGTGCATATATCTAATGGTGAGGATGCTAGCTTTACTAAAAACGCAGACCAAAAGGATTCCTTGGTCTTAAAATGGAGAGTTATACAAACAAATGTACTTAGCTGATAAGAATACTAAGGTGTCAAGTGATGGAAACTTTTTATCGCCACTTAAATGTTCTTTTCATAACGTTCCCCACTCTTACTCTCACACGGAAAGCCCAACACCCACAATGATTGGAAAGATGTTACAACAAAATAAATGCCATTACTTCCTTCAGTAACACTCCCCGGTCTGCCTCCTCTTGAGTCAGGTCCACTCACCCTTCCTAATGGTAAGGTTCTCATGTCAGTGTTATTGAACAAATAACTGAACACTTGATATCTTGACGGGAAAGAGTACTGTGGTCTTCTTTCTTCAGGACTGCTGAAAAAACTGGATTGGCTTCAGGGAAAGAGCAGAAGCCCAAGCTAGTGAGCTGACTATCAGCTTGTGGAAGAACTACCAATGGTCTCAGAGAGTATCTGAGGCCATTCATCTTTAAAGAGACTACTGAGGGATCCATGTGTCCTATGGGAAAAGCAGAAGAAGCCTCAAACGGAGAGTTCATGCCATCATTTCCTGAGGAGACAACTACCCAAAAGAATTTAGTTTGGACAGCTCCTCCACCAACTTCCCCTAGGACTACTGGAAGACCTAACTGCCCAGAAAGGAAGGCAAATGAGGTGAAGCCCAAGCCAGGGGTCTCATGCTATCAGCTCTTTTAGGCCAGACACCACTGGCCTAAAAGAATTTCCGTTGCTTAAATGTTTAGTCTCTTACAGGGCCATCCTAAGCAGAGTTACACCCTTCAAAGACCATTGACTTTAATGGACCTAGAAAGGCATAACCGTATTTTGGGCCGCACTGTTAATGTTTTAAAGTTGCCTTGGCAGAAGGGCAGCCTACAGATACAGCAAATAAATAGGTTAAATGGATCCAGATTCAGAGATTCCTGCAGATACCACAGGATGGTGATAGAACAGTGTGAGCTTAATTTACTCCGCTATGCCGATAGCCTGCAAATGGAATACCTACCTGCTGTGTGAATGTTTCATCATGTAGAAGACCAGTTTGCATGTCCCCCCCACTTTTTTGCACCGTCAAGTCACAGCCAACTTATGATGATCCCACAGGGTTTTCAAGACAAGAGACTTTAGAGGTCGTTCACCATTGCCTGCCTCTGCATAGTCACCCTGGACTTCTTTGGTGGTCTTCCACACAAGTACTTGCCAGGGCTGACCCGACTTAGTTTCCAAAATCTGACAAGATCAGGCTAGCCTTGGCCACCCAAGTAATGGCTGTCCTCCCTAGATGTGGCATTTTATGTTTGAGAGTATAGAAACATGTGAACCAAATCGCTGCACATTTAAAAGCTTAGCCGGAGAGCCATTTAACACTGAAGGTTATCTATCTAGAGAAATGGCTGGGGGCTGGGGACTCGCACTGCTCCTCTCCTAGACTACTGTAGTGTAGCTCTGTCTGAATGTTGGCACCGAGGCATCATCTTTAAGAGGATGGGGATGAAAATCTGTGAGACATACTTCAAAGAGAGGGGCTTATTTTCCTTCTATTCCCTCAGTGTTTCCATTAAAGCTCAAGCAATGACATCACAACAAAGTCAGGTTGCCAAGACATATTATATCAAAACATGTTCTCGCATGGTTACATTTTCTGCAAATTATAGCTCTCGGAATATAAATCTGAATAATTGTTTAAATCAGAGTGACTGTTGAAACAGATTTACAGAGATCAAATCAAAAATGTAATAATTCTTGTGGTCTCACTAATGCTCAGAGCACCAAATATTTCTCAAAATTTGGGTTGTCAGTTATATATAGTGTTTACATTAACATGCTGCTTGAACAGAGAAAATATATATTTTAAGATGGAAATGCGAATCCGGGGTTACAAGTATGTTTCTGAAACAGCTAAGTCATCTTGTTTCAAGTAAAACCAGATGTTTGCTTAAAGTGAAAGCCCATCATTTCTTTTAATTACATTCATTGGTTAGGCCACCAGGAATATCCACATGTGCACACAATGATCCGATTAAAATCAAAGACCTCACAATGGAGAATGCAATCAACAACTGAATGACCACCATTAAGATATGCATGCGCTGATCTGGATTGCACCATGCAACTCTGCTAATTCCCCCCCACAGCAAACTAAACAGAAGTGATGCAGCTAGCCAGGACAACTTTATTGAGTTGCATGTATGTATCTTCCTTCATATATCTTTGTATCTTCCTTCATATATACTCTTTTGTGCATCTTGCCTGACAGTTGCTAATAAATGAACTAAGGCTGAACGTATTGTTCTACAGAGTTAATACTGCATTTATTAATCAGATGGTATCTGCTGATTTTTATCCAAAGAACATTATGCAGTATTCCAAAGGGAGCAGTTCTGAAGCCCAATGTGTTTGGAAAAGGTTACCATTCTGTCTTTGCCTGATCAAATAATAGCTTCCTAGTCTCACTCACCCTGGGCCACCGAGAAACAAATTCAGTATTGGATGCACAGGTCAAGAAGGTGTGCTCTCGGAAAGAAAACACCGTTACAATCAACAATACACCTGAGTGACAGTCTACTGTAACAATCCACTTTTTCGAGTGGTGAAGGGTGAGCTGGGGAATGTCATGGCCTCAACATTCAGTGTCTCTAGAGCAGAGATGTTGAATTCCTTTGTTACAAGGACCGGATCTGACATAAATGTCACTTTGTCAGGCTGGACCATGTGTACCATAAAATGTAACACGAGGTACCAGAGATCTAAACTTTATAAACATAATTTCAGATGCCAAATGACAATAGCAGGCATGATTGGATTAGGTGTCATATGCAGAGGAGTTGTAGGCATGAACATGCCAGCACTGGTAATGAGACAGAAAAACCAAGCCTCGGTTTGGTACGGGAGGATTCAGTCCAGGAGGATGCAAAGAATAAATGGAAATAAGTCTGAAGAGGTGAGCAGTGACTCACAAAAGCACATAACCTATCACAAATGTTGTTAGTCTTTAAGGTGCTACTGGACTCTTACTCTTTCTACTGCTATTAGAAACAACAACACTCAAAAACCAGTGGGGAAGCATTTTAACCTTCCAGGACACTGGGTGCGTTCAGACGCACCGTTTGAGCCGTTTTCGGCACGGCTCAGAAACGGCTTTTACCTGCGCGTTCACACACCCAACATCTGCCTACCGTCCCCAGCCGTCGCTTTCTGGAGCAAACCCCCTTTGAAACGGAGTATTTTGACACCACTTACCCAAGTGGTGTTTTCCATGATTCTCCGTTTCAAGCCGCACTTTTCCCTGTCTGATCGCTCCATCCAGCCACTTCCGGGTGCTTCAACCCCCCCTCCCCTCTGGGAAGCTGCCTCCAGCTTCCGGTTTTAGTCCTCCATTTTTTTTTTCCTTACCGGTGTGCGCTTGAGCGGAGCTCCGCACTTAAGTTAAAAAAAGAAAAGGTTCACTGGTGCCTAGTTTAGGCATTTAAAGGAGTCCGGGATCTCGGGGAGGCCATTTTTAAAAGGAGTCTTCATTTAAACTTTAAAGGGACCTGTTGAGCTCGCTCTTCTGCGCACCCGCCAAACTTCCTGTTCGGGAGAGGGCTGCCTGTGCGCATGCTCAAAGGAGAGGGGAAAACCCCCCCCACCTGCAGGAGGACGGCGGGGAGCTCGGAAGGAGGAGGTGAGTCTGATCGCGATTCTCCAGTTTAAAAAAAAAACGCATCGTGCCGGAGCAGTTTAAACCGCTCCAGCACGCTGTCTAAACGCACCCATTCAGTTGCTGACCTAAGAGTAGCAGTTCTCTTACAAAGGAGTTTCAAAGCGAGATTAGAAAGAGAGACTGCTGAATTGCAACTGATCATGAAGCTCAAGACAAGGCATTCTCCTGGACTGAATTGAGACTTAGGTTTCTTCTCTCATTACCAAGACGTAGGACAGATGGACTCACAGTCTAGCTGTATCTGAAGAAGTGAGCAGTGACTCATGAAAGCTCATGCCCTGCCACAAATTGTATTAGATGATAAGGTGCTGCTGTTCTCTTGCTCCCTTTCACTAATAAAGAATGCAAGCTGTGCTGTTAGGTTCCCTCCTTCCCCTGTCTGTTAGAACTGGAAAGGGGGATCTCTCCAAGTGCCATGGGACTCCATCTCTCTCTCTCTCTCTCTCTCTCTCTCTGGTGTGCTTTCTCTGGCTCTTTCCCCCCTCCACCCCAAAGAAGTGTGCTTGCACCCAAAAGCTTATACCTGGAATGAAATGTTGTTGGTCTTCTTAAAAGTGCCATGGGACTCTCTCTCTCTCTCTCTCTCTCTCTCTCTCTCTCTCTGGCTCCAACCCCCCGAAAAAAACAATGAGTTTACAAAAGTAGGGGGGAAAACCATCCACAATCAACAAACTATAATCTAATACAGTGAAAGGTATTAATCACTGAATGATGCTATGGTATATGCTATTAGAAAAAAATGAAAATTTCTTAGAATTGCTGATCAATTGTGATCATTGTATGTTAAGATACCTTAGCCACAAAATGAATGTCAGAACCACTAGCGAAACCTACAAAAGAATTTCACTGTTTTTAAAAAGAGATACCTCTCTTTTTTGGGATTTCTGGTATTAAACTGGTCTTAAAATGGGGGAAGGGGGGAAATCCCAGCTTTTACAAGGACATATTATCATCAAACATCCTTGTTCGGTCTCGTCTTTAGCCATAACCATTTCTGCTGATGACCCCACAAAATAGATCAATCCACCTACCACTTCCTCCTTCTAGCAAAGCTTCATGTAAGATTGTGAAATATCCTTGTTTATGACTGACCATTTCCCCCCCAAAAGCACAGAGCCGTGATTTACAAGCATCCTGAATTTTTGCGTCATCTGTCAAAATGTTATTTTGTTTATCAGCTATTGGCTTGGATCCAATGGAGGGTTTCTGTGGAGTGGTTTTCTCAAATTCTTCACTCCTGCCACAGACCTCTCAAGAGGAAAGTTTCCCAAGAAGAGTATTCTGTGGTATTTTTGGCTACAGTGAGGAAGCCGTGCTCCGTGGTCAGAAATCCCTTCCCTCTACAGAAATTACCAGTGGATTCAAACCATTTGTCTTCACAGTTAAATGAAACCAAACTGATTCCTTCCCTCAGTTCCTCAGAGAAATCCCCGCCTCAAGGACAACCTCATTCTGCCACTCTCTCCTTCAGGTCCTATAGCTGAATAGGGCAGATTTGGTTAAAATCATAACATATTTAATAAATATTTATGGAGAGCTCATAGATAAAGTATTCTATTGTTTTTTCCTGTGGACGCTAGTAAAAAAATGAGGAACATGTGCTCTTCCTATAACTGAACAATTAATTTCCACTACGCTTGCTGTTTAAGTTGTGGCCTGCTAGTAATACATTTGTAATTAAACTACAGCTTGATTTATGAAAGGTAGAAGGGAAACAGCTCTAAAAATAGTCTAGTGTTAGTGTTCCTAACCCTCACCTCTCTCCTTCTCAAAGGGCAATGTGTTAATAACTATGATGAGTGAACTGTCAAGATCCTCGACTTCCTTACAATAACTGCTCCAGCTCCTTAGCCATTATCAGTCAGACAAGTCTGCTTTGCAAAGTTAGCACAGTGAGAAATGCACAACTTATAATGCATAACTGTTGTTTATTTCATACAGATTCAGAATGCTAAAATGGATCGGTACAATAGTCAGAAAGGATGCTGACAGGATCTTTTGTAACTAGTCGGAGGTGGTGGTGGTATTCAACCTCCCCCCCTTCAAAGTATTATCTCTGGTCACGTGCTCTGAACTCTGCTCCCAAAGGTTCACCTGCAGACCTTTATCTGTGATCAGGGGCCATTACATTGGAGATTTATGACTGGATCTCCCAACAGGTTTTTTTTAAATCCCAAAGTGATTCGTAGGATCTAATTGGATCATGACCACTCAACTAGTTTAACTTTCCACTGCAGTGCTTTCTCGCCTCACTTCCCCACCCTACCAGCCTTAAGCTTTAATGGGGGGGTGGGGGGAGAGGAGAAACACTTTCTTTGCTTGCCTTCTTTTTATCATCAGGGCTAACTGCAGACCTGGAGAGCAGGTGATCAGAAAATGAGAGTGATGGGAAAGGATATACCTCCACATTGGCCCTTATATATGAGCACAGGGATCTGTTTTAGCAGGTCTGTATTTGATAATGGGAATAGTGTGACTAGATACACTGATTATTCTGTCACTGCCGTAATGCCTTTGATGCCCTTCTCATCAGTTCAAGCTGGATAGCCGTGTTAGTCTGTCTGTAGCAGCAGAGAAGAGCCAGAGTCCAGCAGCACCTTAAAGACTAACAAAATTTGTGTCAGGGTGTGAGCTTTCGTGAGTCACTGCCCACTTCTTCAGATACCTGGAGACATTTTCAGGTATCTTCAGAGTGAGCAGTGACTCATGAAAGCTCATAGCCTGCCACAAATTTTGTTAAGTGCTGGTGGACTCTTGCTTGTCTCATTAGTGATTGACTGTTTATAACCTGCCAGGTTGAAAGAAGGAAACTATATGAGACAGGAGCTTTTCATGCTACTCCATTGCTACCCATGGCCTGACCTGGATAGTCCAGGCTAGCTTGATCGTCAGATCTCAGAAGCTAAGCCCTTGGATGGGAGACTGCCAAGGAATACCAGGGTCACAACACAGAGGCAGACAATGGCAAACCACCTCAGAATATCTCTTGCCCTGAAAACCCCACCAGGGCTCACCACAAGTCAGACAACCAAAAAAGAAAAAATTGGTACCCACAGTTCCATTGTGCTTGCTAATAAATGCCAGTGTTTCCTGTTTACATTGAATTTTCACTTCAAAATGTGTTCCTTTTCTTCTTTGTAGTGCTGCACATCTTTTTTAAAATGTTGAAAGGACATTATACCCCATTGATACATAAATAGCTGCAGTTGGAAGTCCAGGAGTAGAGCATGGAGCAGTTGCCATCTATCACAGTTTATCTTATCTCACGCCCCTGTTTACAAGTTACAGTGAACACATTTACAGTCCATGCACAGTACACACTTGGTCTTTCTTTGTATGTGCTTCCAGTAATTCTCAGGTTACCATCCACACAAGGACAACTGAATGTGTGACACAAACCCCACATTTATCCATGTACTGGTCCCCAGTTTTGTTCGACAAGTGAACATATATTGTCTCTTTCTTGAAAATAGATTGTACACATGTACAGGCAGGATGTACATCTGTTCATTGAACAGAGCTAAAGTTGTTGTCAGGACAAAATGGAGTCGAGTATACTACCCTGAACTCCTTGGAAGAATGGTGGGAAAGAAATGCAATAGGCAGGTCGACATAGTGATGAAGGTTATGGACATTGCGCCAGTTGCTATGAGAGTCAGTGTAGTACACTGGTTAAGAGTGGCAGACCAGGTTTGATTCCTGAATTCTCCACATGAAGACTGCTAGGTGGCCTGGGGCCCTCAGAACTCTCTCAGCCCTACCTCCCCACCTGTTGTGGAGAGAAGGGAAGGCAACTGTAAGCTGTTTTGGGACTCCTTTGGGTAGTGAAAAGCAAGGTATAAAAACCGACTCTTCTTCTTCTGAACACACTTTACATATTTGTTGTGAAGAAGGGGTGGGGGAAATGAGATAATGCCACACATACTGATCTGAACTTTTTGGAAAAAAGATGGGCTATAGATAAATGAATGAATAAACTTGAGGCAGTTTGGTATGCAGGAAAAGTGCTGTCTGGATAAGCAATACTAATAATATCTGAATCCTGTTTGGTGTCAGCTCCACTAAATTTTGTGATTCGTATAAGAAAGATAGACTGGCCTTGCAATCCTGAGAACACTTTCCTGGGATAGATTCAGGTGGGGCAGCAGTAGAACAAAGTTTGAGTCCAACAAAGTTGAGACCAACAAAGTTTCATTCTGGGTATAAGCTTTTGTGTGCAAGTTATCTGAAGAAGTGTGCACGCCCAGGAAAGCTTATATCCAGAATAAAACTTTGTTGGTCTTCAAGGTGCCACTGGACTCAAACTTCCCTGAGAGTAAGACTGATTGAGTTTATCTGAGGAGCATTCTGAGTAGATCTGTTTAGGACTACTCTCAAAATCTATCTGTGCTTCTCTCTCCGGCACAATGTAGGAGACTCTCCTCAACTGACCTATAAGAAGACTTCTGGGGGAAATCAGCATAGTGTCCTAAATATTACCTTCAGATACTGACTCTGAGTTCTAAACTGCACCATATTACCTTCAGATACTAACTCTGAGTTCTAAACTGCACCATATTACCAAACAGTAATTTTTTAAAAAGGATACTTCTCTGTTGATGGGTATTACCCCAGCCTTAAAACTGTGAAGGGAAACGATATAAAAAGGGGGCAGAAAGTGACCACTGCAGTTTTGTGTATATGTGAAATACAGAACTGCCCCAGAGACTCCCCGTACTTGAGTTTGCTGGTTATAATCAAGCAGCTGGATGGAAGACTAAAAAGTAAGGTGCTGATTTGTTAACGCTCAAGGAACCAGAAATTATTTAATTCCTAAGTGAGTGCAAACCACAATGATTCATACAAACTCACTTCTGGTTTGCAGTCTCTGTTCTGGAGGAAATCCCTTCCCACCCTGCCCCCACTTCAGATGACAACGGAGACAGAAGGTCCACTGATTCATGATGCTAACAACGGCAAGACCCAGCAGCTTCTCAGCTGGAACTGATTTTGATAGCTTGGAATACAACATTGATCTCGGGGACGGGGTGGGAGAAGTAAGATCCCAAGAAATGTGCTGGATAAAAGTCAAATTTAAAGTCTTACACAAATGGTCATTATTCAGGATTTCTGCTTGTTCTTCACTTGAGGAAACAGTGAATCCCCGAGCCCCGACTCAAGGTTCTAACAGTGCAGTCCTCAGCAGAGCTAAACCCTTCTAAGTCCATGGAAGTCAATGAGCTTAGAATGGGATAACTATTTAGGACTGCACTATAAAGGTTAATGTAGCAAGAATTAATAGTTATAAATGTACATAATTAGCTCCATTTAGTGAAATTATACAGCAGGGAGAAGTGAGGGAAGGGAACCTTAATAATTCTCTTCACATAAGAGCTCATAATTCTCTTCATGCAAGAGCTGGAAAAGACAGCTGCAGTTACAAGAGTCTATTGAATGGCTCAGGAACACGCCAGTGACACCAAACTCACAGGGAAACTTCACCTGGGCAGACACCCAACCCCCAGCCAGACACTGGAAGCAAGGCAAGCATCCCCCCTACACTCACAGCCCCCCTTCAAGTCTCCAAAGGCAGGTTCTGAAGGACAGAAAGGCAGACATGACAAGAGACTTCCGACAGGGGCTCCCCAAAGTTACCCCATGACAGCTTGGCAGGCACCACAGCCCCACCAGACAAGCAAGGGAAGCGTGCCCACAATTCTCATAGCGCTCCCCCTCCCCCCCCGAAGGGCTGAAACAACCCATTGCAAATTCTTTTACTGTGCTTAAGACAAGAAACACCTGTCAGGCTGGCTGGGCCACCCACGATTCCCCAAAGGCAGATTTGGAAGGACAGAAAAGCAGACATGACAATGGACTTCCGACAGGGGCTCCCTCAAAGTAACCTCACAACAGCTTGGCGGGCATCCCAGCCTCACCAGACCAGTGGAAATCAGAGTTTTCCATTTCAAGTGATTAGTGATGCAAACTGTCTTGCATAATAAAGTCTGTATTCTTGCTTGCCCAATCAAATATTTATGGATTGAAGTGCTGATATATGTTCATACACTGAAATAATGCACAGGGACTATTTTAAGGATGTTCCTAAGTAATAGATGTGCCTCTAGGGTTGCTTCCATAGTGGATATTAGGACTGGCTCCTCTACAATCTCTCCATACTGGGGGCGGATTACATTTCTGGACTCCCAGTTATGCCCCCCCCAAAAAAGATCTCCCACATTTATACCCTCCCAACCCTCCTGAGTGTGAACACCTCTGTGTGAAAGTGGGTGTGAAGGGTGCTCATCATGGGCTACAAAGTGGTTTTGCTTCATGTGCAGGGGATGGATGCAGACAACACAGCCCAGAGCATCACTGCCATGTGATACAGGGAAGCTTGAGGGAGTGGGTTGGTGGCAGCAACATCGTCCATGGCTACATGGTCACAGACACTGGCACCAACATGCTGGCAAAAGTGAAGAATGTGCACCTCAGGGGCATAGTCTGCCTGGTGCACATGCTTCACCTGGTGGTGAAGGATGCTCTGGGCCTGGGGAGCACTGTTGAGGCCACCTGGGATTCTGCCCTCCTCAAGATGTGGTCCTTGCTTGCAGGGGTAATTTCGTAGAAAAAGAGGTGGAGGAGCTTATTAGCATAACTTATTTGCATATCCCCCCCCGACATCACCAGAAGTATATCAGAAGGCAACACCCACCACTCAGGTTCCAATGAACTGTTTTGGATTGCTAGCTATGAGTGGGGGGAGCACGCAGATCTGCCCTCACAGAGGAGGAAGAGCTCGTACTTGAATAAACTTTGGTCTTAAAGATGCCACTGGACTCTTTTGGATTGCTAGCTATGGGGGGGTGGAAATGGGCAGATCTGCTCTCAGAGAGGAGGGAGAGCTTGTACCTGAATAAACCTTGGTCCTAAAGGTGCCACTGGACTCTTTTGGATGGCCAGCAAGTGCAGGAAAGTGTGTGGCTGCTCGTGGGTCAAGGAGGGTGGCACGGAGGATGCACATGGCCTAGAGCAGGTAGGGGGCCAGGGTGGTGGCAGGGCAGAGGTGCATGAGGAGGCCGAGTAGGAGCAGGAGGCCAGGGCAGAGCTCCTCACAGGCCTCGTGGGAGTAGCCGGGGCCCTTGCAGAGGTACCGCACCAGGGCTGGCATGAGGACAGGCAGAGCCTGGGCAGGCTGGGTGCCATGGGCCAGGCAGTGGTGGAGCAGCTCAAGGGCCAGCTCGTGACAGCGCTCCACTGGGTAGGCCAGCAGGCCGGGAAAGGTGAGGGGGGCTGCTGGGAGCAGGGGGTGGGGCTTGCTGCATGTGCCTGCCCCCTGGGCTCCTTACTGCCAGAGCATTGCTCCTGTGTGCTCCTGCCGGAAATGAGCCCCGCTTGCTTGAGACCTGATGGTGCCTGGCTGCCCACTTCCAGCGCAGCATCAAGTCTGCCCATTGGCTGTGAGAGACAGGGGGAGGGGGATGACACTCGACCTATGCCATGATTGCATCTTTGGTGGAGCAGAACAGCGCCGCACAGGATGTCATCTCCTCCATGATCGTCCTGCACAGGGAAGATCATCAGCTCCAATGACTGGCTGACCCTCTCCCAAATGTCCTTGAGCCCTTCCTGAACATCACCAATGTGCTTTGTGCTCACATAGCCAACCTGGGGCAAGTCATCCCCCTGATTCGAGGGCTGGACCAGATGCTGGCCTCCTCACTGGAGTCAGCTGTTCTCCCACATCTCGGGGCCTTGGAAGACAGGTTGCAGGTGGGCATCACACCAGGCTGCATCCTCTCTGCAATAAAGCGGAGTACAAGCTGGTCTGTATAGACTGTGACCCCCCAATAAAAGGCAGCATTGCTCTCCTGAATATAGAACTCTTGCAATGGAAGCATGAGCTCTTTGAAGACTGCAGAGGTTACAGGCCAACAGACGTGGCCGGAGGGAACAGCATGTGGAAGAGGCTGGAAAGGAGGAGCCACAACCCAGCATCTCTGCCTCAAGGAGCTCAGCCAGGGAGAAGCCCTGCTACTGGTTGCCAGTAGTGAATCAGGAGTTCAGCAGCGGTGGGGATGTCAGGCGTGCAATGGTGGAGGATTTGGCAGAGGTGATGGTGAGGGCGTACCTCGCCAAGTCCCCTGAGACCTCCAAAGTTGATTCCCTGGAGTACTGGTCATGGAAGCCTGTCATCTGGCCTGACCTCTCTTGCGTATAAAATGTTCCCTGTCTTTCTGTGTAACTGCAATGCGAACAGCCAACAGATGAAAAGGTGTGGAGATGAGCAGATATGTGTGTGTGTATATATATATATCTTTCTGATCCCACAGAGCAGAATGGGAACTTTGTTTTTGGCAGTCAGCAGTGCCTGTTAAGCTTTGGAGGTCTCCTATTGGTGTTTCCAAGGCTGGAAAATTCCACACACACCCCTGTCGATTTGGAATTTTGTAAACAGTTTAAGTGAGCAGAAACACTCTATCTGGAAATGTATCCATTCATGAATGGCCATGAACTGCTACAAAAAGCACAGGCTGCTACAAACTGCTATGAACAGTGAAAGTCAGTTTGGTGTAGTGGTTAGGAGCGTGGACTCTAATCTGGGAGAACGGGGTTTGATTCCCCACTCCTCCACATGCAGCTGCTGGTGTGACCTTGGGTCAGTTAGAAATTGTTTCAGAACTGTTCTCTCATGAGCAGTTCTTGAGAGAGCTCTCTCAGCCCCACCTACCTCACAGGGTGTCTGTTGTGGGGAGGGAAAGGGAAAGGAGATGTAAACTGCTCTGAGACTCCTTCGGGTAGAGAAATGTGGGGTATAAATCCAATCTCTTCTTCTTCACCAAAGTTTGTGGAATGTTCATGCCAAGCACCCTTCCATGAACATTGCTTTGCAAACCATGAACCAGTCAAAATTCATGACAAACTTTACTTTGTGAGCTGGTTTGTGCCCATCCCTAGTTATAAGCAGGCCACGATGTCACACTTACCACCTTTCTTGTTCCTTTTAAAATCTACAGAGTCATGATCATGTTATACCTCAGATCCTCTCTCTCACTCCCAGAATCATTCACAGACAGGGTAACCCGGCTCCTTTTAATAATCAGCCCTCACTTATGCAGAGCTATTCGGGTTGGGGCTCAAACACTGTTCCAATCACTTATTGCCACCATTCATTCATATCCTCTGACATATGTGTATTGACCAAGATGTTAAATTGTATGCATATGCTTCTTTCCCTTAGACATGCAGCCCACAGGATTAATCAAGACAAAGAATTTTTAATTATAAGAACAACACACCGAGGAACCTAAAGACTAAGAAACAATATTTCACTTCCATTGAATTTTTGAAATTAGGTCCTATACCTACAACTGGGATCCTTTATTTATGAATTTACTATTTTCAGCCTGTTCCAAGCAGCATTTCTATACAGTTCCCCTCAGTCAGAAAAGCCTTTTCTCCTCAGCCCTTAAACTATCATCTGCTTAGCTACTAACTCCTCACTGTCATTTCTCAGCCGCTGTTTTTCAGGTTTCCCTCTCTCAGCATTCCATCTGCTCTCATTGGTTGCTCTTAGAGAGAGGTGAAATCCAACCTGTCAGTCACAGGTGCTTTGGATTAAACTTGCATTTTGTTAGACTAAACCTCTTAATCCCAGAGCCAGGAGACAACATCAGAGGAAGGTCTTGGCCTCTATGCCCTGTTGTTGGCTCTCCAGAGAAACTGGTTGGCCACTGTGGGAGACAGGATGCTGGACTAGATGGATAACTCCAGTAGGGCTCTTCTTGTGTTCTTAACTAACATAGAATCAAATAATACCATATAGTATCATATAGAATCAAATGCAAGAACTTTCAGACAAAGCAAAAAATGGTTGGGGTCCCTGGCCAAGAACCACAGAAATTAGTACTGGAACCAAACAGATGACATATTCAAATTTTTATACTAGGACGGTCTGGGCTGGGCTTTCCACAGTAAGCCAAATAGTTTAAATGTACCATGAGCACAGTCTCAGAACTGACTCTGTATTTCTGACTGAGGGGAACAGTGGAGGGTTTTCTTTTTTAATTTGAGGAGAAATTGGACTCTGGATGTGCTAGTTTGCTAGGACTCCAGGAAATGCAGACTCCTCCTGTCTGAACAGCTATTAATCCTTATACCAATTTTAAAAAGTTAAGTAAAAGAAAAACATCATATATATATGGCTCTTTTTGTAGCAGGAACTCCTTTGCATACTAGGTGACACATCCCTAATGTAGCCAATCTTCCCAAGAGCTTACAGAGCTCTTCTTACAGGGGCTACTGTAAGCTCTTGGAGGACTGGCTACATTAGGGGCATGTTGCCTAATATGCAAAAGAGTTTATAATGAGTGCTCTGCCAAGCAGAGTGCCTCCAGGAGGTTTTTGCTCCATTGCAGAGTATTTTCTAGCACATGCAGATGTAATTCAGAAACAGAAGTTATTTTGAATGAATGTATTAGTTGAATAATGAAGCAAATAAGCTTTTCAGAGTAAGCCGAATAGTTTAAATGGACCGTGAGCACAGCTTCCAGGATGTAAGTGACAAAAATACTGTCTGCTGATCACTATACCATTCAGTCCAGGCAATACAGGTGTTAAGGGAGGAAAATCCCCTAACAACAGGATAGCAAGGAGAACTCTATAATCTGAACAGGGTATTACCTAGTAATTCCAGATCACTCGTAACATATTCTCCAAATAAGGTTGCCAACTCTGGATTTGGAAATAGCTGGCGATGTGGGGAGTGGGGAGAGAGATACTTCTGGACCATAGTTTCTATATATGCAAAGTTCTACAAAGAGCTCCGCTTCCTCCTAACCCCTTAGTAAATGTTACTGGATGGTGTGTGTTAAAGTCATTTTTAATAAGTATAACCATGCATTAAATATTAATTGCTTCCCCCTCCTTTTTTTAAAAAGGTGACTATGACTAGAATTAGGATTGCCAGCTCTAGCTCGGGAAATTCCAGGAGTTTTGGGGGAGGATCCTGGGGAGGACAGTAGCCCAAATAGTCTGGGCTTGTCAAAGCTTGGGAGCTAACTAAGGGTTGGCAATGGTCAGTCCTTGGATGGGAGATCACTGAGGAAGACCAAGGTTACTGTGCAAAAGAAGGCAATGGCAAACCACCTCTGCTTATCGCTTGCCTGGGTGCGTGCACACACAAAGGTGGGGTCACCATGAGTGGGTTGCAACTTGATGGCACATTTTTCTCTTTTGGGGAGGGCAGAGTTGGAGGAAAGGAAAGAGCTTGGCATGAATATGATTCCATAAAAACTGTCCTCCCGAGCTACCATTTCCTCCAGGGAAACTGATTTCTGTGGTCTGGAGATCAGTTGTAATTCCAGGAGATCTACTGGCCCCACCTGGCAACCCTAGCTAGAATACTGCTTCAAAAGTGAATATTATCACAGAATAAATGGATACAGGCTGAGTTCAGACTGGCAGTTTAAAGCACGAGCCAGTCTTGGCAAAAAAGCCCCGAAACAAACTGTTCTGGGTTTTCCCGGTCACACTGGGCAGACTGATGCGGGAGCATACCGGGAGGAGGGATGCAGGAGCGTTCAGACTGCTGGCCCGGAGGCGCGGCTGTAAACAGCTTTTTCCTGGTAATTTGGCTATATGCGTATGTGCGCATACGGCCAATTTGGGGAGGATCCCGTTGCACTGGCACTGCATTGGGCAGTAGAGCGGAGCACAGTCAATCATATCGCTGCTGCCTTATGCGCAATGTGGGTTGCTCCCGGCTTTTTGGGTTGGCGTTCACACTTTCTGGAAGCAGAATGCAGCAGGATAAATGGGCTCTCAGGGATTTGCTACCACTTTCAACAGGTATCTTTTAAACACGGGAGTGAAGCGGAACAGCACGGGTTGACTACGGGTGGGGAACGCCAGGCAGATGTGCCTGTGTGAACACCCCCTTTAATCCGCTTGGGAAATGTGGCTGGAACGTGGCTGAAACGGGGCAAACTGCCAGTCTGAACTCAGCCACAGTGTGCTGCAGGCATAGAGACCATATTTAGAGACTGCTGAGGAGTATTTACATCTCGCTTTCCCCTTGTGGCTCAATGAAGCTTAAAATTCCAAATTAAAACCATACATAATACAGTAGAACCCCACTAACCACCCCTTCATACACAAACACCTGTAATCAAACCACATTAAAAAGCCTTAGCATGGTGTAGTGGTTAAGAGCAGCAGCCTCCAAGCTGGTTTGGTTTGCCACTACTCCACCATATGAAGCCTGCTGGGTGACCTTGGGCCAGTCACACCTCTCTCAGAACTCTCTCAGCCCCACCTTCCTCACAGGGTGTCTGTTGTGGGGAGAGGAAGGGAAGGTGATGATAAGCCACTCTGAGAGACCTTGAGGAAGAGAAAAGTGGAGCATAAAAACGTAGTCTTCTTCTTAGCAAATAACGTGGCTTTATAGAACCTTTTAAAGACTTTTAAGGGCCACACCTTCTTAAAAGGGCTGCATCTTCCAACAAATATACATAACCACACTCCATCAGCCTCTTTCTTCTTCAGGAAAAGTTAGGTATAGAATCTGGTGAAGGAAAAATGGCTGAGGTTACCTTAGTGAGATATGTATGGGATTTGCTGTGACAAAGAGCTGGTTGGGGAGAGGAGGAGAAGGAGGAGGAGCTGGTTTTATACCCTGCCCTTCACTACCTGAAGGAGCCTTGGAGCAGGTTACAATATCCTTCCTTTCCTCTCCCTACAACAGACACCCTATGAGGTGGCTGGGACTGAGAGAGCTCTGAGAGAGCTGTGACTAAACCAAAGTCACCCAGCTGGCTGCATGTGGAGGAGTGGGGAATCAAACCCAGTTCTCCAAATTAGAGTCCTCTGCTCTTAATCACTACACCAAACTGACTCTATTCACCTGCCCCCACCTACGCACACTTTTCTACAAACAGAGTTTAGTGCAAGAGGACTGTGGGGCTTAATACAGAAAAATATAAAGCAGCCTCCAGCTTGGAGAACAAAAAGTATTTTTTGTGACACCTTCACTTCTACAACATAAATAATAATTTTGAATTGCTTACAGTCACTATGCCTTGAAGTATACAAAAATCTGAAAGACTCCTTTTCTGAGACTGAGAATACAACAGTCATTTTGCGGGTTGCTCTAAACAACTAGGAAATAATATATAAGTTTATCTCACATCCTGGATAGTGTCCCATGTGTCTTAATTCCCTGTGGATCTCTCTGACATGGTTCTCAGTTGTTCCCTTCTCTGCTTTTGTCAGTCATGCCTCCATTTTCTCTTTTGGTTTTTATCTTAACTCTTTCCTTGAATCACATGCTCTACTTTCTTCACCCTCTCTTATTGAAGGACGGGTGTACTGCCTTAAATGGTGAAAACAGAAGAAAGTTTTCTTCCTGTGCTTCAACAGAAACCCTGTAGGTAAAGAATACACAAAATTGAACCCACCTGGATCCAATCCCTCCCACACATCCTGTCCCAGAGAGGGTACCCTGAGGGAGAAGTAGAGATCTGTGGATATTTCCACCACAATTAAAAACAAAACAAAAACTCAGCATGGAAATTCATTCATACAAATCCCTTTAGCAACTAACAATGAGCATATCCACAGATTAGTCTGAAGGTGTATAATGGTTTTGATCTATGTAACCAGAACATCTGCCACCAGGACTTTGAGTCTTACTAACTCAATAAACACATTAGAAGGTCTTATGATATTTCAGAGGTGGTCCTGCAAAGCTGCAAACTCACTCTCAGTGCTCAAGATATATCATTGTAAATTCCCAGTTTTGTTCTCAGACTACAACATCGATTTTAAAAGGATTGACATCACTTCCATTGAAATCTATAGGAGCTCACTGTAGAAGGAGGAGTTTAGGCCATAAAATTTTACCACAAGCATCTGGGCATAATTTTCTCTAACAAACAGAATTCAGAGTTTGTATAACATCTGCTGTGGTAACTATGAGGACTTTATATCAACCTTTTTATGCTGTGTTAGCAATAACCACCTACTTTTATAGGAAAAGTGTAGTCATTTCCAGCTGGTGACCTTCATGAGGTGGACACCTGTCCAATATGTATTGGACTGAAACCCTCAGCACATCTGAAGCGGTCGAGGGAAGACTGTCATCAGGGTAACAGCTTTATTTCAGTACTCGGAAGTGACCTGTAAATCTGTTTGTTCCAGGATAACATCATTTTCCGATAAACCTTGGCCTCTCTGTTGGGATTTGCAAAGCTCTACCACTTCGTATTTTGGGGAAATGATTTGGCTTGAAGAGTACAACTTGTATAACACAGCAAGAAGGAGGGGGAACAACTCCCAAAGGGATCTTCTTTTCAATTTGAAAATGCTGATTTTTACAGATGACCTAAATTTGCTGTCTTGTTTCCGCAGAGATAAGCAAGCCAACACAAATCACCTATATGCACTGTTAATAAAGTCGGGAATCAACACAGTAAAAGTATAAGAAAAAAAAACCAAATTGCAAGTAATGCCAACAACTTTTGGTTTCTTTTTTTTAAATTGACATAGGAAAAGTCCAACATTTTGTGTATCTTGGTGGCACTGCAAACAAAACAGGTGGAACGGATGAAGAGATTAAAACCAGAGAAGCAAAAGCCAGACACACCTTTTGCAATGAAAAAGCCAGCCTGGAGCAACAGCAGTTTCCCCTCCAAACTAAACTGAAACTATTTAATAGAGGTGTAAAACCTTTCTTTTTATATAGTGCTAAAACTTGGAGACTTATTAAGACTTTACTTTTTCAACCCCGAGGTTTCCTAAAAAACAGCCAAAAAAACAAGCCTGCCACATCCCATTGCCAGAAAGAAAATTAAAAAGGAAAGCATTAACTTCTTTGCCACACATTGCGTTTCACAATTCAGTTTGCGTTTACTATCCCACTACAAAGCTGCTGTGGTGGAGCAAACTCAATTTGCTGCGCAGTCCTAAACCAAAGTGACACCCTTCTAAGTCCCCTGAAGTCAGTGGATTTAGAAGGGTCTAACTCCGTTGGGGATTGCATTGTTAGACCTACATTCTCTAAGACCAGGGAATTATTATGTATATATGACACTACAGATAAATGATAGGCATGTCTGTGTCTTTATATTAAGATCCCTAGGTCTCAGTGATATATTGGAAGAAATATCAGAATTGCTAAAGCACTTCTGCAGTAGGTAGAAATCTGGAAGCCCCAAGACATCCAATTAGAACCAGAGGAAAGTCAGGTTAAAAATAAGACATTTTGCTTTCTAATTGTTGAAATGTGTGAAGCATGCCTCATAATTGCAACCACTCGCATATAGCAAATGAGGCTACACATGCAATGGAATGCAGGGCTGTGGAAATGCCATCTTTGTACTGGGTGAAGCCTCAGGTTGGGTGAAGGTGTGTGTATTGTGGCGGCCAGGGCTTGTCCGAAAATGGGACAGGGCACAACATCATATGGACAGAAGGCATCCTGGGCTGAAGGAAAGGTGGGAAATGTGGAGAAGGATGACAAAGGTACTGGCTGTCATGGTAAAAAAACATTGCTAATTTAGGAGTGGAACTTGGGGTCCTGTATGTTGCCGATGACAGAAAAGTGTCAATCCTGTCACAACAAGAAATTGCTTACAAAGTTAGGAGGTATAATTTCCTACACCTGCAAGCTCTACTGCAAACACCATTCCTCTTTCCCTTGGTGTATAATGATGAATGTGTATTTTTACCGGAGAGGGGGGTCTGACAGTTTAGAGTGGATGGGTGGGCAACCCATATTCATGCTGAAAGCATTTTCAAATAATGAAACGTATTCTATGGCAAAAAAAAAATGCTACAATCTTCAGTTTAAACTTACACCTCAGTTACAACTGGCTAGGAAATCTCCCTCTTTATATCACTCTGAGGTAACATGTCAACGCAAGTAAAATGTAATAACCTGCTCCCCAGCTTGACAATGGTGCATCAGTTGTGTTGCCAGTCAGCAACTCGAAACTTTCCCCCTTGTGAGAAAGCAATTATTCTAAAACCTTCTGGAGGCACTACCACCAACGTGCGAACCTTCCATGGAGAAACAAGCCATCCAGGGAAGGTGTGAATTCTTATTCTTCAGTATCTCAGGGGAATTTTGCCAAAGTTAATAATCCAAGATCCATATGTGTTAAGTGATCAGCAGTGCTGGAAAGCAAAAACCAGCGAAGCAAACCCTGGAACCCTCTTGGCAGCAGTGCCAAAGAGAAGAATGTCAATTTTGTTAGGGATGACTTCAAGTGAAGTGGAGTCATGGTATGCGTGTGGGGAGAGGTGACCAAGGGAAAAGGCATTTGGGGAAGGTTTTGGCTGCCATCTCCAAACCGATTGCTCATATTCACACTAACTTAAGCACAGCAGTATAAAATAGATTAAACTCCAATTCACCCATGTACAGGGATTGCAAGATGGTATGGCATTGCTCTTCTAGTATTTCTCATTAATTCAGAGTCAACTGGTGAAAGTTGCTTCAGTTATTCCAATAACTGAGACCCGTCAGAATACAAATGTAAGAGCCTTTCTGATTCAAACCAAATTACCATCTAGTCCAGCCTCCTGTCTTCTACAATAGTCACCTGGATGTCTCAGAAAGCCCACAAAACAGATTACAGTTTTCTCCTTTTATTGCTCCCACAGCAATCGACGTTCATCATACACCTCTCAGGTTAATATGAATACGGAGACTCCATTTAGCTATCATGGCTAATGGTTACTGAAAGACCTACTTCTGAGATGTACTAAAGGCACTCAGTTTTGTGAATCAGTTTCAATCTTTCTTGGTGTTTGCCCCCAGGCTATGGAATTCTTTCCAACTACACTCCTCAGATTTTGAAAACCTTGTAAAAATATCTGTTTGGCCTACATTGAGAATCAGGTTTATATTGGGAGCACTTGGGGGAATGTAATTACTTTAAATAAAAATATTTTCTGTTGTTGTTGTTGTTGTTGGCTTTGTGACCGTCCCTACAAAATGGAGCATAAAAGAAGGGACAAATAAGGAAATAAACATGTTGGAAACAGCTGCTAAATTTGAGAGTGGGTTTCCCAGATTACCTGAGGTCACAAATTCATCTGACTATATACCAAATAATTTCAACACATACTGAAATGAATAAGTACCAGTTAACATGAAAACCCTTGCCAATGATATATGATAGATTTTTCCACAGCCATTCCCTTCTTATTAAAGATGTAAATCACCATGGAGTAATTTATAAAAGCGAAAAAATCAAGGCAGAAAGTTTGTATGCCAGACTTTTAAAAAACCCAAAAAACTTAAATTGTCATTCCCAACACATCCTTCATCCTCATTCCATGTATGTCAGTGGCATTCCTATTCACACTCGTTGCAGGTGAAAACCCTGTAAAATAGATTGTCAAGTGACCATACTTAGAAAATGCAGCTCTGTTCTATTTAGCCTGCTCTGCAAGCCATATGAGAATATCATGGTGGGCAAAACAAGAGATCTTAAACCAAAGAAATCTTCTTGAAATGTTTGATGGATCAGACAAGGAGTAATGCTGTGAGACCTTATCCTGGCACAATCCTTCCCTCCTTCTTTCCAGTGCCAGCACTAATAGCAAAATCAAAGCTTACCCAAGGCTGCTATTACTGTCATTTGCCATGGTATGAACAGCTGTTGGGTCATAAAATGCCTTGACCCCCTCAAATATGCTTGAGATATGCCAAGACTAGGGCAACCAGTTTCAAGATGGGGCCATGCTCCTGATCCCCAGAATAGAGATTCGTTTCTTTGAAGGAAATGGCACCACTGGAGGGTGGACTCCATGGCATCACATTCCTGCTGAGCTCCCTCCCATCCCCAAACCATAGGGATGCCTGCAGGTGTGGCCTCGGAACCCCTGAAATTATGGCTCATCTGCAGACTGCAGAGATCAGTTCCCCCAGAGAAAATGGATGCTTTGAAGGTGGACTTTGTACCCCACTGAGGTCCCTGTCCTCCCCAGGTTCCTCTCCCAAATCTCTGGGAGTTTCTCAACTTGGAGCTGGCAATCCTGTGCCCCCTCATCCCCCACTGGTGGCCAGGGGTGACCTGGCAACCCTACTAAACCACAGGGCCGGATCGCCCACAGGGTGAACTAGGCGGCCGCCTAGGGCGCCCCGGCCGGAGGGGTGCCAAATGGCGCCCCACTCCCCCCCGTAAAGCGCCCCCCCACGCCGCCCTGACCCGGCGCCTGCCGGCGCCGCCAGACCCCCGCCCCTTCCCAGCTTTCCTGGGGGTCCCGCAGCCACGGGCCCCCCAGAAAAGCCGGCGCTGGAGGGAGGGGGCGGAAGCTAGACCCCCCGCCCCCTTCCCGGCTTTTCTGGGGGTCCCGCAGCCGTGGAGCCCCCAGAAAAGCCGGCGCCGGGAGGGAGGGGGCGGAGGCTAGACCCCCCGCCCCCTTCCCGGCTTTCCTGGCGGTCCTGCAGCCGCGGAGCCCCCAGAAAAGCCGGCGCCGGGAGGGAGGGGGCGGAGGCTGGACCCCCGCCCCCTTCCCTGGCTTTCCTGGGGGTCCCGCAGCTGCGGAGCCTCCAGGAAAGCCAGCGCCCCGCCGCCGCCCCCGGTCTCCAGGCCCCACCGGGAGGTTGGCATCCCCAGTGGGGGCGCCCCAGGCTGTCCTGCCTAGGGCGCCCAGACACCTGGAGCCGGCCCTGCCAAACCATAAGGCCCCAAGGACAACCCCCAAATATCCAGGAATTTCCCCTGATGGAGTAGGTTGCGCTGAGAGTGTTGCAAGCTGCATGGTCCAAATGAACTGGGATTAGGCCCTAAATGTACTACATTTATTTATGGTGCTGCTACTGTTTTTCATTTTCATAAATTAAGAACAGTGAACTGAAGATAAATATAAATAACATTTAAAAATGTAAAACAAATTGCTAAGGAAAAATCGTTAAGGAAAAGTTGCTCCGCAGAGAAATTTCAAAAAGAAAACAATGCAGGACAACTTAAACATCGCAAAGCCAAATGCGATTTTAAAGTCCATTTCTCTAGAACTTCTATAGAGTGCTAAAGAACTAGGGAATCCAGAAGTTTATACTGTTTTGCAAAGTGTGCATTGGTCTTAACAGGTGGCAAGAGGTGGCAACTGGCAGGAGCTGGAGGAGGGCATGACAGAATTGCATCATTTCCGGGGTAGGGAGGAAGTGACATAATGCCGCCCAGCCAAGTGTGATTTCCCTGTCCCGTCAGCAAGCAGAGCAGCAGCAGACAGTGGGGGTTGTATTCTTGATGACAGGAAATCGCAATTTGCTGTAAGATATTACCGAAGATGTTATTTATTTACTGACTAGGAATAAGACCCGTTGTGGAAATAAATACAACGGGCTCTAGAAAGAGGCTCTGGGAGAGTGCCCCGGCTTTGGGCACTCAGTGACAATCTGCTGTGGCAATCTCAGCAGGGTATAATGACAGAGTCCACCATTTTCTCCAGAGGAACTGATCTTTGCTACCTGAAGAGCAGTAGTAATTTTGAGTGATCTCCAGCCCACCCCCAAGATTGGTAACAGTGGTTCCCCAGGAGGGAGTGGCTGGTTTGGAGGGTGGAGTCTATGGCATTGTACCTGTCTGAGGTCCCACCACTCCTCAACACTCACCCTCTCCAGGTTCGACCCCTCAAATCTCCAGGAATTTACCAACCTGGAGTTGACCACCCTATCTCCCTCCCAGCCAACCATCAACCTACCTTTAGTTTTCCATCTCCTCTCCCATTCCTCCTAGAGAGCAGTTGTAATTTTGAGTGATCTCCAGCCCCCACCTGGAGATTGGCAACAATGGTTCCCCATCAGGGAATGGCTGGATTGGAAGGTGGAGTCTATGGCATTGTACCAATCTGAGGTGCCACCGCTCCTCAAACCTCACCCTCTCCAGGCTCCATCCCTCAAATCTCCAGGAATTGCCCACCTGGAGTTGGCAACCTGATCAGGACTGGGCCCAATTAGTTTTCTCCCAAAGGCCAACATAGGTATGGAAAGGGCCTTTTACTGACAGAGGAGAAAGTACAGGTGCCAACTTTGATTAGGGAAATACCTGGAGATTTGGGGAGGTGGATCCTGTGGAGGGCAGCATTTGGAGGGAGTGTGGAAGGACTCAGCAGGGTATAATGCCATAGAGTCTACCCTCCAAAGCAACCATTTTCTCCCGGGGAACTGATCTCTGTCATCTGGAGGTCAATTGTAACAGTGGGAGATCTCCAGGTCCTACCTGGAGATTGGCAACCCTAGGGGAAAGTCAGCCACACAGCGGGGAGTTGAAGAAAATGGTTGGATGGTCGCTGGCCCACTTCGTTAGCCAGCTAGCCATGCTGAAGCTAAGCAGGAGAAAGAGCCTTTTTCCATTTATTCTGACAGGAAAGTGGCCATTGGGGAGGGGGTTATGGGCGGGGGAGGGGGTTATGCTTAAAGTCCTTTGTTTTCTTACTCACAGAACCAAGCTTACTCACAGAACTACCAACAGCCACTGAGGGGACAGTCCCTCACAGGAGTCAAGAGAACTGTCTTCCTCAGGAGAGAGAGCTGTCTGCCATGGGGAGTGGGTGGGGAAGAGGAGCAGACCCAGCACCCAGCCAATGGTATGCGAGTACTCTTGAGTGGCGGCTGATGGGCCAATGGCTGAGGGAGGGCATTTTACAGCCAATGAGAGCGCATGGAATCTTGCAAAACCAAAAGATAATTATTTATAAGGAGAGATGTATTTATGCCCTGCTTTTCTTGCCAATGGGGACCCAAAGCAGCTTACAACACCATGCCCCCCTTTTCCATTTTACCATTACAGAAGCCCTGTGAGCTAAGTTAGTCTGAGGAGAGAGAGACAGAGGCAGAGACTAACTAGTCCAAGGTCACTGAGCAAGCTTCTGGGACAGCATAGGGGTTTGAACCTTGGTCTCCAGATCCTATTCTAACACTGTAACCACACCACACGATCTCTACACCACATTTGTGTATGTTTGCATGCACACAGGTAGATTATGTTGCTATTTCAAAAAAATCACATGGCTATGTCTAAATGAACACATTCTAATAAATCTGGAGGGCTCATAGCGTATATAGAACACAGTTACTTTTGCAGTTATTCTGCTATACTTAAGAAGATATGTCAGGTTATACCCCCCAAAAAAAATGGTTACTGAAAAACTGTAGTTCCCTTTGGGCTGCAAAAATTCTTTTTCTTTGTTCTGTAGACCTGAGAAGAAGGTTGATAAAAGTCATCATGAAGTTTAGAGTGTGTGCAAGGGGGCCAGTGTAGGTACATGTGGGTTCTGACATGTATAAATGCAGATGTGCAGGCTTCAGAATACATAGAATTCAACACTGAGTCCTCTTTCTCCTTACCCCTGCTGCAGGGATATGTGAAATGGCTTTTCTGGCTTTTGCAGGGGCAAGGTGAGGGCTGAAATAACTTCAGGAAACAGGAAGTGGTGTTCTGCCTTTTTCCTGCTGCTGGAGATGGGGATGAAGAAATTCAAGAAAGCTGCTTTTTTAGTCAAACTTGGCCTGCCTGGAAGCGCAAGAAGAACCCTTTCTCATGTTTCTTCATGAGCTTGTGAGTCTTTTCAACAACCTTTCTGCAGTGTAAATTTAGAACTCTCTGGAAATAGGCTTGTGGATTAACTAGGGTTGCCAACTTGTTGCTTCGAGATCTCCTGGAATTACAACTGACCTCTGGGCTACGGAGATCAGATACCCTGGAGAAAATGGCTGCTTTAGAAGGTGGATTCTAGGGCATTATATCTTACTGAGGTCCCTTCCCTCCCCAAATCCTGCTCTCCCCAGGTTCCACCCCGAAAATTTCCAGGAATTTTCCATCCCAGAGGAAGCGACTTTAGGATAACTGGTCACGAAGGCATATAAGAGACATGACCTCATGTTTGGGTATTTATGAGATATAAAGTCTTTCGTGAGATTATCCTCCCATGCTTTATTTGTTGGCACTTGCCTTCTTTTTGCCATTTTCATGTCTCTTTATATGCTTTGGAAGATATGAGAGTGAAGACATTTTAAATGTGGTAGAAGAGATCCCAGGACAAATTTTCTGCTCTGAAAACAAATGCCTTGGAATGCATCAAATGTGTGTCAAACAAGCTTTATCATAAAGATGTCTTCAGCCTCAAGGGCAATGTTGGGGCACAACCCTTGTTCCAGAACATTTCTTTTTTGTGTTGCTTGTGTGAAGATACATAGTTCCTATTGGGTTTTTGGCATTTGTCAAAAACTGTTTCATCTTATTTTAGAGCATCTTCAGCCTTTATAGGGTCAGTCTGGAACAAACTCTGTTCCATGTTTCCGTTCTTCTTTCAGGTGTGTAAGGAGATATAAGTCCGTTGGTTCT
Organism: Gekko gecko; assembly: GCA_029375565.1. Classification (NCBI taxonomy): domain Eukaryota; kingdom Metazoa; phylum Chordata; class Lepidosauria; order Squamata; family Gekkonidae; genus Gekko; species Gekko gecko. The sequence goes on along the minus strand of JAPDNY010000001.1, from coordinate 293,186,431 downwards.
GTAAGATTTGTGTATGATTTATCTATTGTGATAGGAACACAAAGCACAGCTTAAGTGTATACATACAGAATGTCAGAATTGTCGCTCTGCTGATCACATTATGCTGGTTACAATAGTTTCAATATTGCCACATTTTTCTGTGTGGACGGATTGGTGGTGGATGGTACACAGAATGAAGATCTTTCAAATAGGACCATATGGTTGGCTAAGCATCCAGTCTCTAAAAACTAGTTGTGCATGTGCCAGTGTCATCTAAAGTAGTCATCTCTGAGGTGGTGTCCACTGATGGGTATCCCTGGTGCCTATTTACCTCTTCATCAAATCAGCTCCTCCCCAAAGCACAGAGCCAGTTGTGGTTTCCTCCACATTACTGAAGCAGGAGGTGTTCAGATGACACAGGAATCATCACTTTTAGGTCTGCAAGAAACATCCATTCAGAAACAGCTGCCTCTAATGTAGGAGGATGCTTGGCTTGAAATTTCCCCCATTTTGTGACTGGCCACAGCACCCCAAGGCAGCCATTTTGTTATTGGCCCCAACCCCCATGGCAGCCATTTTGTGGTAATACCCAGTCTTCACTGTTAATGTTCCAAAAGTGCCAAAAGGCTCGATGAGATTGGGAATCTCTGAACTCAATGCTTCAACCGCAGGGTATAGTCCTACTGAATATTGTATGAAGTCTAATGTGTATTTTAAAGGCTGTGTTTTAACTCTGTACTATTTATGCTTTTATCTTGTATTGTTGTGTCTGTTGTTGGAAGCCGTCCTGAGCCTGCTTTGCGGGGACGGTGGGGTATAAATTTGACTATAAATAAATAAATAGATTGATACTGTCATGTTCTAGGGTCCCTAGCTATTATAGCTGAGGCATAAGGGAAATGTGCTGATAATATACAACAAAATAACTGTCAGATATATGGTTATTAAGCCAAATATGGCCTTCTTGGAAGTGGTATATACATCTTAGAAACAGTAAGGAAAACAATAAGTAGAGATAAGGTTCTGTTCATAAGAAGAAAGAGTTCATAGGCATGATGGACATGAAGTGGGTTTACCTACCTCCAAGTGGGACCTGGAGTTCATCTGGAATTATAACTGATCTACAGGGTAAAACCAGAACAAATTGCCCAGAACAAATTGCATTAAGTATCTGAGGATTAAAAAAATGAACATATAGGCCAAATAATACTGTTAGTCAATTTAAAATGAATAAATATTAACAAATATACAAAATACATGTATTTATTACATAATAGATTAAATACAGATATTAGCCTTTCTTGCTTGCTTCGTCAGTAAAGCTTCTTTTGAGTCTGGGGCAGGTGATGCACTCTATTCTTGGTGCTGGAGGGGGCAGCAGTGGGAGGGCTTCTGGTGCCCTGGCCCCACTGCTGGACCTCCTGATGGCACCTGGTATATTTTGGCCGCTGTGTGACAGAGTGTTGGACTAGATGGGCCATTGGCCTGATTCAACATTGGCTTCTCTTATGTTCTTATGTTCTTATGAGGAGTTGAAGGTCTCACCACCCTGACTAACTTTTCTGACTGAGAAAGGTACATGACTGAGCCATTATTACAGATATATCTGACCATAACAGTAAATTCTCAAGGATAAGGTTTTTAAAATCAATATTATTTCCATTGATCTTAGACAATAATTATCAGATTATTATAATTAATTATAATATAATCAGAACAACTTCATCTTGGTCAGTTTATGGTAAATGAATGTTACATTATTATGCCAGGAGCCACGTTGCAATGTCATTAGTTTTAGCACTGAGGAAGGCCAATTGGGCCAAAACATGTCTAGTCAGGGTCAATAGTTGTCACTTTTGGATGTTAGTGTCGATCATTAATGATAATCAAGGCTGTTGTAAAGGCCAATATCTGTTTTCAAACTATTATGTAATAAATATATGGGGTTTTTGTATATTTGTTAATATCCATTAATCTTTAAATTGGCTAACAGTATTACTTGACCTATATGTTTATGTTTTCATAACCTTCAGGTACTTAATACAGAGATCAGTTTCCCTGGAGGAAATGCCAGCTTCAGAAGGCAGACTATATGGCTCTCAAATCACACCAATGTCCTGCCCTTCCCCTAACTAACTACACCCTCCCCAGATACCACCCGTGAAATTTCCCAAGCTGGAGTTTGGCAGCCCTACCAGGATACCTCATAGTTCTGAGATCCTACTAAGAGTGTGGATTCAGCATAAACCAAGCAAAAAGAATACCCCCAAAATACCTTATCTGTATTTTGGGTTTTTTTTTTAAGCCAGTTACTATATAGAGCTGCATTTCAGCTATCCGAAATGGCCAAGCCCTGAAAATCCAGAAAATATTTGGGATTTTCAGGGCCACCAGATAGCCAAATTTAAAGGGCATTTAAGGGGATTACAATCCCTTTAAATGCCTTCTCCAAGCCACACAGCTCCATGGCAAGTTCACCAGGAAGGCATTTAAAGGCATCACAGTCCCTTTAGACACCTTTCAGCTGAACTGGCCACTTGGAGACAACATTTAAAGGGACCATGAACCCTTTAAATGCCTTTGGAGTTCAGCTGTGGCTTGCAAGAGGCATTTAAAGGGACTGTGTTCCCTTTAATTGCCTTTCCCCTCTCCATTGGGAACAATGAAGGATGGGGGCACCTTCTTCTGGGGCCAATAGCATTGGACCTCTCAGTCTAATCTTTTTTAAACTTGGGACTTTTTTGAGGAGAAGCACCAGCAGCTAGGCTGCAAATTTGGTGCCTCTTCCTCAAAAAAACAGCTCACTTAGAGCCCCAGATCTATTCTCCATTATAGCCTATGGGGACCATTGACTATAATGGTCCCCATAGGGTATAATGGAGCTGAAAAAACTGGCTTTCCTGAATATTTACCAAATCTGAATACCATACCAGTATTGAAATTCAGGAATATTGGGAAATACTGATATTTTTTGGATTCAATATACTCAACCTCGAAAAATACCTGTTGGTTTGGTGTTGTTGGGTTTTTTTTGGACACCCCTAGATCCTACAAAGAACAAAAGAGGTAGCCAAGGGATTGCTTCCCCCCCATTATCTCTGAGACCTTTGGGTGCCTCCCTCTACAAAAGCCTGTAAGCAGATGGTGTCCTGGCTTCCCACTTTGGAGTGACGGTAGCAGGTGTTGAAAAAGCCTTCCATCCTTCGGCTGCCTGAATGTGGAGCCAACACCCTTTTGGACAAACCGCAGCAAAGAGAAATGACTTCAGGTTCTGCCATTTATCAGCAGGAAACATTCATAAATGCAACTCCTCTCGTGGATCTGATTAATATTTCAAACAAATGAGTACCACACAAAGGAGAACTTGCTGTTCGCAGCGTGGCAATAAATTATGGCCGATTACTCCAGAGACAGGTTTGGGAAATGAATAACATACTTGCAGATAGGCTTGGATGTCTGCATCTAAGCGGTTTGTATTTACATTCTACCATATCTGTAGCATCAACCCAGGCCATTTCAATTTATTAGCACTGTAGATCTGGGGTTTTTTTGGAATGCAGCCTTTGGCATTCTCTGCTGAGGCCCCTTTATCCTTTACCTCACTCACACAATGATTGCATGCTCAAGTTACAAAGAGGAGAGAAAAGACAGAAGCAAGGGGAAAAGAGGGATATGGGGTATATTTAAGGCAGCAAATAATCCACACAAAGCATCTCGACACTATGTGCACATTTATGCAAAGGGCATCATGCATGTAGTCAACACCAGTTGGAGTCTCTTGAAAGAGTTGTTGGAAATGCAATAAAGCAGATCTTCATTTTGCAAATGGCCCCATTTCTTAAAGTTGGCCAGAGTCCCACACATAGAGCCTTACGGATGTTGTCTTGATTGTATGGCTGATGACTGTTTACGTGCAGACACAGAAGAAGGAGAGCCAACACCTTTATTTATTTACATTGATCAAGGGGGATCTGTGGCGCTCGCAGGCCCAGAGATTATTCCAAACTGAGTTGCAATGTGGGCCATTGGTGGGATGCAGAAGATTCAGGCCTCCTCTTGTTTGAGCATCCCTGGATTTATGGGCGAGGCCACCCTGACTCTGATCCTTGAGCCATCAGATAGCTACGGCTCATGCTTCCCCTTGCCAAGCCTTTGTGATACTCGAGGGAGGTGTGACACTTCCAGTCCCCCTAGCCGCAGGTTCTATGGCTCAAAGGATAATGGCATCCCTCAAGGACTTCCTGTTGCAGACCTATGAAGGCACCCTAGTCCCCGGGCCTGGTCTGAGGGTTAACCCTTTGCCATCCAAATGATGCCTCCAGGGTACTCACCTAAGCTGTACTGTGTACCTGTATTCTGTCCTGTATATGGCCTTCATCCCCCCCCACACCCAATTCCATGGACAAAGAAGTGTCATGCTATTCAGCCCTCCCCTCCTCTTGCTAAGGCAAATTACATTCCTTCCCAATGCCTCTCAGGCCTTTTCTGTGTTCTCATTTTACTTGCTGGTAAATTCTTGTTTCTTTGGTCTCCCTGCCCCCCCCCCCAGTTCCACACATGTTTTGCTCCCTCTAGTGATCAATTTGATATGACACAGCTCTTTTTCCAGCATAAAAACCTGCAGTTTAAATCTTCAGAGAGAGATGCTGGGAAGAAAGCTATCTGATATTGAATCAACCCCTTGAGGGAGGAAAACACATGCGGAACAGAACACCCACACATCCCCCCTGAAGAAACAGGAACTTGCCAGTGAGTAAAAGGAGATTGCAGAAAAGCCTTTTGAGTTGTGCCTTCAGGAGCTTGTTGCTGGTCGAATCTGCATTTGCATTTTTAAATCAGTTTCGTGCTGCTGTGACGCCGTCTTTCTCTATGCTTGTTTGAAGAGTTGTTTGGAGAAGATTCATTTAAAGCGATGTGGAGGCACAATGACAGTGGAGCCAACATGAGAGGGCAGTAAACATATGCAGACATGCAAACGTATGCTAGCACTGTTGAAATGTGAAAACGAAAGCAAATGTAGACAGCTTTTTTGACTGAGTCCTTTGAGTATAGCTGACAGTCGGCATTGCCTGAGCTTCAGAAAAAGGGTGCCCATCCCACACATTTCCCAGAGATCATTGGGACAGAATGGAGTCTCCTCTTTGGTAGAACTGCAAAGAAACTGAAGGAATTTCTTCAAGAGATTTTCCAGGGCCAGATTAAGACATGATGAGTCCCTGAACTATGTCAAGTTTTAAGAGTCCCTATGTACTACTAAAAATGTTAGTTCAGTAATCTTTTTTCATTTCTGTTGTATTTAAATTGTAGTTTATTTTGCTGGTGTATAAATCCAGGACTGGGAATTTCTTTCCATGAAAATTCTCTTTTTGGTCCTTTCAAAGCTAGACTGGAAGACCTGGGTTCAAATTGCATTCTTCCGTGAAATCTCTCTGACTGGCCTTGAGTACTACTGCTTTGCAGTCTCACCTTCAGGAATAACAACAACCTACCTCAGATTTAGGCAATAAAAGGGGTAAAGATGTTACAGACTTTTGTATGTTAAATCCCTATAGAAATATTGAGTTTGTATTATTTTTGTTGACATCTGAAATGCTGGAGGCATTTTATGACCACCAAAATGTTTACCAGGAAATAATGTAATTGTTTTAAAAGTTTATTAGCTCAAACCCGTGAAAAGTTCAGTTCCTCTATAAATGCGCCAGCCAGTTTTGAGCAAAACAAATGACATTTGTTTTATTCCAAAAAGTTTGAGGCACCAACAAAGGAAAGGGCAGTATTTTGTTAATGGAACAAAATAAGCCATTCAGTCTCATTCAGCTAACTTTCAAATTAGACTTTTTCTGGAGGTGGTCTGCTCAGAAGTTAATCCCATGTTATTCAGTGGGGCTTACTCCCGGGACAGTGTTCTTAGGACTGCAGTCTTCATTGCTGATCATGGACAGATATTTTTGCTCAAGCCAAATTGGTAGAGCATGTTATAGGATGTAAGCAGGCTGTTGGCTTAGGGTTGCCAGTCTCCAAGTGTGGCCTGGAGATCTTCCAGAGTTACAGCAGATCTCCAGATGACAGAGATCAGTTCCCCTAGAGAAAATGGCTGCTTTGGAAGAAGGAGTAGAAGGAGGAGATTGGATTTATACCCTGTTGTTCACTACCCAAAGGAGTCTCAAAGCGGTTTACAATCTCCTTTCCCTTCCCCTCCCCACAACAGACATCCTGTGAGGTAGGTGGGGCTGAGAGAGCTCTGCGAGAACTGCCCTTGAGAGAACAGCTCTGAAAGAACTTGTAAATGACCCAAGGTCACACCAGCAGCTGTATGTGGAGGAGTGGGGAATCAAACCCGGTTCTCCCAGATTAGAGTCTGCACTCCTAGCCACTACACCAAACTGGCTGTCAGGCTGGATTGTATGGCCCCCACTATGATTATACCCCACTATGTTCCCTCCCCTACTGAAACTGTCCTCCCAGGTTCCATTCCCTCAATCTCCAGGAATTTTCCAGCCCAGAGTTGGCAACTTTATGTTGGTCTCAGTCTTAAATACTACTAGACACATTGATCTTTCTTAGTCTGGCCTACCTTAGAAGGTTATTATGAATTGTTCTAACAGCAGATTGAAGTGGTACTGCCCAGGAAGTTTTTTGCACTTGACTCTGCTGAATGTATAAAGGTGGATCTAAGTAGCTATTGGATTAGGGTTAGTTATTTGATAGTGCCCCAGCATTGCTCCTCTGGGCCTAGTACAAAATTGTTAAACAAACAAACAAACCCACACACAGACAAACATACACAATCCCGTACTGTATACAGAATTATAATGTTGTAACCATACTAAATTTTTCATCAGTGGAATGGAACTTCCATGCTTCTGGCCTCTGATAGTAGCCCACTGATCTCCACAAGATGCTGCCCCTGGGGGTCAGGACCTTGAGAAACAATATGGGGGTGGTCTACAGCAGGAATGGGGAGTGGGGTGGAAATTGCCAATTTAGTCTGCCAGTGCTCCCTCTAAGCTGAGTTAGTGTGAGCTAGCTCACAGTTTTTTAGCCTCCGGCTCATGCATTTTTGTCTTAGCTCAGGTAGGATGGCTCCAGAGCAAACTAATTTATGCAGCAGCCAAATCGCTCACTCACGACTTTAATGCCAGCAGCTCACAAAGTAGAATTTTTGCTCACAAGACTCCACAGCTTAGAGGGAGCATTGGTCTGGATCCAATCCACTGTATTTCTGAAATGACTTAACTAGATCATACCATGATAATGGGTTTACAGCCTGGTATGCCCTTCCCTCTCCCAAATCCCACAGTTCTTGTTAATATGGAGCCCCCTCTCCCCAGCGATTTATTTGGGACCTGGACTTGGAAACTGATTTCTGAGACTCAAAATGAAGGATGCCTGCTAGGGTGAACGATTGGGTCAGAATTTCTCCGAACAGAGAACACTGGCCTTTCAGTTCCTCAAGGAGATCTTTTCCTCCCTTCGTTTTTGGCAGAAGGACCTGCACTTTGCCTGGTTTTCTCAGCCTTGTGCTTTACCACCCTATAAAAGCAATGGGGGATAAATTCAGGGAAGCAGACATGCAGGGAGCAAGGCAGGCTTTCCAATCTGGCATCTCTCCTGTCCTTTTTGGATCTGAGCGCACTGCAAGTAAAACCCCAGGTGTGTGCCACATGAGCAGGTGAAGAAAATAAAATATGCTTGTGTGGGTTGTGATGACAGCTCTGAGTCCATATAAACCATAACACACGACACAAAGAGCGGTTATCCCAGGATACCAGCATTCCTCATATGCAGTAAGAGGCAAGAATCCAAAGGCATCATGCCTTCATATTCTTGGAAACCAACTGGTCCTTGACTGTTCATATTTTTCCCCCCTCTCCTACTTAATTCCCTTTATTATTCACACGTTTTCAAGGTGTGCATGTTAAGTGCAGATTCTGGAGAGGTGGGGGTTGTATCCAGCAGCAGATTTCCGCTAATGGGCAGGGTGGCCATTTGCTGATTCCCCCTTTGCACACATCCAACTGGTCTCTCTTGCGACAGTGTGAGCATCCCCTGCCCCCCAGGCATAGCATTTTCGGGCTGTAATGGGTTGGGGATGACTCGAAGGACCCGTTCTGCTGACATGAATCCAACCCACACTCTAACTAGACAATAAATACCTTGCATCACAACAATATTAACCAGTCTTCAGTTATTCCTTAAACTTCAGTTATTCCTTAGCCAAATAAGTTGTGGAATAGTCAAAGTGTGAATAAATGTGACAGCTCCTATCACATTAGCCACAGGGTATAGATGGGAATTCTCAGTCTGGGGCAGGTGATGCACTCTATTCTTGGTGCTGGAGGGGGCAGCAGTGGGAGGGCTTCTAGTGTCCTGGCTCCACTGCTGGACCTCCTGATGGCACCTGGTATATTTTGGCCACCGTGTGACAGAGTGTTGGACTAGATGGGCCATTGGCCTGATTCAACATTGGCTTCTCTTATGTTCTCTTATGTTCTTATCACGTCTCATGTTATTGACATTCCTGCAAACCGGTCTGGTGTCTGAAAGGTAACATGGGGCGATTCTGCATTGGCTTTCCCCTCCATCGTTTTACCAAACCCACCTTGGAACGGAAATTCCCCTCTGCATTGCATGCTGCCGTCACTTTCTTTGATCATTGGATTTTATGGGACCCTCTACACTGCATGCCAGCTTTTGCTTTCTTTGATCATCGGGGTTTTTTGGTACCTTCTGCATAGAGTTATGGCCGTTCAGGGGTGACTCTGCAGTCAGTGCAGCGTTGTCCCGAAGTATTTGAATGTGGCTTTGAGCCGCACCTTTTCCTCCCAGTTGAGAAAATGTGGAGGACATGCTAGATGCAGAATCACCCAGAATCACGATATCTGATTGTACAGTGGATAGCCCTTTCCTGTCATGAAAACAATAGAACCAGGGGGGGGTTCTACATTCTTGGGAGGCTCACCAGATAAGTAGAAAAATATAACTCCATAAAGTAGCCAGAAGAAAAAGGAATCCCACAGAGGACTGAGTCTGCCCCAGGACACATGGAGTGTTAAGGGCAGAGCAGAATCACTTAAAGGAAAAAAAATGCGAATGGGGAATGGAGAAATGAGGTTGTTCAAGTCCCTGAGAGTTTGTAGATTTCAGAAGGGAAAGATCTGGAGGGGTTTCTTGTGGTAAGGGAAAATTTTGACATCATTTTACACACACACACATCTCATACCTCATAAGGTCTCAGTTTGTTCCCCCTGATGCCCTATAATGAAATTCATGGTTAAGCACCTATTGGGAAGGCAGAGGAATGGGGTCATTGACAGATACTGAGGTTTCTGCATACTGAAGGAGGAGGAGGAGATTGGATTTATCCCCCACCCTTCAATACCCAAAGGAGTCTCAGAGCGGCTTACAATCCCTTTCCCTTCCCTTCCCCACATCAGACACCCTGTGAGGTAGGTGGGGCTGAGAGAGCTCTCTCGAGAACTGCCCTTGAGAGAACAGCTCTGAAAGAATTTATGACTGACCCAAGGTCACAGCGGCAACAGATGTGGAAGAGTGGGGAATCAAACCCGTTTCCCCCAGATTAGAGTCTACTCTCCTAACCGCTACACCAAACTGGGGTAGATATGTAGAAGAACATTGGTTTGTGGATTAAAATGAAGAAAACCCCAAATGACACTGATGAGGACTGAGCAGGCTTAATGTGTAGCCCAGGCTAGCCCGGCAGGGTCTGCCTTGGTTAGTACTTGGATGGGAGACCACCAAGAAAATCCAGAGTGACAGTGCAGTGAAGAGCAATGGCAAACCACGTCTGAACAATCTGTTGTCTTGAACACCCTACGGGGCCATCCTAAGTCATCTGAGATGTGTGGAAACAGACAGGTGAAACTTTTTGTGGCTCAGAAGTAAATGACATCAGCTGGTAAACAACATTCTATTCAGTCTCTATTAAAGGGACAGGACCCCTTTCTACAGGCTAGTTGGTAATACTCATGTGCCAACACAATGCCCATTCACGAAACATTCCTACCTATTAGCAAGGCATCTACTCAAACAAACACTGACCTGGACTTCCTTGTCATATCGAGCTACCATTTCTGTGTCAGTACACATCATTGCTTTTATGGAATTAAATGCCTGCTTGTGAACATTTTGAAGCAGTGGGGGTGGGGGGAACCCATAAGTTATGTCTATGGACATGATTCTCAGTTGACTCTGTTTTTCTGATTCAGTTAAGAGGGAAAGGCAGGCCTTTTTTCCTGGGAGAACATACTCAAATAGAGTTCCGGAACCTCTTTGACAAAATTCTTTCAAAAATGTTTAAAAGTCCGTGAGTTTTCGGTACAGATTGAAAATTTCATTTCCCTCTTGAGAATTCCACCACCTCTTTTTCAAAAACAAACAAATGAAAGCCCTGGGGACAGGTCTGTAAAAGCAGCAGGTGGGTTAATCCCATGCTTGTATTCCAAGATGGATTGGGTTGCCAGCTCCAGGTTGGGAAATACCTGGAGATTTTGTGGGTGGAGCCGAAGGAGGGCAGGGTTTGGTGAGGGGAGTGACTTCAATAGGGCATAATGCCAAAGAGTCCATCTTCCAAAGTGGCCATTTTCCCCAGGCGAACTGCTCTCTTTTATCTGGAGATCAGTTGGAATTCCAGGAGATCTTTAGTTACCGTCCGGAGGCTGACAACCCTAAAAACGGATTAGAACCCTATTCGCCAAGGGGTCCCTGTGCACACGCTTATTTTCCCATCCCAGCTGTAACACTATGTCTTCTATTAAGAAAAGCATCTATTCAGAAGGGGAAAGCAGAGGAGGGGCTAGATCCTCTCCCTCCACACACACACACACCCTGTACCTCCTCACTGTTAAGCAGCTGGTCGTCGTTACCGCTGATTTTCTGACAGGGCCACATGTGCAAGCAATTTGACTGGGGCAAACGTATGTGTATTTTATACTTGGGTATCAGCAGAACCTGATGATGCAACATATGGTAAGCAGTAGCCCAAAAGAAGATAAATGTACATTCGATCCAGTGCATTTTAATTTTGTTCTGCAATGGAGGAGGTATCCTGAATCATACCAGGATTGTCTGTTCTCCCCCCCCCATCCTTTAACAGAAGGGTAATATAATAGGGAAAAAGTCATTAATGCTGACGGCCAAACACCTGCTTGATGCTGGATCCCCCCCCCATATACATAGGTAACACTGGTGTTATCTTTACAAGAGAGGAATATCATTGTTCATTCTGTTGCAGAAGCAGGAGTAGCTCTTGGTTTAATGTGAACTCAGAGTGGAGGGGGGACCGTGTTTGATTAAGGTCTCGGTGTTTATTTTCTCCTCTTGGAGGTTCATTTTTTATAGAGTCACAAAGTATTCCAAAACTAGAAACACCTAGCTCAGGATGGGAGGTAAGACATTTTGGTGGATTAAAATTGGAGAGAGTTGTTAAGTTACATTTTGTTTTCTGAACATTCATTGGCTGGTCAAACTTGTGGACTGTTACTAAGTCAGGCATTTTTTAAATACTTCCAATTAGCCTTTATTTGATATTTTATGTTTCCCCTCGTAAAACCTTTAAAGCGGATTAATTGTGCCTCTGATGTTTGTTTATAAGTACAGCTGGCTTACCTTCAAGTTTGCTTTACAAATGCGATGTCTGAAAGATATCCTCATAAAACTGAAGGGTGGATCTTCAAACAAGCAGTTCTTTATCGGAAAGGAAATCCAGATTAAAGTTGTTGGGGTGGGGGGGACATTGCCCAAACTTTATAAGATGATTATTTTGTTTTATACCAGGGCACACACATAAATAAACAACACTAGCTCTTAACTTTATCTGAAAGAAACCCCCTGAAAGAACCACAGGTTTGTTATAACAAGATGCCCCAGAAGAATCAATAAATCTTACGTCAATAATACACACTCAAAAATACAAATAGGCAATGGAATGCTCTGCAGAACATCCTGGGAGTGCTATATTGCGGGATAGTTTCCTTATTAGCTGGAAAGGATGGATGAGGTTTTTAGACCGAGGCAGCTACAGACCATAAAAGCAGATCAAAAAGGCTTTATTCTGAACGAGCACCTTTAAAGACTGTTTTCAAGATACGCTGTTCAGCTGTTATATGTCTTGTAAGTTTTCCAAGTACTTTGGTGAGCCTTCTTCATAAAATCTCTATTATTTTCAACGAAGATTAATGACGGGGTTATTAAAAAATCAAAAAGTTGGATAGATTTGCTGTGATTATGAATAAGGGTCATCGCACTACATTACTTTGGAATGTTTTTATAAGTTCTGTGAGTATAACTATTTTTGGGTTGAAGTAGACCCTTGTTTCTAGTCTGCTTTTCATCTTTAAACAGTGTCTGTCCCTCACCCCCACCCGCCTTCCACATGCAAAACCAAATAGGAACTCTAATGGCAAAATAAACTGCTGACGTTATTACCTTGCAATGTCACTGGCTCTTTTGTTGCAGTGATTCAAAACAGGGTGCTACAAAGGAGTTCTAAAGTGGGGGGCGCACCAGCATCTTTCTGGGACGTTATTTGTCTATAACTCAGTGGACCTAGAAATAGTTGCAATACCAATAAGCTCATAGGCCTACAGAATAGCCCATTAATGGGATGAATAAGCCTGTCTTGCATCAGCTAAGGTAGTCTGCTTCACTTTGCCCCATCTGACTGGAGGTCCTAGGCTAAACTAGTGGTTTTTGAGCTATGTTCCAGGAAACCATGTGGTTCTTCAGCAGCTTATGAGGGATTTCTTAGTGAGAAGAATATAATGGAGAGAAAGATTCCCTGAAAGGCAGCTTTATCACAACAGGCTGATCTTCCCCCACAGTGTTGACTGGATAAGTTTATGCAAGATGAGATCAATGCAAGAAAGCACACTCTGAAACATACCCCAGAATCCACTGTAAGACACAGAAGGTAGAGCCAAATTAATCATGGTGGTAGAGTCCACATGTGTTACATATGTATCCTCTGTTCTTGTTTAAACAGGGGTAGGGTTACCAACCTCCAGGTAGCGGCTGGAAGATCTCCTGCTATTACACCTGATCTCCAAGAGGCAGATATCAGTTCACCTGGAGAAAATGGCCACTTTGGAAAGCGGACTCTGTGCAGTGAAGGTCCCTCTGAGACTCCACTGAGGTCCCTTCCGCCCCCAAATCCTGCCCTCCTCAGGCTCCACCCCCAAAATCTCCAGGTATTTCCCAATTCAGAGCTGGCAATCCTACAAGGGAGGTCTATTTATAGAAATGTAGTATGGCACCAAGGAGCTACTGCCTCGTGTTGGGGAGCCAATAGTGTGTGTTCTTAACACAACACCATCACTAGCCATCCCACCTGGGGAACAATTTCATCTGAAGAGCCGTATATCATTGGCCCTGATCTCATGATTATGGGCTTTTCAGTGTTAAATCCTCATGGTGGGATGAACCTGTGGGAAAGCAGTGGTCATATTGTGGTTGTAAAGTTGTAAAGGTATTTGACTAATACAGCAATCCTAAGCAAAGTTACACTTGGACTTTTTAAAGTGTGTAACTCTGCCTAGGATAACTCTGTCAATTGTCTTACGGTCTGACAACCAAATGTGTGAGGTACCGCTTAACCCAACCCCACAAAATATTTACATAGCACAACAGGTGTGAAAATGATGTTGACATTTATTACCCATTCCTTAAGAACCTGTCTCTCCCTGGACAGTTTTGCTGCTGAAGAAATCTTTTACGTAGATGAATAAGCCAAGATTTAAACAATATTTATGGAGCTGTTCCAGTGGTTCATGCATCTGGATGTTCCAGCTCCAAGGGTTTTAAACAGTTCCAGAAAGTACCAATCAATGAACATAACAAAAATCAGGACTTAGATTGTCCCTCCAGCCTGGCATAAAAGACCCTGATCAAAGACATGAAATACTGGGACATTGTCCAGTAATTCCAACAACATGTTTATTTGCTGATAAAACGAATGGAAATGCACATGTGCTGGTGTGCTCTACATGCAAGAGCATCGTTCTAAAATCAAGAATGTTGGGGCTCGTAAACAGGCTGGATGCTCTTGAGTAGAACCCTTTGTGAGCTGTCTCGAGCTGGTCCCTGAAGAGGAGCCATATAATAGTTTTAAATAAATAAACAAACAGAAGAGTTCATTTTTATACCCTGATTTTCTCTACTTTAAGGAGTCTCAAAGTGGTTTACCATCACACTCCTTTCCTTTTCCCACAACAGTCACTTTCTGAGGTAGGTGGGGCTGAGAGAGTTCTGAGAGAACTGTGACTGGACCAAGATCACCCAGCAGGCTCTGATTCTCCAGATTAGAGTCCATTGCTCTTAACCACTACACCACAGTGGCTCTCTACATAATAGAGGCGAGTGGAATTTATTTCCACAACAAAAAGATACCATGATCCTTTCAGGGCACTCACTCAAAATCTTCACAGCTAAGTTCATTTGGAAATGGTGCATACAAATCAGCAAGGAAACCATTTGACAGTAAATCAGAACATGTAGTCATATATACATTTCCTGATTTTTCTATCTGGCCATCCTGGCCATGTATCAGTCATATTCATGCACACACACACACAGAATAAGGCCTGTTGTGGAAATAAATACAATGAGCTCTAGGAAGAGGCTCTGAAAGAGTGCCCTGGTCTTGGGCACTCAGCATCAATTTGCTATGGTGACCTCAGCAGGATATGTTGACAGAGAGTCCACCATTTTCTCCTGGGAAACTGATCTCTGCCATCTGAAAAGCAGTTGTAATTCTGCTTGATCTCCATCCCTCCCCTGGAGACTGGCAACAATGGTTCCCCATGAGGGAATGGCTGACTTGGAGGGTGGAGTCTATGGCATCACACTTGTCTGAGGTCCCACCCCTCCTCAAACCTCATCTGCTCCAGGCTCCACCCCTCAAATCTCCAGGAATTCCCCCAACCTGGAATTGGCAACCCTATCTCCCAGCCAACAGTCAACCTACCACTATCTGCCCCCTGGCTTCAGCTTTCCATCTCCTCCCCCTCCCTCCTAGAGAGCAGGTGTAATTCTGAGTGATCTCTAGCCCCCACCTGGAGATTGGCAACAATGGTTCCCCATGAGGGATGGTTGGCTTGGAGGATGGAGTCCATGGCATTGCACCTGTCTGAGGCTCCATCCCTCAAATCTCCAGGAGTTTCTAACCTGGAGTTGGCAACCTCATCTCCCACCTAGCCAACTGTCAACCTAGCGTTATCTGCATTGTACCTGTCTGAGGTCCCACCCCTCCTCAAACCTTGCCCTCTCCAGGCTCCACCCCTCAAATCTCCAGGTATTTCCCACCTGGAATTGGCAACCCTATCAGAACTGGGCCCAATGAGTTTTCTCCCAAAGCCCAAAACAGGTGTGGAAAGGGCCTTTTAGTGACAGAACCTGGTTGCCTAGCAACAGGCACAGAGGGGAAAGCACAGTTGCCACCTCTGATTAGGGAAATACCTGGAGATTTGGGGGGTGGATCCCGTGGAGGGCAACATTGGGGTGGGATGGAAGAACTCAGCAGGGGATAATGCCATAGGGTCCACTCTCCAAAGCAGCCATTTTCTCCAGGGAAACTGATCTCTGTCATCTGGAGATCAATTGTAACAGCAGGAGATCTCGAGGTCCCACCTGGAGACTGGCAACCCTAGGAGAAAGTCAGCAACACAGCAGCGGGGTTAAAAAAATGGTCTGATGGTCACTGGCCCACCTCATTAGCCAGCCAGTCAGACGTGGTTGAACCAAAAGGAGAGAGAGCTGGTATAAATGTATTCTGACAGGAAAGTGGCCAAGATGGCAGTGGGCGGGGGAGGGGGTTATGCTGAAAGTCCTTTTTTTTTTTTCACTGACCGAAGTTGGTTGCCTACCAAGAGCCACTGAGGGGAGAGTTAGTCACAGTTAGGCCCACAAAGGAGCCAAGAGAATTGTCTTCCTCAGGAGACAGTCCAGCTTTCCAGGAGCTGCAGCTCATTTCCTCCAAGCCAGACCTTCCCTGGTACTGCCACTGCTGCTGAAGGAAGGTGGGGGAGCTGTTGAAAGGCACTGGGCAGCCTTCTCTATGGTGCAGCCCACTGAGCTATCACCCTGACAAAGTGCTGGCCTTGTGGCCGAGGGAGAGGGGCCACGAGGGGCAGCAAAGGTGAGTGCTTCCCCTGCTTGCTGCTGCTCGCTAGGTCTGCCTCCTTCTCCCCCGTGGAGGGGTTGTTGCTCCCTTGGCAGAGCGTCCATCCCCTTTGCCAGCTCCCTCCAGACTGAGAGCAAAATGCTGGCTGCCGGCTCTATGGGCGGGGCCGAGCAAACTCAGCAAGGCAATGCAGCCAGGGGATTGGGAGTCCACGAGACGGGCAGCTGAGTGGGCCAAAGGCTGTGGAAGCGTGACCAGGAGTCACACCAAAACTCTATTATATATAAGGAGATTTTATATATGTGTGTGTGTGTGTGTGTGTGTGTATATGTATATAATATAGCCTGTGCATCAGGAAAAATTATATGGTACTCCCCGCATGTACGTTTCCCAACTGTATAATATTGCATTGCTATGGAAGTCATTTCCAACCAAGGAAACCTCAGAGAAATTGCCTACTTATATAAAAATTAGATGGTTAATTGAGCATAACAACTTCAGTGTCCTTTGTTGGATACCAAAAAAAGTATGCATATTTTAAAAGTAGTTTTCTGAATTTCTGAAATAGTTTCCATGAAACTACATCAGGAAAGCAGGAAACAGAATATCTTATTAAATAATTGGATTCAGAGCAAAAAAAAAAAAAATCTCATATCTTTAGAGCCCTGCAAGTACCTAGCAAGTATGCAGTGGCATAAAAAGGAGAACAAACTGCCAAAGTACATCTTTAATGCAGCACTTTCTTAGAAAGCCTTCCTGGGAGACACTGCAGTGCTGATAAAGAATCTTGGATTGTAAAGAAACTGTTGTGCAATTGCATCCCCCCCCCCAAACCACTTAAATCAACTGCAGTATTGACAACTGAAAAAAACAACCACCTGATTTCTTGAAACAAAGCACTAGATATTTACTAAAGCTGTTTTGAAACAGATTCCAAAGGACTGGACCCATTACAGAATTGGCTGATGATCATTCTGTACCTGTGAGTGTACAGATTGCCCTGAATTGGGTTGCCACCCACAGCTGGCTAACCCCTGAAAGGAAGTGGGGGTGGGGCATTTTGTTTCCCTAGAAAACTAGTAGTATCCTAGTCGTGTAGGACCGGGTTCAGTAGTTCTGTAAGTTAAGAACATAAGCAAAACCCTGCTGGATCTGACCAGTGGTCCATCTAATCCAGCATCCTGTTTCACACAGCTTCCAACCCCATTCAAAAGAAAAAGAAATCTATATAAAAATGGACTGAGGTGGGACAGGTAACATGTGGGGTTCCTCAGGGGGCAATCCTCTCCTTGATGTTATTTGACATCTATATGCAGCCCCTCGCCCAGCTGGTGCAGAGCTTTAGGCTGGGATGCCATCAGTATGCTGACGACACCAAACTTTATCTGTTAATGGATGGCCACCAAGGTACCACTCCACTAAACTTGGCTGAGGGTTTGGAGGCCATGGTGGGATGGTTACGAAAGAACCAGCTGAATCCAACAAAGACAGAGGTTCGGGGGGGGGGCCTTCAGGGCTGGGGAACAAACTCCCTGCTCTGGACGGCGTGCTACTGATACTAGCACAAACCGTCAAGAGTTTGGCCGTGGTCCTGGACACTTTCTTATCTATAGAGACTCAGGTCATGAATGTTGCCAAGCACAGTAACTAGCCCCTTACCTGTCGTGCCCTGACCTAGCCACAGTTATCCATGCAATGGTCACCTCCAGGCTAGCCTGCTGTAACTCACTCTGTGCTGGCCTGCCCTTGAGGCTGACCCAGAAGCTCCAACTGATCCAGAATGTGGCTGGGCTAGTCCTGGTGTGAATGCCATGGATGGCACACATACAACCTGTTCTGTGCCAGCTACACTGGCTTCCAGGTTCAAGGTTTTGGTAATGACCTTTGTTGTGTCTGCAGAGAGTCACTAGCCTGAGTCCAAGCTTAGTCTGGGAGAACAAAAGGACACAGGATCCTAGGTCCACCAATAGGATCCCTGGAGGGAATTCAAACCCACCAGTAGTAGGAGGGAGGCGGACTAGGAAGAGGTTGTGGGGACCCATAAATTCAGGACCTCATGGGCTAGTGGTGGTTGTTGTATGTGTGCCAATAAACAGAGCTGGTCATTATGCTGCTTTACTGAGTCTTCATGCAACGAACCCAGTATACAACAACCTTCAAAGCCTTGAGTGGCCTGGGGCCTGCGTATCTTCGGGACTGCCTCCTCAGGTATGTCCCCCCAAACCTCCTCAGGTATGTCCCCCCCAAAAGCGTTACATTCCATTGGAAACAATCTGCTGGTGATTCCTGCCCTCAAAGACATTTGGCTGTCCTTGACCACAGCCAGGACCTTCTCGGCCTTGGTGCCAACCTGGTAGAACTCCCTGCCACATGACATCAGGGCCCTTTGGGGCTTAATGCAATTCCACAGGACCTGTAAGGCAGAGATGTTCTGCCAGGCTTTTGGTTGAGGACAGCAACAGGGTTTATCTGGCTGGCACCCCTCCCTTTTTCTCTCTCCTCCATCTCTTTTCTGTTGTCTTCTCCTTGTTCTACCCATGAGGCAACACAGTCTAGAACTAGCTGAAGACACTCTTATGTGCCATCGGGAGTTGTTTTAAATGTACTAAGTATTTTAAGGTTAATTAGGATTATAATTTTAGTATTATTATGATGTATTTTATCTTATTGTTGTTCATTGCCCAGAACCCTGTGAACTCAGGGACTGGGCGATCTATAAATCTAAAGCATGAATGAATGAATGAATGAATAAATAAATAAATAAATAAATAAATAGAGACCTGTTCTGAAGGTCCTTTTTGTCTTTAAATAAAGTTCTCCTCTCTCACTTTTTAAATTTATAGTCCTTAATTATGTCAGTGCATGCTAAAATTGTACAACTTGATTGAGAGTGACCATATACTTTACAGTTATTAATTGTATGTGGATTCTGAATAATATGTGCATTGTAGTAAAAATAAAGATTTTAATAGTATTTCCAGTTAGAGACCTGTGTTAGTCTGTAAGCAGCAAAGTAGAATAAAAGCCCAGTGGCACCTTGAATAGTGTCAACATTGAGTCCAGCATAAGCTTTCATGAGTCAGAACTCACCACCAGTTGGAAGAAGGAGGAGGAGGAGGAGTTGGATTCATACCCCACACTTCACTCAGAGTCTTAGAGAGGCTTACAGTCTCCTTCCCTTCCTCTCCCCACAACAGACACCCTGTGAGGTAGGTCAGGCTGAGAGAGCTGCCCTTGAGAAAACAGCTCTCAGAGAACTGTGACTGACCCAGGGTCATCCAGCTGGATGCATGTGGATGAGTGGGGAATCAAACCGGCTGTTCAGATTAGAATCTGCTGCTCTTAACCACTACGCCAAACTGGTTGAGGGTTCATCCATTCTGTAGCTAGTTATACTAAAAGCAGTGAACAACAGAAAGGCAGTGCCACTGGGCTCCTATTTAGGAAGTTTGTGTGGTAAGTATTTATTTAAATAATAAGTAGTAAATTCTTTAGCGACTTAGCATAAAGCAAAAAAGAGAGTTACAATATTAGATCTCTGGAGAGCTGAAAACTGACTGAAGTTGCCAAGTGGTCATCAGTTTTCTTCAAAGCGCCTCCCACAAAGCAGTGACATGGTTAGTACCAACCTGGAGCAAACCTGAATGACTGTTCAGGAGGTGTGAAGCTTGATCTTCCATTACCAACACCCAAGCTTCTCTGAAATTATAGTTGGGGATAATTATGTAGGAATAGAATCCAATAAGCAGGTTCTTTAGATGTTTGACCATGTCAGGTTGTACATTCTACATTTACAGATAATTGTGGAGTAAATATTTGGTAAATGAAGTATTTCACATCTGTCTTGAACCAAAGCAATCCCCCTGTCAGTAATACCACTAAACACTTGTAAAAGTATGCCGACCATTACAGAGTTATGCGATTTTGGCATGTGCAGTCTTTGAACTCACGTTACTGTGCCGCCAGTAAAAAAAAATGTTCTTTTTATCAACTGGATGTCTTTCAGTTATACAATTGCTGTCTGAGAGAGAAATGATTGAAATAGATATTTAAAAAAAAACAAACCCTCAGTTTTGTTTTTTACTTCACACCACCAGAAAGGGCAAGAGTTTGGAATTTGTCTAACACTCAAAGGGCATAATGTCCCAGGAAGGTCTCCTGTGGAAGTCCTGTTTAGATGAATGGGAGCCACATACAGTATGGTAATGATATATCATCACTCACATCCACTGTAAGGTGTAGCAGCCCACTGAAATTAATTTCAGAAGAATTCAAAACTATTGTACAAAAGCTACGAGTGCGAAAAGCTAACAGGTATAGATGTATCTTTTCCCAAAAGGATATTTGTGCCTCTTAAGGAAACTACATCACTGGTCCACACAAGACTATAGATTGTTCAAAATTCTTTTAAGAACGTGTTTTATAGCATTAAAAGTCAGTTGAAGGGAGGAGGGGGAAAAATCCTGTGTCCTTGACTGCAAGCTGTTAAAACAGAAGTGACTGAATGTGTTTTTTTAAAAAAATGTTTCATTTTACCTCCTCATGAAAATGTAGTTAAATTATAGGCAAGATTGTTCATAGGCATTCGATGCAGCTGGTAGAAATCTAGGAAATAGCTTATTAATGAAACAATAGCAACCCATGTTGCCATCATGAATAACAAGCCACCATGAAGAACTTCACCAACACAAAAAAACATGCACTCATTTTCCTGCTTCTTTGTGTCAGAAAACATGACACAGCAACCATTTCCCCTTTGAATTTAGAATGTACTGAACTGATTTTTTTTCTGCCTCAGTAATGTTTTAATCTACTTTGAATACCACTGTCATGACCCCTAGTGGGTTGCCACCTTCAGCCGCCACCACTCTGGACTTACGGTCCCTTGGGAAGGCCCAGAGTACCCTCCCAAGTCCAACCAATATGCTCCTTTTAAGCCAATTACTGTAGGTGTGATGACCAGGCAGAGAACATTAAACAAATGGTTTAGTAATACAGTAATGGGGCAAGGAAAACAAGACAAGGTGCTTAAAATATATAACAGTGTATACAGGCAAAATAAATCAAATCTAATGTGGCCACCTATTTCTCGTAACTGGTTACTATTCAAGGCCCACAGCCCTTTTATACCAGGCCTGTGCCTGTACTCACTCTGTCCCAAGTGAGGAATCTTTCTCTCAGACCAGACTGTCCCTTCAGTTTTGCTCTGTGAGAGGGAAGAACGCAGAAGAGGAAAGAACACAGTTCCACAGCTCACAAAGCTTAAGTTACCATCTCCTCACACAATCCCTGGACACCGATTGGTTACAACCATCACTAAGCATTGTGGGGATTGTAGGCTGTGTCAGCTTTCTACTCCCACACAGGTGTCCTAGGGCCTAGGCCTCTAGTCCTTGTCTCCAGTCCTACACAGATCATGACAACCTCACAAACATGTTAAGTATTAAAAAAAACCACATCTCATTTTTTGTTCAGCCTTAATGGAACTAGTAGCCACAAGTGTAAGCTGGGAAGTCCTGTAAATATGACTTTGAACTTACTAGACAGCCTTAAGCAAAATAATATTATCTCAGCATCCCTACCCCACCTTCTGCCAGTGGTTAGAGTTTTGGACAAGGATCTGGGAGACTCAGGTTTGAATCCCCACACTGTCATGGAAGCTTGCTGGCTGACCTTGGTCCAGTCACACACACCTACCTTACAGGGTTGTTGTGAGGATAAAATGGAAGAGAGGAGAGTGATGCAAGCTGTTTTGGGTCCCCACTAGGGGAACAGTTGTGGCATAAATGAAATAATAATATAAGTAAATAAAAGTTAGAAGTCATAATATCTTTGAGAACTGGTCCAATGGTTTTGTTCATTTATTTGGTTTTTATTTGAATTGTCCTCCAGAGTTATTCAGGGCTGCATAGGTAGCCTCTCCCATCCCCCTCCCTTTTCCTCACAACAATCCTGTGTGGTAGGTTAGTCTGAGAGAGAATTGTTGGCCTAAGGTCACATAGTGACCTGGCCCTAGTCTGGGGTTCATACTACTATACCATAATGGCTGTTTTGGTATGTTTTGGTGTCTGGTTTAAATTTTTAGCTCAGCCCTGACCTCATTATGGGGCCTTAGGGAAGCCATTGTCTTGCTCAGATTTAACCGCCCCACCTCAGGCTTCCAGCAATTCAGAGTTGCCTTACAGACCTGATGTAAAAAGCATTACTAAAATAATCTATACGAAATCAATTGAAGACTCAAGGACATTTCCTTGAGTCTTCGGTGGATTTCATCTAGATTATTGTAGCAATGTGATATATAAATGTTAAATGCTATAATTTTAAGGCAAAAATTGCTATTATAAATGGAGATCTTGTTCCCTCATCTGATAGGCCATTATCAGCTTAGAGCTCTGTTGGCATATATGGAGAGAGAAGCCATAAAAGAAACCTGCATCTGATTAAAAAACTAAACCTTGCTAAGCAAGATGCAGTTTCAGCCAAAATAAATCCTTCTTCTCCACTGACATTTACCAGATGTTCAAGGTACAAGACGTGAGGTTCTGAAACATGGGGTTAAGTTTCCTAATTGTCAGCACTTCCCAACGGTTGGCTTGTGATCCAGCACTGATTCTTGACTAGCCTGTTGCAGACCTTGGAGGCAGCTCTGGTCTGTGGCAGCGGAAGGCAACTTTTCTGGCCCAAGTGCCCCAAAAAAGCTCATTGTCTACCTGTGAACAAATGGGTGAGCCAGCCAACACAAAATGAGTGTGTGTGGGAAGGTAAGAGGAGGAACATTATTACTTAGCCAGAGACACTGAGAGCAAGCTGACGCCCAGCGCCTCACGGGGCTCACCTCAACCCAGCTGGTGACTTTGTGGATCCGGGAGGGGATGTCTCCCATACCATCAACCCAGGACTGGTTCCAGGTTTTTTAGGGGAGGGGGCATAGAGGCAGAGAGTGCTCAGGGCCCTCCATTCCCACTACTAGGCCTCCCTTCTTGCCCACCCGCCCATGTTCCCCCACTTGCCTATGCATCCTTCCTGTGCCAACTCACAAGCTCTCCCACCACCTGCAGTCGCAGGTGCTGGGTGCAGCCAGGGGGTGCTGCTGCAATTGCCAACAGGAACATTGATGCTTTCTGCACCACTCGCATGCCCATCCCCAGCAGCACTAGGCAGCATATGCAGCCAGGAGCACAGGAGACAAAGCACTCACAAGGAGGCCGTGGAAGGGTGGGAGTGCAGGCAGCAGAAGAGATGCATGAGTTGGGGGTCAGAAGCAATGGGCCCTGCCAGAAGCCATGGTCCCTGGCAGCTGCCCCACCTCAGAGTATGCTGACACTGGCCCTGCACCAGCTTCTGGTTGCTTGGGCAGAAAACCCACCTGGCATGCCAAACAATGCGGCCAGGCATATTTAGTCTGCGTGCCAAGGGTTGCCTGCTCCTGATCCACAGGTTGCCTGGCATACATACCCTGTCTTCCATCCATTGTGTTGGACAGCGGATAACAGGAATGCTACTTCTGCCTGGTCTTCTGATCTTCTAAGGATGAAATCTGTTTCCGAAGTGACTGTTTCTTTCCTCTTGCTTTGAAAACACATGTATTGGAGCAAGGAGTCGGAAAATGTCTTTTAAGGTCAGCTTTGCAGTGTTAGGACAATCAAGTGCAAATATGAATCACATTATTTACAAGGTCCCATGAAGGGCTATTTTGGGGCAGGAATGCACAGGAACAGAGTTCCGGCTGGCTCCCGAGTTGGCCACACCCAGCATGAACTCATTAGCATTATAGGCCACACCCAACAGCAGAAACTCATTGGGATTGGCTGCATCAGGGCTGTGTGGCCTAATATGCAAAGGAGTTCCTGCTCCAAAAAAAGCCCTGGGTTTTAACAACAAACAAGGTAAACAGAATAAGCAGCAAAAGGTGGGTGTGGCTGGATGACCACACTTCTGGTAACATGGGGTGTGTGGCCTAATATGCTAATGAGCTGTTCTGTCAGGGGTGTGGCCTAATATGCTAATGAGTTCCTGCTGGGCTTTTTCTACAAAAAAGCCCTGGTCCCATGAACTATCTCCACAATGCTTGCCTCTGCACGTGACAATTCTGACACTGCAAAGTTTATCTACTATATTTCTATCCTACCTGTCTTCCAACAATCTCAGGGTAGTCCCTCCCCCTTCTATTATCCCTTCAATAATCCTGTGAAGCAGTTTCAGCTAAGCAGTTCCCTCAAAGTCACCCAGGGTGCTGTGTGGCTAACTCTAACCCAAGTCTCACAAGATGAAATCCAAACGTTTTATGTCACGTGGGCAAGCTTTTAACCAGTTTCAGATTCGGTTCAAAAATTGCCCTATCAGAAAATGTTTTCTAGGGGGGATAAGTTGAGGACAGTTTTCTTGCCAGTGAGGGGTATCAGCATCAGTTAGTAACCAGGGCATCCATTACACAGAGTAACCAGTAAAGGGGGTTAAAATTGTGATTGTGAACAGCGATTGTGGTAGGGCCACATCAGCAGTCTAAGGAAGTAAAAACCACACATCTACAACCAAAAGTCTATCACCTAGAGCCAGTTTGGTGTAGCAGTTAGGAGTGTGGACTCTAAGCTGGGAGAACCAGTTGTGCTTCCCCACTCCTCCATACAGCTGCTGGGTGACCTTGGGCAAGCCACAGTTTCTCTCAGAGCAGATCTCTCAGAGCTCTTTCAGCTCCACCTCCCTCACTGGGTGTCTGTTGTGGGGAGAGGAAGGGAAGGAGGTTGTAAGCCACTCTGAGACTCCTTCAGGTAGTGAAGGGCAGGGTATAAATCCAATCTCCTCTTCCTCCTCCTCCTTCATAGAATGCCCCTAGTAATAAACCTTAACATTCAGAGTGGCTTCCAAATACCAACTTTCAACAAGTGTTGAAGGTGACCCAGCATTGTTACTTCCCTTGAAGAATGTTGGTACCACAAACAACCTAGTGGAAACAATCCATAGAAAGTAGAGATGATTGTGTGAAACAAAGGAATGGTCATTCCAAATGCTCAAGATAATAACATCGGCACTGAACTTGCATACCAACATAAGTTCAGCACCCAGCATGATCAATTAGTGCCTCACAATCCACAAGTAAAAAAATTAGGACTCTCCTGATAACATAACTATTTATATGTGTATATTTATGACATATGCCTAGGATACACAGATCTTAGGTAAACATTCAGTGAGAGTCTTGTGCCTGAGGGATACTATGCAATTCCTCAGTGTTACACTGGATTCCTTTTTGATGGGTGCCACTTTTTAAAGATTTGGGAGGGGGGTTCATTGGAGTGGGGGAATGAGTGGCTAAAAGCAACTCCCTCCTTCCACAGGCTGTCAAAAGCCCTTCCAAGTTGGGGAAAATAGGCTGTCTCAAATCCTAAATGGCCCCCCAAGATTTGTAGTTTGTCCTCTAAGGGGCTATATGACATCAGTTAAGCACCAGTGTATTATTCCTTTTTAAAGCCAATCTAGCTAATGACCATAATCAGGGTTTGTGGTAGTGAATTCCTTGAGTTAATTATGCTCTGTTCACTCTCTAGATAATGATCACTGTTTGTGTTTTGTGGAAATTTTTCTAAGGCTTGAAAAGCTACCAATGTAAGAGTCTTTGCATGGTTGGAAACCTGTGTTCAGCTACATTTTGGTTTCTTGCCTTATAAATGAAGCGAAACAAAACAAGTTAGTAACTCTCTGTAAATATCATGCTGATGACTGACATGCATTTCCCCCCTCTGCCGAATTATGACTGATAGACTGCAAATGCCAAAAATAAACTATTTCATTCTGGGCTCATTTGAAAAACAAATGATATTGTTCAGGGTGACTAATAACATCACACAGACTCCGGTTCTTTACATTTGCGTTGATTAGCATCATGCTAAATGACAGACTTTTAAAAACTGCAAATTAAAAGTTAGCAATCCAACAAACTAGCGCAGCAGCATTGTTCTTACTGCCGCTGATCATATAATTGTTTTTTCTCAGCACCTCTCTAACTAATTTCAGAGGTTCAGGTGGGCAGCCATGTTGCTCTGAAGCAACAGAACAAAGTTTGAGTCCAATGACACCTGTAAGACCAACAAATTTTAATTCTGGGTATAATCTCTCATGTACACATATCTGAAGAAGGGTGCGTGCACATGGAAGCTTATACCCAGAATTAAACTTTGTTGGTCTTAAAAGTGCCCCTGGACTCCAACTTTGTTCTTGCTTCAGAGACATCACAAAAAGCTCATGGCTCCCATATAAATGTATATAGATCTAAAAAAATAACTTAGCCATGGGAAAAGGTGGTATGTTTACCAGAAAGGGTGGGGAAGACACCGAATGGATATTAGAACCCAGGCCCAGCAAATAATGTCACCACGTGCTCCCCTATCTGATTCTACTAGCCATTCGGTATCAGCCTTGGCCTGGCGTCTCAGTGGCCAACTGCACCGGGGACACTGCATTCTCTTCCCCCTTCAGTGTTGGGGAATCCTCCCTGTATCCTACCTTATGATCCAACTGCTGCTCAACACTTGCAGAATGGAGATGCGGAATCCAACCCATAGTTCTTCGTTAAGCTCAGAGATGTCTCTGACTGCACTTGCTATTCCCACACCACTGGGAAGTCTGTCTGGATTTGCCCATTGCACTCAGTATATAGTCCTGTGGCTCAGTGAAAGAGCATCTGCAGAAGGTCCCAGGTTCAATCCCTAACATCTCCAATTAAAAAGACAAGGGTCCTTTCCGCATTTGCCTGCCACTCTGGATTTTCTCAGTGTTTCAGTTGCGGCAATTTAAGTCCATGGCAAAACAGCATCCAAATAACCCAGGGCAATAGCAGGCTGAAACCGGGCTGACCTCTGAAGGGAGGTGTTGTTGTTGTTGTTGTTGTTGTTCAGTCACACAGTTGAATCCAACTCTTCACGAAGGGTTGGGGCAGAATGGGGCAGGAGGAACGGAATAAAAAGAAAGTTGAGCTTGATTTTAGTGCAGAATGGGAAAGAAAACCTGGATTAAAAAGAAGCTTGAATTTGATTTTAGTGCAGAATTGCTTGGAGCTCACCACGGTGAACATGGCTTAAAAAGGGAGTGCAGAAAGGGCATAGACTTTGGAGAGACTCAGCAAGTCAGAGTGGACAATAATGACTTTGATGAACCATTCAGTGTAAGGCAGCTAGCTTCATATGTATGTGTATGTGTATGCAGATGGTACAACATATGGTAGACTCAAAATCCTTATTCATTGAGAATTGTGAACATGTGGCACCTGCCAAGGTCTGAACTGTGTAAATAATCCTCTCTTACCTCCCCCCCCCATGGAGGTATTAATGCCTAAGGGCCAGACCTTTTCACTTTCCAAAAAACTCTGACCTAAGTTTTTGAATTCCTCTTGGAAATATTTTTATTTTCATCTTTTTAACCCACAAACGCTTCATTGCAATAAACGTGACTGACCGGCTTTGCATGGTACTAAACTGTATTCATATGGATCAGATGAAAAGGAATAGCTGTTGTTTTCACACAATGTGCCTTTAAGCTGTAACACTTGTGACATGATGTTTTTATTAATAATTTCTGTGAAGAATTTCTTCATTCCTGTCTCAAACACATTTTAAGGGTACTGTCCCATTCATTTTCGAGATGAGAAAATTGAAATGACTGACTTTTATCGATCAGTTTCATGTGATGTGTCCTTTTTGTGACTTAACATCTCCCAGAGATTCAACAATATGGTAACTCTCAACATCTCTGCATGTGGGGGCACATTCAGAAGAAAATAGGTTAGGTCTAAATTTTTCCGAGTAGAGTAGAGGCATCTTAGAGAGCAATCCTAAACAGGTAACCCTACTTATGTCTATTCCATGGAATTTACTGTCAGGAAGGTGTTCTGTTCTTAGTACTGAACTGTTAGTTGCCTGTCTCTTCTTTCTCCAGTCTCCTGCATCTCTTGAAGAACAGCACCTGAAACAAACAAATAAAAAAACAGTGTAGGATGTGGTTTGGTGATAGTTGTAGGCAGGGCTCTTTTTGTAGCAGGAACTCCTTTGCATATTATGTGACACACCCCTAATGTAGCCAATCCTTCAAGAGCTTACTGTAGCCCCTGTAAGAAGAGCTCTGTAAGCTCTTGGAGG
This sequence comes from Gekko gecko, assembly GCA_029375565.1. Lineage (NCBI taxonomy): Eukaryota > Metazoa > Chordata > Lepidosauria > Squamata > Gekkonidae > Gekko > Gekko gecko. The sequence goes on along the minus strand of JAPDNY010000001.1, from coordinate 293,158,186 downwards.
ATTGGCTGCATTAGGGGCTGTTGCCTAATATGCAAAGGAGTTCCTGCTACAAAAAGAGCCCGGTTGTAGGAAGCGGAAGTCAGCTGAAGTTTGGATCCAAGTCATTGTCATTATACAAAACTGACAGGTAAAGGCTGTCAATTAAGTTTATCTTCATTTGGAAATCTTGGAATATGTATTACATTAGAACTCACCACAAGGGCTCATTCTATCTACACAGAAAAAAACCACCCTCAAAGACTGGATGGGGATGGTTTCCTGGCGGTGAAGCAGAGTCAACATTCTCAACACTGGTTTTCCCAAAACTGGGAAATTTCATATAGGTTTTGCTGTATCTTAATCTACTGATCTATAGTGTTCAAGGTTTCCAATACTTTTGACATTACACATGCTGTAAGAATGATAGCGGAAGGGCACTGCTATGCACTATTGATAGATTAAACTGTGTTAGTCTGTTAGTCATATGCACACTATTGATGATATCCCTGTGGATCCTCATAAACTAAGGTTGTGTTAGAAGGGGAGCGTAGGCTGCTAAACACACTTTCTTGAAACAAAGCTCAGTGGAAGCTCATCTTTCGAAGTCTGTCACAGTTGCTGCCAATTTGGCTCCCAGTCTGCTGAAAGGGCCCTCTGATTCCACTTGTGGCTCTAACAGATATGAAACTCTTGCTACCTATATGAATTTTTATTGTTAACGTTTTAACTGTTTTTAATGCGATCTTATTGTAACAAGTTTTGGGCTCAGCTTTTGTGATCCGACCTGAGCACACTTTGGGGAGGGCGGAATTAAAAAAACCTCAAAAACAAACAAATAAATAAATAAAGTAGATGCACTGATGTTCAGGTTATGTCATCATGCAAAATGCTTTGCGGTTCTTATCTCAGCTGTCCTCAGAGCAGTCCTTTCAGGCAGATTGTTCCACCTGTGGAGATGGGTTCTGCCACCTTCTAAAGCAGTAAAGAGGCAATCTAAACCACATTTTAAAGATGCAGTGTTGTAACCATTTTTTATGTGATAAAATACAAACAAGGTGACTCTTCCCCATCATTTTGGAAGTATGGATCTCTGACTGCTTTATAAATGGCCATTCCACGTAAGGCTCTTGCAGTTCCATTCGTAGCAGAGTGACACTTAAGTTAGAGGACTTAGAAGGATGGCTCATAAAGGATGGCACTTTAAAGGCACAGAAAAATTACCTGATGGTAATACATTTTGAAGATGTCCACAGTCTTACTTTGTTGAAGACCTTGTGTGTCCAAGCCAAGATAGACTCTTTTCTTATGAACAAATAATGATCTCTGGTGGTGGAGGAAAGTGCCGTCAACCTATGGCAACCCCGTAGGGTTTTCAAGGCAAGAGACATTCAGAGTTGGTTTACAATTGCCTGCCTCTGTGTATTCCTTGGTAGTCTCCCATCCCAATACTAACCGGTGTTGACCCCACTTAGTGTCTGAGATCTCATTACTGGTCCAGGGGGAAAAAAATCCTAAAAAGTACTCATACAAATGTCCTCATACATTTTTTTAAAGTACTGTATACTGGATGCTTGCCAGGTTTAATATTATAATCCATATTTAAATTAAAATATGGTGTCAGTTTTTAATAGTAAGTGGGTTGCAAATGTACACTATGCATTAAATCTAACAGAATCATTTATCAGCATTGGCGGCAGCAGCTGTGTATGAGCATTTCTTTTCTTTTTTTTTTTAAAGTATTCTATGAACACAAATCTTACTTTAAATTGAATACTATGTTATATTACTCACACTTTTGCTGACCTTCATAAATATCAAATCCTTGGAATCATATGGCCTGACATTTAATATGTTCTTGTGGGCTAAGCAGGACCATATTGCATTAGAAGGTCACATGTCACCTACAGCTTTTAGAGAAACTTATCATTTTAATGAAGATACGAAACTTGTGTTCAGTAATGAAATTGTGAGCGAGCTCATTTCAGTCCACTTTGCCCAGCTTATCCTTACCATTGTGTGGAGAAAAACAAGGTGTTTCTTAATCAGTGCGTTCCTCTAAAAAAAGATCAGGTGCACATGCATTAATTAAGACTCCAGGGCTCAAAAATGACTTAGAAAGGAGCTGGAGAAGGGGCTAAAAATGTAATAGGTTGGCCTGGGGTTGCCTGCCCTAGGCCTGTGCATCACAAGAGGGATATAGAGATTGGGGAGGAGTGAGCATTGTGGACAGTGTGATATCACTTCCAGGTGACGACCTGGAAGTGGCTTCCCATAGTCTGTGATGTTGTTTCCACCTCAGTTTCTTTTTCCCCGGCAGTTCAGTTGATTGAGCACAGGCACTTGATGGCAGGGGCACCACAACTGGGCACCTAGAAGACCTTCGCTGGGTGGTTTTTAGGTGTTGCTAGGGTTAATCCATGTTAGCTGGTTGGGTTTCTATTGTCTGTTAGATTGATGGTGCTGAGCTGTACTGTGCATGTTTTAAACCATTCCAATTCTCAGAGGAAAGAATTGCTCTTAGACTTGTATATGTATTACATTTGACCTTTTTTCAAAGGATAATTTTGCTTCATGATCATTTTGCAAGCACGATCATTTCTACCTTCCATCTACTGGTTTTGCTTATATATATTTATTCATGTATCAGCTATGATACTTTTAACCCACCTTTATCTACATAAACTCAAGCTGGGCTACAAAGTTGGATAAAATATAATAAAACAAAACTTAACAAAATGCCATATCTTGGTGTAGTGGTTAAGAGCAGTGGACTCTAATCTGGAGAACTGAGTTTGACTCCCCACTCCTCTACATGCAGCTGGTTGACCTTGGGTCAATCACAGTTTCTCTCAGAGCTGTTCTCTCAGAGCAGTTCTCTCAGAACTCTCTCAGCCCCATCTCCCTCACAGGGTGTCTCTTGTGGGGAGAGGAAGGGACTCCTTATTACAAAGATAATGCAGACGGGGCCATTCCTAGGTGGTATTGTCTAGGATAAGTGGCTCCCTCTCCTCCTCCCACATATGGTCCACACAGGAGATGGACTGGACATTAAAGCCAGTGGGGAAAGTCCAGATGGGCCAACAGCTGATGTAAGTAAGCGGGAGCTGCTGCCCCTGTGAACCAGTTAATGCAAGCCACCATTGCAAGCTCATGTTCCGTGCAGCATGTGAGGTGGGTGGGAGCTACTATAGCCATTAGCTGGTGGCCCCTATCCGGCACAATGTGGACAGCTGCAAGCCAGGCAAAATCTACAGCAACCATGGCCTCCAGTAAGAGACGGAAATGGGGGTGGCCCTGTTCCTCCTTTCCTCCCGTCAGGGGCAGGGCCATTTCCAGGAGCTGTTTTTGCCTCTCATTCCATCCCTGGCTCCACCCTGACTGTTGAACAACTCAGGAAAGGAGTAAAATATGCCTGTACTTGTTTGCAGGGAGAAATTCAATTGTCTGTAAAACAGGAATGCATTATCTTATCTGTCTGTACTTTGGCAGGAATGATCCCTTGGATGATGGGAACAATTCCTGAGAATTTCATCCCAGTTGAATGGTTGGAGAGCAGATACAACCAAAAGTATGTTTCTGATTAAAACCAATGGGAACAAATATCAGACTTATCAACTAATACGACCAGTTTAAATTCCAATATTAGCAAAACCGTCTCTTTAAAAAAATATATGTCAGAAGAATGGACTCCAGATCCAATTTTTGCATGGTTTTTGCCTTATCCCTTAGGTTACCTACTGTATGGCAAATTTAATTATTCTAGCTATTTTATAAAAGTGAGTACAACAATTATTGTTGGGAGAGGGGAAGTTCTGAAAATGTTCAAGGATGTTAAAAGAGATTAACATAAAAACATAATATTCAGGCAAATAAAATTGTTTGAATGTAACATGTTAAGACATCATTGCGAACTGTGAAACATTACTAATCAAGGGAGAAATCGCTTTCATGAGACACTAGTTCGGCAGGCTGCTTTACAAGAGAGTTAATATATGGGCCATCGATAGACGAGGGGAGGAGGCTGATTTGTTCAAATGATCCTGGACACTTAGTTCAATGAGCAGAAATTTGAGTTTGGGACACTTGGTAGCTGCCATTGTATTAGCCACTGAGACTGTGCTAGAGATGGTATGGATGCATCAATTATATCGTTATATAGTCAGTGGAAAACATTAATCTTTCAAGCCATAGCAATTCAGAGATGAAGCTGTATCAGTCTGGGGATGAAACACAGTCTCTAAAAGAAGAAGAGTTGATTTTATAACCTGCTTTTTGCTACCCAAAGGGGTCTCGGAGCGGCTTACAATCGCCTTCCCTTCCTCTCCCTACAAAAGACACCCTGTGAGGGTGGTGGGGCTGAGAGAGTTCTGAGAGAACTGGGACTGACCCAAGGTCACACAGCTGGAGGACTGGGGAATCTAATCTCCAGATTAGATTCTGCCACTCTTAACCATGGCACTAAGCTCCATCTCTGGTATTGAGGATGTCTTCCATTCTCATGCAAAAGTCATTCTGGCTGGAGTGACGTTGTAACAAATGTTTTTCTAGTATTTACTCAGCCCATCCCAGAGTTCTCCTAAAAGTTCTCACCAATATCACCTCTATTTCTTTATGGATCATAGACCACTATTCCTTTACCTTTGGACATGACCACCGTAAATTGAAGAATGTACCTTTCTCTTTGCCACCCTTCCAGCATAAATTTTATGTACCTATTATTTTTGCCATTCTCACAAGTTTCAGATACTATCTTAAAGCATCTTTAAGCAGTTTTCTGTCATTTCTATCTTAATAAAAACTTTCACTGTCCTCCAAAACTGTGGAGAGTTTTCCCCCAGGTTTCTTGCTGTCAGGGAGACTGTGGGCCCGGTCACACGGGCCAGAAAACATGCAGGGGAGGCGTGGCAGTTTGCCCCGGAGCTAAATAAGGCGCGGTAGCCCGATCTCACAGGCCACCGGGTTGCCACGCGCCAGCTCCGCGCCACGATCACACTGCGCTGCTGTAGCGTGGCAAAACAGGAGCACAGCAGACCACGCAAGTGCGAAGTGCGCATGCACCGTTGGGGGGGCGGGCTGCTGTCGGTGACTTGTGTGTGCGCATGCTCTGTCCAGCGTTGGTGCGCATCCCAGGGAAACTTACAACATCCAGAAACTCCGGGGACATGGGCGGGCGTCGGAAGCCGCGGGATACCGGCGCTCCCGCGATCAGATGCCAGCCTTTGCCCCAGGGTTTCCAGAAACTAGTACCTCGGACCTACTAGTTTTTTACCCCACATTTTCGGAGGGAAGCCGCAGGTTGGCCATGGGAGCCCTACGCCTCCCAGATGTGCTCGTATGAACGCGCACTGAAAGTCCACAGGGCTCCCGTGACTTCAGCGGGGCAAATGCTCCGTGTGGACGGGGCCTGTGGTATCCTGATCACTGGAGTTGATGCCTCTGACCTGGTAACCAGTTTAGGCCTCAGTCCCTAAAGTGATCAGGAAATTCTGGTTCTTGACAGCCCCCTGTCCTCAAATGACTTTCTCATGAGGCTGGTCAGGAAACCCTCCAGCTTCTCTCATTTCCAAGTTGCTTCCCATGTCTTCCTTCACTATGCTTAATTTTATTTCTCAGCATCTTTCTTTCTGGCTACAACCAACCCACACAGATACTACTAATATGCCATTTTCCAGCACGCAGTCAGGCAGCAGAGGAAGCCCAAACTATTCAAACTGTGGGAAATAGAGGCACACATGATTACAGTGTCACTCCTTCAGCTAACTGTCTAAACGGGAATAGGCAGTTCAAGACCTTGGCCCTTTCTGAACTCTCCTTTTAATTCATGTTCACCACGGTATCCTTTAAGCAATTCTGCACTAAAATCGAATTCAGTCTTCTTTTTAATCCAGGTTTTCTTCCCATTCTGCACTAAAATCGAGTTCAACCTTCTTTTTATTCCGGGTTTTTTTTCCCTATTCTGCATTACATTACCTCCCTTCAGCCTGCTGTTGCCCTGGGTTATTTGGATGCTGTTTTGCTGAGGACTTAAATTGCCTCAGCTCAAACACTGAGAAAATCTGGAGTGGCAGGCAAATGTGGATTGATACATTCCAATAGATTGCCTGTATGCAGAGACAGTAATTATCCTTTCCCTATGTTGATCCTCTAGAGACAAATGGTGCCTTGGTGTGGTCCCCTTTCTTCCCCGTGTTGATCCTAAAAACAGAAGAGCTAAAAAAACGAGTGGCTGTATTTGTGAGGCACACAACCACATCTCTATATAACGCTTATTGGTCACCTTGTTTGTTACTGGCTTCACTGGTGGCAGAGTATCTTCTGTTTCTAATCTCCATGGCCTTTATGACACTGTATTTAATGAATTATGCTTCTCAGGAGGAGGTCAGCAAAAGAATTAAGCTGCAAGCCCCTAACAGTGTCATTGGCCAGAAGCCAGCTCTTTTTTAGGCCACTTTTCTGCATGAGGTCTACCACAGCTGGAGCGAAACGACTTGCAGGTGGTTCAGTGGGCAACAGATCACACAACACTGTTCAGCCCGCCCCTCAGCAGTAAAGAGGGAGTCACCTACGCCTGCCGTTGGTGGCTGAAAAGGAGCAGGAAACGTCTGACAATCTTGATTAAGAACTCCCAAGTGCTGAACCTTCTGTGAGGAGAAGGCACATTCAAATCTCTCATACTATCCTTCTCTCTCTCTCTCTCTCTCTCTCTCTCTCTCTCTCTCTCTCCCCCCCCCCCCGCCCTCTCCTGGCACTGTAATATTTTCTAATTCAGGGTCTGTGTCTAAATCATACACACACTAAGCATATTATTAATGAATACCTGAACACATAACCAGCAGATACAATGGAACTGTTGGCTCATTCTGCTTTAAATCAAAGGTTTCAGGTTAATTTAAATAGCTGGCACAGAGTGCTGAATTTTTGTCTTTAAAAAACCTGACTTATTCACAAATTATAGAGGTATTTCTTCATTGTTACTTGTTCACAGCAAGAACTAAATAAAAAATGTTAATATTCATAACTCCTACATATGTTCCTTTCTTCCATGGGATAATGATCCAAATATTACTAAATCCTTGGCCTCTTATCTATTAGTAATTCAGCATAAAATAAAAATTTAAAAACTTTTATAATTAGGGTGGGCTTAGAAGGGAAAAGGGAGATTTGTGGTGGGGGGAAGCTTAAAGCTATGGTCAATAAAGCTGTACCAAGGAAGGGAGGGAGGAAACAGATTAAAAAAAAACAACAAAAAACAGAATCCTTTCTGCAAATGCACTGGGCCCATTTTACCAGTCTTTCACTTTTTCCTGGTGGAATAGGTCTTTTTTGGGGGTAGTGTACTTTTGGAATGACAGTCCATATTGCATGAATGTGCAGAAATGCCTTAGGTACATGCCTGGGATTCTTTGAATCCTGCAAGGACAGAGCATTTGATCAAGGGAGGTAATTGTCTCCAAACTGAGATGTAATTTGTGAACTGGACAGTTAGTATACACTAGATTCTGGCTTAGTGGACAGAATATATAACTTCTGTTTTCTGAACAAATGTATAACATATAATATTCTGTTTCCTCTCATAGGATATTCTGTAGGTTTCAGTTCTGCTTAATGTGTATGGAATTACTACAAACAGTTTGTAATTTACAACTGAGACAGAGCCTCTCAGTTCACTTAGATAACATGTTCTCACTTGCAAAAACTTTGCAGTGAGTCAAGTGCTACATCTCCTCCAGTCCACCGAAGAGCTGGATGCTTCCAATTTACTCCTCTTTCAAAAGGAATTCAGTTCTGACAAATTGTAACAAGAGTGTAACATGTACCTTGAAAGACACTGTTTTTATAGAAGGTGGGAGACCCCAGAAAATCTTATCCAGCTACTCAGCAAACAGACTGACCCTCTACTGCTGACTTCCATTCATTGACTCTGCCCCTTCTGGCTAAAACAACTTGTTTGGGGGAAGGGGTATTCAGTCAGAAGGTGCCTTTTGGGGAGGTGGTAGTCCAATAATAGAGCAATGAGCACTTTTGAGAACTGCTTTTCAGTTCATCCAGCAGTAAAGGAAATGTCCCTAGAAGTTTTATCCCAAAGGAATGGTCTCTGGATATTTTATCCCACACTAAAAGCAGAAAACCAGCCCTTGCTAACTAAACAGAGTTGGTATATCCATCGGTCATAGGAACCATGGGTGATTCGTTAAGATTTAATTCCCCTGAGCACATGTATGTGGACTCTGGATCACTTACTGGATTTTTGCCTGGTTTCGTTCAGCTGTTCAGGCCATTTCAGCCTAATAGTGGATGGGTGCACCTGCCCCACACCCATCTACCCATCAGTGGTTAGGTTTAAATGGCTGGTAGCCATTAAACCCACCCATTTCTCTCCCCCCTGCTTTGAAGCAGGTTAAATGGCTGCCAGGAGAAAGGGGGTCTGAACTGACTGCTTCAGTTTGGGCATTTTTGTCTTGATTTGGAGTTGGGTTCAGAACCACCCCAAACTAGAATTTTTGGGTTTATGCCCATCCCTACTGGTTATCTCTTTCTATTCATTCACAAAGCTAAACTTTTATATTTTTTGTAACTTTTGTGCTTCTTTTTTTAGATTTGTGTGAGGAATCTTGTGGAATTTTCAAGGAATCCTTGAGATTTTTTTCAAGCACATGACAAAAAGGCTCAAAAAACCAGTTTCCCCCCAAAGGTGCTCTGGGTGAGGTGGTGGGAAGTCCACACGTCACTGGTTCCAGGAAAGCAGCAAATTCATTAATTTCTCTGTGTCTTGTTTCACCTGCGGTACTCCGACAGTTAATCCCCCTGAGCTTATTTTTCAAACCAGTCTATCAGTACTTGGCTCTGTTTCTCCGTAAAGTCTGATGGAGTGCGGGGGAACTAATCCCAGTGAAGCTTTGTGAAAAGACTTGTAGAGAAAGCATAGGATTTGCTTTTGTCTTTTTCACTTTATGAATGCAGTCCAGAGAATTTTAGTTGTATCAAAGCCTTCGAAATCAAGGGGACTTAACAGTGCATTTCAATCTCACTCAAATCAATGACATACACAGTTACGTCCTTAACAGGGCAGCCCTAAGAACACTTTCCTGGAAGTTAGCCCCATCGAATAAATCTGAGTAGGATTCTGGGTAGACCTATTTAGGATTGCTCTAAGGGTGTCTACTCAAAATCTTACTCAGGTCTATTCAATGGGGCTTACTCCCAAGAAAAGGTCCTTAGAGTGGCACTGTTAAGTAATTAACTGTGTGTGTCACTGATTTCAGTGCAACTGGGATACCCCTCATTTTTTCTTTCTAGAGACTGTAGAATAGTTTGCTACATTTGTACCATTTTGCCACGCTTTCCATTGTGTGCATGGATTGGTGTTGCCATTTGTTTTCCCTGTATGGTAGATATAATCACTTGGGAGCTGGCCAGTCATCCAACGTGCTAAAAGAACTGTGTGCATTCCATTCAACTCAGAATGATGTGCTTCCAAGTAATATTGGTTTAGGTTGACAAGATAAAGATATGCATCTTTCCTCATCATGCTCTAACACAATAGATATTATAGCAGAGTTTGAAATGGAAAATATTGGCAGATAACAAGGTAATTACCACGCTTCCAGGCCATGCATTGCAAATTGCAGAATTTAGAATTTTCTTTAGAAAATGTCCTGAAAATGGGTTATGACCGAGCAAAAGCAATGGCCAAATAAAGGTAGTTTGATATAGGGCGACAAAGAGACAGTAATATTGTCCCAAATTTTATGATTTCAGAGAAACTTAGACATATTGTCACTCTGGCACCTTTTCTCTACTTTTTGGAGGTACCCAGCCAACGGAGAGCTTTTACTTTGGCAAGATGGCAAGCTATCCCCTCTGCAGTTTTGGAGGGGAGATACAAAAAGATCCCCATGAAGGAGAGAATCTGTCTCTGTTGTATCAAAGAGGTGGAATCAGTTGAGCATGTGTTTTTTTCTTAATTGCTGTTTTTATCAGGAAATTTGCTCAAATATAATCTCCCCATTGCTTCAAAAAAGTTAAGGCTGTTCTGATGTTGATATTTCAAAGAAGCTTTTATTGGCTTCAACAGGCCACTATTAGCTGTGCAAGGAAACTTCAGCGGCTTATAAAATTCGTTCAGAAATGTTATGTATGGATTTCAAATTTTAGTAAATTCCAACTGTTGTGTTAGCAGGATTGACCTTTTGTATTCTTCTATATACTTTATTGTAAAACTTTTGATCTTTTGATTTGTACTGGTCATAGACCGAATAAATATTCGAAATAATATTTGAAGTTGTGCAGATGACAGCTGTCATTCTTTACAAACCTTCACTGCACCTAGAACACAGTTTGATTCTTATGCATTGCTAACTGGTGAGCATAGCCAGTGAAACTGCCAGCAAATTTTCTTCTTTTGAATACATTTAACATCCCAGAAAGAAAAAAAAAAGATGCATGTATGTTGAGACTTCAGGAATGAGGAAGAAACAGGAAGGGTTACACCGTTTTGACCTTACATTGGAGCTGACATCCAGTGCAACACTAAATCAATGATCTGGCATGACAGGCCGAATTAACACAAGTGGTTTATGTGCAGTTTCTGCTGCATCACAGTTCCCCTGCAGCTACCAGTGGATGTCAGTAGAGACACCACTTGCAAGACAGAATCAAATATAAAGAGGCAAGAGGAAAAAGAGAGCCTTTCAGCTTAACAGAGCAGATGCAAAGTGAAATGCATAGCTACTACTCAGTAAATCTAGACTCCTCCAACAAAATGATTTAGGATTACCAGAGATCAAGAGGACACGAGGAGAAAAAAATAGTAGAGCCAATCAGGCTGCACATAATTCTTCATGCTTTCACCCTTCAAGAGCAATCCTTCAATTAATTTAAAAAACAACGCACAAAGCTTAGAGACCCATTGTCGGACTAGTAGGAATGCGGGACAACAGATTAAAAAGCCATCCAACATATATCATCTGCTTCCACTCTGGCTCAGCAAGAGCTACCACTGCAGCTAACACTAGAGTTGCAATACTAAGTACAATACTAGGGAAGAAACCCTCTTGAGCTCCGATGGGTCTTACTTCTGAGTTAACACATCCAGGATCAGGATGAAGGGCAGTTCTGAACCCAGTTCTGGGTAGTTAGGCTTGCAACTAAGCTCTTGTCTGATCAAGTTTGGTGACTTGGAATCAGTTCCATGAAATCCAATTGTTGGTCATTCATCACTGATTCATCCAGACATATTCAGGTAATCAGCAACAGCAGCAAAACACCGCACAACAAAATATGGCAAGAGAGCAACTGGTGAAAAAATGCGCATTTAGATAAGCAGGAGTCTTGTGGCACTTTTAAAATCGCAATTTAATTCCAGCATAATTCTTTGTTGATTGAAGCCCACATCTTCAGTTGTGTAGTAGTTTATCAGTACGGTCATTGACAAGATACATAAATGAACCAAAAAGACATCAGCTGGTAAAGCATTAAAATTCATACAAACACTATCCAGAATATCAAACGTTAAAATATTAAGAGTAAAATATTGTTAAATAATTCAAATCTCTATTTAAGTACAATATTCACTTCTAACTAATAATAGCTTGTCTCTGGATTTTGATAGCTTGCATGGCAAAGTTTGCCATGTTTAAAGGAGTTTCCTGCTCTTTGTCAGCCAGCAACTTATATAAGTAAAATCTTTCATTTCTTCCAGGGAACTGAGAACAAGTCTTACATTCAAACATCACATTGTCCTCAGATGTTATGGGTGTATCCTTCCTATGTGTGTGTATGTATGTATGTATATATATGTGTGTGTATGTATGTATGTACATACAATTTTTACCGTCCACCTATATATATATGTATGTATGTATATACACACACACACATACAATTTTTACGGTCCACCTTTCTCACAGGGACTCAAGGCAGGTTACACAGACTGAGTCAGTGCAATCGACAAAATGGGGCATTCAACAAACAATGCAATAGGATTTTAGAAGTCTGGAACCACCAGAGAGAACTTGCAGCATAGCATAAGTAGTCACCATTACACATTAGGCAGTACAGAAATTACATAAAATAGAATCTTACTTACAATAAGCTCTACACAGCATTGGAGATCACAGTCCCTAATCTGCAACCTTTGTAGAAAAGCCCTCTTGAATGGTTCAGTTTTGCATAGTGTGTGGAAAGCCAGGAGAGCAGGAGCTTTCCTGACCTCCTTGGGCAGGCCATTCCAGAAGGCAGGAACCTCAACAGGAAAAGCAAAACCGATTCCCCCGATAAGCGAGCAAGCGGAGGGAGGAGGGGCGACTTCCCCCCCCCCCATCAGGAAGCGAGATTTATAAAAGGAAAGTTAAGGGGGCGAAAGGGAAGAAAGGCTAGTGAACGTACCTTTGGGGTTTCATTGAAACTGAAAATCAGCGAGTTTCCTGAGGGACGCGATGTGAACTTGGAAAAAGTAAACAAACTGAAAAATGTCGGCAATGAAAAAGGTCCCACATAAACCGGAAAAGAAGGGAGGAGGGACTTCCAGTCCGGGCAACCTTCCTTCAGAGCCTGCTGTCAATCAACAGAAAGGCGAGCTACTGCACCCCCTGCTGGATCAAATGAAGAAAATCAATGAAACATTAATAAGCATGCAAGGTGTTCTCAACAGTCAACAGAAACAGTTAACAGAAACTTCTAAGAAGATGGAGGAGATCGCGCAAAAATGTCTGGTCTCGACGGAAGATACCAGAAAAATAAAGAAAAGGGTCAACAAACTAGAAAAATACCAGGATGAACAAGAAAAAAGAATCTTAAGGTTGCAGATGGAAAAATCGAATCTGATCCTCCGCTTCCAGGGCATTAAAGAGGAAGAGAAAGAAGATCTCAGATCGACACTAGCGCTCACTAAGCAGTGTACCAGAGATCAGATTCTGCGTGCAGTCTCAGCGGTGCCCTTGAAGATTGGGGAGCAGACTGTAAGAACACTTAAAGATGTGCCTTATGAAATTCATATGAAAAGGAAAGAATACAAAGGACTGACCACTTTTCTGCAAAGAAATCAGGTGAATTACAAATGGAGATTCCCTGAAGGACTGGATTTTAAGTATGAGGATAAAAGAGAGAAGATTGACTCCATCTTCAAAGCACAAGAATTTCTGAAGAGACACGCCAGCACGGAGGAAGAGGCAGCACTTGCAGTTTGGACAGAATCGAGTCGCGACGAAGACAGCGGCCCTGAGGATGGAGGTGCCGGAGCGGGAGCTGTGAAAGCTAAAGCGGGCCCATCATATAACCTAAGGGACACTAAGAAAAGACTGCCCAAGAAATAATTGTTCACGAAGCGTCAGAATGGAATTGACTAATCATTAACCCCAAAGGACATTACTAACCTTATTAACAGAGATTTTTTTTATTTCTTTGAATTTTGTTAAACTGAAAAAAAAGACTCTTCAACCGCGGTGGATGTCAAAAATACATTTATATTAACTAAAACTAACCCTCTTTAACAGAATACTCACATCTTTTTCTTAATCCATCTATATACCCTTCCTTTTTCTTTATATGAAAAGAATAAATACCTCTCCTCTTTAGGAGAGTTTTATATGAAAAAAAAAGGAAAAGCACATGTACGGGCAGCTGTTGATTGTGCCATGCCGTCAAGTAACATCCAACTGATAGGAGGTTTGAAAAAACAAATACACAACATAAAATTCAGGAAGTACAAAATGAAAGGCAATTGTAAAATTCAAATATAAACCTGAAAAATATGAAGGCCATCCATTAGTTATGGTAAGCCACTTAACGCCTGTAATGGTTGGAAAGTCACAGATTTTGTTAAGATAATGGCAGTTAGAAGGGGACGAAAATCCAAAATCCCAGTTCAACCTAGGTGAGGAGGTAACGTGAAACATCAGAATAAATCCCAGTTGAGCTATTATGTCCTGGATTCTCCCTTTGAAGTTCTTTTGATGAAGGATGGTGATTTTGAGGTTAGATCATTCGCTATCACCAAAATCCTAGCAAAACAGAATCGTCTTCATCTTGTTTCTAACGATTAAAAGAGCAGGATCCGAGTGAACATATGTGGGGAGAGAACTCCATAGTCAAGGTGCCTCAGAAGAAAAAGCCCTATCTCCACTGGCTATCCACCTCACCATCAACAGTGGGAAAGACAAAGCATAACCTCTTCCAAAGAGGTTCCTATGAGAGCAGGTGATCTTTAAGATAACCTGATATGAGACTATTAAGGCCTTTATATAATAGCATGTTATAATCAATTCTGCTTATTTTTTTATTTATTTAGATAAATTATGACTCTCTCTTCAGCATCAAAGGTCCTCAAAACAAGGAAGAACAATTAAACAAAACATAATATCAAAGGTCCTCAAAAGAAAGAAGAACAATTAAACAAAATATAATACAAAATCAATAGGAAATCAAGAAGATCAGCCAAAGTAAACAGAACAGGAAAGAGATGAGCCAGAATTATTCCCCAGACAACAACAGTTATAACCAGGAGACAGTAGATACAGAAAGTCCACACAAACAGAAGAGTTTTTAAAGCCTACTGAAAAGGTAGCAAATTCCTTAATCAGGACGGGTGTCTAATTACATACTTTAGGAAGTACTACTGAAAATGTTTGGCAGTGGCCGTCAGCCCAATTGTCAGAAAGACCACTGAAATGTTTTTACACCGGATCTTAAAGACCAGGGAGCGATATACAGGAGAAGAACTCCCTCCAGTAAGACAGCTCACGCAGGAGCCTACAATCCAAATGTTGACTGCAGGAGCCAGGAAAGGGAGAGTAAAAGAAAGAAAGGCTACACAGGGAAGACACACAACCAATTTAACTATAATTTCTTTGTTTGTTTGTTGCCATCGAGATACAGCCAATTTACGGCAACCCCATAAATTTTTCAAGGCAAGAGACATCCAGAGATGGTTTTGCCCTTGCCTGCCTCCACATCACAACCCTGGTATTCCCAGGTGACCTCCCATTCAAATACTGACCAGAGCCAACCCTGCTTAGCTTCTGAGAGCTGACAAGATCAGGCTAGCCTGAGCAATCCAGGTCAGGGCCAACTCCTGGAGCAGCCTCCAATTTAAATTCCAAACATAAACATTTTGACGGAGTTCAAACTGGCAGTTTGCAGCGGGAGCCAGTCATGGCAGAAAAGCCCCGGAATAAACTGTTCTGGGTTTTCCCGGGTACACGGGGCTGACGGATGTGCATACTGGAAGGAGGTGCGTGGGAGTGTTCAGACTGCTGGCCCGGAGGCGCGGCTGTAAATGGCTTTTTCCTCTATGTGTGTATGGGCGCATGGGTACATATGTGGTCATGTGCATAAGCGCATCCAGCCAATTTGGGGTGGACCCCGTTGGGCCAGCACCACATTGGGTGGTAGAGTGGAGCACAGCCAATCTGATCACTGCTGCCTTATGCGCGGAAACACCTGGCACATGCTATAGAAGCAGGTTGCTCCCAGTTTTTTGGCTTTGCGTTCACACTTCCAGGAAGCGGAATAATGCAAGATAAAGGCGTTCTCTGGGGTTTGCGACCACTTTCGTCAGGTATCTTTTTAACACGGGAGCGCAGTGGAACAGCATGGGTTGCCTACGGGTGGGGAATGCCAGGCAGATGTGCCTGTGTGAACACCCCCTTTAATCCACTTGGGAAACATGGCTGAAACGTGGCTATAATGGGGCAAATTGCCAGTCTGAACTCAGCCTTTAAATTTGCTGTTGTCTCTTCCTAGGTTGGTAGGTGTCAAATACGAAACCTCGTAAGGTATCATATAGGCATTACTGATTTGTGTCTATCAGATGCTGCCAGAGATGCAGCAAGGACGAGGGAAAGTAGAACTCATGGGCCTGTTGCAAGCTCACTTATGTTGTACTGTGCTTTTAGGAAGGCATACTTGATACAACCAGCTGAACAGCCATGAGCAGGTTGAAGAACAGATAAACAGTCCATTGAAAAATGAGTTATCTGTTTGTGATCGGTGAGCATGACATGAACCAAATTGGCAAGTGATTTGAGCATCCCCCAAACAATTACTGAGTGTTAAATTCAAATATTAAATACAGTAAGTATCCTGAAAAATATTTGATGTCAACATCCACAGAAGGAACTTTGAACCAAATTTGGGGGATCATGTTATCTTACCTCTGCCTTAAGCATGCCCAAAAATTTGGGCATGCTTGGCCAGTCTTCTGGTTATTTCCTTTGGAAAGATCATTAACTGGCTATTTCCTCTGGAAAAATCATTAACTACTTCTAAAACTTCCCTTAGTTTCAAAATCAGTTGGCTTTGCAGAACTAGTGAAGGGGTGCTTCTCTTGAATACAAGGAATGGGTCAGACAGCTCTCTCTGCATTGTGTCCCATAGTGTTCTATATCTGAGGTTTGCATATTGCAAACAGTTACTGACTGAAGCTTCCCAAGGAAATCAGACTTCTTGTATAATGTCCAAAATGGGTACTTGCACAAATTTTCCTGTGAGATTTAGAGAGAGAAAGGCAAAACCTTCTGATTAGAAATTTTTCTATCTATTCTTGCATGAGATGCAGTACAATAACATGACCCAAGATGTTATTTCTTCCTGCTTTGCTTTTTCACTCAGGCACAGCCTACATTCAACTAAGTGTTTAATTTTTCTTTAAAAAAAATCAACAGGTGTACTGGAGTTTCCAAAAGAGTGGTATCTTTATATAACAAGAGCTAATCTCCCATGGTAACCTGCAAAGAATGTGCCTATTCAAATAGCCCTGCTAGAATGGCTAGCTTTCAGAAAATATTACTATTGTTCCAAATTCCACACACAAATTTAATTTGCCCCCTGTTATTTCCAGGCAAATTCCAGGCACACTTAATCTATGAGAATGGTATAGGTGTATGTGGAACCTTTCCCCATCTCCAGCAATTCATTGTGTCTTTTTTTTCTATATGGATAGCTATAAGTGAAGGGGGAAGGGTACTCATCCAGTCTACTTGTATATGAGCAGGTAAATAGACCTTGAAACACAACTCTTAATTTAGAGATAACTCTAGAGTTAAAAACATTCTTCTACATTAGAAAAAAAGAATCCTTAATTATTTCTCAATGAGCATTACACGAAGATAAATTAAGCTTTGGGTTATGCTATGCCAGAAAGGGGGTTTCAGAGTTGGCCCCCAAAGTGCTGTTTAAGATCTTTGCCTCATTCTCTTGCTCAGTAAAGATTCATAATGTTTATAATATTTATGAAATCAGAATCCCTTCAAGGCCGAGAAGGCTTTTCTTCTCCCATCTGAACCTTTCCACCAGCTGGGATCATTGTTGTGCCCACCACTCTGAGAAGCAAGATGGGAGGAGCTCCAGAGGGTGTTGGAATGTCAGACTCTGGAACTCCCTCCTCATCAAGGCTCTTCTTGTACCAAATTTGTGGTCTTTGGTGCTGTGCAATTTTTTTTTTAAATCTTCACAGGCTTTTATCTAATTACCTCCGCTGTGAAATTTTATCTGAAGTTTCCAGCCAGCCACAGTCAGTACATGTGGTTAAGAGTGGCGGACTCTAATCTGGAGAACCAGGTTTGATTCACGCCTCACGAAGTCTCTCAGCCCCACCTACCTCATAAGGGGCCTGTTGTGGGGAGAGGAAAGGATTGTAAGCCACTATGAGACTCTTTAAGGTAGATGAAAGCAGGGTATAATAAAAACCTAATCTTCTACTCCTCCTTTTTTGATTTCTGTTGGCTTGTTCTTGACTTTTAAAGTAACATTTTGCTTTTACGGTTGTGTTCTTAGAGACCGTTAAAAGAAGTTTGATGTCTTTTTTCCCTTCTCAATGCTACTTTTAATAGTTGTAGAGGTGTTCCACACTGCACCTGCCTTTCAAGTTGTCCTTGCTGTTATTGCGTTTTTGACTATCATGCTTTCATTGCAACCAGTTCACACTCACAATTTTCTCAGGTTTTCCATATCAGTGTTCCAGCCATTCCCTTTCACAGTAGATAATTTTTTGGGAGAGCTTTTTAATGTTTTTTTGCTCATGTGCTGGGGCACTGAAGTGACCCAGCAAGCTCAAAGGGGCTGCATTAAAGACTAGTCTCCTCCCCTCATATGTCACCTGAGGCTTGCACCTGAAGTAAATGTCTCTACATTGATTGGTGCTCTCTTTTCCCATGGTAGACCAGGATGTCTGATTGGCTTCCCCCGGAGTTTGAATTCATTTACCTGACTTTCATTAGGTGAGTGACTCACTGCACCACGCCACAGCAAGGCTAATGGCTGATTCTGCTTATTTTACTCTGGCAGTTGATAATGTTTGTTTTTAGAAGTAGCTATGATAGACTTCCCTCCCTCCAAGGCTAGATTATCCCTCTATTTCAGTGGCCCTTCACTGATTAAGCAGCCCTCGTAACATGTTTTCTTCTCCCCTGAAGAAACCTTGGCTGTCCCAGCCTGTCAGGAAAATATTTTTTGGCTACGTGCTCAGCCCAGGAACCTCAAAATGGCACTTGAGATGCTTTTAAAATTCAAAAATAACAAAAGGTTTTATTTAACATCAAAAAGAAATGACAGGTGAAATCAAGGTTGAAATTACTGAGGTAAAACTAGTACAAGCACAGACTTTTGATCTTAGATATCAGGCTAGTGAGAGGTTTATACTGAGATGCTTTTGTTCCAGTGTTTTCCCAAACACTTTAGTTCACTTTATTTGAGTAATCGCTGAATCTTTTGATGCTGAAATGGCTGGTACCCTCTTTCAGGTCCCCAAACCCCTTCACTTGGAACACCAGTACTCTTTTGAGGTCCCTACAGGAAGTTTTTAATCACATCAGACCAGGGAATTCTGTACTTCTCAGAGATAACTCTCCCTGTTTGACTTGGTAGAAAATTTTCTTCTCTCTCTTGAAGATCTATTCCCTTTCCTTCAGCCTGAATGAGAGTCTTCTCTACTACCCAAACTTCCTTGCCAAACTCTTCCCCAGTTCTTTGTGTTCAAACTGCTCTGAGATAATGCTGAATTCAGACTGCATTCAGTCAAAGTAGAAATCTGACTCTGTCAGCACTAAACCCTTTTTCTGTCAGGGCTATTCACAGATAGTCCCAGTACATGTCTCTTCAAACCTGGTTCTCCAGATTAGAGTCCACCACTCTTAATCACTACACCAAACTGGCTTTCTTGAGGCAAAAACAGGCACACATGGGTTACTACAGAAATTCAAAAGGTAAATCCACACACTGCAAAAATTATTTCAAAAATGCCACCCAAGGTAAAAAAAAAAAAAAAAAGTGCTCTTGAGTGCAAATACAGAAACGCCAAAGAAGGCTGCTGCTCCTGGGCCTCCCTAGGGGGACAGAACTTTTGCTAGTGCAGGTACCCTCCAACGCTGAAACATTGAAACTCTGGGAGGCATGCAAATTGTTTTTTAAAAAAACTTCTAAAACCTGCCCCTTTAGGGTGGGCTTCAGTAGGCAGGTTGCCTCGGAACACCAATGTGAAAAACTGTGTTCAGATTCCTAGCTAGGCTTTTTTGCAAATTCATTTTGCTTGCCCCCCAAAAAAGTTAGGGAGAAACCAGGGTGTTTTTTTAGGAATGGGGGAAAAAACAGGGAAGGAATGAAACAGCAGTTGGATGTTTTTGAAGTTGTATGAACACGAGGGAAAAAACACACGTTTACATCAGTTAATATAAGCGGGTTTTTAAGCCAGTGTGAAAAAACCCTTAGTCTGCCTAGTTTCTTATGCTGCTCGTCTTGGTATGCATTTAAGCATTTTATTGTTTCTACAGAATACACAAGCCATCTCAGGGAGTGAGGGCAGGGTGTAGATCTTTCAAATGAAACATAATTTTCTCATCTAGAGGATTTCAGTGCTCAGGATAACACAAATTCATGCCTTGTAATAAAAACAAACAAACCTGGGTAATGCTTTCTATAGCCAGGCTGAAATAGCTATTTTATCTCGTTTGCCACACCAGCATTGACAAAACTGAGCTCCATAAAAATCAGTTTTACTGTTGAATCCAGCAGCTCCCATATCCATCCTGAGCTTGTACAGATTATTCTTCCCTAAAGGGGAACTACAGAAATTTACCTCCCCCCCTCAAAAAAACCCCATGCCAGAGTGAAGCAGAAGAGTGAGTTAGTTTGCTTCGTATTTTAAACAGTGCAACACAGCAATCTGGAAAAGTGTGGTTTCATATATATGCATTGCTTTAAGTATTAAACATTTATTTAAAATTGTTGCTACAAAAGAAGCAAAATGGAATATTGGCAAAATTTCAGAATGATGATGAGAAAACTAATGAGGAAAGCCAAATGTCTGAATTTTGTGACAGAGAATGGGCGAGGGGGGGATCAAAATAATTTTTTTTTCTTTTCTTTCAGGTACAATTGCTGCCTGCAAGTTTGAGTGAAATTAATAGCTTGATCTTTAAGACATGTGATAGTAGGCGATCCTGAGACAATGTACTGCTTACTTCAGTGTGAGATTTCTGTAGCTGCAACTTATGATGGGTCTAAGATGACATGTTTGCACAGGAGTTTACCTAGGATTCTAGTTTGATTACCAAACCAAAAGGGCAGGGAGCATCCTGGGTGGAAGAGTTGCCATGTCATCTTGGGTTTTTGCATAGAAGCGCACCCTTCCTCCCCTTCTGGCACATGTAACCCTTAACTAATACTAGTCCCCTGTGTACATCCAAGAAAAGAGGCAGTTAAAGCTATCAAGAATCATATAAACAATGTGTGTGCATAGTGTTGATCCAGCAGAAAATTTCTCCTGATGGAAGGAGGAGTGAGGTTTCCAATACACATGACAGCTCTTTCACTCCCCTGTCATGATGGGCTGCAGTCACACAAATGAAATAATCCACTTTCAGTGCACTTTCCAACTGGATTTTACTGTGTGAACTGGCAAAATCCAGTTGGAAAGTGCATTGAAAATGGATTATTTTGTGTGTGTGTGACTGCGTTCCTGTGGGATCCCATGTTCACTAGGAGCAGCACTGGGGAGGGAAAATTGGGTTGCAGTGGGAATAGGGATAAACAGTGAGGTGCTTTGCTACCGTAAGTTGCTTTGATCACAAGAGATTCTGCCTTGGGGGTAGGGCTACCAAATTTGGGTTGGGAAATCCCTGGAGATCTGGGGATGGCTCCTGTGGAGGGTGGAATCTGAGGGGGAGAGAGAGCTCCGTGCAGACATGATGCCATCACAGAGTTTGACCTCTGAAACTGCCATTTCTTTCAGGGGAACTGATCTCTTATCACCTGGAGATCTGTTGCAATTCTGGGAGAAGAAGAAAAGATTGGATTTATACTTTGCCCTTCACTCGGAGTGTAAGAGTGGCTTACAAACTCCTTCCCCTTCCCACAACAGACACCCTGTGAGGTAGGTGGGGCTGAGAGAGCTCTGACAGAAAGTGCTCTTTCAAGGAAAGCTCTGACAGAACTATGGCTCACCCACGGTCATCCAGCAGCTGCAAGTGGAGGAGAAGGGAATCAAACCCAGTTCTCCTAGATTAGAGTCCACATGCTTATCCACTACACCAAACTGGCTCTCAAGGAAATCAAGAAAAAATTGAATAAAACAGAGGATCATAGAAAGAAGAATTTTATGTAATGAAAATAGTAAGGCTGACAGATAAAATAGAATGAAGTGGCTTAAAAAGATTTGGGAAATTAAAAAAGTTAATCTAAGGATTAACTTTTACACATCTGTCTCCTATTTCGAGATATTTATTGTTTTACTGTTTCCCCCCAATTAAATCCAAATAAATGGTGACCATATGAATTTAGCTTATTACTGTTTAGTCTTTGCATATGTTAAAAAATCTGCATTAAGTTATATGTTAATTTGCTGTTCACCTATGTCGAGGTATCTGCCTATATATATGAACTGTTAACTTCCATTTCAATATATCTGAGGAAGTGTACATGCACACAAATGGTCATACCTTGAATAACCCTTTGTTGGTCTTAAAGGTACCACTGGACTCAAAATTTGTTCTAACTTAATTTAAGTAAGTCCTATATAATTGGATGATTTGGAATGTAAAGGTCACAGTTTATGTTATATGCTTGTATGTATATAAATTGAAATTGAAAAATTAAAAATAATAATTAAAAAAGAACACAAATTTATGCCATAGTGTATGGAGATGGTGTTTTAGTAATCCAGTGGGAATTAGAACTCCTTATATTTTCATTCTTACTTGGCTTGTGAGCACTGTGAATTTGGGAAAGTCCAGCAGAACTGGGGCCAGAAACTGCGTGAACAATTAATGAGGTCAGGACACTGGTGCTGCTAGGAAATTTTAGACTCTGGAATTAATGGCCTTATCCATCCCTACTTTAGATGATAAAGTGCACTTCAAATGTGAAGATACAGCATTCTTTTAGGCCCTTCCTGGTGAGCCTAATGAGTCAGAGCCCCTGGGCTGCTGCCTCCAAGTCCAGCCCTGATGGCACCACTGGATCAGAACTATGGATTATGCTCATTGAACCAAGTTTTCCCAACAACGAGTGGCGTTGATAGCCTTAGCAGACTTGTTTTGGAGAGGGTCTTTCCTTGCACTTTCTCAAAAATGGCAAGATTTAAAGACATTCCATCGATAGGAAGAAGCAGAGGATTTTAGGAAATCTTTTGGTGAAAATCTCCTGCTGCTTTAAAAGATGCTACAAAGTCAGGAAACAGGAGTAAAAGCAAGAACGGCACAAGTGGTGGGATGTTTACAGATGCATCAATCAAGAGGTGCTTTGATTCCCTAACATGATTCAAATCAGGAACTCAGTATCTGATACCACTCCATCGCATGCAAGTCTAATAAAAATTTGGCTCCTGCATATATCTTTAAAACTATGAAAGAGGAGCTGTGCTAGAGAAGTTGATTAATAAGCACCCTTGCTCAGGCAGCCTAGAACATCTGTGCATTACCCTCATCTATTAAATTATACCAATCTGTATTTTAATAAGTAAAAGATACCTCTGCTGCCATCCATCAAAATAAACTCAGGAAATACTTAATATTATCATCATTTTTCTTGCTTGAACACAACTTATGAAATATGAATCCAATATGGAGAATGCCATGCTTGCTGTTATGATCAAATATGTTTGTACAGGTGCGCCAAATACTCCGCTTTCATTTCACTTTCAAACTGTTGAAAATATAAACCACGTTTTATATTTCTTAGGTAGGCAATATTGCCTTTCTCTCCCCCCACCCCCGTCCCTGCTTTCCCACATGGCACCCATTATTATTGAGTTATTACCACATCTTCTTTCAAACAGGTTCTACAAGTTGCTTGGTAATGAAAATACAGATTTATGTAACAAATAGTACTGAAAAACATTTATGGCACTCTTTAAAGGTGATGGGGTTGGAGCATTAATAATACTAAAGTGTATGCTAATATTATCCAATAAGGTGTGTACATTGCATTAGGTCGGCTTCAGGTTTTTACCATCTTCCAGTTTTTAGGCACTGAAGAATGGTTGATTTGACACACAATGGGATATTGCACATGTACTGCAGTGTTTTTTAATTTTTCTGTGACACAGAATTGTTGGATTCATCCCACTAAAAGAAAAAATGTCTATGAGGACTTCTGTGAGGCACCCCTTAACATGTGGGGTTCCCCAAGGGGCAATCCTCTCCCCAATGTTATTTAACATCTATTCTATATGCACCCCCTCACTCAACTGGTGTGGAGTTTCTGGTTGAGATGTCATCAGTACGCTGATGACACCCAGCTGTATCTGTTAATGGGTGGCTGCCCAGACATCACCCTGCATAATCTGGTTGAGGGTCTAGAGACCATGGTGGGATGGTTGAAGAGAAGCCGATTGAAACTGAATCCAACTAAGATGGTGGTTCCGTGGCTGGGGGGGACAGAGTCAGGGCTTGGGGATCAATTTCCCACCCTTGATGGTGCGCCATTAACACTAGTGCAGACAGTCAGGAGTTTGGGCATGGTCCTGGATACCTCCTTATCTATGGAGGTCCAGGTCACAAATGTTGCCAATATGGTGTTCTTCGATCTGCACCAAGTGTCTCACCCTGACCTGGCTCCAGTTATCCATGCAACAGTTAACTCCAGTTTGGACTACTATAACTCACTTTACACTGGCCTCCCTTTGAGACTGATCCAGAAATGCCAACTTATCCATAATGCAGCAGCATGGGTCCTGACGGGAACGCCATCGACGGCACATTTGACCTGTGCTGCGTCAGCTGCACTGGCTTCCAGTGGAGTACCGAGTCAGGTTCAAGGTTTTGGTACTGACCTTTAAGGCCTTGAGCAGTTTGGGACTTAGGTACCTTTGGGGCCACCTCCTCCAATATGTCCACCGAAGAGTGTTACACTCCGCTGAGAAGAATTTACTGGTAGTCCCCGGCCCAAAAGACATCCAGCTGCCCTCAATCAGGGCCTGAGCCTTTTCACCCCTGGACCCTGCCTAGTGGAACTCTCTGTCAAATAAGATCCATGCCCTGTGGGACCTGATGCAATTCCATGGGGCGTGTAAGTCAGAGATGTCCCACCAGGCCTTTGGTTGAGGGCAGCAATAGGTACCATCTTGGCTGGCACTCCCTCTCCTCCTCCCATCCACCTCCTCCTTCCCTTGCCAGTTCGGTTCCAGTGTTTACAGGAAGTGGTGATACAGTTGAGAACCGGACAACGCCTTCTGTGAATTGTTTTATTTACATCATTGTACTATTTTATCTTGCTGTATTTATTGTGGTATATTTTAGTACTGTTATTCATTGCTCAGAGCTATGAATATTTAGGGACAGAGCGATTCACAAATCAAAATTACAAATAAACAAACAAACTTCTGGCATAAATGCAGATAGCACGGATTTTCCTACCCTATTTGATACTTATCAGCTATGTACTTAGGCCCTGTTAATGAAATCACCTGAAACCAGTGGTTAAGCTTCTCCTGGGTTGTACCATTTCAGGCTGGAGCTGAGGGGCAAGTTTATCTGTTTGAACATTGGCACAGAAAACATGTCTAGGGCTGCGGTCATACAGAGGGGGGAAGAGGCGGGCAGGAAGCGAGGCTGTTTGCCCTGTCTGCAATGATGCGCGTTTGCGCGATCAAACTTCCCGCCGCACATCCGCAGTTCCCCATACTACTGAGTTATCAGCAGTAGCTTTTTTCCACGCTACTGCCACACACAACGACGCCCCGCCGATGACTCCGGGATGCCAGACAGATGTGTCTGTCTGATCACGTCCCTTTAATCCGCAGGGGAATCGCATGGCTGCCGTTGCTTCCGGTACGTATGATCGCACCCTAGATGTAGTTCCCTTTTCCTTTTTTTCTTAGTAGTTTCAGTAGTATATACAAAAATCAATAAAAAATCCCCTTTGGGGGGCCAAAAAAAAAAAAGAAAGAAAAAAGAAACATGTCTTATCTCAGGCCTTATAGCTTTGTCCCATCCTTAACCTCCAAGGAACTCAGGAAGATATTGTATATGGTTTTCTCCTCTTCTGTTGTATCCTCCAAACCATGGCCGAAGGTCACCCTTGGCCCAAGTTATCACACAGAAAGCAGCATTTTATTTATTTATTCAATTTGTACCCTCCCCTCTCCACCGGAGCAGGCTCAGGGTGGCTCAGATAAAAGTCAAACACAAAAAAAATAACAAATATAAAACAGTCATAAAAATCCAAACAATCATAAAGTGCTAGTAACAACAAAACTAATAATAATAGTATTGCATAGAGATGGCAGAACAATTGTGTTGGAATATTCAAGTGGGATCCAGTCTGTGTTGATGAGCAGCTCATCTCCTTCTATTTCTGCAGCAAGCACAGGCTGCTGATGGTAGTCCAGGGGAATGGGGCCTTATCAGAGTTCAGTGGTTAGATGTGGCTCCTTGATTGAAGGCCTGGTAGAAGAGCTCCATCTTTCAGGTCCTGCAGAACTGTAAAAGGACCCGCAGGGAGCTCTCCACCAGTATGGAGCCATGACTGAGGAGGCCCTGGCCCTGGTTGTAGCCAGCCTGGCATCTTTGGGACCCGGGAGGGCCAGTTGATTTTGAGACCCTGAATACAGTGCTCTCTGGGGAACATATAGGGAAGGGTGGTCCCTCAGGTTTGCAGGCCCCTGACCATAAAGGGCTTTCAAGATATGTCATAGAAAACCTCAGGAGAAAATTTGTTCAGTACTACAGCCCGTGCTTCACATGCAGATGGGTCCAAAAATTGATTCCTGGTATCTCCAGTTAAATGGTCTTTGATAGTTGACATGGAGAAAGTGTTATCTTGGCCTAAGACTGCAGAGAGCTAATGTCAGGAACAACAGAGAGTATGAGCTGGACTGAGTAATGGTCTCATGACAAGACAGCTTCATATGTTCAGCCATTCTGACTCCCCTACAATTTCCTATGCCTGGAGAATTTTCAGGTGGAATGGGGTAACACTGAAGCAGGCAACCCCCACCTGTGCCCTGAAGTCCAGGAAAAGGCATACTGTTTGATTCTGATGATTGTACAAATTGCTCCTCGGGGTCATTTAAAAATCTAGCAACTGAGAAAATATTCCTATATAATTTGGGGTTAATAGTGTTACAGCTAGAAACCAGAAGCAGAAGAAAAACAATATAAATGCCACATGATAGTATATAGTTTAATCTAACTGTAAGCTTCTAGGCAGCCATCAAATTGTTACATAAAACATTTCCATTCTAAATAATTACAGCTTAATTATTTTCTTTAAAGTACTATTATACTCATTTAAGGAGAAACTCAGGGAACAAACACTTTAAGCAAAATAGCCTGCAGTAGTCATACCAGGTGGGTGGACTTTTGATTCTTGGATGTCAAGCACAATGGCTGGTGTATGCGCATGCCTGGATTTCTCATCTGATCTTGCATATGTAACATTTTAAGATTCTGAAAAGTACTACATTTGAATTAATGCCAGATGACACAAGAGGAAGTTACAGCAACTAACTTGTGATACCTCATTCATATGTGCAAGTCACAACTAGATGCTACAGTCATCACTTATGTGTGAACACGTGACAAATGTAGAAATCCTGGCTTTTGGTCATGATAACAATGAATTTTTAAAAAGCTAATACCGACCAGAAGCCATTTTGTGTTGCAGCAGTGAAAGCTAGACTTGATAGATGCTCCCAAGCCAATTAGTCCTGTCCCAGCAGTTGTCACAGTGGGCAGCCCTGAAAGTCTACCAGGGCAGTCTTAAACAGAATTACACCCTTCTAAATCCATTGAAGTCAATGGGCTTAGAGGTGTAACTCTGTTTAGGATTGTGCTGCCAGTCAACCCAGTTTGGTGTAATGGTTAAGAGCAGTGGACTCTGATCTGGAGAAACAGGTTTGATTCACCACTTCTCCACATGCAGCTGCTGGGTGACCTTGGGTCAGTCAAAGTTCTCTGACAGCTGTTGTCTCAAGAGCAGTTCTCAAAGAGCTCTCTCAGCCCCACCTACCTCACAGGGTATCTGTCATGGGGAGAGGAAGGGAAGCTGCTCTGAGACTCTGAGTGAAAGGTGGGGTTTAAATCCAATCTCTTCTTTTTATCTTACAATATTAGTAGTCAGGGCTTTTTTTTGTAGAAAAAGCCCAGCAGGAACTCATTAGCATAACAGGCCACACCCAACAGCAGAGACTCATTAGTATATTAGCCCATGCCCCTGACAGCACAGCTCATTAGAATATTAGGCCACACCCCCATGTTACCAGAAGTGTGGTCATCCAGCCACACCCACCTTTTGCTTCTTATTCCGTTCACCTTGTTTCTTGTCAAAACCCAGGGCTTTTTTTGAAGCAGGAACTGCTTTGCATGTTAGGCCACACACCCCAAATGTGGCCACTCCTAAGTTTCTGCTGTTGGGTGTGGCCTATTATGCTAATGAGTTCCTGCTGGGCGTGGATAACGTGGGAGCCAGCCGGAACTCCGTTCCTGTGTGTTCCTGCCCAAAAATAGCCCTGTTAGTAGTATTCTATCCAGTAAGCTGAGAAAGAATTGTTGCACTCTTTTTCTTACTAGTAGAAGGAAAAACAAAAGCTCAGTAATTCAGAACATGGAACTTGAAACACAGTGGTCTTAATAAGAACTGTACACCAAGACTGTCATTGCTGCTGAAGTGAACAGTCATTAAGCACTTGAAATGAATGTCATTTTGACATGTTGGAGTTACAATAACATTCCTGGAGCTTTAAATATATGATTCAGGAATCTGCCTTAGCTGAGCTGCTGAGTTTGTATGATCAGTGTATGAGGTGAGATATCTGTGATTGGTTGCCCATGCTTGGAACCACAAATCCATGGATTATAGTTTTTATAACTTCTTTCTTTCTAGATAAGAAATGTGTGGTCACAAATCCTTATGTTTTGTCCACTGGTATTCTATTAAGATGTTATGCTCACATTTGTGTTGCTAGGTACTGATATAGTGACTCAGTGACAAAACCTTGTGGTACCTTCAAAGATTATCAAATTGATTTGGCATAAGTTTTTGTGGGCCAAAGGCCAGTTTGTTTGCCTAAGTCCATCAAGTGTTACATTCAGTTAGCAGGCAGACAGGCAGGCAGATACATGTACATATAAGAGGAACCAGTGGAGGAGAATTTCAGCCTTTCTGAACATTCAATAATAGATGTAAACACTGTAGTACTTGAGTAGAAGTGTTTCTAAGGGAGATTCCATTGAGAAGTTCTTGTGTTGCAGTGTATTTGATACTATTTTTATGATTTTATGGGTTTTTGGTTTTATGATTGTTTATAATTGTTATTCAGGGCTCTTTTTGTAGCAGGGCTCTTTTTGTAGCAGGGACTCCTTTGCATATTAGGCAACACACCCCTAATGAGCCAATCCTCCAGGAGCTTACAGAGCTTTTCTTACAGGGGCTACTGTAAGCT
This sequence comes from Gekko gecko, assembly GCA_029375565.1. Classification (NCBI taxonomy): domain Eukaryota; kingdom Metazoa; phylum Chordata; class Lepidosauria; order Squamata; family Gekkonidae; genus Gekko; species Gekko gecko. Next base: position 293,129,334 of record JAPDNY010000001.1, on the reverse strand, counting down.
CTTGGAGGATTGGCTACATTAGGGGTGTGTCACCTAATATGCAAAGGAGTTCCTGCTACAAAAAGAGCCCTGTTGTTATTTATGTCTTTTAATCTTTTATGTAAGCCACCCTGAGCCTGCTCCGGTGTGGAGGGTGGGGTATAAATTAGGTAGGTAGGTAGGTAGACAGACAGACAGACAGACAGACAGACAGACAGACAGACAGACAGATAGACAGACAGACAGACAGATAGATAGATAGATAGATAGATAGATAGATAGATAGACAGACAGACAGACAGACAGACAGACAGACAGACAGACAGACAGACAGACAGATAGATAGATACCAGACTTATTCACAGTGGAGACTGGCACTGGAGCAAAATATAAAAACCAATTGCCCCTCTTTTCAGATTTATGCACACCATTCAGGTTCATCCTCTTTTGCTACCTGAGAGGTGATGGCCTGGAGGTCCTCACTACTGGGAACCCCCATTATAGTTATGTACACCTGAGTGTGGCCCTAGAGATGCTAGAAGAAGCCTGAATTAAAGTAATATCAAAGGGCAATGAGTCATGTTAAAGGAGGAAAGGAATTCAGGGCCACTCTATCAATCTGATGCATAAACCCATCCTAAGGCCGAGGACAGACTGGCAATTTGCCCCGGTAGCCAGTCGTGGCAAAAAAAACCCGGATTAAACTATACCGGGTTTTCCCGTCCACACAGCGGGGGCCGCTGCCGGAAGATACGGGACGGAGGCGCGCGGGAGCGTTCAGACTGCCGCGCCGGAGGTGTGCTATATTCGCCGTTTCCCCATTAATTCGGCTGTGGGTGTAAATGCGCATAAACACATTTTGCTGATTTTTTTTTTTGTCCTGCAATGCCGGCACCACATTGGGCAGTGGAGCGGAGTGCAGCCAATCACAGTGCTGCTGCCTCGTGCCCAACGCGGCTTCCACCCGGCTTTTCGCCTGCGCGTTCAGACTCCCCGGAAGCGGAGAAACGCGTGACGAACGCAGGCTTTTGGATTTGCGACAGCTTTTATCAGGTGTTTTTTTAATCCGGCAGTGAAGCGCAACAGCACCGGTAGGCTACGGGTGGGGGACACCAGGCAGATGTGCCTGTGTGAACATCCCATTTAATCCGATATTGAGTCGTTGTCAGCCCGGGTCCCTTCCCGGGGCAAATTGCCAGTCTGTCCTCGGCCTAAGAGGGATTCAATGGAGGGCCATTTCCCCCAAGGATCCCAGAGCTTCTTCCCAAATAATCTGTTCATAATCAGTGACCCAGATTTCCAAAACAATAAGCAACAGGCTGATCCCAGCAATGTCTGTCCTGTCTAAACAACCGGACAAGAAGAGTCCAGCATTTCCCCAATCATGGCAGGTACTTGGCCCATCGAGAAACATATCTGACTTCCAGATCTCTTCAAGGGAACATTTTTTTTGACTCTCCAAATGTGAAAGGAGAAAACTCCCCTGCACAATAGAGAAAGAGGTTTCACATCTTTGCACACTCCCCTGAGATACTGCATTTCTATTATTTTCAACATTCCAATGCCAACGACCCCTTCCCCTCCTCAACGCAGGCTAAAAGGTATAAAAGGTCCCTGCTAAACTCTGAATTATGTAGCTGGTTTTGGACTCAGCCTTATGGTTGGCCCTTTGTGCCTCCTGTCCCAACTTCCAGTTTCATGGACCTGACTCTGTACTTCCTTCAGCCTGGTCAGTTTCACCTCCCAATGCAGCTTCTTCAGTCCTTTCCACACTTGGATCTCATCTCTGGTTTTATCAGAGTTCAACTTGCGACACGGTATCTTGCATTTATCCCTGGTTACAACAACATCCATTTGTCCCAGGACTAGTGTGGAGCAAAACTGGGGTGAACTCAATGGAAACAAAATGGAAATAAAAAATACCCTGAGATAATTACAGGAGTGAACTCGAGTGTAGTGTAGAATGTAAGTTCAGGAACCAGGATTTAAGGTCTAATGCAGAAAGGACCTTCCCCACTGAGGACAAACCCCCTCCCCACTTCCCCTGCCTCCCTTCAAGACAAGCTCTTATTGTCTTTTTCATAGGTTTAATTCCCCTATAGGTAGCCAGTTGTTTCTTGGGAAAGGTTTGGTGCTGTATTGTATTGCATTTACTATATTGCATTTAATTGTCATTACTGTTCTTTCTTACCATATAAATTAATTTAGTCCCTTTTTCTGTTTGTAAAATGAAAGTCCTGTTTAAGAGTCCCCCTCCCTTTTTTCCTGAGTGTTGATTTGAATTTGGACCATGGTATACGTAGGCTAACAATCTCAAGTATATAGGTGCCCCAAATACATGCATTTGTTCCATGCATGCAGGGGTGTGCCTTTGCACATTACTGCCCTGACACGTGTATACTGATTTGGGTAGTAGAGTGTTCCTCTCTGATTGGATTATATACTCTTTTGTCTGGATTCTGTTCTCTGCAGTGCTTCCCAGTGTTGTGTATCACAGTGTTGTGTAGGAGGACAGCCCTAGGAAAGTGGTCCTTCTGGTGCAGGGGTGGCCAAACTGTGGCTTGGGAGCCACATGTGGCTCTTTCACACATATTGTATGGCTCCCGCTACAGTGGCTGGGAAGGGAAGCAAAGGGAAGGCATGCCTCCCTAATTGTGCTTCCTTTCCCCAGCCAGTGCAGAGACAAAAAGCAACTTGAACTTTAAATGCATTCTCAAAGCCTCCCCCCCCCTTCCAGCCAGCTTGGAGAGGGCATTTGTCTTTTTCAGTCCCTTCTCCAAGCCCAGCTAGCCAGCAGGGGAGCGAGGGGGCTTGGAGGACACTTTTAGCATTAAAGTTGGTTTCTTTCCACCTCTCCCTCCCTCCCCATGTATTTGCTTTCTTTCCACTTTCTTTCTTTCCACCTTTCTTTCTCTCTCTCTTTCTTCCCTCCCTCCCATCTAAAGTTATCAATTTATTATTAATAAAAGCAAAATTGCATATCTTTCAATAAAAACATGTGTATAATATTTGTTCATGTCTTGCGGCTCTCAAACATCTGACTTTATTCTATGTGGCTTTTACGTTAAGCAAGTTTGGCCACCCCTGTTCTGGGGAAGATGTGGGGAAATGTTGTCTGTCTCTGCACATCTGCAGAATGACATTCTGACAAGAGCTGTCCTTGAAAGAGCTTCATTTGCTAAATTTCTTCTGGAATTGTAGCTGGCAAATATACAAAAAGCCTGTCAAAATAGAAAGTTGGAATGGAGCAGAAAGCAGTAGCAATGCAGCAGAGTAACACCATTTTACATTAGCTAGAAATCTGATAATGAGACTGTAAAAGAGATCAAGGCAGGTTTCTGACAGAACTCATGTAACCAAAATTAACTGGAACACCTTCACTGATATCCATTTTCACTTTGTAGCCATGGTGTGATCCTTTGTACACAAGGCTTGCATTTATTCCAAGATCTGTTTCTCCAAGCATCGTATTATCTGTAAGTTATGGAACTCCCCCAATTCATTTTTTTTTCTTGTGCTCTCAAGAAAGCTTTTCCGTTGGTGTCAACAACTTCAAAACTGGGCCCAGCTCAACAGCAAAGAGGAAAGCATCAAAAATGTTGCGCTAACACGCCATAAAAAAGTCATATTTGAAAAGTAACCGCAATTTGTTTTATAAACAACTTGAACTGAGGAGTGCGGAACCATTTCAAGGGTTATTTTCTTTCTCCTCCAGGAAGGAGAAAAACAACCTTCATCAAAGCACTCATTCGATACAGGTGCAACCAAATTTAAATTGCTGCCCTGCCAAAATTCCAGCTGGAGTGATGTCAGCCCTATTAATGGGAACTTGGAAAACAGCTGATGAGAGGAAGGAGGACAGAAAAGGCACACACGGGAAGTACAGGATCCAAGGAGTGTGAAATAAAGCCATTGCTTGGTGCCTGCTGAAATAGCAGGGCACCCTCTATTTGCCAGGAACATGGCATCTGAAATGGAAATTCCAGAAAGCTCCAGTCAGTGTGGTTTTCTCAAGACAGTGACAGATCCATTCACCAAAGAAAGTGCAAGGGACAGTTCAGGTAATTTTCACTGTAGGTGATTTCAGCTTATGTAGGTGATTTTCTAAAAAGGTTTCTAAAAAACAAAGGCTCCAGTGGACACCAGCTAAAACCATTTCAGACTGAGTTCAGACTGGCAATTTGCCCCACTATAGCCACTTTTCAGCCTTGTTTCCCAAGCAGATTAAAGGAGGCGTTCACACAGGCACATCTGCCTGGCGTTCCCCACCTGTAGGCAACCCGTGCTGTTCCGCTTTGATCCTGCGTTAAAGAGATATCTGTTACAAGTGGTAGCAAATCCTGGAGAGTGCCTTTATCCCATGTCAGTCCGCTTCCCGGAAGTGTGAACGCTCAGCCGAAAAGCCGGGAGCAACCTGCGTTGCTCCCAGTGCATATGATTGGCACATATGATGGGCTGTGCTCCACTCTACCGAATAAGGCACATATGATTGGCTGTGCTCCACTCTACCACCCAATGCACAATGGGATCCTCCCCAAATCGGATGGATGCCTATGTATGTATGGGCGCATGGGCGCATGAGCGGTCATGCGCCCATGCACCCATGTGCCCATACAAGCATAGGTATCCAGCTGATTTACCAGGGAAAAGCTGTTTACAGCCACACCGCCGGGCCAGCAGTCTGAACACTCCCATGTGCCTCCTCCCAGTATGCTCCTGCATCTGTCCGCCCCGTGTGACTGGGAAAACCTGGAACACTTTATTCCAGGGCTTTTTTGCCACGACTGGGTCCTGCTGCAAACTGCCAGTCTGAATTCAGCCTCAGTGTAAGCCAATGATAACAGGGCGATTTTAAAATTAGAACAGTGCCTCTGCACAATCATTTGCGCTATCATAGTAGGAGAGGATTCCCCTAGGCTTTGAAGCAATGGTGCTCAAAAAACCTTTCTCTCTATCAATATTCTATCACAATGGTTCTTGAACATTTTGAAGTGGCATCCACTTCAGAAGTGGCTTTGCTTTTCCCTTCCCTTCCCACAAAGTACCGCCATGTTACTTTCCACATTCCCAACATAAAGCATAGCAACCTTACATCAGTTAACACTGTATCATATCACCTTTCCCACTGGAAGAAGAGCGAAGAGGGGCCTAATTTAACCTCCCAAAAGGCCATGCCAGTGATTGTGGGATCCAAATGGACCAAAGCCCACAGGGCAGTAATTACAGTGAGAAAGAGAATTCAAGGAGACTGAGTCCAAAACCAGTAGGATTCAACACTATATTTTTGTGTTTCATGTTGATAAGAAGCATTAGTGAACAATAGGCTGTATTCCATGGCCATTTTACTCATTATGCTGAGGCAAACCAAATTTGTCAGTGAGCCTCCCAGATCCTCCTCTCCTAACCACCCTGTTCAGTTTCTTTCTGTAGGTGGGCTAGGTCTCCTGCTAGAGTGGAAGATCTTTCAGCATCAGCCCCTTTTCCCCTCTGCTGTTTCACAGGAGGTGGAGGAAACTTTGAGGAAGCTCGCCAGCTCAACCATAGAGTTTGGGGCAAATCCTAGAGTATTATCCTAACAGGATGCTGTCACTTTTGGGTTTATACTGGAGGTGATGTGGCATGTTGGCATGATGCTGGTGCAACTATCCCAGACCCTGCCACATATCATGGCTGATTGCTAATTGGAGCTGACAACCCTAGCCTTCCTCCTAGTGTCATGACCCACCCACAAGAGAGACACATCTCTTTCGGATGCTGGCCCACAGTTTCAGAGCCACTGGTCTATGGCATGCGTTATTCAAGACATCTGTTCATATGACAGTAACCTTCTCTTCTTTACTGACCAATGAATTAAGAGTATAAAGGGGTGTCAGACTGTTGAACAAACATAGCCCCAGTAACACTCACTGGAAAGTGACTTGTTTATTGAAAGATGTGCATGATTCAAGCTCTGACCATCTGTGTCAGAACTAATTCAAATCAGTGCCAAACCCATGTTATACATGATTCAAGTAAGCCCCCCCCAGGTCCCGTCCAATCATTCCGTGCATCCATCCTACCTAGCGAAAGCGCACACCTAAACTCTCCCCCCCCACCTGCCAACAGTCACTAATTTATCGATAACAAGCAAGCAAGCTGGGAGGCCAAGATGACATCCAAGGTCAGCGTAGATCTTCCTAGAAGGGAGGCATTCTTATGAATAGTTACCCAGTGCCTAAGTAAAGCCCTTTCCCACACCTACCCACCTACATACACACACATACACACACTCTACCCCCAGTAACAGAAAGCATAGACAATACATGACAAAAGAGGTTCCAGGTTTGACAAGGGGGAGGGAATCTCCCTATTTGAATGCCTGTTATACTCTCTATCATTCCATTCTTTTTATATAGGTTTTTATGCTATTCACTCCTAAATCACTTCTACCTGCACATACATCCCCACACCTCAATGGACTTGTATAACATGGAAAGGGGACAGAGAGCACTACAAAGAGCAAAATACAAGGCAAACCACTAAGAAATATCAAGAAAAAAACAATGTTGTTTTCAATTATTGTGGCTTAGATCAGTGGAAGGGGTCTCCATTAGCAGAATGGGACTGTAATGTGCTATCTCCCTCACCCAGAGTTGCTGCCCTCTACACCTTTTATCATACAGGTACTTGGGTGTGTGGTGTGTATTTCTTTCCCTGAGACCATAAAATATCCAGCCTACAGGATTAAACAAACTAGGAGTTAAGTTTTATTTATGGTTTGAATATAACATTAGAGAAAAATCAGGCAGAGGTTACAAAGTTTCTTTTCAGTTGAACTTTTGAACTACTTCTCTATTCAGGCACTTGGGATTCTTCACTACAAGTTGACCTTTTTTAGTAAGTGAAGTTGCCCTTCTCCACACAGCTTCACTCAGCCAGTCTCACTCCCAACTGAATTAACAGCTGTTTTCAACTATCCCTCTCATTGGTCACTGTTAGGGAGAGGTGGAACCTAACCTGTCTATCACAGGGACTTTCGTGCTTCTACTATCCTGCTGTACCCCAAAGTATTCCCCAGAATACTGCTCCTAGAGGACAGGATCCCCTGGAAAAGCATGAAGAGAGAATCTGCAGGGAAGGAGAGATTCAGCAAAACTCTGTTAGTAGAAATCTACAGCTGGATATAAGAAGGTTTGAAAGTTCTGGTCCCTTCCTGACAAAGGTTATGAGTTAGGGCACAAAAAAGGTTTTGGTGGGGTTTTTTTCTGGATACTTTTAAAGGTTTTCCTCCTTTTTCATTATATTGAGATGCTCAAATATGGATTGGCCCTTGGATTCAGGAATGTAGCTAACTGAAAGGCACACTAACTATATGTTATATTAATTTCCAGGCATGTATGGGCCTGATTCAGGTCAGGACTGCAGTGTGTACTGTTCTCCCAATCTGAAATTACCCCAGGGAAACTTTCATGCACCGCATCATGGAAATATCAGGGAGATGATGCCATTTAGATACCATCTCACCACATGCCATGGTCCTGATGTGAATCAGCCCATGCATGCCTTAGCATCTGATCATGTGGACTCAGGAAAGATAAGAAGAAAACACAATATGTCATTAGATCCACAGGCTCAGTGCTCCCCCTAGGCTTAATTTCCAGCCCCAATAGGATAGTTAGTCATTGTTTTGCCCTTCAGTTTGTAGGGAGCAGATGACTGGATTATTCCAAAAGAGGAAAAGGCAAGGAGCACCAGTCTACTGAAAAAGTAACAACGAGGTGCTAAAAAACCTGATTCTATCACTGAAGCATTCCAAGTGCCCTTGCCTAATCCATTTTGAGTGTTTTATGCCCTGCCTTATCCATTTGGGGTATTATGTATCATTTGATTTGTAGTTTGGAGATTTGGGGAACAGCCAACAGTTAGTGACAGAGCATCTGCTTTGTGTGCAGAAGGTCCAGCATTTGATCTCCATCACCTCCAGTTATAAATGATCATGTAACAGGTTATGTGAAAGACTGCAGCCTGAGCCCCTAGGTAGCTGCTTATGATCGGAGTAGATGATACTGACCTAGAGAAGACCAGGGGTCTAACTCAGTAGAAGGCAGCTGCAAGTGTTCTTTGTGTAACCCTGTGGGTTTGGCCTCCTATTGAAGTTGGGAGGAAAGGTATTTTGTCCCTATGGGGAAGCTCTACAAGAGTGTGGAGAGAAAGGACATTCCTGTGAGGAAAAAAGGACTTCTGAGGGAAAGAGAGGGAATTCTGAGGAGAAGAAAAGGAGACAGAAGCCATCTGGGTCCGAGGGCAGAGGAGAGAATCACCTGAGAAGGAGCCTCAAGAGAGCTACAGCTGCCAGAGAGCTGCAGCAACACAAAAGCCTGAAGAACAGCAGCAGCACCATCGTCACAGCCAGCCAAGCCACAGCGGGCAGAGTGGGAGAGAGATTTTGAGGAGGCCTCAGAGAATGAGACTGTAAAAGACTCTAATCACTTCTTTGGTTCCAGCTTTAAGCCATGTTGTCTAAGTTTGTGTTTGGGTATGTGTGTCCTGCTTTGATTCCCCATCCCTTTTTGTTGAATTAAACCCTACTTCTGTTTTAGGTTCTACTTCTGTTTGGTTAACGGTGACCGGAAGGTCTGGGAATCACATCTGAATGTTTTTCCATTTTTTTGCCTACTGGCCATCCCTCCTGTTAGAAAGTGGAGGCCAGTGGGCTGGAGGCAACTGTGCTTTATGTGTCTCAACCCCCCCTCCCCATTAAGAAACCAAGGTTTCATAATTTCTTCTCTTAACTGGGGTTGGTGGGAGAAAGTGGGGTTACAATTGTTTTTAGTTTGCCTCTGATGAAGCGTGTTGAATGTCTGAAACCCATCAGGCATGATGCTGGGTGGTTTAAGCAATGAACAGAAGTTCCTAGTGGACCACATTGGTCCAAAGGAAACCCCCAAAGCAAAATTCATATGTTTTATTAAGTCCAACAAAAATAATAAAAGTAGTATGCAAGCTTTTGAGTTCTCAGGAACGCTTCCTCTGGCTGGATGTTACAGGACATCATTTTGAGGCCATCAAGAAATTTGTGTTTTTCTTTATTAATTGCAATCATTATGAAAATGAGGTGTTTAATAATTATCATAATTAATACAAAAATGAAAAAAAATCCAAATCTAAACAATCACTGAATAAAAACCACATAGTTTTCTGTCATTTTTTTCTGTTTCTTTTGTTACTGTAGTCTCTGTCTCTTAGAGTCTGTTGTTCTTCCTTTACAAGTCAATGTTTTCCTAATAAGGGCACAGAGAGAGCAGTGTTCCTTAGAAGAGGCTCTGGGCTTTCTTGATTGACTTCAGGATACTGGGATTGCATACATATGTGAGTTATTCTAATACTGAATGTTATGGGGTAGAACTTTGAATAAGATGTAAACTGATGTCACATACTGAAGTTCACCAGCCAATGATCTGTTTCACTTCCCCCCACTTCAGCTGGGAGCCATTTCAACCTAACAGCGGGGCAGGTGTGCCCATCCGTTGTTAGGTTGAAATGGCCTGAGCAGCTGAATTGAACAGGGCAAAAGTCTGGAAAATGTTCGGGGAACACGAACCAGGTGAGGTTCGTGCTGAATTTTTGCTCATGAACCAGTTCATGCCCATCCCTACTCTCCGTGCTGAGTTCTCTGAATCTTTCTGAAGCATTTTTTGTTTTCATTTGTAACTTACATCTTTCTCCCCCTACCCCCTTCTAATTCTTCAGTTCTTTAAGCTGGCTGCAGTACCAAATTACCTCACAGTACTGCTTGTGTTACTGTTTGGAATTTTTCCTATCAATTTCCCCGTAGACTTTACTGTTAAAGATGGGCACTTTTCATTCCTTCAAAAAGGGGAGGCTGCTTGTTCTGTCTCTTTGAAATCTGGTAGTCTGGATGTCCTAGAGGTGTACTGTAATCCCTCCCCCCATTTTTATCCAATTTGGATGAGAAACCATGAAGTTACAGACCCACGGGGGTGGAATCTTCCATTGAAGTCACCGAAGACATAATAACGAAATAGAATTATGAAAATGAAAGAACAGCAATGAAAGAACAATAATGAAACAAGCCAATTTTAAAAATCCCTTTTGGAATCAATAATGAAAAGAAAGAAACCTCACAACCTCCCAAGCAGAAGTCTAGCTATTAGTCCTTGCATGTTGGAGAGTCAGACAGAACTGCGGAGTGCTGGAACATAGGACAGAGGTGGTATCAGGCACTCTTGGGAAGGAGACAACAAATAAACAATCACTTAAAAAAGAAGCATTTGAGATTAATTTCCACCTGAACAAGTGATCGATGCTAACACTGAAAATCTGACCTGCATTTATGGCTACCTGCAGATGTTAAATTAAGTTTCAGAACTATAATTTAGCCAATATCTTCTAGAATTCAGCTTGAACATATAAAATTAAAATATAATTATAAAATAATATACATACTCCCCCAAGCTTGGGTTCCACTTGACAAATAGTTTCTGGGTGCCTATTTCCTCCTTTTATTCCCCATTAAATGCTATTTACAAACTTAAAAGACTGAATGATAAACTTCATTGTAAATCCTTTCAAATGTGTGATTTGTAGAGGAACAGGTTTCACCCCCGACTCGATATTTAAGAAGTGAGCATGGCTGGAAAATTCATCCCACTGGCTTGGCACAACTCAAATTAAACGGCAAACAATGTTTACATTGAAAGAAAAAGCAGAAAGTGAGGCCCTGTGTGCCTAAAGCAATTAGAGCTAAGAGATGACACATGATTTATAGTGTCACACAACCCTGACCGTTTCCCAGATAAACAAAAAAAGGGCTCCTATTTGATTAATATACAATTTGGAATCACAGTTCTTGAAGTGATGGGCCTCCCAACAGAGGCACACTTGCTTTCTCCAAACTGAAAGCAGAAAAGTTGAAGGAAGGGCATGCTGAAAAGGAACAGGGTTACCCTATACGAATTCTCTTAAACATTGATGGATCCTTTGTAGTCCTACAAGATAGCTTTTGGAAATCACTGCCACCATACGTGGTAAAGGTCATTGGCATAGATGTAAAAGGGGGTTGAACTGAAGCAGGAAGGGCAGATTGGGAGGCACATAACAAGGGTTGCCATCCTCCAGGTGGTAGAAGCCGAAAATGAGAGATCATGGGAGGAAGTGGAATACCAAAAACAACATCCGTGACAAAAATAATGAAGAATCAATAAAGATAAGTTGCAAAAATGTTTACTGTAGTAATTCTGTGGGAAATTTTCCTCTATAATCACTCACACTACAGTAAATGTTTTCGCAACTAAAAAAGCGTGTGCGCGATTATAGAAGAAAATGTTCTACAGAATCACTACAGTAAACGTTTTTGCTACATCTGTATTTATTCTTTGTTATTTTTGTCATGGATGTTGTTTTTGATCCTCCAGGTGGTGGCTGGAGATGTCCTGAGATTAAAACTGATCTCCAGGTGATAAGAGATCAGTTCACCTGGAAAAAATGGCCACTTTGGAAGGCGGGCTCTGTAGTGATGTATAAGGTGATGCACGTTGGGGCAAAAAAAAAATCCCAATTGCAAGCATAGCCTAATGGGGTCCGAACTTGCTGAGACTGAGAGGGGAAAAGATCTTGGGGTCGTAGTGGATAGCTCAATGAAAGTATCAACCCAGTGTGCTGCAACACTGAAAAAAGACAAACTCTATGTTAGGGATTATTACAAAAGGGACTGAGAATAAAACGGCTACTATTGTAATGGCCCTGTATAGATCTATGGTGCAGCCTCATTTGGAATACTGTGTACAGTTCTGGTCACCATATCTCCAAATGGACACTGCAGAGCTGGAAAAAGTACAGAGGAGGGCAACTGAGACAATTTGGGGGTTGGAGCACCTTCCCTATGAAGAAAGGCTGAAGAGTGTTGGACTTTTCAGTTTAGAAAAGAGATGACTAAGGGGGGACATGAAGGAGGTTTATAAATCATGCATGGGAGAGAGTTGACAAAGAAATTTTCTCCCTCTCTTAAAATACTAGAACTCGAGGGCATCCAGTGGAACTGATGGACAGTAGGTTAAGGACAGACAAAAGACAATATTACTTTACACCGAGAGTGATTAAAATGTGGAATTCACTGCCAGTGGATGTAGGGATGGCTGCAGGAATACACAGTTTCAAAAGCGAATTAGATAGATGCATGGAGGATAAGTCTATCAGTGGCACTGGCTACTAGCCATGGTGACTGAGGGGACCTCATATTCAGAGGCACTAACCTCTGAATCCCAGAGCCAGGAAGCAGCATCAGAGGAAGGCTTTGGCCTCTATGCCTTGTTCTTGGGCATCCAGAGGAACTGGTTGGCCACTGTGTGAGATAGGATGCTGGACTAGATGGACCATTGGTCTGATCCAGCAGAGCTGCTCTTATGTTCTTATATATCATTTTATTGCATTTTTTAATTTGTGAACTACTTTGGGTCCTATTAGGGGGGAAGCAGCCAAAAATAAACTTGGATAGGTACTACAGTGCCAAGACCACGGCCATTCAGCCCAGAAAATCTACAAGAACTAATTGGATAGGTTTGTCATTAGCTATTAGCCATGATAGCCAAATAGGACCTCTGGGTTAAAAGCAGAATGTCTCTCCATTTCAGGTGCTGAGAAGTGTTCAGTGGGTAAAAAGCAGAGGCATCTTGTCTGTAGGCCCTGCTTGTAGGTTTTCCTGTGGTACCTTGCTGGCCATTGTTGGAAACGACATGGTGGTCTAGATGGACCATTCTGATCCATCATGGCTGCTATTATGCTCTTAGAAATTAAGAACATAAGAGAAGCCATGCTGGATCAGGCCAATGGCCAATCTAGTCCAACACTCAGTGTCACACAGTGGCCAAAACCCAGGTGCCATCAGGAGGTCCACCAATGAGGCCAGAACTCCAGAAGCCCTCCCACTGTTGCCCCCCCCCCAAAGCACCAAGAATACAGAGCATCACCGCCCCAGCTCTTAAATTCTACCATTGTAAGAAATTTGTACTGAACAATGATAGGGAACATTAAAGCATATGGCCACGTATGTTTCCATCAAGGCATCACCCTGCCATAATGATCCTCCCCTTTTCCACAGATGTTCCAAAGCACAGTCCAAGAACTGGGGGGTGGGGTATGATTTGAAGGTGCAACTATAGTGCCTTATATTAAGCTACCGCTAATGTGGGGAAGTAGGTAGAGAATTTTCACTTCATTTTGTTCTTTGATCATATTATTCATTTTCTTTATTATAGTTTGTACACTGCTTAATTTTCTTTTTCCTGTTCTTCCATTGGTTTCAGTGGGAACCACTGAAGGCTACACATTTTTGTTTTTGTTTTCCATCTAACTGGGACGAAATGTGCAAGGACTGCAGTGATCACTCACAGGATTTTGCCTGTCAGACATCAAGGAGATATGCAAAAATGTTTCCATCTCAAAGGAAACTAGGAGCAAAGCACATTTTGAGTTCTCCTCACCCTCACAATTCAGTTAGAAGGGAATTCTCAGTGGTTGCATCCTTTCAAAGGACCCACCCTGGCAAATTTCAGGCAGATAGAAAAAAAAGGATTCCTGTTTTACAGATAATTAACATAGATTCAGGTGGGTAGCCATGTTGGTCTGAAGCAGTGGAACAAAGTTCAAGTTCAGTGGAATCTTTAAGACCAACAAAGTTTAATTCTGTGTATAAGCTTTTGTGTGCATGCACACGTCAGAGTTACACTCTTTCTAGATAAGAATGGGCTTAGAAGGGTGTAATTCTGTTTTAGACTTGGCCTGGATAGCCTAGCACAGGGGAGTCAAACATGCGGCCCAGGGGCTGGATCAGGCCTCCAGAGGGCTTCTATCAGGCCCACAGTGGAACTGGCTGTCTTCCGCTTCTTCTTCCAGTTCTGCTGCTGCTGCGTCATCGTAGGTTTGCAGCTTACAGATACACACCTCAACAGCATACTCAAGAATGCAACAGCACAGACGTTTTGATGCAATAATTCAGAGCAAGAGGTGTCAGTTATCAGACACTGTTAAATAAACAAAATGTCGCAAGAGTGCTAATGTTTTAAGCATGTTTTTTATTTTAAGTAAAACAATCCTTTGTGTTTGTGTCCTTTATCAAGTTTATATCTCTGCTACCTGGCATGACATTTTATGACACACATGGCCCTGCCCGATAAGGTCTCATTTATGTCAGATCCGGCCCTCGTAACAAATGAGTTCGACACCCCTGGCCTAGCCTAACCCAGTCTCATCAGATCTTGGAAGCTAAGAGGGTCAGTCCTGATTAGTACTTGGATGGGAGGCCACCAAGGAAGTCCTGGGTTGCTATGCAGAGGCAGGCAATGGCAAACCACCTACGATCATCTCTCACCTTGAAACCCCTGGCCATAAGTCAGCTGTGGCTTGATGACACTTTCCACAGCCACCAGTTCTCTTAGAACTGCATTGAAATATTCTCATTTGTGGAGCAAGCAAAATGCGACATACCCATCTAAAAAGTATTGCCTTACCTTATATTTCTTATGGAAGGCAGATAACGTAGGGGCCCTCAGCATCTCCTTGGAGTGGTTTCACGTAGCACTGGAGCTCAAAGGACAGCTTGAAAAGAAGGATCAACCAGTGGGAGACCCTTGGCAGATCTGAGGTCGTAGACAAGTAAAATAAACACATTAAAAACAGCACCCTGGACAAGGCAACTTTCTGTATCATCGTCATGAATGTATCTAATGCTCAACATGGCCCCATTTGTGGACATTTAAACTAAAAGTAACAACTTTCATAGCATAATCCAAAAATGCTGGACAGCTGGAAACTCAAGGGCTACAGACAAAACTACTAGGAGCTCAAATAAGCTGAAGGATCAAAAAAGTCCTAGGAATTCAAGTTAGGAAAAATGTAATTGAAAATCAAATGGAAAAGGAAAGGTTTTTGTCTTCCCAAAGAAAAATATCAAAGGAACTTAGTACACATACTGGGCAAGAGCATTCCACAGCTCTGGGACTTCAGTGGAGAAGGTCCTGCTTCATGTGGAGGCAAGTCAGGCCTTCCTAAAAAGCTGCAAACTGTAGTAGGCCTCCTTTGTGGATTGTAGGTGCCATTGTAAGTAGAGATAAGCCCTTCTCACCCTTTTGACCTCAATGAATTTAGAAGGGTGGAACTACTTATGATGGCACTGTAAGATGATCGTGTGAGAAACTTGTAGTAGAAAGTTAGCTGTAGCTGTAAAGAGGAGAGGTAGCTTATACCACTTACGGTACCATCCTAAGCAAAGTTATGCCCTTCTAAGCCCATTGAAGTCTATGGGCTTAGAAGGATGTAACTTTGCTCAGAATATCATTGTTAATAGTGCATTAGTCTGATGGGGTGATGTATTAGCAATACCTCAAGATATACGAATCTGAGCCATAGGTCAAAAGGTTACCTAGATCTCATTCTTCATATCCCCCCAAAGCCAAAGAGATCTGTCCTTCTTATGTACACATGGGATGAGATGCCAGCTTTGAAGATGTAGACATGATATGGGTAAATAACTTTCAGCACCCCAGTTGCTGCTGCTTTTGCTACTTCAGTTCAGTCGCATGAGCCAGATCTTGGTGCCTGAACATGGTTCTACTTGAGTTAGGACAAACTGAGCTTGATTCCATGTTCTGCTGCTCCCTGGTTTGAGATTCTAGTACCAGTTTTCTTTCTTTTCTTTTTTTTGCTGAAACTTGAAATATGGAAAGTATTAAAATAACTGTGCAACTTTACCTGATTGGAAGCACATTTTGCTGCAGATATGATCTGTATTACCAACAAAATAAAGTATGTATAGGGCCTGTTTTAAATTAAGTTATCCTTTTGTCCTTTCTCTCTGCTTATTGTTATGTAACAGTTGTGATGGCAAAATGCGTAATGACTATTCCGGACAGTATGATAGAGCATCATATGGCATTTATATTGGACCATAAAGCGCTGTAAACATATGAAAGTCATTTACAGTTACAATTAAACTTCTAAACAAAGAACTTCATAAATATTTCATTGGCGAACAAAGCATCAAACAACTACCTGAGGGCTGGTGGAACTGGGAGGTTGTATGTGTGTATGTTGTATGTGTGGGTGGGTGTAAAAATAAAATACAACATTATAAAAATTTCATAAAATGATGTTACTCTAAGTGTGTTAACTTGCCTTGACAGTGGGGCTATTAAAATGTATCCTTCAGTCAGTTCTTCCTTAGGTTTTATCTAAAACAGCAAGGTATTTATTTACAGCTTACGTTATAGAGTGCACACCCTGTTTAAACTTCGCAGTTGAGACACTGACTGCTTCTTTGGCTTTCAAACTGGAGCACTTTTTTTTCCTTTAGGGAGCCTCCATGTGACATTGTGCCATAGAGGTGCAGTGGTTAAAAGCAGCGGACTCTAATCTGGAGAAGTGGGTTCAATTCCCCACTCCTCTACATAAAAGCCTGCTGGGTGGCCTTGGGTCAGTCACAGTCCCCTCAGAACGTTCTCAGCCCCACCTACTTCACAAGGTGCCTGTTGTGAGGAGAGGAAGGGAAGGCGATTGTAAGCTGCTTTGAGAATCCTTAAGGTAGAGAAAAGCAGGTTATAAGAACCAACTCTTCTTCTTCTTCTGTAATTGTCTTCTTTCCGGGTTTTCCCTGTTCTCAGGTATTCTCTTTCACAAACCTGCCTTACTCCAACCTTTTTGGAAAGAACACTGTCCAAGCACTGTCTGAAAGGAATGGGGCACAGTTTCTTGCCCTGCAAAGGTCCTGCCCAAACTGAGGCCATTTTCCCACTGTCAGCCTCTCACAGGTGTCATTTCCCTACCATTTCTTTCTTGCCATGCCGCTATAAGGTAAACGTAAAGGTTCCCTTGCTTGAAAACCAGTCGAATCTGACTCTAGGGTTGCGGTGCTCATCTCCGTTTCAAAGCCGAAGAGCCAGCGCTGTCCGAAGACGTTTCCGTGGTCATGTGGCCGGCATGACTAAACACCAAGGCGCACGGAATGCTGTTACCTTCCCACCGAAGTGGTACCTATTTATCTACTTGCAATTTCTTGCTTTCAAACTGCTAGGTTGGCAGGAGCTGGAACTAGAGACAGGAGCTCACCCTGTCATGCGGCACCCGGGTCTCGAACTGCTGAACTACTGACCTTCCACAGCCTGCAGTTCAGCGTCTTAACCACTTGAGCTATAGGACTCTTTAAAAATCCCTTATTGCTGTTGCACTATAGCACAATGTCCTAGTGATCTCTTGCCAGTTTTCTATATCACAATTTTAAGGGCTCCCCATCTTTCAAGACCTATCTAATGGTAGCTCATATTTATTCTGCTCTTCTTCCAAGGAGTGCAGGGTGGTATATTCGATTCTCCTTTCCTCATTTTATTCTTACAACAACATTGTGAGTTAGGTTGGTCTAAGAAAGAGTAACTGACCCATAGTCAGCCAGTGAGCTTCCATTGCTGAGTAGGGATTTGACACCCTAACCCAGGTGTCTCTGGCTAGTCCCATTGTAAGAGAGTGATAAACATCTGTCTTACTTAAATTATTTTATTTTACTTTTCATGCATTCAGAAGATCAGTAATTCACCATCCAGCTGATGAAGAAGTAACAGAGTTCCTCTTTAATTATTTGGGCCCATTTGTATGGCTTTCTAAAACTTTGGTGGAAAAGAGATGACTCCTTGCATCTCTCTTGCCGCTAGTGATTTCTAACAAAGAACAGGAAAAGGCTACTAAAAACTTTGGCGGGCTTGCTAGCTACCCAGAAGGGGACCTAAGTGTAACCAATAAGGAAGGCAATCTCAGGACATCTGACCTAATGGACTGCAACTCCCATCACGCATTACTTTAAGGGTAAAGGACCTATTTTCCTGCTCTAATGCTAACTGCTTGCTATGCTTTACTATGTATTTTGCTGGGGCAGTACACCCGAGGTCTCCAGCCTTTTCGAAACTACTGGCACCTTTGGAATTCTTACACGGGTTGGTGGTTGTGACCACAAAATAGCTGACACAGGAGGTGACACCAACTACAAAAAGGCTGCCACAGAAGGCAGAGCTAACCACAGAATGTCAGGAAGTGAGGTTATGCATAACTCTAATACTGACACTTCAACATCTCAGGCAGAAGCTCTCCTTAGCAGGATGCCGTTTAAAATGGATATGCTGTGTAAAAATATTTCCTCGCATATGCTGTGAAGACCCTGTGAAGACTGCCAAAACACAGTTGCCAACCTCCAGGTGAAGCCTGGAATTCTACTGGAATCACAATTGATCTCCAGGCCGCAGACATCGGTCTCCCCAGAGCAAACGGCTGCTTTGGAGGTGGGTTCAACAGTATTATCCCTCCCTTCCCCAAACCCCACCATTGCCAGGCTCCCCTTCCAAATCTCCAGCAATTTCCCAACCCAGAACAGACAACTCTGTGCTGAAAACAATTTTTTTTAAAACCTGCTCAGTCAATCGTATCTCCACTGGTTGATCAGAAGACCTACTGGGCAAAAACCCTACCAGTCCCCAGCCACTTTCTAAAATCACCACGAAAGGTGACAGCACAGGGGGGCCATGTTGGGGACCCCCACCATCACTACTACCTTTGATGGAAGTGACACACATCCTGACTAATGGAATCTTTGACACCAGAATAATCTGAAAAATTGATACGGCTGCTATTTAGGGCCTACTATTGATGGCCTAGAATACAAACTTGTAGCAACTGCAAAAACATATAAGACAACATCTGGTCATATATGTGTGTGTGTGTATATATAAATTTCTTGTGTGTACATTTCTTGATGTGTGTCATTGTAATATAAAAAATATTGACCACTGAGGAAGGCCCGAAGGGGCCGAAACACGTACGGTCCTTAGGTGAAAAGATTTTTACCCATCAATTGTATTTGTATAACAACTAACTTGGTTGTATAAGCCTTTTAAGCCTGATACTTAGACTATTTCTTTTAACCGCAGTATGTTTTAGCTATGTGTACACCCTAATAAACATTTTGTATTTTTGTATAATATAGTTTGTAGCTTGACCCTCTTAGTTCACAGCTGATTTTGGGTTGAGTTTCTCCCCCGCCCCCTTTTTCTGGTGTTAGAGTTGCCAGGTCTCACCTTTGCTGCAGCAGGGGGCTCCTGCCTCCTTGCTGGGACTCTTCTGCTTTGCACGTGTGGCACAATGACATCACTGATAGTGATGGCATCACTCTGGGGCTGTCGCGCAGAGATACTCTAGCGTTCAGGGCAAAAACTGTATGGCAACCATAGAGTTCCCCCCAAAAAATGCTACAGCGTCACTGTACAATGGACCTAGTGTGTTGATGTCACTACCAGTGATGTCATTGCATAGGAGGTGGGGCTTCTCCTGCCAGCCAGCTGGCCGGTGGTGAATTGAGGGACCCAAAGTCAGGGGATCCCCTGGCCCCACCAGGGGGATGGCAACCCTATCTGGTATGGATTCTGCACTGAATTTGTGGAGCTGCTTTCCAATCACCAAAAGCAGCTTAAGAATATGGTGTATGGTACATTTCACCTTTCTCGAAACACATGTGAGATTTAAATTCACAGCATCAACTTGTTTCTTCTTTTTAAAAAAAGAATAAATTCCAGTGCCTAATTTTAAAAGCATGATTGATGGTCCCTTAACATTGTCCAAACCGCACGGTCCTAGAGGAAAGCTTTACACTTGGTCTGAAACTTCATATCAGTTTGATCTTTATATTTGGCCTAATTATTTTTTTATGTTCTACAGCTAGCTCTCCAAAATTTCTTAAGCTCAGCCAAGACAATTTGCTAGGACTGCTAAAACAATAGTAAGCAAATTGTAACCGCTAATGTTTCTCTTGAGAATGGTGTCAGGCTAACTGCAGGAATGAACTTTTTGAAAACTCCCATTGCAATGTGTAGAAAAAGAGTCCATACTGAAGTCATCATTTCTTTTCTTTTCTTGATACACACAGATAATTCCTTTACACTACCACCCAGTGCCTCCATCATTAAATCCTATTTGAAGTTTTCTTTGCATTATCTTCCTGGGCAATCGTTCCTTGGAACATTTTGAAACAAACGGTCGCTTGGGGTTCTAACAAGCACATGATTTTCCCATAAGTCCGTTGCACCAAAACAATGTGTCATGTCATTGTCCTGAGACTCTCAGCAGCTCTGTGAAGCTAAAGTGAAAAGGGGTAGAAGCACCAGTTTTATGAAAGTGGGAGGTGTTCATAACCATTCCATCTTAATAAACATTCCCACAACTGGCTTGCAAAGAACATTTTCAAAAACCAAAAATGGCATGGGGCTTGTTAAAAAAGGCCTTGATGCATACAACACACAAAAATTATTACAGCAGATGAATACACATTTAATCGATGGAAAATGTACGTATTTCCAGTCACCAACGAAGATCAGTTAGCAGATCTCTTTCGGTCATCTCACATATTTAACAGGTGCAGTTGGTTTCTACTGGGATACAGTCTTTCACTTCTACCTGCCAGAACAGCCTTCCAGAAGACATTAGGGCTGCCTCTTCCTCTGTTAGCTTTTTGCCTTGTGTGCAAGTACATCTCAGTCTGAAAGGTTAAAGAATGGATTCTGTTGTTTTAAACGAGTTTTGTTCTGAGGACCACTTGACTACAAAACATTGTGACAATTTTGCAGTGGTGGTGCAGATCTTGGTCCTGTTGTTTTCTCTCATCCTAATCCTACTGTTTGGAGCTCTGTAACATCTGTGGTGGCTGAGTGGTTAAGACACTTAGCTGCAGACTGGAAGGTTGGTAGTTCGACAGTTCAAGACCTTAGTGCCACATGACAGAGTGAGCTCCCATCTCTGGTCCCAGCTCCTGCCAACCTAGCAGTTCGAAAGCAAGAAATTGCAAGTAGATAAATAGGTATCTCTTCAGTGGGAAGGTAACAGCATTCCATGCGTCTTGGTGTCTGCTCATGCCAGCCACATGACCATGGAAACATCTTTGGACAGCACTGGGTCTTTGGCTTGGAAACAGAGATGAGCACTGCCCCCTAGAGTCAGATTTGGCTGGCTTTCAAGTCCCTTTCTCTTCCTAGGGTTAGCCCATTTCCTGGGCATGACAGGCTATGTCAATGAGACGGAACATTGGTGTTTATCTCTATAAGCATAGTACCTCCCAATTCAGTTTAATATTGCAAGCTTAACCCCATTCAGAATTTTAAGTGTGCCCCACTATAATCCCCTCATTACTTTACATCTGCCCAAGACTGGTGCATGTTCCTTGAGTTATGCTGTTTGGAAACAAGCACATGGAAACAATAAACAGCTAGATCATTAGTGAATACATTTCCATAATTCATGCATGCTTCTCCCCAATTTTCCACATGGAATGAAACTAATTCATATCCTTTTCTTGGGATCCAGCCTGCCTAATTTTCCACATTTTTACTAGCTGAGAAGCTGGTGGATACTTTTGTGAACTCTGTTGCAACAGCATGCACTTATGGAGGTGAAAGTTCCTCCTATTTTTGAGAATCAGCATTACTTCAGTGAAATCAGTGGAGGAGTCCTCAATAGCATAATGGGCAGCCTCTGGGAACACAGCCTCCATAGATGTAGCAGGGATCCCAGATGCATCAAAGTCAAAGTTTGAAAGCCACCTCGAAAAAAGCACCTGGCAAAGTATCCCTGAGGCTAGACTGCTTCAGAATTGCAGGAGGGGGGAGGCATATTTCAGTGCTCACGGTATACACATTTCTCCCAAGGGTCATGCCAGGAAGAAATCAACCAAGGCTAGAGCTTTCTGTTTGGCACATAATAGCATTTTCTATTAGGGATGTGCAGTTTGGATTTGGAAATAATGGGAGTTTGCCTAATAATGACCCATGCAGAATATTCTGAATATTTTCAAATCAAACATTCATCTTTCCAGGTATTCCCAATCCCGTTGACTCCTATAGAAAGCAGGCTGGGCTACTTGGGAAATGAAAGTGAAGCATATTCCTCTGGTACCAGTGGTGGGGGGGGGGTAAGGAGCTGAGTGCCCCCTATTGGTGTTGCCATGGTATCACCAAGGGATCGGGGAGAGAGCAAAGCTGGTGACTGGTACATCCTGCACTTAATGAATCCTGAAACAGACACAGACAGCAGAAAGCAGTTTTGCATTGGTTCTTTCCAAATGAAAAGTGGGCATAGTTGATTCATCATAACCCCCCTCCTTGCTGTCCTTGGATAATTTGCTGTTGATTTACTTGCTGAAACAGTCTTTCCCATGTCCTTTTCCAAGCACCATATATGATTTCCACTCTACTTATTATGATATATGTTTACTTGATATTTCGGATTTAGAATTGTTAGATCAATAGATTAATTAGGCTGTAGACTGGAAATGTTATATTTAGTTTAGATAAGCTTTGTAAAATACATAGATTTACAGTTTCAGAGGGTGGCTGTGTAGGTCTGCAATAGAACAGATTCAAGTCCAGCATCACCTTAGAGTAGGGGTGCCATCCCGCCCAATGGGGGCGGGGATTCCCCCACTTCATGGACCCCAGTCTGCCAGCGGCCAGCTGGTTGGTGTGGTAGCCCTGCCCTCAAGGAGCCCTGTCACACCCAATGTGCCCGGCATGATGACATCACCTGGAGATGACATCATTGCACCAGACATGTTGCATAGGGGATGCTTTAGCATTTGGGTTAAAACTCTGTGGTGACCATAGAGGATTGGGGTTTT
This sequence comes from Gekko gecko, assembly GCA_029375565.1. NCBI lineage: Eukaryota > Metazoa > Chordata > Lepidosauria > Squamata > Gekkonidae > Gekko > Gekko gecko. The sequence continues at coordinate 293,106,665 of JAPDNY010000001.1, read as the reverse complement.
TTTGCTGAAATGCTAGAGTGTCCCCTGCACACCTTGCCTAGCATAATGATGTCACTTCTGCGTGATGTCATCACAGCGTGTGCCAGAAGATCCTGGGACCAAGCAGGTAAGACTGGCAAACTTACTTTAGAGACCTACAAGATTTTCTGGATATAAACTGAGGAAATCCTTTTTTAAAAAAAAAATTAAAAGCTCATACCCCAAATATCTTGTTGGACTCTAAGGTGCTACTAAACTCAAATATAGTTATAGGTTTATGGTGCAATCCTGTGCAGAATTACTCCCATCTAAGAGCATTGATTTCAATACACTCAGACCAGAATCACTCTGCATAGGATTATACTGTTATATAGAGTTTTTTTGTGTGTACGTGAGAGAGGGGGAGGAAGGGAGGGAGTCAGAGGAAAAGATCTTTTCTCCTGCAGCAGGTATTATTGTTTTTAGTGTGCTTGTGTGCCAGCAGTATGAAACACAGGCATGCTAGAGAAGGCTGATGAATGAGGAAAGCTGGAAGAATACCACCTGGATCTACTGCTCAGATTGCAGTGTTTGCCTGTGGCCCGGGCATTGGTGCCTGGTGATTGTGGCTGTTGCTGTGCACTTCTGGCCACATCTGCTCTTTGCAGTTGGCCATGGGCACCAGGAAGGGCTGAGAAAGGCCTTTTTAAAAGCAGTTTTTAAAAAGAAGCATTTATCATGTGGGATGAATGTTTTCTATGGACTGTAATGGAACTCCGAATATTCAGAAAATCTGACATTTTTAAAACTGAAGGGTCACAGTTCCAAATCTGAACTCTGAAACCAAAGTTTGGTGCTGGTGCACTGCCCTATTCTCTATCACACTGTGGGGTTTTTAAAATCCTGCCTTCCCTCCAAGAAGCTCAGGGCCACGTATGTGGCCTTCCTCTCTTCCATTTTATCCAAAGTACCATCCATACTATCATCCATGCAACCCACTGCATGGTTGAATGGGGTCTTGAACCTGGGTCTCCCAGTTATAGTCAGACACTCTGACTTTCTAGAAACACTTGGTGGGTGCCAGGAAAATTATTGGTGGGCATTGTGGCACCCATGGGTAACACATTGGAGACCGCTGCTCTAACTACTTCACCATGCTAGTTTCCATACCATTTCACAAAGAGTAATTGACTTGAAAATGAAGATGGCACTGTACTTGTCTGAGGTCCCACCCCTCCTCAAACCTCACCCTCTCCAGGCTCCACCCCTCAGATCTCCAGGAATTTCCATACCTAAAGTTGGCAACTTTATCTCCTCCCCTCTCAGCAGCCTCTTCCTAGGGAAAGTTCTGTCTTTCTCATTAGTGGGGAGAAAATCAGCTTACTTCATTCTCCTCTTCCGCTTTGTGATCTGTACAGCAACCCTGCAAGGTCGGTTAGGCAGAAAGTCTGTGGCTGGCAGGTCCAGGCAGCTTCCATAGTGAGGCTTCTGCTGAACAGGAGCAAGCAGCCAGGGCTAGTGAAGTAATGCCAGTTAGGAGGCATGAAGTCACCCTGAGAGTGCTGGCAGGCCTAGGGTTGCCAACAAAGACAGATTGATGCAAAGGAGGATGGAAAAGTGTCCATATCTCTATTTTGCCTTAAACTGGTTTTGATGCCAGCAGAGTGAGAAAATGCTGGAGGCTCTGGATGGGGGCCTCATGGTAAATGGACCAAACAATTCCTAAAGATTTTCCAAAACACTACTCTGTTGATAATTCATTTTCTACACTCACAGTGTCCCCTGCCAAAACACAACACATCCCCAGCACTTTGAATTAGCACCAGAGCTTTAAGAGCTCTCTAGCTGTCACCTGGAGATTGGCAACAGCTTGTTTGGAGGGTGGGATCTATGGCATTGTATCTGTCTGAGGTCCCCCTCTTCCTCCTCCTCAGACCCCACCCTCAGCAGGCTTCATCCCTAAAATATCCTGGAAGTTTCCAACCTGGAGCTCGCAACCCTATGTCCTTTCCAGGCAACCATCAGCCTACCTTTATCTGCCTGTCTGTCTTCAGGTTTACATCTCCCCCCCCCCCGCAGCCTCTGCCTAGGGAAAGCACTGTCTTTCCCTGCAGTAGGAACCAAAGCAGCTGACATCATTCTCCTCTTCCCCGTATGATCCGCACAACAACCCAGTGAGGTATGTTAAGGTAGAAAGTCTGTGGATGGTCATAAGAACATAAGAGAAGCCAATGTTGAATCAGGCCAATGGCCCATCTAGTCCAACACTCTGTCACACAGCGGCCAAAAATACCACGTGCCATCAGGAGGTCCAGCAGTGGGGCCAGGACACTAGAAGCCCTCCCACTGCTGCCCCCGCCAGCACCAAGAATAGAGTGCATCACCTGCCCCAGACTGAGAATTCATAATCCCATAATCCATAATCCCCCAGGCAGTTTTTATAACATGAACCTGAGACCTGCACATCATCCTCTGGAGCGCTCTCAGGTACATATCTATGGCAGTAATGGGGGGACTGCTGGCACCTTTTCCTATCATTTTTTGCCTTGTGGTATTCTGCTTATGGTGTGATCTGTCTTTTTTGTGGTGTGGCATGATTGTGTTATTGGGTTTGTTTGAGAGCCAGTTTGGTGTAGTGGTTAAGTGCGCGGAGTCTAATCTGGGAGAACCGGGTTTGATTCCCTACTCCTCCACTTGCACCTGGCTGGATGACCTTGGCAAGCCATAGTTCTGATAAGAGCTGTTCTTGAAAAAAAGAGCAGTTTCTGCCAAGAGCTCTCTCAGCCCCACCTACCTCACAGGGTGTCTGTTGTGGGGAGGGGAAGGGAAAGGAGTTTGTAAGCCACTCTGAGACACCTTTGGGTAGTGAAGGGAGGGGTATAAATCCAATCTCTTCTTCTTCCTCTTCTTTTGAAGGGGAAGTGATGTGTTGTGGGTGAGGACATATTTTTACCTCAGAATACACCAGGTTGCATATGCAACTGACAGTCCCAACTGTCTTGGGGGGGGGGAGCTTGAAGTGCAGAATGGAGTGAAGTCCAATCAGCTTCCATATGCAAATGATCTTGATACACTGGCCCAATCAGAGAAAAGTGGCCTAGGCTGCAGTGGGTGGGAGAGAACTCAGGCAATGCAGCCAGTGGATAGAGATACCTTGTGATTGACACATCATGGAGCCAACTCATTTTGGTAGGCATAGAATGTTGCCAGACTAAAATGCAATTATAATATAGGAGAGATTTCACATATCAAATATCTCTTGCCTTTGTGGATACGGTTTATCTATGTACTTCATTTTAAAAATTCTATTTATGATACTTTTAACCCACCTTTATCTACATAGACTCAGGCTGAGTTCAGACTGGCAATTTGCCCCGGTAGGGACCCAGGCCAACGATGATTAAATCCCGGAGTAAATTGGGCGTTCACACAGGCACATCTGCCTGGCGTCCCCCACCTGTAGCCAACCCGTGCTGTCGCGCTTCACTGCTGGATTAAAAAGATACCTCATAAAACTGGTAGCAAATCTGAAAGCCTGCATGTATCGCATGTTTCTCCGCTTCTGGGAAGTCTGAATGCGCAGCCAAAAAGCTGGGAGCAACCCGCGTTGGGCAGGAGGCAGCAGCGGTGTGATTGGCTATGCTCCGCTCTACTGCCCAATGCGGTGCTGGCCAAATTACAACCACAGCCAAATTAATGGGGAAACGCCGAATACAGCGCGCCCCCACGCGCGGCTGTCTGAACGCTCCCACCTAGCTCCGCCCCATATCTTCCGGCAGCAGCCCGGGCTGTGTGAACAGGAAAACCCGGTACAGTTTATTCCGGGGCTTTTTTGCCACGCCTGGCTACCGGAGTAAACTGCCAGTCTGAACTCAGCCTCAAGCTGAGCTACAGCATTGGATAAAATATAATAAAGCAAAACTTGATACCATACCATCAGTAAAGTAAGTCCAGATTCATACAATCCCTATGGACCACAAGATTCTCCTCAAACTGCTTGTTTGTGGAATGCCTTTCCCCTTGAGTTTTGCCTGGTGCCTACATTAGTTTCTTTTTAGACACCAAACCTGGTATCTAGGCTTTTAATTATGGGGTTGATCTTTTAAAAATGTTTTATAATGTGCTTTTAGTCTGAAAACTGTTGAATTCATTATAAGCTGCTTTGTGTTGTTGTTTTTTAACTCTCTGGCTGGGTTTTTTAATGCTCAGTTTTAATTTATAACTTTTAATGTTTATTAAATTATTTTGTGATTATGTTAATGTTTGTTATGCTTTTTTATTATTATGCTCTTTTGTAAGCCACCTTGGACAAGTTTACTAAGAGAGGTGGTATAAAAATCCCAAGTCAATCAATCTAGTGCATGTAACTATGACTGGTAGAGCACAGAAACGGACCTCAGAGACACAAGAGCCAATCAAAATAGTGTTCTGAGTCCACCAATAGGTGCTGTGTAGTAGAAAAATCAAGATCTGATGGGAGAGGTTAAGATAGTCAGAAGTTAGATTTTGAGGGCTGAGACAGAAGGGTTAGTCTAACACAAGTGTGAGTTCTTTTGGTTATATTTCCCTGACTGAGAGACTGTGGTGTTAAAATAGGCAGGTTTGATGGGCCTGGTGTGTAACTTACCATGGTTGCAATAGAGTGCTGTGTTGGCATGTTATAAGCCTGCCTGGGAGAGTGTTGTCCTGAGGTACATACTGTGTAAACCTAATATCCCACAAATGCTGGTTCATCGTTACCTCAGCTGCGTGTTTTTCTGAATAACCTTTGTTCTTGTTCACTTTTAAAGGAAACCATTTTGTGCCTGACAGTTCTACCTCAGTTATGAATCCAGGCTTGGGTGGGTTATACACAGAGTGAGATCATCCCCTTGAACCTCCTTTTCAATTTCCTGCTGAGCACCCTGGTGTAGCAAGGTAAACATTGTATTGTGAATGAGGGGGAAATCCTGTGGCATGGTATCTAGCCCCCAGGAAACCCATCACAGTAACCATTCAGGAACTTGGCCATTCCTCAGATTTGACCACATGATGTGTTGAAATTTCATCACATCCCTCATCTTCCTAGTTAGTTGAAAGTGATGAGGAAACAAATGCTTCACTGGAAACTTCAGCTGTGAATTCATTTTCAAACTGAGTAGTGATGAGCTGATGTAACAACACCACGATAAATAGATAGCTTCCTCCATCCACTGGTTTTGTTGCAACATACTTGTGTGCGAAAGAAGATAGGATTTAAGCACATTTAATTTATCTTTGTAAAAGAACTGGAGTCACTACTGGATCCAGTAAGACTGGTTACTTTCTGGAGGTTAATAAAAAGCAAAAAGGAACTGTGATATTGAAAAATTAAACAAAATTTATGAATATTATATGCAATATATAACAGAAATATAAAGAGTGAAGTCTGTGAAGTCTGACGGCGGTCTCCGGAATGTGGAGCCGTTTCGATGAACGTCTTCTTCTGAGTAGAGTGAAACAATTCAATGTCTAACAACCCTTCTTAATGGGACAGAGTCTCATATACAAAATTCCAATGTAGTACACCATATTTCTCTAGCTATTTTTACAAGTGGGACATTTTTACTTAGACTTGTTCGGTAAGAATGTCCCACTTGTAAAAATAGCTAGAGAAATATGGTGTACTACATTGGAATTTTGTATATGAGACTCTGTCCCATTAAGAAGGGTTGTTAGACATTGAATTGTTTCACTCTACTCAGAAGAAGACGTTCATCGAAACGGCTCCACATTTCGGAGACCGCCGTCAGACTTCACAGACTTCACTCTTTATATTTCTGTTATATATTGCATATAATATTCATAAATTTTGTTTAATTTTTCAATATCACAGTTCCTTTTTGCTTCTTATTAACTATATATACTGTGTACAGAGAACCATTTTGTTACTACTTTCTGGAGGTAACATGAGCTCCATATCTTCCCATAATTCCTCTTAAAACCCAGCCAGCTGTCCTCTATTATCTCTGAGAGTCTATGTATGATAAATGGATTCTGGTCCTCACACTTTCACATGTTACTTTCCTTGAGGCTTTCCAATGTAAGACATGCTCATTGATGTTTATTTTTAGGCCACTGGTGTGTTTTCATACAGCAACTTTAATGCAGCCTGAAGAATATATAATCCCTTCTTTTTCCTGTGATCAATTGCCAGTGATCCTCCCCTTCAAATGTTATCTGTCTTCCCTACCATCCCTAAAGGTTGTTTCATGTAAAGACTATAAAAATGTCAGCGAGGGGTAAGCTGCATCAAGGTTTTAATTAACCAATCAGTTGCGACGAACTTTTGCTTTCAACTGGAGCAGCTCTGCAATCACTTCATTCTCTTCTCTCACTATGGCGTTTATTAAAGGCTGTGAACTGTACAGCTGGTCCCACGGCGATTCCCAGCCCTGCTGCAAAATACTGAATGCGGCTAGGTAGAAACAATCCATTCACAGAGAGCTCCATTCAGGTGTTATGATATCATCCTACCAAACACATGACCTTAGAAAATGAGGTTATGCAAGTCTGAAGCCAACTGCAGCAAATTAAATGTCACATCATATTTTTATCCTCCAGTGCCCATGCGAATGGGGGAAAACATAAGCCTTGTGTTTCAATTTTGTGAGCTTTCAAATGTATACAAATACATTTTTCCCCACTCCTAACATTAGTTAAAATCTATGGGTCTTCTGTATGTAAATAATCAAGGCTAAAGGCTGGTTCCATGCAGGGACATAAAAATGTGCTCCTGCCACAGCAACAGCAGCAAGCAGCTTGGGAATGGGATCTACACCTACCCATTCTTGCTGTGCTTACTGCTGTTGCTGCCCTTTCACTGAATCTGTGCAAAAGCCCAGACCCAACTAGGGTTGCCAGCTCTGGGTTGTGAAATCCCTGAAGATTTGGGGGGTAGTTTCCTTGAGAACCATTTTGCTGTTCATTAGACAGTCATTATGCTTGGGAAGAAGCATCTTATGACTGTTATGCATAACTAGTGAAAGCTGTGGTTCCATTTGATGTTGCAGTCCTGACAAAGGTTAAGGAAACTCTCTGACACTCTGGAATACCATGTTGGGTGCCTGGAGTCTTCTTGGAAACCTGAAATAAGAGACTTTGCATAATTACAGCACTGTGTATATTGATGCAGTGGGGTCTTGTTCATATATACAATTGTGCTTTTTGGAGCTCTTTGGGGCTTTTCCAGCTGTATTATTGAGAATATTGGTGTGAATGTGAAACATCACATATAATTGTATCTATTGACTATTGAAATTGATTGTGAATGGTACAGTATGATTGTTAGTATTATTTAATTAGTAAAAATATGGTTAAACATTTTAATACATGCAGTGTTGAACATTTTGTGCACGATGTTCATTTTACTCCTGCATCATCGTATTTCACCATGGTCCTTTCAATTATTTTGCTATTACCACCTGGAGACTGGCAACCCTAGACCCAAAAGAAATTTTGAGCTCTCCACTGAACCCCCCTTCCCCCCTTTTCTCTTTCTCTGTTACAGTGGGGCTCAGCTGGGAAAAGGAAAAGCCTTTTAAAGAACTCAGAAGCTGGGGAGGGAAAGCTGGAGCTTAGCTCTGCCACCTCTCCATAGTGGCCACAGGTCAAACACCTAGCTCCCTGTTTCCCAAAGTGGTCCATACCACCCCCTGGGGGTGCTGGAACGATCCAGGGGGGTGGTAGGAGCCTTGGGTGAAATTTGGGGGTGCTGAAACAATCCAGGGGGCAGTAGGAGCCTTGGATGCAATTGAGGGGCATTGAATAAAAATAAGGGGGTGCCGGAAGCATAAAGAAAGAAAAGTCCAGAACCTATCTAAAGCAGCCTTTTCCTGCCTTCTCCTGGTCTTCCCTGGGATCAGCGTGGGGGGGGGGAGAGAGGGGTCCCCACAGCCAATCACAACTATGCATTTGCGAATTCCAAATGTATGTGCACCCTTGTAAGGCTGTGGTGGCTGCTGCTGGCCTCTAGCTTCAGGCCTTCAGCTGCTGCTGCTCTGTCCCTGCCTTGGCCTGCCTGCCTGCGTGGGTCATGGTAGACTCTACCTGGACTGAAGAAGACATCTAAAAGGTAAGATTTGGGGAAAATACATATTATTTTTAAAGGGGCATATTAGTAAAAGGACCTTTTAAATTAGTGCCCCTTTACTTTAGGAGGTTATGCTGCCTGCTTGGGGTGGCTTTGAGTTACAGTTCTTTTGGGTGTGGAGTGGGGGTTGGCTAAGCCTTACTCTTTTACAGTTAATAATTTTGAGGGAAAGTTTTAAAAGTTTGGTTTGCATTTAAAAGTATTTCTGTTGGATTGTTTTCTAAAATTAATTGTGGTAATTGTTTGTTGGTGTGGTGGTGGGGGGGTTGCTCAATGTTTTTAATTTTGTGATTCAACTTTTGTTAGTGGTTGTTGTTTAAATATTGTAATTTTGGGGTTGGTTTTTAAATATATTTCTTGAGACTTTACTGCTGTGTGCCTCAAAGAATGCCAAATTCTTCGTAATCTGCAGAAGTTATGCAAATGGAGCACATTTAATGGGAAAAGTCAAGGATTGCAAATTCTAACTTCCTTTCACTTGGGCTTGTGAGAGTCACTGAGACTTGGTTGCATGCTTTGAAGCAGGACTTTGCAGCTGGGAAGTCGGAAGGTAAAGTGGAAGTTCTTGAGAAGCTTCTCTTTCTATTTGGGACAGCCATCTGGTCAGTGTGGTACAGCGTTTAAGTGTCAGACAAGTGTCTGGGAGATCTGGGTTTGAATTCCTGCTCTGCCACTGATAAGTAATGATTTCAAGATTAAAGAAATTGGGGTATTGGATTGCTCTTTGGATTGTACTATGTAAACTGCCTTGCACCTAGTGTGGGGGTGCAAGAGAGTAATGATTTCCAGATATTTCAAAGCTGGCTTTCCCCCAACAATTCATGTGTGTGTGCGTGTGTGTGGGGGTGTTATTCCCCAGTGGTGGGAAGAACTATAATTCATGCCCGCTGCCAGTAACATTAATTAATTGTCTTATAAATAAACTCAGAAATTTTACTTTTTTACAGAAAATATCATGGCTGAACCTTAGAAAAAATATAGTATGCAATATTTGAACTATGGCTTTATTCAGTTGCCTACAAACAGTACATTACCAATGTGTCTGATTTGCCAAAAACTTTTATCAAATGAAGCTATGAAGCCTTCAGGACTACAAGAACATTTGACAAAAGTTCATGCTGATAAGAAAGATAAGGATTTATCTTATTTTCAAGCACTTAAAGAAAAATTTTTGAGACAGCCGACATTGGCAAAACTCTTTTCAATAGCATCCAAACAAGATGACGATGGGCTATGTGCTTCTTACAACATTTCTTTACTGATTGCTAAATCGGGAAAAACGCATTCTGTTGGTGAAGAACTAATTCTTCCAGCTATAAGAGAGGTAATACGCACCATGCTAACAAGCCAGCATCTGATATTACCAAGAAAATTTCTTTAAGCAATAATACAGTGCAACGAAGAACTGATGAAATGGCTCAAGATGTTGAAGACTCATTATGTGAATATTTAAAAACATCTCAGTTCTCTATACAGCTTGATGAGTTAACTTTGCCAGGAAATGAAGCTTTGCTTTTAGCATACGTGCGATTCATAAAAGAAGGAAAAATTTGCCAAGAATTATTATTTGCTAAAAATTTGCAAACTGATACCAAAGGAGAATCAATATTTCATGCATTGGAAGAGTTTGTTTTTTAAAGAAAAAGAAATTCCCCTGAGTAATATATTGTCAGTTGCTACTGATGGTGCTCCAGTGATGATGGAGCGGTACAGGAGGTTTCTTGCATATTTTAAACAAGTGGTTCCAAATGTATTCACTATACACTGTGTCATTCATCGTCAACATCTAGTTGCCAAAAATCTGAGTGAGCGCCTCCATAAGTCATTATATTATGTCATTAAAGCAGTCAACAAAATCAGAAGCAATTCACTGAATGACAGATTGTTTGGACAACTTTGTATTGAAAACGATGAAGAATTCAATCACTTGCTGCTTCATACAGAAGTTCATTGGCTATCAAAAGGTGCCTGTTTGGATCGGTTTTATAAACTCTTTTCAAGGACAGGCACAGAAGAATCTCCCAGAAAACAAAGATGATGCTTTATGAGCCAACTTGATTGATTCCAAAAAAGACATAGCTTATTTGACAGACTTGTTTAATAAATTTAATGAAACAAATCTACAGCTCCAAGGCGATGAGCTGAATTTAATCAAAACAAAAACTGTCATTTCTGCATTTGTGGCAAAACTTCTTCTGTACAAACGAAATTTAGGATGAGGGAAATTCAGCCAGTTTCCAAATTTATCAACAGTAGAAAAACATGATGAAGACTTGCTTACCTATTGTCAACACTTGGAGGCTCTCTATTCTGACTTTAATCAACGATTTGAAGATATTCTTAAAATGAACATACCCAACTGGGTTTTGGACCCTTTTTCAAGGACGGACACAGAAGAATCTCCAGAATTACAAGAATTTATAGAAGTTACAACAAATGAGGAATTGAAATTTAAATTCAAAGATAGCTACCAACAGTTCTGGCTGCAACAGCAGATACCTACACTTTATTCTAGATTATGGGCTATAGGTCAAAAGTTTCTAATTGCATTTCCTTCAACATATTTAGTGGAATGTGGGTTCAGTGCAGTCACAAATCTGTTAACTAAAAAAAGAAACCTACTGCAAATAGCTAATTGCGGTGATTTAAGATTGCTGCTGACCAAAATAGAGCCAAACATTAATAAATTGATAGCAGTGCATCAGATTCATCCTTCTCATTAGGATTATTTTAATGTCATTTGTGATTTTTATTTTAATATTATCCTTTGTTATCTTAATTTTCTGTGTGTATGCAAATGTTACTATGGTTGATTTTATAAAATACTTTTATGATTTTGAGCTTCAAAGTGTTTTATTTACAACAACATCTTTCTTTACTATGTGCAAATTTGTCACTGCAACTTTTTGTCCACTTCTTGAAGGTAGATTTCCAGGGGGGTGCTGAGTATTTTTTTTTTTTCTGAACAGGGGATGGTAGGCCAAATAAGTTTGGGAACCGCTGACCTAGCTGGATGCTCCACCCAGAACCACACCTCAGTTTACCCTTTGAGCTGGATAAAAGGTATAATTTTTATTTTTAATTTTAGGGAAACAGTGGGGGTACAGAAAAGAAAAGGGAAAGAAAGGGTTATACAACATAATTGCGTTTGTCGAAAACAATAATGTAGTACAAAATGTATAGGACAGATAATATTTCCCCTTTCATCTCCTTCATTATAATTTTAAGGCAGTTTCTATAAAATAGAATTGTTCTTATTTAAATTCTTCTTAAATAGAATAGTTCTTATTTAAATTCTTCTTAAATAGAATAGTTCTTATTTAAATTCTTCTTAAATAGAATAGTTCTTATTCATCATTTAAGTTTTCAGTTTCAAACTTCATAACTAATCTATGTTTACTACAACTCTAGTTTCACCATTACTTATTCAATATAAAATGCTTTTAACACTTCTACATATTCATTAGAACCTTTAATAGATAAGTAGCATGTCACAGTGTAAAAGAAAGTCTGTTATATATCTCATATCAAGAACTCAATTGTATTTGTGTAAAGGAGGTGTATTTTTGATGTGGCTCGAAGAGGGAAAATATGGGCACCACCTGGCGTGCCCAGATTAGATACAATGTTATCTGGATACTCCTAAATATTGTGGGGGCTTCCTGCTGACCATCTAGATGGGCAGAGGGAGAATTGCTCTACAAGGCAGGGGGGATTTCTCTATGGATCTCAAATATATGTTTTCATATATGTGTGTGTGTAGCTGTGTAGATATAGATATAGATATAGATATAGATATAGATATAGATATAGATATAGATATAGATATAGATATAGATATAGATATAGATATACACACACACAGTTAATTAATTAATTTAGAAAGAACTATATAAGAAGAACAAGCAAGTGTACACATAACATTCTGATATAATTAATGGAAGAAGCCTAACAGGATGAAAAACAAGTAACTATATAAAATGGATATTCTCCCCCATCCCTCACCCTTAAAAATATCAAACTGAATAACTACTAAACCAAAAAATGAAGGAATAGTCTTCTTTAAGAGTTGCATAAAATGCATGACAGGCAAGACTTTCATATTATAAAGAAGCCCTTAAAAATAATGCTAGAAAAATGGGTTGTAATTTAAATGTCACATGTGTGACAGCTCCACTAAGCCTTATGAACTTCTTGAAACAGTTTTTAATGTCTGGCTGTGCAGGAGCTCAAATTAGCTTCTGTCATAACATTAATGATTTTCTTACGAATTACTAATAGGCACTGCTGTGGTCTCGGAGCCTGTTAATTATTTAATAAAGTTTGTATGATAAGCTATTTTAATTTTATGTATCCTTGTGTATTTTAAAGTAACATGGTAATACTTATTCATCAATTAAACCACTGATATGTGTTAATTATTTCGTAAGTGGACTTGTCCAGGGATCATTCAAAAAGACAGGGGTAGTCAGAACTAGCCTGTGAACTCACTTTAAAACAAAAAAATTACACAGATTGTCAAGTCATCAACACATGTTACAGATATCATAAAACTGATTTAGGAATTTGGACAATCAGGGACCTGCCTAAACCAAAACAGGAATGAATAGGCTCTGGCTGACTGTAAAGCACAACACATTTTAAGAGGTTCAAAGGAAAATGCTGTGTCCCATCTAGGTCATGATTCCTCTCCCCCCTTCTGTTGACTGATTCTTCTGTTTCTCTCTCAAATTATCACTCCATTTCCTTCTTTGTTCATCTCTGCATTGTTTCCATATACCTTTCCAAATCTGTCGGCAAGGCTACTAATCAAAAAAGGATGAAGCAAGGAACACTGACTATTTGATAGTTTGCCCAGCCTATTAAAAATATGAGTTTGACATCTTGCAGCATGTTTGAGCAATTCCTTTCCAAATTACAGCATGGCTAAGTACAATTAAATCCATTCCGCTATGCACCATAACTGCTGAACATATTCAGCAAAGCTTGTACACAGATCACAACATTGTGGGCTGTTCTTCCTTTTAAACAGCTGTTACTCTGCAGGCATACTTAATGTGCTGAAGTCTCATTAGATCTCCGAAGATAAACAGGGATAAGTCGGGCTTTTATCATACTAGTTTATGGAACAGGGGGAAAGTCACCTTGATGTTTTCAAGGGAAGGAGAATTCGGTATATATCATTAGGAGTCACAGAAAGATTCAGAATACTGTTTTGAAACTGAGCACTTCTCAAATTAAAAACACCTAAATGTGTATTAAACAGTAGTATGACTCTGGTCTCTGAATCCCTAAATAATTGCTAAGGAACTGCCAAGTACCATGGGTTGGATCCAGCCAGCTTTTTTTTACCCAATTCCTCTCCTTACACCAGCCCACATCACAGGTGCCATTTGTCCATGCAGGTTCTATGATCCCCAGCATAGCCCTTTTGGTGTGCAAAGGGCACTCCCCTCTGCCCTTAATTCACCAGTGGAAAAGCTGTTTGGATCCAACCCCATTCTTATTTTCAAGCCATTTGTGCAGGAACATTGGAGGATGAAAAACATGGTCCTCTGGTGAAATGAACAGAAAAGGTTCAAGAAATGCATATCAAGCTGATATACAATCACAGACAGAGCACCACTCAGTGGACTGGATCCAATGAGCAGAAGGTGGTCATAGACCTTCCCCATGCCCCTTTTGACTAGGAATATCAAGTTAAGTGAACCTTATGGATATCATACCATGGGGCATGGGGACTACAGCCAGGAGAGGAAGTAAGGCCAAGTGGCCCCCATCCACCTTTTTCCACCAGAAGGTAGCTACAGATCCACCGAGTTCTGAAACCAGATCTTATTCATGGAATGAAACCTCGGGATCTGTGTTTTAAACAATTCATATGGAGGAAGCATCAAAGGCAGTCAGCATTTTGTTCAGATTTATTTATTTATTTATTTTCCACTTTCCCAGAAGTTCAAGGGAGCAGGGGGGAAGCCCTTGTAATAGGTACATGGATGTGATGTGTATTAGGGATGGTCATGAACCAATGCATGAAGCAAAATCTGTGCCGAATTTGAGCCGCTCCGGGGTCAGGGAAGCATGTGCTCCATGGATGTTCCTCGAACTTTGGGGGTGGCCCGGGAAATAGAAACATCTCTTGGAAAATGCAGCATCAGTGCCAGCAAACTCCCAGACAATGGTGGGGGTGGAATTCTCTCCAACCTTGGAAACACCAATTGGGACCCTCCAAAGCTTGACAGGCACTGCTGGCTGCCCATTAGAGAGTTCCCATTCAGCTCTTGGGGATCTGAAAACTATATAAAGAGTGTGCGCAGCCTCGCATTACTTTGTTGGGGGTTTGCAGAGAATAGAAGAGGATCAATATTGTATTTGCAATTTGTGATTAATAGCACATGGAAGGTGATCAGATTCAGCTTCACTGGGCAGCGGAGCTGAGGGGATTGTTTGCTCTTAGTTATGTGTATGCCGGGGCACCCAGCCTTTCTGCTCATGTTGAGCAGTGGGGCTTCGCTTGTGGGTTCCTCTGAAGAGGACTCAGATTTCTACAACCCCCTCTTTTTGTCAGTCAGCTTTCTGGGCTGTGTGTGGTGTGTTTGCTGGGCCAGCGCTTCTTGTCCCATGCCCAGCCTGGGGCTTTGCTTTGCTTCTGCTGTGGCCAGTTTCTGTTACTTCTCTCTCTCTGCTGGGGGCTTTGGGTGTTTGTGGGTTGGGGCTCTAATTCCATAGCCTCTCCATTCATGCTGGGTGGTGGGGCATAGCTGGTGGGTGCCTCATCTGAGGGCTCATACATTTACACACCCCACACCACCCCTCTTTTTGGATCTTCTGACTCTCTGCTGGGGACTTTTGGTATTTATGGGTCAGGGAGCTCTGATTCCTCATGTCCAATCTGCACATAACTTGGAGGGCATGTAGGAGGGCATCCCAGGGAAGTTCAGTGTGAGTTTGATGCCCTTAACTTGCACAGGGTCTATACATTCCAGAACCTGTGCCTGACATCTTCCTCAAAAGCACTTTCCTGGGGGCACCTTCTTTGGGGGGCTTTAACTCATACCCCCCCCAGTCCAATCTGCACTTAACTTGGAGGGCAGGTAGCAAGGCATCCCGAGGAGGTTAGCTGTGAGTGTGATGCCTCTAGCTTGCACAGGGTCCATTCTGTACATTCCAGAACCTGAGCCTTATATCTCCCCCAAAAGCACTTTCTTGGGGCACCTTCTTTGGGCAGGGGTGTAACTCAGACCCCTTAAGTCCAAACTTCACCAAACTTGGGGGGCAGGTAGAGGAGAGTCAGCTGAAGATCCTTTATGAGTTTGGAGTCTTTAGCACTCTGGGGGTAGGGATTCTGCGGCATCCTGACATTCCTGGACCAATTTGGTCCATGTGAGGCCAGTACAGTTCGGTTCAGGGTTCAGTCCATGGGCTGCCATGATGGACCCCAAACCAAACCACCTTTTTTGGTCCATGCCCATCCCTAATGTGTGTAGTATAGCCTGATCTCATCAGCTCTTAAACTAAGTTGGGTGGTACTTGGATGGGACGAAGGCAATGGCAAATCCCACCTGCTTAATCACTTGTCTTGAAACCCCTATGGGGGTTGCCATAAGTCACACAATAGGCACATGAAAAGCAATAAACTAGACATGTTAGGTTCCGCCTCTCCCTGGGAATGACCAATGAGAACTGATGGCATATTAGAGAGAGAGAGACAATTGGAAAATAGCAGTTACAAGAGGATTGGGAGATGACAGCTAGGGAATTGAGAGAGAAAAGAGATTGAGTGTGCCTTTGTATACAGGGGCAGTCTGAAGTCTGGGGCATACTTAATTTTGAGGAAGCCCCCTGGATCTTAGGGGACTGGCTTTGGAGGAAATGTGGAGCTTGTGAGCTCTTGCCCTGTGATACAGCATATTAGTGTGAGACTGGATTTTTGTATTAGGTTGCAACAAAACCAAAAGATGGGAACAGACTTGATGTTTCACCTAATATAAGAATGCAGCTTCGTAGCATCATTCCTGATACTAAACATATCTGCTAAAAAAGCCACTCACATTCTTCCCTATAAAATATGGGGTGGGGAAACCTCTCCAATAAGAATTATCCTGTTATTTTGTTGCTAATTTTTGGACTGTTTTCTTGAGAAAAAATTATAACATACAAGACACTGCTGTGACTTAACAGGGCTGAGCAAAAATAATGCAAGAAACAAAAGTAGAATTCTGAAACTATGTTGATTTATTTGGTATCTATTTAATTAAAAATCACACTACTCTAGGATCCTGCCCCAGTTTCAGGACCCCATAGGGATTCTGCAGACAAAGCGGTTTTGGAAATTCTGGTTTAAGCTAAGCCTTTCTTCCTTGCACTGAGCTTCAGTCTCTTGACTGTCCACCTATTGGGTTGTTACTTTCACTCAGCACTGTTAAGTCAAAGCAGCATTTTGTATGTTCTTTAATATTATAATCAGGTACCTACAGATGTTTTCAGTTACGGTTGTTGAAAATCCACAGGCTCAAAGTTAGTGACCAGGCCTTGGATCTTAAGCTTGGTTTCTGCTCACAGAAGAGGAAGGCAATTTTTGCCAATTCTCTCCTTTCGTTGCAGACCCTCACTTTGATCCCTTTCATGTTTGTGGGAGTCCACTGACCCATGGGGAACAATTCTGGGTGGGGATAGATGAATTCAGCAGTAGAAGGTAGAATGGAAATTTACCATTAATGATGCCCAGTTCCATTTATCCTGTGTACGATCCAGGTCCCTATGACTGTGACATTCATATGTACATAAAAATTATCTGAAAAAATCTAAATATAATTTAAAATAATATATGGGTATTCCATATCTCATTTCATATAGGGAGCACGAAAATTAGAAAAATGTCTCTGACGTTATTCATTTCAGTCAAATATTTCTGTGAATGACTCAGGACGTATCTGCATTTTCTTGATTGTACCAAGGATAATAAGATAGACCACTAAAAAGTGCAGTGTTTCAAAAATTATTGGACAAAACACATCCCTCCAGGCCTCCATGGTTCCTCTAAACCAAAAATGCACCCAGTGTTCTTATTCAATATGCAAAACCAAAACCCTAACAAAGTTAGGAAATTAAATAAACATGGGAATCCCAAACTAGCTTTGAGAATGGAAGGAAGCATTATGACATACAGTATACAGAGCACAGGATGTTTTGATTGCATTTCTATTTTTAATAAAAGATGGCATAGGTTGCATGTAATTTTTATAGTGCTGCATATAAGACAAGACAATGTAACATGCAAAGGTTCCTGTGCAGTATTTATAGAGAGCTTAAATCAGATTAAAAACAGGCACCTTTCAGTTCTCTTTGCTTTCCTGTTCATAACATAAGACAAATTGGTCCAGATCTTCAGATTATGTAAATCTGAACCTTTCAGCCCCATATAAGGAAGATACTAGGAATAGGCGCAGAAATTTTATTCAAGTTCCGTAATACCTTTTGACAAAATTTCATTGTCACTGTATGCATTTCCATTGGTTTTGTGGGGGGGAAACATATTCCTACCTGTAAAAAATTTTCTCACTCAGTCTGAATGAAGTTTTCAGGGACTGTAACCCTCACCCAAGGGATCCTCCCTCCCAGCGTTCAGGCATATGGGGGAAAGCTTCCCTGACCTGGAGGCAATTATAATTTGCATAGAGCCTAAGAACAAACACTTGAGGCTTTGAGGAAATCAGGGGAGCAAGCTTTGTCTCTGCACTCTGCTTTTGTTTTTAAAAGCCCCCCCACACACACACTTTACAAAGGAATGGGCAAACCCATGCACATTGGATCTTCCCATGCCACTTGCTTTGATTACACTTTAAGGACAACTAAGAGCTCTCTGGTCCTGAATCAATAGTTCCCTTTCAGTAAGAGGTGATCTGATTCTTTATCACCGCCATTCTCTCTTGCATCTTTTGTGTGTTTGCTTGCTATTTACTAGATGAGGGAAGTCTAAAGCCTCCATCCCTCTCATTTCCAGAGCAGGCAGGTTGCCTGTCAAAGAGAGTGAGCAAATCCTGATTCTCTGCCTCTGCTCTGAGCTTCAGTAAAGCTTTACCTCTCTTTTTCTACCTTGCCCTAACCTTGATAGCCCAGGCTAGCCCGATCTCATCAGATTTCAGAAGCTAAGTAGGGTTGGCTGGCCCTCATTAGTATTTGAATGGGAGATCACCAAGGAAGTCCAGGGATGTGATACAGAGCCAGGCAATGGCAAACTACTTCTGGATGTCTCTTGTCTCGAAAACCCTAGGGAGTTGCCATAAGTTAGCTGTGCTTTCCACCACCGCCATCTGACATGCTTAGAGATAACAGAATAGTTGAGACTATCATTCCCCATCTTCTGAATCAGTGCAGTGATTAGGGAAATGTTGGCTGAGTAAAGAAACACCAGTCAAGACAATCACTTTGGCATGAACAGATAAATGTTCTGGTATATTTTTCTCCTAGGGAAAAACAGGGTGCAGGGAAATGGAAACTGAAATCAGACTGCAGCTGTAGATATCTTAGCAAGGCCAAAAGTCATCTTCAGATCTACTTGTCTCTTCACAGGATGGGGTTTTTTTACCAGTACCTGGGGGGGGGGGCTCTCCCAAGCTCTAGTTTTTATTCATTAGTCTGTCTCATTCAGCCAGAGCTGGAGAGAGTAAACCCTCTGGATCTCTTTCTTTCTCTTCTTTTTCTGTTACAAAAAAGTACTGCTTTTTTACTGAAAGTTGGAGATAAATTCATTTAGGATAGTTACCCGCTTGAAATTGTTGTTGTTGTTCAGTCGCACCATCGAGTTTGACTCTTCGCGGCTCCATGGACTACATCATGCCAGGTCCTCCTGTCTCCTTCCGTCCTCCAGAGTTTGCTCTCTTGACATTAGCAAACAACATATTCGAATATAGCTTGCTGAGACTAGAATCCTACTAGTCCGATTTTTGCATCATTTAATGTATGTCTCATGTTAATACTTAAGCAGTAGAAAAGAGTCCAGTAGCACCTTGAAGACTGACAAAATTTATGGTAGGGTATGAGCAGTGACTCACGAAAGCTCATACCCCACTCTTTTCTGCTGCTACAGACAGACTAACATGTCTACCCATCTTCATTAATACTTATGTTTTGCTTCAGTTCTGCTTTTAGGCTTCTGATTGGTTCTATAACCCTAATTCCTATTGCATCGTTAACTGAATGTCCCATCCTGTTGATTGTATTGACTCACTCTGTGTAATCCACCTTGAGTCCCAGTGAGAAAGGTGGACGATAATAAAGAATGCAAATGAATAATAGATAAATAAATCAGATGGGATTTTGGTTAGCCATCTTCCAAGTGTACATTCTTCAGCATGTTTAGTATTTGAGATTATTCGTCAACTCCCACAACCTCTCCCATCACCAAATTCCTAGGATGGGCATCTGGGATCCATTAGTGATCCTGACTCTTCCTAATCTCTCCAGCAGCATGGCAGAAATTACATGTCACCATGGTGGGGCATCAGTAGCAGAGGGCATGGACAGATTAGGACTGACAGACCAATACCGGAGATCCATCAGTTGGCTCCTATCCTGAATACTTTAGAAGCAGAGGACCACATTTTAGGCTAAACAAAGTTTGAGTCCAGTGGCACCTTTAAGTCCAACAAAGTTCTATTCAAAGTGTAACGCTTACACTTTGAATAAAACTTCGTTGGTCTTAAAAATGCCACTGGAATCAAACTTTGTTCTGCTTCTTCAGACCAACATGGCTACCCACCTACATTCTGGGCTATAATCCCAAATTTTGCAGTCTTTCAAATATATGTTAGTCCAACAGAAGACACCATATTAAAGCTCTCCTTGTGTGAGACTAAATCTCACAGCAGCTGCCCTGGATGTTCTTATATTACCAGAAGAAAGAAATCTTCTCCTCCTTTCATTTACTTCTGTGGAGTCCAAAACATCACATTATTTTAAATAGAATAAAACATCTGTTGAAAGTCACACACAGTTCATTGGCTGGGTTCACTGATAAAAGCCAGCACGTAACCTTCCCAAAGCACTTTGCGTAACACTTGTCATATGTTCCGATCAGCTTCATCATTCTTCCGGTCCTGATCTCTTCTGAGGTTCAGTCCTTTTCCTTTGGCTTCCCAGACTACATGTGGTAGCAGCAGATCAATGTGCTCTAAACATGAACCTGCCCCAAGTCTATCCTCTGACCCCCCCAGTTATAATTTTTTCCCCAATATTTTATTACAGTTATATAAGAAATACAGAAGTGCACACATCTGTAGACAGGACTCTTGTGGCACCTTAAAGGTGAACACAATTTTATTCCTGCATCAGCTTTTTATGTACTGGAGCCCCCTTTCTCACATGCAACAAATGGGTCCTAGTTAAGGTATTTTATCTAGGGGTATGAGAACAAACAAACAACAGGGTCAAGGGGCCCTGAAATGCAAGAAGTATGCATGTGGTGAAATGTGATTATATGAAATTGAGAAAAATACAGAGACCTAGTTTGTTGAGCTAGCTAGGTTTATTCAAGGTATGAGCTTTCATGTGCATGCACACTTTTGATTTGAGAAAGTGTGCATGCACATGAAAGCTCATACCTTGAATTAACTTTTGTTGATCTTAAAGGTGCAATTGGACTCTAAATTTGTTCTACTGTTTCAGACCAGCATTGCTGACCACCTGGAACTACCTTGCGTGCTAAGATAGCTCACACCCACATAATAAACTAGAAAAACCAAGTCCCTGTTCAGTGCTGAGTCTGTACCCTAACATCTCTTTTCCCTCAGCCAGGCTCTAGTACTGGAATTGAGCCTAGCTGGGAGAAAGCACCTAAGGAGACTGGCTGCTGCAGCAGTATAGTTTTCTACATGTCACTCGCAGCGAAGCATGCTACTTGCTGTTACAGTGGATCTCTCTGGATCACCCTGTATCAGTTTTGCGAAGTTCTTCTTCCTTGTGTCTGTTGGTAAGCCAGGAATTCCAAAAATGGTGCACAGTTTGTTATAATGTTATCTTGATATAACATTATTCATTTACTGATTTTCCACAAAACTGAAAAAGTGGGAGTGGGTTGTTGACTGCTGCTGGGGGACAGGAACAGGGAATCTTTGAGGGGAACTACCACGTAGAAGCCCTGCTGCTGATGTACTGCATCAACAGCTACAGCACAACCAAGAAAACTACACAAGTCTGTCCCCATGTGGAAATCACCCAGAGTTACAACCTTCTAAGTCTACTGATGTTAGTGGGTTTTCAAAGGGTGTAACTCTGCATAGCATTATACTGTAAATATATTTCAGTTCTATTCAAAAGTGCCAGCAAATGTCCTTAGGCAGCAACCAGCTAATGATAAGGATGCTTGATTTTTGTGGATTCCACTGCTTGATTTCCCATTTAAACTAAATATTACTCTAGTGCAGAGATGGCCAAACTTGCTTAATGTAAGAGCCACACAGAATAAACGTTTGAAAGCTGCAAGACACGAATGCCAGCTCCTGAGAAACCAACCACACCCCTGTCCGATTCACAGTGCAGTTATATATTATTACACATACAGAGAGAGAGAGAGAGAGAGAGAGAGAGCATCAGGCAAGAATAAAAGCAGCCTTGAACTGCTGGCACAGTATCTTATTTGTTTCAATTTTAACTGATCTTTGATGGCAATAAAGTGAACTACTAGATAACTAGAACTATTTGTTTCCTGAATATTTTAGCAAGCATTCTCTAGCTCCCTCAATTGGAAACAAATGAGAAAGATAGAGATAGAGAGATGGAAAGAAAGAGAAAAAGAAACAGAGAAAGTATATAGATGGGGAGGGAGGGAGTTTGGCCACCCCTGCTCTAGTGGCTAATTTAAACTGGATCATGCTCCACTTTTGTATATTCTCGTTCCTTTCACCATGCCTCTTGTTTTTCACAACACAACCCTTTGCATGTTTATTCTGAGAGAGACAGCATGGTGTAGTGGTTAAGAATGGTGGACTCTAATCTGGAGAAGTGGGTTTGGTTCTCGACTTCTCCACATGAAGCCTGCTGAGTGATCTTGGGCCGCTCACAGTTCTCTCAGAACTCTCTCAGCTCCACCTACCTCTAGGGTTGCCAGACCCTCGGTCCAGGTGGGGGTTCCCCTGGTTTTGGGGGCTTCAGCCCACTGCCAGCCAGCTGGCAATCATAAGAAGCCCCACCCACAAACAGGCATGTCACACATCAATGTTGTCATTGTGAGAGTTTTGGCCAAAATGCTAGAGCATCGCTGCATGATGCCTCCAGCATGATGATGTCACTTCTGTGTGGCATCATCGCATCAGCAATGTTGTCCTAACCCCCCTCCCACCCTCTGCTGGCAGAACAATTGGGCCTGACAAACCTACCTACCTCACAAGGTGCATGTTGTGGGGAGAGGAAGGGAAAGTGATTGTGATCCGCTTTGCGACTCCTTAAGGTAGAGAAATGTGGGGGTAAAAAACAACTCTTCTTCTTCTGAAGTAAGTGCTATTGAATTTAACAGCACTTACTCCCAATAAGGATAAATAGATACAAATTTGTGGTTTTTTGTCAGTGTTAAGCGCTTGGAGTACTATTAAGTAACATGCAGATAATAATCAGATAAAAATAAAGTCAGTTTTTAAACAAAACAAAACAAGACTCTAAACAGCTAGCTTTTTATTTTACTGTATTTTCTAGATTCTTAGTTAACAAAGGCTGCAATCTGAACCATGCTTACATGGAAATAAAGTTCAGTGAACACGTGGGAGCTTACTTCTGAGTAAACATGCATGAAATTGTAGTGCATGTCTAGTTACTGTTGTATATAAAACCTAAATAGGTCTGGCCACCTGGTATCCTCTTGGAAGTTTAGTCAAATACTCAAAAAGCATCAAACTTGGAATACTTAACTGTTTCATAATGAAGACCTCCGCTGAGGATCAGGTGTGAAGAAGAGCTGAAAATGTTGAAGCAATTATGTTCTTTTCTGCCCAAAATATTCCCCTCACACAATCTGCTCATGGAAATTGTCTGCTGGATTCAACCCATTAACTCTGCTTTTAAGTGCCTTCTAGATACAAACATTTCAATCTACTGCTTAACATTCCCGTGTCTTTAATGTGTTTCACCTGTTATCTCTGAAATTTTACAGCAGCCTGTAAAATATTTACTTTATTATACCAATATTGCAGACAAGTATGTGCATATGTGCACAATGAGAGATGTAAGGGGCTCGCCTGGGGTGAGATTCAGACCAGAGATTTCTTGGCTTGCGCTCTTAGCTACGACAGGACGATCAGCGCTCTCTAGTCCTTTTCAAATCCTCCAGCTTTCTCTGGTGACCTACTTGAGGTTCTCCGTAGCTTTCTCATCCCTGGCAGCCAGGTTGCCTCTGTACTGTTCTTTGCACAAAACAACGACATGCTTTTAAGTCTCCCTCCATGCTTACCTGTCACAGATTTATGGCGATTATTTATCTCTGCTCAAAGTGTTTGAACAGTGAGTTCACAATTCCGTAGGAGAGAGACCTAAAGGAACAGGCGTAGCTAAGCGGAGAGTGCCAGAATACATAACTCAGAAGTCCAGGGGTTTTAGGGCTTGTTTCGTGTAGTTCCAGATTCATGGTCAAGATGCCCTTGTGTCGAGTTGGCAGGATCCATAGCTTCTTTAAATATTTTCCCCATTTCTGCACTTTCAGACAGTGTCTGTGACTTGTATATCAACTTCATGAGAAGCGAACTTCAAAAACAAAAGAAAACATGGTTACCATAGAAAGTTGGCGTTTGGTGGAGTATAAAAGTAATTTCTTTCCTAAGCTGCAGAAGGGTGGATATAGACAAGGGAACAACAATTTGCTGCATGAAGATCCCAGTTTGGAATTTTTTGTTTTGCTCTGCACAAAACGTCTGCCAGGTCACAATACATACGCTTCTGCCCTGATATATCAGTGCATTTACTGTACTCTTTGAATGCCACTGAATCTGAATCAAGTCAAGGGTGTAATCATCCATTACCCATTCACTCCAATCTCGACAGATGTAAGCTTGAACAAAAAGAAGCCTCTAGTCACCTACAGAGCAGTGTTCCCTCTAAGCTGAGTGTGAGCTAGCTCACCGTTTTTTAGCCTCCAGCTCACACATTTTGTCTTAGCTCAGGAAGGACGGCTCCAAAGCAGACTAATTTAGGCAGCAGCCAAATCACTTGCTCACAGCTTTAATGCCAGGAGCTCACAAAGTAGAATTTTTGCTCACAAGACTCCACAGATTAAGAGGGAACATTGCTACAGAGTAGTGTAAATCCTTTAGGGAACAATTCTAAGCAGGTCTACACAGAAGTAAGCCCCATTTTATTCAGCGTGGCTTAATCCCAGGAAAATCTCTTTGGATTGCAGCCTAAAATTTATGAACAATTCCTTAATGCATGAGCATATTTGTATTTAGGGAAAACAACTGCTCAGATACAGCCCTTTAAATAGGGTAAGAAGAAGAAGAGAAGAAGGGATTGGATTTATACCCCACCCTTCACTACCCAAAGGAGTCTCAGAGCAGCTTACAAACACCTTTCCCTTCCCCTCCCCACAACAGACACCCTGTGAGGTAGGTGGGGCTGAGAGAACTCTAACACAAACTGCTTTTTCAGGAACTGCTGCGCCAGAGCTTGTGACTGGCCCAAGGTCACATCAGCAGGTGCAAGTGGAGAACTGGGGAATCAAACCCAGTTCTCCCAGATTAGAATTCGCACACCTGACCACTACACCAAACTGGTAAGGCTCCTAAGGTTTCCACATCATTTGCCCTAAAACATTGCCCTTTGGTGTCAATCATTCATGAAAAAAACACAGATGGAGGTCAATAGATTTGATGTGATTTTTTTGTCAGGTGGATAATCTAGGCTAGGAGACAACAACAGAAAATTATCTCAAGTTAAAAATTTGGTATACAGTCAGTTCTTCTTCCTATCTTTCTGTTCTTCAGACTCAAAGGTCTTGAACAGCTAGAGACCCGACCCTGAAGAAGGGTTTAATGCAAGTAAGCCTGAAGAAGAGTTTTAACCTGACATTGCCCCATTACACAGGCACATCTTACTGCAGATTTTCAGAGCAATAAGCCTTTGAACTTGACTTTGGATTCTGTGCCCACCTTACACACCATTCTTTTTCCTCCAGTGTTTTTATTCTGCAATTACAATAGAAAAAACAGACTTTTCTAAATCAGAGTGAAACGACACTTGTGATGTGTGGGGCATGGTGTCTAAAGAATGCACAGTAGAACCCACTGACACTGTCATTGCAAGCTGTGATTGTCAGCAACATGTGTGTGCATGTGTGTCTGTGCATACACACCTGTGCAGAGTCAACTACAACTCTACCGTGCTTTGCACAGGGCTGAAATTTATATGGCGGAGGAATCCTCTAGCAGAAGCTCTGGAGAACTTTTTTAGTCTTGTGCCACTAAATAGAAAAAAGAAATAGGGGGTATTTTTGCCAATGCCCTAGCGCAACCACATATTTCCTGCCCTTCCTTGCAAATTTGCATGGGTATCTATTTGTGATTCTCTAATTTGATCCTGCACACTAGCCATGATCCTGGCAGTTTTTAAAAGATTGTGCTGTGTGGATTGTATTCTTCTTCAAAATGGATCAATCTCAAGCAATTCTTAAGTTCGGTGGTTTGCAGAAGGTCCATGTGTTAGGCTTCTGGAGACTGCCAAAATGGTTCCCCCCCCCGAAACTTCATTCACTAAAGCATTAAAGGGGAAAATGTTTTTGAAGCTTTAGGCTTCCCATCCCAGTGTCTCTCTCTCTCTTGCCTTACATCTCATGTCAATTTCATACCATGCTGAGGATTCTCCCCCCCCCCTTTTGTTTGCATGCAGCACTGAAATCCATTTTCCCCTCACTGGGGATGCTGCTGTTTGCCTCCTCTCCGATCCCCCTTTCAGATCAATACTAGCAGGGAACTAAACCTTGTGCAGCTCCTTTTAAACTTTCCCTCCCTCTTTTTGTTGTTGTTAATGTTTCTTTGTCTTTAATGACAAAGAAAACCCTATGGACATGCATGGTTAAAGTGAGGGAAAATACCCACGTATAATAAGCCACTGTTGGGTGGAGGCCCTTCTGCCTAATATACAGTTTCCTATTTTTTCTCCTCTAAAAGAAAATCAATTATGAACTGAAATGAACAATGAGAGGGCCCCACCCCCAGCCAGATTCAAAATGATCTTGAGAGTTTTTCTTTCCAAACAGCATTTCCCCTACCCAAACTTAACTGATGAAACAGGGAAGGGATACTGTGGAGGCTCTATGAGACCCTAGATCAAGGGTCCCCAACCTTTTTGATCCTGCAGGCACCTTTGGAATTCTGACACAGGGTGGGAGCTGTTCTGGAAAGAGCAGTTCTCTCAGAGCTCTCTCAGCTCCACCTACCTCACAGGGTGTCTGTTGTGGAGAGAGGAAGGGAAAGGAGATTGTAAGCAACTCTGAGCCTCCGAGTGAAGGGCAAGGTATAAATCCAATCTCCTCCTCCTCCTCTTCTTCTTCATCATCATCATCTTCTTCTAAGCTGTCTCCATCCCATGGCTGGGACAGAAGCTGGATTGGAATGGATCTAGGGCCCATGTATCATCCAGAAAGCTCTGTAGCTGCTCTGCAACCACTCTCTCAATTATCCTGCCCAGGAATGAAAGATCTGAAACTGGGCAGTAATTGGAGGGATCCAAAGTTGGCTTTTTCAAGAGTGGTACAACCACAGTCTCCTTCAGTCCCTCTGGGAAGGCACTTAGCAAGCAGCTATTCCTCCAGGGGTGCAAGGTAGGAAACTGTCCCCATGGCGACCAGGCTCTGGGCAGCAGGAGACACCAAGGAAAGGCCTCAGAACTTGGAAGGGAAGCTGGGAGTCCTGACCCTCCCATTGAGTGATTCCGTGCAAAGGGCATGTAGTGGCGGTGGGTTACTGGAGAGGAAGGCCCCTTTTCTTCTCTTTAGGGGAAGGGAAAGAAAAACCACTTTAAGGGTTGAGAAACACCTAGGAGGGCTGGGCAGAATAGGGCCTGCAGGCCAGAGCAGGCATGTTCTGCCACAATCAGTGTGTAATTTTCAGAAGAGAATAATTGTCACTGTATCTTCACTAAGAGGATGTTTCCCTGTGTCATCCATCTGATGCATATCCATGCATCTTTTCTGGAGAGCCTTTTAAAAACATTGATACACAAAGACCTCCTCAGACTCAGAGCAGTGTGTATGAAGCTGATCTCAAAAGAAATAAATGCCAGAAACGACAACTGCACTAGATCAAACTCAGGAAAAAGTGAAGGGACATTTCCCCCCAAAATCAAAGTTTGCATTTCATCTGTAATATTGCTGATAAATTGACATGCTACCATGTGAGACCCCAGTAACATATTTTGGCTAGCAAAACTGCCCTCTGTTTCGTGAATCTGGGTTGCATTGACTTGCCAAACTTAGATCGTCCACAGATTAGGAAGGATTTCTTTTAATGTCCCAACGGTCTCTTAATGAAATACATTTATAATCACAAAGAGTTTCGAGAACTCACTGAACATTTTTCTGCATCTGTTGTTCTATCTGAACCTTCATTGAGTCTAGCATGGACACAGAGACAATGATGATCCCTGCCAGCAATAATATGGAATGTTCTTTCTAAAACTAGGCACCAAAAAACCCCTCTATGAATACTTATGCCTGCTTTACATTGATAAATTCATATGAACTGATACATGATTGCATGCAGAATTGAGTTATAATAAGCTGGCAGCCAGTTTTGCGTTGTAGGGGCAGGGAACTACTGTAATTGTGGAAGCTGGTATTGAGCCCCTCCAAGTACAACCTGGTTGATAGTAATCTTTTTGTACACATGCGTGCAATCAAAGGGAGAAATGCAGCAGTTATGGATTGCCTGTTTGTGGAGAGGGAATGATTTACAGTGCCATTCTAAGCGGGATTAGGCCCTTCCAAGCCCCTCGTCTTCATTGTTCGTAGAGAGGCGTAACTCATCTGAGGACTGCTCTGTTAATGGGCTTTTCTTCGTCTCATCTGAAATGGAAAGGGAGGTTTAGGGGAGTGGAGCTTCCATCCTGCTGGAAACTGTGTAAGGTTTGTTTCCCCCTCTCACTCCTGTCTTCTCTCTGGGGTTGAGAAAGAACAGCTGTTTGTACTCTAGTTTCTTCAGAACTTTCTGCATGTAACGTCATCACTCCTGGGGTACATCAAGGATTGGCGCTGTAGTCTTATCTGCACCGTGAAACAAGTGCATCGGATTTCCTAACAGCCGCAGCAGATCATTATGTTGTTATTTGGGCAATGTAAATCTTCCAGACGAGTAATGCAGAATCTACCATTTTCCTCCCAATCTGTTCAAGTGATTAATGGTCCTCCTTGTTTTGAAACATGCTTTGTGTAAATTAATTCATCTTGCAGACAATTGCTGTTGTGACTCCTTCTATCAGGCTTTTGATAGCCAATTTTTCCACCTCTAGAAATTGCATTTGGTCACTTGAATAAATAATCTCAGCCCTTTTCTTTTTTTTTCTGTTAGAGACTTATAAACAAAACAAAACCCTCTCAGATGGCTGTTGCACCAAATTTTTAATATGGAATACAATAATATCAAATTTTCCTAGGACCGAAATGTTCCCAGAGACCTTTGTCACCATTAAGCCTCTATAAGGCCAAGGACCCTTTCATTTGTGACTATTGTTATTGTGATGTAGGCAGCAGAGGAGAAGCATCTAAAAATCAGCTGTACATTTTAATTAACACACTGTGCATTCCTAAGAACCAAGTTTGAGTCCAGTGGCACCTTTAAGACCAACAAACTTTCATTCAAGGTAAAAGCTTTCGTGTGCACTTTCCGGGTGGTAAGCCCCACTGAATCCTGAGTAGCATTCTGAACAGACCTGTTTAGGATTGATCGCATAGCTTTTCATTGTGAAAACAGCTGATGTCGAAGATACCCACATGGCTACAGCTGTTTGGAATCACACTGGAGTAGGGTTGCCAGGTCCCCCCTGGTCACTGGTGGTGGTTGGGGGGTAGGATTGCCAGATCCAGGTTGGGAAACTCCAGAGATTTGGGGATGGAGCCTGAGGAGGAGAGCATCCATTTTCTCCAAAAGAACTAATCTCTGTAATCTGGAGATGAGCTGTAATTCCAGGGGATTCCCCCAGGTCCCTCCTGGAGACCAGCATCCCTACACTGCAGAAACCCCTTAATTCCTCAGGGAAACTATTCTCATTTCTTTACCTCTGATTCCATTTTCCTCTGATTCCTTTCCATTAGTACCACAACAGCAACTTTATGATCTTACCACAAGATACCACACACTGTGCAGTCCTATGAAGAGTTACTCCTAGTTTCAGCCCACTGAAATCAATGGGCTTAGACCGCAGTAATTCTGCATAGGATTAGACTGCGAGCTGCCCTTAACTTGTGTGTGTTACACTGGCTGTCACAAAATAATTTGGTACAGAGAGGAGGCTTCTAGCTCAGAATGTGGAATATAGTTGTTTTAAATATTTTCTTTTGTAGAAAGAAAAAAAATACTCCATTGCAGACCCATTGTGTATGTGAATGGGGAAAATCCATTGGCATCAAATTGAGTAAACTGTTTCAGTGTTTATGTGAAGAGAAGGGAATTTGCTAGTGTTGCCAACCTCTAGGTGGTAGAAGCCAAAAATGAGAGATCATGGGAGGAAGTGGAAATCCAAAAAACAACATCCATTACAAAAATAATGAAGAGTCAATAAAGATATGTTGCAAAATCATTTACTGTAGTAATTCTGTAGAAAATTCTCTTCTATTATTGGTCACATACAACGAATGCTGCGCAATGTAAACAATTAGAATCCAGCTGATACATTGTGAAGACCTTGAGTTCTGTTATTAGAAAGTCAACAGGGAATGTTTCCTTCAAGAGTTGATAAGTAGTAATAGATAAGAACTGTGATTGCTACATGCTCAAATAAAGCAATTATTGTGAAACTAATCGTTTACATTGTGTAGCATTCGTTGCATGTGACTGATAACAGAAGAGAATTTTCTACAGAATTGCTACAGTAAATGATTTTGCAACATATCTTTATTGACTCTTCGTTATTTTTGTCACGGATGTTGTTTTTGGATTTCAACCTCCAGGTGGTGGCTACAACTGATCTTCAGGTGACAGAGATCAGTTCACCTGGAGAAAATGGCTGCTTTGTACCCCATTGAAGCCCCTCCCTTCCCCAAACCCTGCCCTCCTCAGGCTCCACCCCAAAAATCTTCAGGTATTTTCTTTTTTTTTTTTTTTGTAAAACTCTCTTTAAAAAGAGAGAATTTTATTCTTTTTATAAGAAACAGGAAGGGTAGACAGATGGAGAAAGAAAAAGATGGAGTGAAATTTTCCTGTTAGTGAGGGTTAGTTTAGGTTAATAACCAATACCAGTTTTGGCATCTATCATGGTTAGAAGATCTTCTTTTTAACTATTGCGAAGTCCAAAATCACTCTGTTAATGCAGTTAGTAAAGTCCATTGGGGTTAGTAATTAAACAGCTCCTTCCAGATGTTACACGAACAGTCCTCAAAATATCTTCTTTTTAAATCTCTTCCAGTTGTGGATTGAGTCCATTTTAACTTTGAAGTCTTCCGTTCCATCACCACTTTCCCCTGGGCTGCTGTCTTCTTCGCTTGTCCCAGTTTGGAATACTGCATCTTCCTCCCTGCTGGCGTGTCTCTTCAGAAGTTTCTGTACTTTAAAGATGAAATCCTTCTTCTTTCTTTTCTCTTTTTCCTTAAACTTCTGGCTTTCAGGCTTCCTGGGCTCCACAAACTCTTCAGATGAAATTAGATCTCCAGTTTGTCGCTTGCTATGCTCAACATCCCCTTCTACTGGCAGCGTATTCTCTTTTATAAAAGCGGAATAGGCTTTGGGAGCCTCATCCACCTCTTCTTTTAATTTTATCGCTTCACTGCCAGTTAGGGGTGCCAAGACATTTGTCAAGGTAAATCCGAGATCTTCTTTCTCTTCTTCTTTAACGCCCTGGAAACCTAGAATCAAATTCGATTTCTGTTCAATCTCCATCATCTTTCTAGTTGTTTCCGATATCTGTTTCTGTCGACTGATGAGAATACTATCCATTTTAGACAGAGTTTCGTTGATTTTCTGCAATTGTTCCAGCAGGGGGCACAGCATCTCCTTTTCCTGTTGATTGACAGCAAGCTCTTGGGGGGGCAGTCTGGACCGGAAGTCCCTCCTCTCTTCTCTTCCGGTGTCTGCAGGACTTTTTCCAGTATCGACATTTTGTTTTTTTGTTTACTTTTAAAAGTTCGTGCCGCATCCCCCAGGAAGCTAAGATAATCAAAATCTTCCATGCAACCCCAACGGTACTTTCACCAACACTTTTTCTTCTCTCAGCCCCCTTCGCGCTCCCTTTGTGGATCTTGCTTCTCAAAGGGGGTGGGAACTCCTCCCTCCTCCCAACGCTTATACGCATGCAGGGGGCTCCGATTTACGCTTCAAAATAGATCTCCAACTCACGATTCGATGCTACTTCTTCTTTTTATTTTAAGCCATAGCGCTGTCTTCACTCCTGGAATTCGGTGGCGCCGCTAAGTCCCATTACGGGCACGCCGCAGCGGGGCCGATTGGGGCGGGGAGAAAGCCTCAATTTCCCGGCTGTCTGCCGGCAAAGAGGCTACTCCCCAAGCGCCCCCGGTTCGGAGCCTTTACCTAAGGCTCACTAGGGTCTTTCGCACATGCGAAGACCCCCTAACTGCGCGTGGGCTAACCGCCTCCGGGAGCGTCCCGAGAAGTGGCCGCCATTCGCGACGCCGAAACCGAAACCTCAAATCTTCAGGTATTTTCTAACCTGGAGCTGGCAACCCTAGCAAATGCCCAGCAAATGACTGTTCGGGCTGGAGTCAGACTGGACACCCAGCTATCCTATAAAATCTTCTCCTTGCCTGCTATCTATTCAACTATTTTGCATGTTGTGTTCTACTCACCTGCCTCCATGATTACTTCATGTCCTCTGTGTCCCATGGTCTTATTGCCCAACCTTTGGCCTTGATCTGCCTTTCAGAATTTAGGTATTGTATGCCCTTATTAATCCTAGTCAAATAATTCCTAATAAAACATCCAAAGCCATGGGATTCCTAGAAGACAGTTTGAAAAATACATTATATATTCCAGACTTTGGATGCCAAATTAGGGTTGCCAGGATGTCAGGGTGATGCTCTGGTATTTGGGAGAAAACTCTATGTTAGAAGCCAAATTTACCATACAGTTTTTGCCCAAATACCAGAGTGTCACCCCGACATCCCGGACATGATGACTTCACTTCCAAGTCACATGGGCAGTGACATGGACATGTTGCTGTATATTGGATGGGGCTCCCTGCTGTTGGTGGTAAGTCCCCCATCGCACGCTGGTTGCCAGAAGGGATCTGGTAGCCCTAGTACATCATAAGGCCTCAGCCAAGCCTCCATCTTAGAACAGCCCAGAAACAGGAGCCACCAACTCCTCCAACTGCTGGGACACACCCAGTGATCTTCCCTGACAATTGCTAACTAGGCCACTGGGTGACAACAACAACTGAACGTATATTATATCTAGGGTTCCCAGCCCCCCAGTTCCAGTGGGGGTTCCCCCCTCTTTTAGGGGCCTGGATTTGCCGCTGGCTGGCAAACCCCACCCCTAAACAGGGACATCACCACATGATATCCCGAGTTCAAAGACATCACCTGGAAGTGATGTCATCGTGTTGCTGACATCAAGGGTGACACTCTAGTCTTTGGGCAAACTCTATGGTTTTGAAGGCAAAAAAACATAGAGTTTTGCCCCAAAACTGGAGCATCACCCCCCAATGGCAGGAACATAATGATATCCAGGGCTATTTTTGGGCAGGAATGCACAGGAATGGAGTTCCAGCTGGCTTCAGAGTTGGCCACACCCACTACAGAATGGAGTTCTGGCTGGCTTCAGAGTTGGCCACACTCACTCTGCGTGTGTGGCTACAGGGGGAAGACCTGGAGAGCAACCCCCTCGGCAACTCCAAGGCAGGCGGGCCAGGGGGGGTTGGAAGGATTGGGGAGGCATTTAAATGCCTTCCTGTGCCTTCCCCAGCCTGTCCAAGGGCTGGCTTGCCCAGGCTCCCTGCAGCTGCAGGGCACCCGGGCAAGCCAAGGGAAGGCAGTTTAAACTCCCTTCCCTTCCCTTCAAAGGGGGCTTGCCTGGGCTCCCTGCAGCTGTGGGACACCTGGACAAGTCAAGGGAAGGTATGGGGTGTGGCCTAATATGCTAATGAGCTGCACTGTTGGGGTGTGTCCTAATAGGCTTATGAGTTTCTGCTGTTGGGTGTTTCCTATTATGCTAATGAGTTCCTGCTGGGATTTTTCTACAAAAAAAGCCCTGATGACACACATATGGCAGAACATCCCAGAGAGGACCTGGGTGTCCCATGCCACCAGCCAGGTAGGACCTGGCAAACCTAACTATACCATAAAAAGCCTCAGCTGCCCATTTCCATACATAAAACTGTATTAAAGGGACACGACATTTGTCTCCAGGCCAGTTGGCAACCCTTGACACAGGAGTGCCCAAGCATCTTGTCTTTGAGCCCAGTACAGGTGCAATTCAAGACCCCACTTATATGACTCATAATACAATCTCATTAATCAGTATTTTTGAGCTTTGGATGTATGTACTATATACAGTACCTATACAGAGAGAGCCAGTGTGGTGTAGTGGTTAAGAGTGTCAGACTAGCACCTGGGAGATCCAGCTCTGAATCCCCAGTTGTGCCATGAAAGCTCACTGGATGATAGGGTTGCCAGGTCCTTACCTTCTGCTGGCGGGGGCTCCAGCCTGCTCTCCTGGGTATTCTGGTGCACAGACGAAGTGCTCACACCATGATGACATCACCCAGAAGTGACATGATCTCACTGGGCACATTGTGAAGGGGATGCTCTAGCATTTGGCTAAAACCTCTATGGTCGCCATAGAGTTTTTAGCCGAATGCTAGAGCATCCCCCATATGACATTCCTGGCATGATGACATCACCTCCAGGTGACGTCATCACACTGGGTATGTCAGGCATGGCTGGGCTCTTCGGGGACTCCCTGATGGCCAGCTGGCCAGCAGTGGATTGGGGGCCCCAAAGTCGGGGAAAACTCCACCCTCATCAGGGAGATGGCAACCCTACTGAGTGACCTTGGGCCATTCACACTGTCTCAGCCTAACCTACCCCACAGGGTTGCTGTGAGGATAAAATGGAGGAGGGGAGAATGATGTAAGCCACTGTGGGTCCCTTTGGGGAGAAAGGCAGGGTATAAAGGAATAAAATAAATAAACAAACACTAAAAAGGTAAAGGTAAATGTTTCCTTTGCTCGAAAGCCAGTCGAATCCGACTCTAGGGGGCGGTGCTCATCTCCATTTCCGAGCCTAAGAGCCAGCACCGTCCAAAGACGTTTCCGTGGCCATGTGGCTGGCATGACTAGATGCCAAGGCGCATGGAATGCTGTTACCTTCCCACTGAAGAGGTACCTATTTATCCACTTGCAATTTCTCTCTTTCGAACTGCTAGGTTGGCAGGAGCTGGGCCAGAGACGGGAGCTCACTCTGTCATGCGGCACTCGGGTCTTGAACTGCCGAACTACAGACCTTCTGGTCTGCAGCTCAGCATCTTAACCTCTGAGCCACCGCAGCCCCAAAACAAACACTACTTTTGTTATTTAGGATGTACTTAGTTGGCTTTTGCCCCAGGGTTATGCCTTGCTTCCAGTGGGTGATATAGAAAAAGCAGGTCAAATACATAATTTGCTTACTCCAGTCATGTCTCCAGAGATTTGTTCAAAGCCACCATGTTAAGACTTCAGTTCTCCACTAGCATCTCACACCTGTGTCTTATAGGGTTGTCAACCTTCTGCTATTATAACTGATCCCCAGGAGACAAAGATCAGTTCACCTGGAGGAAGTCAGAGTGCATGGCAAGTCAAGGGAAGATATGGGGTGTGGCCTAATATGCTAATGAGCTGCACTGTCGGGGTGTGGCCTAATAGGCTAATGAGTTTCTGCTGTTGGGTGTTTCCTATTATGCTAATGAGCTCCTGCTGGGCTTTTTCTACTGAAATCCCTCCCCTCCCGTCCACAAACCTTGCTCTCCTCAGGTTCCAGTCCCAAAATCTCCAGGTATTTCCCAACCCAGAGCTGGAAACTTTAGTGTCTTATTGGCAATTCCCACAGGAAACAAGTCACAACAATGTAGAAGAAGAAGAAAAGAAGAGATTGGATTTATACCCCAAATCCAAACAATGTGGAAGAAGAAGAAAAGAAGAGATTGGATTTATACCCCAAATCAAAACAATGTAGAAGAAGAAGAAAAGAAGAGATTGGATTTATACCCCAAATCAAAACAATGTAGAAGAAGAAGAAAAGAAGAGATTGGATTTATACCCCAAATCAAAACAATGTAGAAGAAGAAGAAAAGAAGAGATTGGATTTATACCCTGCCCTTCACTCGAAGTCTCAGAGTGGCTTACAAACTCCTTTCCCTTCCCCTCCCCACAACAGACATCCTGTGAGGTAGGTGGGGCTGAGAGCTCTGACAGAAACTGCTCTTTTTCAAGGACAGTTCTGGCAGAACTATGGCTTGCCCAAGGTCATCTGGCAGCTGCAAGTGGAGGAGTGGGGAATCAAACCCGGTTCTCCCAGATTAGAGTCCGGGAACTTAACCACTACACTGAACTGTACTTACACTTGTGTTTGAATAATGGGGCAAGGGGTTCTCAGGTGTGTCGAGACAAGTATTTAAAGCTGAATGTGTTTATATGTGTATGATATCTGTATTTTCATGAATTTAATTTGGGAAAGATTGGTGCTCCCCACTGTACTTGTAATGTTTAGAAAGCTCCGAGTCTCCCTAACTCAAGAGACAAGAATATTTCAGTTCCCCAAATGTACCTATGCTCAGAGAGTCTAGCTCCCAGTGATCTGGAGAGGATACTGAAGCCTGAACCCACTAGAAATATGGTGCTGTTTCTAAGGCACGCAGTGTCTTATTTTATTCAGCACTTCTTTGGTATAAATATAGAAAAAAAGCAAAAATATGAGTTTTTTCCAGCACATGCAGCTGTGTTAATTAAACAGCAATCTCCACATAACATTTTATACCACTGGATGCTTTGAAGAACCAAATGCTTCCCACTGCTGTTATTTTATTATGTATTTACTCAGTCGTAGCATGTTTCTTCCCACATATGTTCGATTCTTTCCCTGCCCATGTTGCTTTTTAAATATATTTTCCACACATCTATGGGGCAAGGTTGACAAAGAGACTACCATCTGGGCCTAGGTGGAGTTTTCTGTCACAACTGTTGACGTGTAAAGGGAATTTTCTGTTTTGCTTGGACAGCACTTGTGCTTTCTTTGGATTTGGTATTTTTTTAAACTGAACTGTAAAAATAGACTTAAATGTATAGGTTGTGGCAATTAATGCATTATTTACATTACTAAACTACAAACACATAGAAGGCTATAGCCCCCACAGCCTTGGCCAGAATAACCCATCTCCTGTAGATTTGACGCTTTGAGATACTACCGGCAAACTTCAGAAACCATTCCGTAGGCCACTGTGCCTATGGTTTGTTGCCAGGAAAAATATTCCAGGCCAGCTTGTTAGGACATTGATGTTTCTCATGCCTTCATTGGTATTGGAACATTGAAAATGTTCATACCGAGTCCCGCTGACACTGAAATCGTGCAGAAATCCCAGTGGGCTGATGTAACAGGAGTTGCTGATTAAGGAGATTAAGCTGGTCTTGGTTCAATGCATATTCACCTCCAAATGTGGCGTTCCATTTGATTTTGCTCCTTTAGAAATGATGTGAGCCTAGACTATGGCTGGAGCACACATGAAGCTAAGCAGGTACAGGTCTGGCTCGTGCCTGGATGGGAGAGCTGTGGGAAACCCAATGTGCTTTGCCTTGAGTCTTGCAATGGAAGAAAAGTAGAATCGTGATGTAAAAAAAAATATTGTAGGCCACATTGATTGCTCTTTAAGTGGAAGGGGAAGGGCGTAAATGTTGTGTGAGCTACTTGGGGTCTCCACTGGAGAGAAGAGCAGGGTGTAAATATACATTTATTTATTTACGTTACTTATAGTCCACCTTTCTCACTGGACTCAAGGCGGGTTACACAGAGTGAGTCAATACAGTCAACAGGATGGGACATTCAACAAAAGATGAAATAGGGTTTGGGTTGTAGAACCAACCAGAAATCTAAAAATAGAACTGAGGTAAAGCTGTAAGTGTTAACATGGCTCATGAAAAGAATATTCACACCTGCACACAGGCAGCAGAAGAGAAGCTTAAAGGCACTTTTACTTTCTTTTTCTTTTTTTTGCATTTGTGTGTGTGCGCGCACCCGTGTGCCTGTGCCTGGATGTCATGGCAACCTCTGGTGACTCCTACTGGGGCACAGAGGACATCCAGAGAAATTGCTTGATTGCCTGCCTCTTCCTCCTGGCCCTGGTATTCTCTGGAAGTCTCCCGTCCAAACACTTACCAGGGTCAGCCCTGCTTAAGCCTCCAAGATCTGACGAGATCAGGCTTGCCTGGGCATCCAGCTCAGGACAAGGCACTTTTGCTTTCATGTGGAAATTCCCTCTCTCTCTCTTTCTCTCTGATGGTTGTTGTGTTAACCTGGGAACAAAGACCTCAGCAGCCATGTATGAGAACAATTGAGGGAAGACCACCGTTTGGGACTACTAATGGGGTTGCCAGCTGTCCTGGAGAAAAATACCCTGTCCCCCCTACATGGAAATGGGCAGCTGAAGCTTTTCATGGTATGGAGGTGTAGTGTATCCACGGGAAAACATGGACTCGGGGCAGCCATGTGCTCGGACCGGTTCTGACCGGTCCACCACGCGGCCAGGCAAAGGGCCTGAGCTTCATTCCAAAAGACAATAGAATGTAGGCTCCTTGTCTCCTTCCAATCGGGGAGCCCAGGATAACTCAATTACTGTAAATAAGCGAATAACGTGTGTGTGTGTGCTTTGGGGTGTGGGTTCACTTGGGAATAAAAGCCGGCCTGCAAGCTGGCTTAGGTTGTCTTGTTCCTGAGCTAATAAAGTATGTGAGAGCTGAAATCATTCATCAGTCTCAGTACTTTTCAGGAGCTAAACAGCATCACCTGGTAAATAACATCTCATTCAGCTTCTGTTAGAAGAACAGGATTTTTTTGTTCTCCAGGTTGCTGGCACATATGATCTCTGGAAGAGAAGGTGAGAGATAAACTTGACTAAACAATCACAGCAGCATTTGTAAAGCGTTTGTAAAGCTTGAAATTATTTTGTTCTGGATCTTGTTGTCTCAGTGCCTCTATACGTAGAATTTACTATAACGAATAACATAAACTCTACTTCTGTAGGGAAACTTCATGCTAATGGAAAAATCCATACCGGCAATTAATGTTCTGATTCATGCTGTCCAGTTGTAGAAAAACTAAAAATCCTGCTTTCTTAAGGAGAGGTTTAAGCATTCAAAGCTGAGGCAAGAACAAGAGAGAACACATTTGGATTACATAGGACAAGAAGATTTAAGTGGGTTGCCGGGTTGGTCTGAAGCAATAGAACTTTGTTGGTCTTAAAGGTGCCACCAGGCTCAAATTTTGTTCTATAGGATAAGAAGGAAACACTTGGAAAATTAGATTCAGTTGGGTGTGGGTGTTGTTGTTCAGTCACACAGTCGAGTCCAACTCTTCGTGACCTCATGGACCACATCACACCAGGCCCTCCTGCCTTCCGCCTCTCCTCCAGAGTTTGCTCAGTTTTATGTTTGTTGCATCAATCACACTGTCTAACCATCTCATCCTTTGCCGTCCCCTTCTTCTTTGACCTTCAATCTTTCCCAGCATCAGGGTCTTCTCCAGTGAGTGCTCCCTTCTCATTTGGTGGCCAAAGTATATGAGCTTCAGCTTCAGTATCTGGCCTTCTAGGGAAGAGTCAGGGTTAATTTCCTTTAGGATTGAATGATTTGATCTCCTTGCAGTCCAAGGGACTCTCAAGAGTCTTCTCCAGCACCATAATTTAAAAGAATCTATTCTTCAGAGCTCGGCCTTCCTTATGCTCCAACTCTTGCAGCCATACATTACTACTGGGAATACCATCGCTT
Source organism: Gekko gecko (assembly GCA_029375565.1). Lineage (NCBI taxonomy): Eukaryota > Metazoa > Chordata > Lepidosauria > Squamata > Gekkonidae > Gekko > Gekko gecko. Next base: position 293,067,442 of record JAPDNY010000001.1, on the reverse strand, counting down.
TGACTAGATGGACTTTTGTTGGCGTGGTGATGTCTCTACTTTGCTGTCTAGGTTTGCCATAGCTTTCCTCCTGAGGAGCAAGTGTCTTTTAATTTCATGACTGCAGACACCATCTGCAGTGATTTTGGATCCCAGGAATGTGAATTCTGTCATTGCTTCCATTACTTCTCCTTCTATTTGCCAAGGAGAAATGGGTCTGGATGCCATGATATTAGTTTCTTTGATGTTCAGTTTCAAGCCAACTTTTGTGCTCTCCTCTTTCACTCTGAACAAGAGACTCTTTAGGTCCTCTTCCCTTTTTGCCATTGGAGTGGTATTGTCTACGTATCTGAGGTTGTTGATGTTTTCCCCAGCAATCTTAATTCCGGTTTGTGATTCATCCAGGCCAGCATTTCACATGATGTACTCTGCATATAAATTAAATAAGCCGAGTAACAATATATATCCTTGTTGTACTCCTTCTCCTATTCGAAACCAATCAGTTATTCCATATCTGGTTCTAACTGTTGCTTCTTGACCCTTATACAGGTTTCTCAGGAGACATGTGAGGTGGTCTGGTATTCCCATCTCTTTAAGGATTTGCCACAGTTTCTTGTGATCCACACTATCAAAAGCTTTAGCATAGTCAATGAAGCAAAAGTAGATGTTTTTCCCTTGCTTTCTCCATAGTCCAGCAAATGTTGGCAATTTGATCTCTAGTTCCTCTACCTCTTCAAAACCCTGCTTGTACTTCTGGCAGTTCTCTGTCCACATACTGCTGAAGCCTAGCTTGTAGGATCTTGATCATGACCTTGCTAGTGTGTGAAATGAGTGCAATTGTGCAATAGTTTGAACATTCTTTGGCATTGCCCTTCTTTGGGACTGGAATGTAAACTGACCTTTTCCAATCCTGTGGCCACTGTTGCATTTTCCAGATTCGCTGGCCTACAAAGTGCAGCACTTTAACAGTATCATCTTTTAGGACTTTGAATAGCTCAGCTGGGATACCATCATCTCCGCTAGCTTTGTTGTTAGTAATGCTTTCTAAGGCCCATTTGACTTTATAATCCAAGATATCTGGCTCGAGATCAGTGATCACACCATCGTGGTTTTCGGGGACATTGAGATCCTTTTTGTATAGTTCTTCTGTGTATTCTTGCCACCTCTTCCTAATCTCTTCTGCTTCTGTTAGGTCTCTACCGTTTTCGTCCTTTATCATGGCCAGCTTTGCACAAAACGTTCCCTTGATTTCTCCAATTTTCTTGAAGAGATCTCTAGTCCTTCCCATTCTATTGTTTTCTTCTATTAGTTTGCATTGTTCATTCAGGAAGGCCTCCTTATCTCTCCTTGCTGTTCTCTGGAAATCTGCATTCAGTTGGGTAAATCTTTCCTTTTCATCTTTGCCTTTTGCATTCCTTCTTTCCTCAGCTATTTGTAAAGCCTCATCAGATAGCCACTTTGCTTTCTTGCATTTCTTTTTCCTTGGGATGGCGGTGATTGCTGCCTCCTGTACAATGTCACGAACCTCCATCCATGTTCTTCAGGCACTCTGTCTATCAAATCTAATCCCTTAAACTTATTATTCACCTCCACTGTGTATTCATAAGGGATATGATCAATGTTCCCCCTAAGCTGTGGAGTCTTGTGAGCAAAAATTCCACTTTGTGAGCTACTGGCATTAAAGTTGTGAGCGAGCGATTTGGCTACTGCATACATTAATTTGCTCTGGAGCCATCCTCCCTGAGCTAAGACAAAAGTGTGTGAGCCAGAGGCTAAAAAACTGTGAGCTGGCTCACACTGACTCAGCTTAGTGAGAACACTGGATGTGATCTAGGTGAAATCTAAATGGCCTAGTAGTTTCCCCAAATTTCTTCAGTTTAAGCCTGAATTGTGCAATGAGTAGCTCATGATCTGAACCACAGTCAGCTCCAGGTGTTATTTTTACTGACAGAGCTTCTCCATCTTTGACTGCAAATTATATAATCAGTCTGATTTCTGTGTTGCCCATCTGGTGATGTCCATGTGTAGAGCCTCCTCTTAGGTTGTTTGAAGAAAGTGTTTGCTATGATCAGCGTGTTCTCTTGACACCAATTAGGTGACATGAAGTCACCTAGAGAACGCTGCCAGGCCTAGGGCAGCCAACCTCCAGGTGGAGCCTGAAGATTGCTTGGTATCACAACTGAACTCCAGACAACCTGGACAACCTTAGCAGGTCCTACATACCAGCCTCCCAAATTGGAATCACAGTCTCTTACAACTCTTTTCTATGCAGATGATGTAGTGCTATTGTCTTTAATGTCTATAGCTTTAAAACGATTGTAGACAGAGTTAGCAGAGTTTTGTGATAAAGAAGGTTTAACAATTAATTGTAGTAAGTCTAAAGTTCTTATTGTCTCCAGACAGAAATATAAATATAGATGGTCAATTAAAGGAAACAGCATTGATCAGGGGAAATGTTATAAATATTTAGGGATAATTTTTCATGCTTCTGGTACCTGACATGCCCAATTAAAGTGTATCAAACAGTGGTGCTGTCGTTTTTCTGTATGAAGAGAGAACAATATATTCCTTCTGCGATTAAAGTGTTTGTAGCAAAGGCAGTTAATCAAATGTTATTTTGATTACAGTTTTGTTTATAAAAATTTTTTAAACCTTTGGAAATAATGCAAGTAAAATTTGTTAAAACTATACTGGGATCCCGGTCACACGAGCGAGATAATCCAGGGGAGAAGTGAGGCTTTTTGCCCCAGAGCAAAATGAAGCACAGTAGCGTGATCAGACATTCCCCCGAGGCTTCGTGCTTAGGCCATCTGCGGCTGATCACACGTTGATGGTGAAGTGTGGCAAGGGGGGGAGAAGTGGCACACATGCAGTGATCGCAAGCTGACGCTTCCCAACGGGCTTTATTTTTTTTCAAGCCGGATTTCCCACATGCGCATGACCACGGAAGCGCATGACCAAGGAGGCTTCTTAAAAAAAATCCAGTGTGAGACAGGGCACAGACGGGCACCGGATGAAATAGGATACCAGCGCTTCCATGATCCGACACCCGCCCAAGCCCCACATTATCCGAAAAATAGTGCCCTTTCCAGGTATCTTTTTAATCCGGATCTTCGGCTAACTGATACGGGTTGCCGACGGGTGCGGGACGCTTGCCAGATGTTTTCATGTGATCGCGCCTGTAAAATCCGCCCGGCATCTGTCCCTATCGTGCAGCTAATTCTGCATGTTACCGGGTCTACCATACTATGTATCAAATTGTGTCTTACGTTTAGAAGCTGGCCTGATTACTACTGAAGCTCGAATCTGGCTCTCTTTGTTTAGGTATTGGCTGAAATCAATCTATTTTCCAGTAGGCTTGGCCCCATTAATATTGATTGGCAATCATCGATCGAAATGGAAAAATCTCCTAAATCTGAAGCTACAGAAAAATGGAGCTTTATCTAGGGACCTGTGATCAGTCAAAGAATTCGAGATACAGAGCTACAACAACATTGAAAGGAATTGCCCCTGCAGTCATCAAGAAGTGGAAACAATGTGGCACGCTCCTCTGTATTGCCCTCTTTATAAAGATCTGCAGGATGAGCTGCATTTTCCTATTCTATGAAAATTCCCGGCAAGAACAGAATTATTTTATTGTCCTCCTAGCAGATAAATTCCATCAGATTACAGAGAAGGTAGCTAAATGTTGCTTAATAGCAAAATCTATATGTGCGTCATTGGAGAAGTATTTATGTTATTGTTTTCTATAAAATTATGTTAATTTTATATACAGGATTGTTAGTATTGGAAAATGTATTGCACTTATCTATTTTTTATTTTATTGATTTTGTGGGATCTTAATTGCTTGTATTATGGAAATATTGTTAATTGTTGTTTAACTAGTCTGGTCACTGAGTAGCGTTACAATCAATACTGCTAATACTACCACCCCATTGATGCCCTCCCTTCTCCAAAACCTGCCCTCCTCAGTCTCTACCCCTAAAATCTCCAGGTATTTCCCAACCCATGTCTGGCAATCCTAAATCATATGCACTTATTCCAGTCTAAATCCATGGCCTTACAGTGAAGTCAATTTGTACAAGATTACACTGTTAGAATCTAGTGGAAAATTCTATATTCTGGTGTACATGTCTGTGCCACCCTTGGGACAAGTGTAGGCACACTAGTTAGGGAAATCAGGGGAATTTAGGGATGGTGCCTGAAGAGGGCAGGGTTTAGGGAGAAGAGAGAGTTCAGCGGGGATACGGTGCCGTAGAACCCACACTCTAAAGTTGCCATTTTCTCCATGGGTACTGATCTCTGTAGTCTGGAGATGAGTTATAATTCCAGAAGATAACAACATAAGAGAAGCCGTGTTGGATCAGGCCAATTGCCCATCCAGTCCAACAGTCTGTGTCACACAGTGGCCAAAAACCAAGTGGAGATTGTCAAGCCTATTTATAGTTCAGAGTTTAAGAGAGGAGGGCCTAGAACAGGCCCGTAGCCAGGATTATTTAATTGGGGGGGGGGCTTCAAATAAGTCAGGGGGCACCCTGCACACACCCCCAAAGAGCGCCTGGGCTGAATGGGAAGTTGGGGGCCTTGGCGGAAGGTCAGGGGGCCAGGCCCCAAGATGCCCCACTGTAGCTGGCCTGGCCTAGAATATGTAATTTTCTCTGTACAAATCACTGAAATGTCAATCCTAAACAGGGTTATACCCTTCAAAATCCATTGAAGTCAACGGGCTTATGATCACACTGAGCCGCAGTTTTCTTTGAAATATCTAAGTACTGGTAAAGCAAAATACAGCAGTGAAGCCTGTAAAATACTGGCCCATTCATTTTATGAGTGCACAGTTCTAAATGTTGTTCATAATTAGACACCTTTTAACGGAAACATGCCCAAATGCTGACACCACATGCAGACCTCCATCAGAATACATGTTTTAAAGAGTGAGATGTCTTTTTATAATGTTACGGTGGACAGAAGTGTAAGTGCTGCCGTGTCAAGTTCAATTTTCTTTCTTCACAACGAAGCTGAAAGAATAACCTCCTTTTCCTCTGAAAGTTTCCTTTTCCTATTTTGAATTTCTGAAATGCCAATTAAAGGCCTGGCAAGAACTTTGGCCTCCTGCAGTTCCTGTTCTTTGAACAATCACTGTCGGATTGACACTGGAAAAGTTATGAGGCCACGGCATCTTGGAGTCATCTCTTTCCACTGGCATCGTGTTTCCTACTTCATAATTTCCAAAAAGGTATATCCAGCTGCTTTGAAAGAATTTTGGTTTACTCCTATGTTTCTTACGGGCTTTTATTGAGCTCAATAATACAGATATCAAGGGCTTCTAAATGGCTTAAAAAAAATTACAACAAATCATCCAGAACACTATTGCGGTTAGAGTGTCAGAATAGAATCTGTGAGACTGGGGTTCAAATTCCCTGACTGCCACAAAAGCTTGCTCTGTGACCTTGGACCTCTGAGCCTGATCTAAAATGATGTGTGCTGACATGAGCTCTTTGGAAGGAGGGTGGGATAAAAATGTGCAAGATGGAACAATAATCAAAGTAAAGGAAAAGAAGAAGAGATTGGATTTATACCCTGCCCTTCACTCAGAGTCTCGGAGCGGCTTACAAACTCCTTTCCCCTCCTCCCCACAACAGACACCCTGTGAGGTAGGTGGGGCTGAGAGAGCTGTGACAGAAACTGCTTTTTTCAAGAACACATCTGACAGAACTATGGCTTGCCCAAGGTCATCCAGCAGCTGCAAGTGGAGGAGTGGGGAATCAAACCCAGTCCTCCCAGATTAGTGTCCGCACACTTAACCACTACACCAAACTGGCTAGCTTCAGTATCAAGAGGCTCTTATAAAAAGTTCCAAACAAAAGGTTCATTATTAATAAAGACTTAATTACGACGATATAGTATCTCCTGATAAAGTTGCCAGCTCTGGTTTAGAAAGCTCCTGAAGATGGGGGTGGGGGGTGAAGAGTACGGAATCTGGGGACAGGAAGGAGCTCAGCAGGGAGGTGATGCCATAGACTCCACCCTCTAAAGTTGCCCTTACTTCCAAAGGAACTGGTTTCCATAGTTTGGAGAACAGTTCATAGGGTTGCCAACCTCCAGGTGGTGGCTAGAGATCTCCTGGGATTGCAAGTGATCTCCAGGCGACAGGGATCAGTTCACTTGGAGAAAAACGGCCACTTTGGAAGGTGGAGTCTATGGCATTATAGCCCATTGAAGTTCCTCCCCTACCCAGACTCTGCCCTCCTCAGGCTCCACCCCCGAAATCTCCAGGCATTTCCAAATCTGGAGCTGGCAACCAGTGTTCCCTCTAAGGTGAGTTGGTGTGAGCTAACTCACAGTTTTTTTTAGCCTCCAGCTCACACACTTTTGTCTTCGCTCAGGAAGGATGGCTCCAGAGCAAACTAATTTATGCAGTAGCCAAATCACTCGCTCACGGCTTTAATGCCAGTAGCTCATAAAGTAAGATTTTTGCTCACAAGACTCCACCGCTTAGAGGCAGCATTGCTGGCAAACCTAGGTGGCAACCATACCCCCACCATGCAATTAGGAGAAAATGCCTCTGTGAGGCAAAATCTGATGAAGTAGCTATGGCAACAGAAGCTGCTTCTTACCAGATTTTGTCTCTAAAAACTATAGAGCCCTGCTTACATACAATTAAGGTGGCCAGCTGCCAGGCTCCCACCGCTTCTGGGCTCCCACTGCAAGCTCCTGCAGCGGGCTCCCCTCGGCTTCCATAGCAGTGGAGCAGCAGGAGCAGCAGGAGCAAAATCAAGGAAATGAGCGGCGTCATGGCAATGCCTCGACATCACTTCCAGTCACATACACAGAAGTGGCATCACTCTAGGAATTTCCCAAACAACAAAATTCCACAAAATCACTATGATGTCACTTCTGGGTACATAAATGGAAGCATCGTGTGCCACGATGTCGCCACCTCCCATCCCAAAAAGTTCACTGGGAGCTGCCATCAATCCTACTTACAATAGAGGACATTTTAGCAGCAGCTGATGCCCCTTTTCCCTTTTGTTGCCTGCTGTTGGTATCAGATTTAGTATGCTATATAAAATGTGGTCAATAGGGATCTAAATTTGGAGAAAGATGCTTGAAGAAACAAGTTATTTTACACTCAAAGGAACAAGTTATAGATTGGGAGAGTACAATATGGCATATTATGAAAAAAAAATTCAACCTTGCAAAATAGCCCCAGAACTGGAATAAAACGTGCTTGGTCTCTTCCATTGTAGCCAATGCCACTTTATGTTCATACTGGCTATTAAAAATATATTATTATCTGCAAACCATGCATAGCAATATAGACGGAGATCAATCTAAAGGGAAACTGTTGGTGGCTATGATGAGACAGCTCAAAAAAAGGTCAATATTTTTATTTCTATAAATGTGTGATGGCAGTAACTTTATGTGGTTCGATATTAAGGGGGGAGAGAAAAGAATGCTTCAGGGCACGGTAGGAAAAAAAAAACCTTTTAAATATGATCAGCAACAGTATCACAACACAGTGGTTTCCCTCCTTCTCCTCATTTTTGAACCACAGGAAACAATACTTTTGAGTGCATTTGGAGTATCTTTTGGCTGTGACACTGTTCATTTAGGAAAAAGGATTCCAATTGCTCTGGCATTGTACAGAGTGCACATTTTACCTCTCCAATTCTTACATTTAACTCTGCAGATCAGAAGAATCCATTAATTATATTTCTATTTCCACTTAATAACACCGCATGTGGGGAATTGCTTGTGGATCCCAAACAAGGTATTCCTTCCTGAGAGGATGTAATACACAAAATCTTTCAAACAGAAAGTGTTTGGGAGAATCTCTTCTTTTAATGCCACATTGTGTCATTTTTTTATCATTTTGCATCTGGACCAGAGGAACATGAGATTTCCTACTGGGTACTGATTCTGACTGCAGAGACCATCTTCCGCCATCTTGTGCCAATGCGCTGTAGTGGTTAGAGTGTCAGACTCGGATTGGGGAGACCATGGTTCCAGTCTGCCGCAGAAGCTCATGGAGCAACCTAGTGCTAGACGTGCCTTCATCTTAACCAATCTCATAAGGTGGTTGTTGTAAAAATAAAATGGAGGAAGAGAGAACAATGTTATAAGCCACTTTGAATCCCCATTGGGGAGAAAACAGGCATAAAAACCAAAGTGTGTTAGTGAGTCGTTGCAACCAACGCATGGCAACCCCATGAAGTGTATCCAGCTCAAAACATGTGCTCCAGCCAGTCATGTGCTCGGACCGGTCCAGAGAACAATGGACAGTAGGACCCTAGCTCCCTCCCAGTCAGGGAGCAGGAATCATAGGAGATAACTCAATCAATGTAAATAAACCAATCACAGGGTGTTGTGTGTGTTGGGGTGTGGGTTCCTTTGGGAATAAAAGCCGGCCTGCGAACCGGCTTCACTTGTCTTGTTCTTGAACTAATAAAGTATGTGAGAGCTGAAATCACTTGTCAGTCTCAGTACTTTTCAGAGAGTGTAACCCTGTTTAGGCTTGCCCTGCTATCCTTCAGCCATGAGGAAAGATGAGATCTAAATATTGTAACAGTTGCCTAGTGCAGGATGTACAATTGCCACAACTTGAGGGAAAATGCTTGTACAGAGCCTGTACAGAGCATCACTGGGGTTTAGGAGGAATAGGAAGTTTTAGGAAATGGCACACAATAGGCCAGGGGTGTTGAACTCATTTGTTACGAGGGCCGGATCTGACATAAATGAGACCTTGTTGGGCTGGGCCGTGTGTGCCATAAAATGTAATGCCAGGTAGCGGAGAAATAAACTTCATAAAGGACACAAACACAAAGGGTTTTTAAAAAATTTTATTTATTACTTTCAATTTATAACCCGTCTTGCCGGGTAATCTGGCTCAAGGTGGCATACACAGTTAAAATACACTAAAACAATAAATACAGTAAAATTCCATAAGTAACACAGAAACAATACAGATGGTGGCAGTTCCTAAGCATAATCCATTTTTTTTACTTAAAATCATGCTTAAAACATTAGCACTCTTGCAATATTTTGTTTATTTAACTGTGTCTGATAACTGACACCTCTTGCTCTGAATTATTGCATCAAAATAAGACCATAAGAACATAAGAGAAGCCAATGTTGAATCAGGCCAATGGCCCATCTAGTCCAACACTCTGTCACACAGCGGCCAAAATATACCAGGTGCCATCAGGAGGTCCATTAGTGGGGCCAGGACACTAGGAGCCCTCCCACTGCTGCCCCCTCCAGCACCAAGAATAGAGTGCATCACCTGCCCCAGACTGAGAGTTCCCATCTATACCCTGTGGCTAATAGCCACTGATGGACTTCTGCTCCATATGTTTATCTAATTCCCTCTTGAAACTGTCCATGCTTGTAGCTACCAGCGCCTCCTGTGGCAGTGAATTCCATGTGTTAATCACTCTTTGGGTGAAGAAGTACTTCCTTTTATCTGTTCTAACCCGACTACTCAGCAATTTCATTGAGTGCCCATGAGTTCCTGTATTGTGAGAAAGGGAGAAAAGTACTTCTTTCTCTACCTGCTCTATCCCATGCATAATCTTATAAACCTCAATCATGTCACCCCTCAGCCGTCGTTTCTCCAAGCTAAAGAGCCACAAGTGTTTTAACCTTTCTTCATAGGGAAAGTGTTCCAACCCTTTTATCATTCTAGTTGCCCTTCTCTGCACTTTTTCCAATGCTATAATATCCTTTTTAAGGTGTGGCGACTAGAACTGTACACAGTATTCCAAATGAGGTCACACCAATGATTTACTCCCAAGTCCAAATCGTTAATGAACAAGTTAAAAAGCATCGGACCGAGTACTGATCCCTGTGGTACCCCACTGCTTACCACCCTTCACTGAGAAAGTTGTCGCAGTCTTGAGTATACTGTTCAGGTGTGTATCTGTAAGTTGCAAACCTATGATGACGCAGCAGCAGCAGAACCGGAAGAAGCAGCAGAAGACATTCAGTTCCACTGCAGGCCTGATAGAAGCCCTCCAGGGGCCTGCTCCGCCCCCTGGGCCACAGGTTTGACACCCCTGCTATAGGCTGTCACTATACAGCTTCAGTATTTATTTATTTATTTATCAAATCTGTATCTAGCTCCCTCTCCCCAGAACAGGACTCAGGGTGGCTAACAGCATTTAAAACACATCAATAAACTCAATACAAAGGTACAATAAAGAATCTTTAAAATATATGACTATAAAACGTCTATCCCCATTAAAATCTATCCACTATCAAGCAGGGTAGAATGCGTGGATGGTGAAGGCACAGGGGAAGTATACCAGCTGCCTGGTGGATCACTATCACCCAAAGGCTGCCTGAAAAAAGAACAGCCTTGCATGCCCTGTGGAACCCAGGGAGGTCCCTCAAGGCATGTACCTCTTTAGTTAGCTGATCCCACAAGATGGAGGCCACTATTGAGAAAGCCCTCCCTGTGGCTGACACACAAGGTGGGCAGTTTATGGACCAGGGACCTTCAGTAAATTCCAAGATGAAGCCCTTACCTGGACAGCCCAGGTAAGACAGATTCCATTAGATCTCAGATGCTAAGCAGGGCTGACCCTGGCAAGTATTTGGATGGGGGAACCTCCAAAAAAGGACCAGAGCCAGGAGACCAGAGGCAGGCTATCAAGCCACTTCTCTGAACGTCCTCCATGCCCAGTAGGAGTTGCCAGAGGTCACCATGACTTCCAGGCATGGGCACATAGAAACGCACATGCGCGTGCACACACACGCACACACAAATGCCAAAATACCAAAATAAATAACATCTGTGCCATGTGGGACCTTATGCAGTTCCGCAGGGCATGCAAGGCAGGGATGTTCTGCCAGGCTTTTGGTAGAGGACAGCAATGGTTTCCACCTTCTCTGGCACTCCCCTCCCTTCCTCCACCCTGCTTTTCCCTGTTGCTGTGAGTCAGTTATACATACTGTATTTATTCTGATGCCATCTGAGGTTATTTTTAAATTTTAACTATTTATTTTTGAATTTCGTATTGTATATTTTTTGTTGTCAGATGCCCTGAGCCCTGTGAATTCGGGGAAGGGCGGTATACAAATTGAAATTGTAAATAAATAGATAAAAGATCAGATCCAACATGTGGCCTGCTCTGTGTGTGGGGGCCAGTACAACCTGGGAGAGTCCTGATGATGCCATGGCAGTCATAAAGTCCAAGGAGGTACCAGGCAAGGCAGCATCAGCATGGACATTGAAGTCCTCCAAAACTACCACTTTGGGGGAACGCAAGGCCCACTCCACCACCACCTCAGCCAGCCTCAGCAGGGAGTCAGCTGGTAAGCTAGGCGGATGGTAAACCAGCAAGACTCTCACCCTCTCCCTGGCACCTCACGCCAGGCCTACACATTTAATGCCAGAGATGTTTGGTGCAGGAAGGATACATTGGGAACAGAAATCTCCCTCGTTCCTTTTTGCGCCTCTGGTATCTTACATTACCATCTGTTTTTACAAGCCAGTTGACAACACTGAAGCCTGTGTACGTGCTCCATTGCATTGTTTCCTCGTCTTGTGGCGGTTGCATAACATGAACCTCGCAGTGAGCGCTTTGACTTGCTCTGCCGTGTCCTGAAACATCCTACTGCTCCCCACCCAACTTCTGTAGTTTATATCCAGCTAGATGAAGTGGCTGCTTGCACAGCTCAAGGTACTCTTTGACAGCAACCAACACTGCAAGATGGCAGGAGACAGTTTCTGACGGTCAGCGGAACAAAAGTGGCCTGTTTGTTGGAAAACGCAGCTGATCCAGAAGGGCGACGATGGGAGACTGGTTCTGAAGAATACTCCAGCAGGAAAAACCTTGCCATCTTGCGTTCCATAAGAAGAAACACACTGGTTCCTGCAGGGCTTCTTTTGTGGAAAAAGCTCAGCAGGAACTCATTAGCATATTAGGTCACACCGCTGACTGCACAGTTCATTAGCATATTAGGCCACACCCCATGTTATCAGAAGTGTGGTCATCCAGCCACACCCACCTTTTGCTTCTTATTCTGTTTACCTTGTTTGTTGTCAAAACCCAGGGCTTTTTTTGGAGCAGGAACTCCTTTGCATGTTAGGCCACACACCCCCAATGTAGCCAGTTCTAATGAGTTTCTGCTGTTGGGTGTGGCCTATTATGCTAATGAGTTCCTGCTGGGTGCGGCCAGCTTGGGAGCCAGCCAGAACTCTGTTCCTGTGTGTTCCTGCCCAAAAATAGCCCTGGGTTCCTGAGTCTACTGTCCTCGTTTTGTTAAAGTAAATGAAATCATAAGATCAGCAGTCCCCCACATGGAGCCATAGCTGACACCTTTCCCCCCCCCTGCTGTTTTTAGAATGGGGGGGGCAACGTTGTGCTTTTGCCCAGCAAGGCTTCTTGAAGATTTGATTGGCTGTTCAGTTTTAAAACATTGCTTTGGCAGCTGCTACCACAGCACAAGGAGTTTACCGTGTGTCTGAAAATAAGCTACAGCTGCCATTTTGTGGCTGGCTCGTGCCAGCCCCTGTGACATCCATTTTGTGGCAACCATTTGCTGCTGTGCCCACCACACTGTCTCAGAATTCCAGGTGTTAAGTATGCAACTCAACAAGAGGCAGTGATTTCAGCAAGTGATTCAGCTTTATTTTTAACAGCAGCAAGGCGATCAAACTACAAGGAGAACAAGTGGAGCACAGCTCCCTTTTTAAATGATCTGGGCTGTCAAAGCTGTAAAGTACTGGGTTTCGGGCCTCATGACTCGGACGACGACATAAGAGAAGACGCGTTTATTCGTACTTCACACAAGACAAGAACAAACAGTAACGGCCGGAGGCCAACTATATACAGTTAGGGGGGGACGGCCCCATATTCCTATTGGCGGGTTTGAATCGCCCGCCAATGCTGCCATTGGTTCTCTACTGGCGAGCGCAGGAACCTAGTCCCTATTGTTCTCAGAGAGCGAAGCTTGGCTGTATTTTGCCAGCTCTGCCTTCTGATCCCAGGACACAACACCCCTCCCCCCATAGTTCGTCTCCTCTCAGGTGACGTAGTCTTTTAAGTATGCTGGTGCCCTCCGTTCCCTTAGTGATCGTTGGGGGGCCGGTACCGGACTGGCGGGGCCCCCATCGGGTGGTCCTCCCGCACAAGGAGCTTGGATCTCCGGTAGTAGCTGAGGTGGTGACGGTGGCGGCTGTAATGGCGGCGGCAGCGGCGGTTCAGCTGTCTCCGGGACCCCCTCCGGATTCCGTGGACTTTCAGGCGCTGGCTCCGCTGGCGGTGCCTGCAGCCGATCGGATGCTGGGGCGGCCGCGGCGTTTCCCAGTAACTGGATCCCTGTGTCGGGGTCTTGCCGCCTCCGGAGCTGGTCCACGTGTTTACGGAGGACCCGGTCCCCATCTGCTAGGACCTCGTATGACACTGGCCCGGTGGGTTTTAGGATGCGCCCGGCCAACCACTGAGGCCCCGCCCCGTAATTCCGGAAGTAGACAGGTTCCCCCGGGAGGAAGCTTCGGGCGCCTCCCGGGTCTCGACCAGCTTTCTCTCTGGGGCTCGGTCCGGGTGGAGCCTGTCTAACAAGGTCGTGGGGCGGCGGCCCATCAATAGTTCTGCAGGGCAATGCCCGGAGATGGGGTTTGGGGTGGTGCGGTGTGTTAGGAGGAAGCGGGCCAGCCGGAACTCCCAATCCCCCTCCGTTATGCGGCTCAGGGCTTCTTTGGCGGTGCGTACCGTTCTCTCCGCCTGTCCATTTGTTGCCGGGTGGAAGGGCGCTGATCGTATGTGCCTTATTAGGTTCCTTTCGAGGAACGCTTGAAACTCAGCAGATGTGAACGCTGCCCCGTTGTCCGACACGATTGTGTCTGGCAACCCGTGCGTAGCGAATATTTTCCGCAGGGCCCTTATTGCCGCTTTGGCAGAGGTGGTAGACACTGGGCTTATTTCCACCCATTTCGAGTAGGAGTCTACCGTCACCATGAACTGGAGCCCTTGAAACGGCCCGGCAAAATCTATGTGTAGGCGTGACCACGGCTTGTGGGTAGACTCTCAGCTTTGGGTTGGCGCTCTCGGGGGATTGGGGCGGACTTCCTGACACCGTGTGCACCCTCGGACCCAGGTTTCAATTTCGGCATCCATCCCGGGCCACCACACGTAGCTCCTTGCCAGAGCTTTCATTCGTACAATGCCGGGGTGGGCCTCGTGCAGCGTTTCTAGAACCCCTTGTCTCATGGGCCCCGGGATGACCACCCTGTCCCCCCATAATAAGCACCCTTTCAAGGCGGATAACTCTTCCCTCCTGGCTTTGTATGCCGCAAACTCTGGCCCTGTCTGTTCCGCTGGCCATCCCCTCACCACCCAGTTTAGGACCCGGGAGAGAATGGGATCTCGGGACGTGCGGGCAGCCACGTCTGCAGCCTGAAGGGGGGGGGGTTGGCAGCTCCTCCATTAACAATACTGCGGGAGCCGGGGCCGGATCTTCCCCTGTATGCGGCAGCGGCAGGCGGCTCAAGGCATCGGCATGACCCAGTGCCTTGCCCGGCCGATGCTCCAACCGGTACTGGTAGCCCGCTAAAAACAAGGACCAGCGCAACACCTGGGGCGACAGTACCTGCGGCGTTTGTTTGTCCGCCGCAAACAGTCCCAAGAGCGGCTTATGATCGGTTACGAGCGTGAAGGGCCGCCCGTACACAAAGTTGTGAAACTTTTTAACCCCCGCCACCAGTGCCAAGCCCTCCCGGTCGATTTGTGCATAGTTCCGCTCCGCGGGGGACAGCGTGCGGGAGTAGTAAGCCACCGGGACTTCCCTCCCATCCGGTAGCTTGTGGGCCAAGACCGCCCCGACCCCATACAGTGATGCGTCGCAAGCAAGGATCACCGGGAGCTTTTCATCAAAGTGGGCGAGTACCGCGTTAGAAATCAAGAGTACTTTAACCCCCGAAACGCCGCCTCCTCCCTCGCTCCCCATGCCCAAGGTGTCGCCTTATCCAGCAGCCTGTGCAGGGGTTCGGCCACGGCGGCTTTGTGAGGGAGAAAGGCGTGGTAAAAGTTCAGGAGGCCTAAGAACGCCTGGAGCTCTGCCTTGGACTTCGGGGCGGGGGCCTCCACGATGGCCTTCACCTTGTCCCTCGCACAGATGCAGGCCTGTTGCGTCTACCCGGTACCCCAAGAACTCCACCTCCGGCACCCCGAGGAGGCACTTTTCCCGCTTCACTTTCAGCCCCGCGGCTTGGAAGCGTCCCAGTACAGTTCGGAGTCGGGCGGCGAAGCTTTCAGGGGTGGTCGCGGCGATGAGGACGTCGTCGAAGAACGGCGTCACTCCAGGGATCCCTTTTAGCAAATCGTCCATTAGATTTTGGAAGATCCCTGGGGCCACACTGACCCCGAACTGCAGCCGCTTCACCCGGAAGGCCCCCCGGTGGGTCACTATGGTTTGCGCCTCGGCAGTGGCCTCATCTACCGGGAGTTGCTGGTACGCCTGCGCAAGATCCAGCTTTCCAAATATGCGCGCCCCCGCCAGTGTGGCTAAGACGTGACTGACCACGGGTACGGGGTATGCGTGTGCCTGAAGTGCCTGGTTAATGGTGCACTTATAATCCGCGCAGATGCGGATTTCCCCGTTTGGCTTGACGGGTGTCACAATCAGGGTCTCCCATCGAGCGTTCGGGATGGGCTCTAGGACTCCCTGGGCCACTAACCGGTCCAGTTCGGCCTCTATTTTAGGGCGGAGGGCCAGGGGCACGGTGCGGAAGCACCGTCGGACGGGCGTCACTGTGGGGTCTAAGTGGAGCGACACCGGGGGCCCTTTATAACACCCCAGTTTCCCGTCAAAGACCTCAGGGAATTCCTTGCACACCGCCCCCCAGTCCCGCACCCCGCACTTATTCACTCCCCCAATCGTTATGCCTAGGGCCTCGAACCACGCCCGCCCCAGGAGACTCACGAGATTTCCCTCCACCACCACCAAGTCCAAGTTCCCCTCAAAGTCTCGGTACTGCACTCGGAAAGTGCCAACTCCCCAGATGGGGACAGGGTTCTTTTGGAAGTCCACCAAGCTTAGTGGCGATGGACGTAGAGGGGGTCCCCTAATGGGCAAAGTCTTTTTAAAGTGTCCATGGAAATGATGGACGCCGCCGATCCCGAGTCCACTTCCATGCAACAGGGGGACCCCTCGATCCGCACGGTTACTTGGATCTTCGGGGTAGAGGAGAGGTTGGGGTTGGGGAGGCGAAGTACCTGCAGCGGTTGGTCGGTGAGATGGTACAACTCGGCGACCTCTTCCGTCGTCTCGTAGGCGGTGGACGGTGCGCGGTGCGGTGGGACCGACGATCTCGAATTCCGGGGGCCCTTGGACCGGCAGACCCGTGCGAGGTGTCCCTGCTTCCCGCACCCGTGACAGACAGCATCCCGGAACTTGCAGGATTTCCTTCCGTGGCCTTCCCCGCAGCTGGCACAGACGGACCAGTTGCCGGAAGGCTTGGCTGGCTCCCTGTTGGCCTGCTGGAACGGCGCCGGCCGGCGGTGTTGGGGTCTGAGGGCGAAGACCTCTTCGGTCTCTGAGTTCCCGGGGCTGGGACTCCTCCCGACCACATGGGCGGCCGCGGCCGGGCGTTCCCCTTCAGCGGCCTCGTGGGCTGTTGCGGCGTCGATGGCCTCGTCCAGGGAGAGCCTCCGGTAGCCAAAACTTGCGCCGCAGCTTGGAGTCTGCCAGGCCCCAGACAAACTGCGTCAGTTGTCTTCGGGAACCCGCAGTCCACCGTGAGCGCCCTCAGCGCGGCCAGGAAGGTGGCAACGGATTCCCCTTGGGCCTGGACTCGCCTCTGGAACTCCATCCTCTTGGCCAGGAAGGTCGGCCGGGGGCTGAAGTACGCGTTGAGGACGTCCAGGATCTCCCCAAACGAGCTTTCCAAGGCCGTGCGGGGCACCAAGAGGCTCTTGGCGAGGCGGACGGTTTGGGTGCCGCACGCGTTCAGCAGGAGCGATCGTTTCTTGTCGGGGTGGCAGATCTCGTTGAGCTCCAAATAACTGATGAGCTGGTCGACCCATGCGTCCCAGGTTTCTGGCTGCGACGGATCGAAGCGCTCAAGAGTTACATGAGAGGCGGCCATGGCTCTGTCTGGGAAGGCGTGCGCCGGGGCGAGCGGTGCAGTGCTGCTCTCGGGGTCAGCGATGCGATGCTCGGCGAGCGGTGCGGTGCTGCTCTCGGGGTCAGCGATGCGATGCTCGGCGGTGTCCTTTTCGTCGCTCATGGAGTCACGGAAGGCGTTGAAATCCCACCTTCGTCGCCACTGTAAAGTACTGGGTTTCGGGCCTCATGACTCGGACGACGACATAAGAGAAGACGCGTTTATTCGTACTTCACACAAGACAAGAACAAACAGTAACGGCCGGAGGCCAACTATATACAGTTAGGGGGGGACGGCCCCATATTCCTATTGGCGGGTTTGAATCGCCCGCCAATGCTGCCATTGGTTCTCTACTGGCGAGCGCAGGAACCTAGTCCCTATTGTTCTCAGAGAGCAAAGCTTGGCTGTATTTTGCCAGCTCTGCCTTCTGATCCCAGGACACAAAAAAAGCCACGCCCCTAGATAAGTTAAGAACCAATAGAATAACAGAGATAAAGACCAATGAGGTCTGTTCCCTCCACAAACATATTTACAACAGTGATTGGTTACTTTAAACAGTTCCATAGGAACGACCAATAGAAATGTTACAGCTTACGATCCATTCCTTGAATCAAGCTTAGAATGGAAAAGAATAGATTCAATTTCACAGTTAGAACATAATACCAAGTGTGTCTGCAGTCTCCGAAAGGTGGAGACCACTGCATAAGAGGTTGGAAATACAAATAGACATTTGGAATAGAGATTTTCATCTCCTTTGTACCTGCAGCAGGAGTGCCTCTGCCATGCCCTGAAACATTTTTGTAATTTAATATCCAGTCAGGTGAAATGCATGCTGTCACAGACCCATGACACTCTGTACTTGCTCTGAGACATTCCCCCACGCAGGTGTCACAATTGTGTAATGTGTACCTGAAACATCATATGACAGGCATTTAGGCTTCTGTGCTCTAGAACCTGAGACGCAGCTGTTATTTAGTGCAATGGAAAAAGCTACCTTGGCTGTCTTTGTTGCCCTGATGAACAGAGCACACCTAAACGTAGCAAAATCTGATAAGAGGCTGTTTTTGTTGCTATGCTGATCCCTATGGGAGTTCCCTCCATTCCCTGTTCTGGGTGTGTGAGTGTGGAGGGGGAGGCGGAATGCTTTGCGTTACATGAAATTTTGCACAACAATATTCCATTGACCATTTGGACTGCTGCATTCTTGCAATCTGTATTTCATCACATCTGCTGAATGGATAGATGACAGACTTGAATGGGCAATGTATGGGGTATATGGAAGACAAACTCCCCATGCCCATAAAATGGGATTTCCCCCCCATTTGTTATACTTTGTGGGCTTAGCTTGTTGCTTTCCCCTTATAGCTTTCTATCTATCCCATTGCCCTCCCCAAATACAAAAGTTTTGCTAATTTATTATCTTGCCTGATTACATTTAACACATCTGCAAATATTTCGAGCATGATGATCCCTAAATATTACAGGAAATGACACAGAAAAATGAAGGAGAGGAGTGGTCCAAAATCGGATGTAAATCTGATGGTTGAATTCAACAACTGCACAAAATGTTTCAAAAGACAAATGCCTAGACTATGAGACGAAGCAAAGAATATCTGGTGTCATATATCTGCCACCATATCACATACATGTGATGTAAATGCTTCATCTATCAGGACCCTGGGGTGCCAGGTGGGTGTTTGGCCACAATATCTCTCAGGCAACCCCTTGGGTCTGGGCCTCAATTTAAACTGGGGCTCAGGGTCACTCTGGTAGCGTGCTTCCCTTATCCTGAGTCCCCTTCGTTTACAGAGCCAACCGGCTCAGCTCAGGAGAAGCAAGGAGGGCACATAAACAGTCTCTACTGCCCACAGACTTGTTCAGACTCCCGGCTTATAAAACATAAAGGTTTATTCAAAGGAAGTAAAAACAAATAAGGGGGAGTTGTGGAATAAAACGGACAATAGACAAAACTAACCCTAACTATCTAGCTACTATATACAGATGGTTTTTTGATCCTTTCTCCCTGAACGTCCGGCTCCCTCTGGCTTAGCCACTTGCTTCAGGGTTTACCCAGAACTGCCAAGACTCGCTTGCTTGCAGACACTGGCTGTCTTCTGAGCAGCTCCTGCACCCGGACTATACCTCACGGTGAGCAGTTCAGGAAGATTCCCGCCACAGTCTCTGGCTCTTCAAGGCCACGTGCAGCATTCCTGGCATTCGTCAAGTTGTCGAGAACCTCCGGTCTCACAGCTTCCTCCAAATGCGTAGATGTGTGCGTGTTCAGGCAAGTCCCTCAGTTCTTCTGGGTTCCTCTGGCCTTCTTGGACCGGATTCTTATTTCTCACTTTCCCAATCCCCGTCCTAGGCTAATTAGAGATTGCTGCCTTGACCCAGTTGTCTCCCATTTGCTTAACTCACTGGACGTGCTGATCCTGACTAAACTTACAGGCATCTTATCCATGATGATTCTGCAAATCAGTATCTCTGGCATGACATCTGGCAACAGGCTTGGGGGGTGGGGCTTTGCTATTTAGAAGAAAGGTTACTAAGGGAAGACATGATAGAACTACATAAAATTATAAATTTGGGCAGAAGTGGACACAGAATTTTTTTTTCTCCCCCTTTGGTGTAGTGGTTAAGTGTGTGGACTCTAATCTGGGAGAATCGAGTTTGATTCCCCACTCCTCCACTTGCACCTGCTGATGTGACCTTAGGTTAGTAACAAGCTCTGGCACAGCTGTTCTTGAAAAAGAGCAGTTTCTGCCAGAGCTCTCTCAGCCCCACCTACCTCACAGGGTGTCTGTTGTGGGGAGGGGAAGGGAAAGGAGTTTGTAAGCCACTCTGAGACTCCCTTGGGTAGTGAAGGGCGGGGTATGAATCCAATCTCTTCTCTTCTTCTTCTTTCTAAATACTGGAAATCAAGGGCACCCAAGGAAGTTCTTGGGCAACAGATTTAGGACTAATAAAAGGAAGTAAATCTATAATTGAAGTGTGGAATTCACTGACAGTGGAACATAGGGTTGGCCATCAGCATAGATAGTTTTAACAGGGGATTAGACATCCATGGAGGACATCAGCAGCAGTTCCTAGCCATGATAAGAGAACATAAGAGAACATAAGAGAAGCCAATGTTGAATCAGGCCAATGGCCCATCTAGTCCAACACTCTGTCACACAGCGGCCAAAATATACCACGTGCCATTAGGAGGTCCAGCAGTGGGGCCAGGACACTATAAGCCCTCCCACTGCTGCCCCCTCCAGCACCAAGAATAGAGTGCATCACCTGCCCCAGACTGAGGGTTCCCATCTATACCCTGTGGCTAATAGCCACTGATGGACTTCTGCTCCATATGTTTATCTAATTCCCTCTTGAAACTGTCCATGCTTGTAGCTGCCAGCGCCTCCTGTGGCAGTGAATCCCATATGTTAATCACTCTTTGGGTGAAGAAGTATTTCCTTTTATCTGTTCTAACCCGACTGCTCAGCAATTTCATGGAGTGCCCACGAGTTCTTGTATTGTGAGAAAGGGAGAAAAGTACTTCTTTCTCAACCTGCTCAATCCCATTCATGATCTTATAAACCTCAATCATGTCACCCCTCAGCCGTCATTTCTCCAAGCTAAAGAGCCCCAAGCGTTTTAACCTTTCTTCATAGGGAATGTGTTCCAAGCCTTTTATCATTCTAGTTGCCCTTCTTTGCACTTTTTCCAATGCTATAATATCCTTTTTGAGATGTGGTGACCAGAACTGTACACAGTATTCCACTAAAGGGTATTTCCACATTTAGAGGCAAGTGCCAGTGATAGGAGCAACATCAGGCTCTTGACTTTTCAGGGCCAGTAGTTAGTCAGGATGCTGTTTGTTTGTGTGTGTGTGTACATGGGATATGTGCAAACCCTGTCATGCTTGGGATATATATGGGCTACTGGTATGATCCATCAAGGTACCTCTTATGCTTATTTTTTAAACAACACCACAGTATGCACAGACAGAATATGCAATTGTTTACAATATGGGAGGGCTGGAAATACACAGACACAGATGCAAATGCACTGTTCAAATGGGTTGTACTTGATAGTTTGAGGAGTGAGAAAAAATGAGGGAGAAATGGCATTGATGGTGACACTCTAAGAATGTCCCCTAGTCTCTATGGTCTTTACCACAGAGATTAGGGGAAGTTCCTAGACTGTCACCTAAAAGTGACATCATATCCTCTTGAAATTCTACCCTCTCCAGGTGGCATTTGCCAGCACAGAGCTAGGAACCCTACACAAGTCATATTTGTTGGCTGAAAATACAACTTCAAAGTGTAGCTTTTGAAAGATAATGCATTCAAAGCACACACCTATTACCATTTTTTAATTTTGTAGGGGGGGCTTGACATTTCAGAGAGGTGGCTTGATATTGCCTGCCTCTACATCCTGGCCCTGGTATTCCTTGAAGGTCTCCCATCCAAGTACTTGCCAGGGTTGGCCCTGCTTAGCTTCCAAGATCTGATGAGACTGGGCTTGCCTGGGCTATTACCGTTTTTGATTAGAAGTGAACATTTAGAGAAGCACTAGGGGCACTGTCCCAGCCTACCTATTGAATTACTAGCCCTCTTCTGTCATTTACCTTTCACCACACGTATGGAGAAAACATGCTAAATGAAATCCTCCCAGTCGTCATTTTATCTGAAAGGAACATGTGCATTTTCACCCTTGGTACACATGTACTCTGAACTCTGATATGCATGAACCAAGGCTAAAAATACACACATTGCCCTTTGTGAGTGAGCGAGTGAATGAAGGAATGATTTACTACAGTCAAAGGCCAGGTCAGAACTAAATCCAATATCAGCAATGATACATTAACAAGCTACATAAATTATATTAAGATGAGCAAATATGATCCATTAGATTAGGTCACAGCGGCTAGATCTGTGTTTTTTATCTTTGGGTCATGCAACTTATCCCCTATTTCATCCTCCACAACTTAGCTACAGTGATCCATGCAATGGTCACCTCCTGGCTGGATCACTGTAACTCGCTCTATACAGGGCTGTCCTTGAAATTGACCCAGAAACTGCAGCTGGTCCAGAATGTAGCAGCGCGTGTCCTTATGGGGACGCTACTAAGAGCACATATACATCCGGTGCTGCATCAGCTGCACTGGCTCTCGGCTGAATTCCAGATTGAGTTCAAGGTTTTAGTTTTAACGTTTAATACCATATGCGAACTGGGACCAACATATCTGCAGGACCATCTTTCCCTACATGTGCCCCGAAGGGCTTCTGACTGACATTTATTCATTATCCCCGGCCCAAAGGATGTATGCCTAGCCTCAACCGGAGCAGGGCTTTCTAAGCTCTGGCACCAGCCAGGTGGAACAGCCACCCAGTTGAGATCTGGGCCCTGTGGATTTAATGAAGTTCTGCAGGACCTGTAAGACAAAGATGTTTTGCTAGACCTGTGGTTAAGGAGGCGGCAACTCATGTCTAATGGCCTCCCCTGCTCTGCTCTGCTGTGTTCTATTCCACCTTGGCAGATTGTCACCCACCTATATGTACTGTATTGTTCTATCTACAACTACTACAATTAGACTTGGGTAGCAGACGCCATCAAATGTTTTAGTAGTGTCTAGTAATGTTAGGAAAATTGATATTGTTTTTTTATGATGTATAGATTATTATGTTTATATTTTACCTTTTTGTATATTTTCATTATGTATTATTTTAACTCTGTTGTAACCCGTCCTGAGCCTGCTTGTGGGGAGGGAAGGCTAAATATCAAATAAATAAATAAACAATACAGAACCACAATAGACTCCAGCAGCAGCACAAAATCTCCCCACTTGATTTGTGATCTGGCCTCTTCGTGGTCTGACAGGAGACGAGCAACATATGGTTCTTCAGATCTATCAACCCCCCCACCCCCAATAGTGATTTCCCACAAACAGTTGCTTTGCACTCCCTCTTCCCTTCACCCCAATCATGTCAATTTCACATCATGTTATGGGCGGTGGCATTTTGCCTCGCAGTTTCACCCAATTCCCCCCGGCCTCTACCTAATCCTCAAAAAACAGGATTGAGACGCTGGGGAAATCAGGCGAAGCTGTGGGGCAAAATGCCACCGCCCAGCAAATGGTGTGAAATTGGCATGAAGGGAAGAGGGAGCGCAAAGCATCAGCTTGTGGGAAATTGCTCCAAGGCTTATTTAGGTAAAAACTCTCTGTGTGGGCAGATCTGCATGTTTCCCCCCGTAGCAATGCAAAGAGTCCAGTGGCACCTTTAAGACCAAGGCTTATTTAGGTAAAAGCTCTTTCTGTAGGCAGATCTGCATGTACAGTGGGGCAAAGGGAAGAGTGAGCGTGGAGCAGCAGGTTGTGGGAAATCAGTCTTGATTGGTCATAAAGATGCCACTGGACTCTTTGCATTGCTACCTGGGGGGCACACTTAGCACGGCCCTGCGAAGAGGGGGGTTTGGGGAGGGCTGCCCAGGGCCCGCACTTTAGCATGGACCTGTGAAGATGGGGGGTCAGGGAGGGCTTCCCAGGGGCCCGTGCTTTAACGCAGCCCTGCAAAGATGGAGGGGGTTGGGGAGGTCTTCCCAGGGGCCTGTGCTTTAGCACAGCCCTGCAAAGATGGGGAAGGGTCGGGGAGGGCTTCCCAGGGGCGTACGCTTTAGCACGGACCTGCAAAGGCAGGGTGGGGGTCGGGGAGTGCTTCCCAGGGGCCACTGGGACGGGAGATGGGCGGGCAGCAGGTGGTGGAGGCCCAGAGCAGGGAGGAGTGGAGGTGGAGCACCCCGCCTTATGGGTGCTCTGGTGGCTGGGGTGACGGCATGCGTGCCCACAGAGAGGGCTCTGCATGCCCTCTCTGGCATGCGTGCCATAGGTTCGCCACCACCGGCCTAGAACCTGGGCAACCCAGGTTCAAATTCCTGAGGACTCAGCAAAATTATTGTCAGAATAGGGTTGCCAGCCTCCAGGTGGTGGCTGGAGATCTCTTGGGATTACGACTGAGCTCCACTTCACCCGTAGAAAATGGCCATTTTGGAAGGTGGACTCTATGACATTATATCCCATGGAAGTCTCAATTAGGCTTGCCATGGACTTGTCTTTCTAACCTAGGGTTGCCAACCTCCAGATGGCGGCTGGTGATCTCCTGCTATTACAGCTGATCTCCAGACCACAGAGATCAGTTCACCTGGAGAAAATGGCCCCTTTGGAAGGTGGACTCTATGGCATTATAGCCCATGGAAGTCTCTCCCCCTCCCCAAACCCCACCTTCCCCAGGTTCCACCCTGAACATCTCCAGGTATTTCCCGGTCTGGAGCTGGCAACCCTTTGTTGGAAGGAAAACAATGGAGGAAGGGAGCAGTGTTGTAAGGTCTCCAACTGGGGAAAAAAGCAAGGTATAAATATCTGAACAAACATTAACAGTCACAAACACTAGAACAAATCTAGAGTCCAATGGCACCTTTAAAACCAACAGAGGTTTATTCAAGGTGTGAGCTTTTGTGTGCACACACACTTTATCAAATACATTAGAATGGCAGACAAGGGTCAGACCTTTCGCCAGAGAATGAACAACAAATTAACATGCAACATGAATGATGATGATCAAGACATGCAAAGTGACACTACAGAACAAGTTAAGGTTATAAGGTCAACAGTCATAAAGCAATAAATATGTCAGACTAGCAGTTAAATGTCTAAAGGTGCCTTTTTCTAATCGTGGGAAGTGAGTGGGCAGTCACAAACCCTGTCTGCAAACCAGGTCAGAAGCTGCGCTATGGCTGCGGGGGAAGCTGCCTGCGGGGGAAGCTCTTTCGCCAGGGAACCTCTTCCAAGTGAAAGGAAGGAATGATGCTTGGAACAAACACAAACAGCCAAGGCGAAGGCAGCAAGCCCCAGAAACAGGGAGCTCCCCGTGGCCATCTCCTACACTGGGCAAGTCCCTAAGGCTAGCGGGGCCACGGCAGAGGCTCCCGGTCGTGCACAGGCCCGCCCACCAAGCTACGACTTCCTCGTCTGGCGGAAGAGTCGGGGGTTCGGCTTCCATCTTTCGCCAGTCGCCTCCGCGACCGCTTCTTCCGCCCGACTTGGGAGAGCTGCCATGCCGGTCTCTGCTTCAGAAACGCCGCGCGCCGGTGAACAAGTGGCTGGGGAAGGTACGTGCTAAGGAGCCGCCGGTCGCCTTGCCCCTCGGGGCCGCTTGCTGCCGCCCGCCCAGCTGACCGCGGTTGCTCTTTTCTTGCAAGGGGGAGGGCGGAGGAGAGCATCACAGTCAGACCTGGGCAGCCTCGAAAGGGAACTCTCCGGACTCCGGTCGTTACAGGGCAAGGAAAGCCGGGTCTTTGCAGGGTGGCTCCACTGGCCGCTGCGACCTCGCTTCTTGTGGCTTCAACAGATGGGTGCGCGCATGGGAAGCTTTCCCGCCTCCCGAGGTTGGAACAGAATGAGGGGCTGTCTGTCACTTTAAAAAAAAAGGTTATAATAAAACAGTGGGGGTTGTGGTAGAGAACAGGTGCCAGTCTTGGGGTTGCCATGGAGTATCCCTCCCAGGAGGCACCTTGCATAACGCTGTTCCCACAAGGCACAGCTTTCCCCTTTAAGAATTTGGTAGGACAAAGCTCTGAGGCAGACAATCCCACTTCTGCAGCACAGATAGGAAATTACAGGGTTTGGGTTTTTTTAAAAAAAACTTGTGAACTGCCGTGAGGTGACATATACGTTTTCTAAATGAATAATTAAAAAAAAAAAAAAACTGCTTTCTAACCTCACACAGAGCAAAGCAACTTTTGTTGGGAGGTGTAACATGTGGCAGGGCTGAGACCTCTTAGGACTATTTGTTTACTAAAAACTTCTTATGACTGTTTTTTCCACCCTCCATAGGAAAAAATAATCTTGCCCGATTGAAACAAGACCAGAAATGTAGGTTGTTCTAAGGATTTCTGGGGAGAAGGGGAGAAATCAATGTGCGGCAAGGAGAGTATTCAAATTTGACACAAAAATCTCAGTGTGCAAAAATTAAACCGTGGACTGTCAAGATGGGTTACAACACTAACAGGCCCTTCTGTGCCTGTTTTCCATGGTCTGCTTACAGTGGCACTTTAAAAGACATAAATAGCAGCACAATTAAAAAACAAATCTAACAGCCAACAAGGAGGCCTTCGCTTCTTCTCCTGTCAGCATGATTAGAAACCCATACCATTTAAAATTTGTGTGCGTGCACACATGTGCATATGTGTGTGTTTGTATGATATATCAAATCCAGTCACAAAATGGCTGTGCGGACAGAAGAGGCTCCTGTAGAAAGGACAATATGCATGGGAGGGAATTCCCATGGCACTCTCACAGAGAATGCTGTCTATCCTCCCCAACCACCTTATTTCTATTTTGGGTTAAATGTAAAATAAATAAATAATTTCTTCTTGGAAGCATAGAAGCTTTACACAGTATCCTGGATTTGTCACGTTTCTTGGTTCAGGGGAAAATGCTGTTCAAACAAATTACAAAGATTATTTGACTCCAATGGTAACAAGAGAAAGAAATTTTATGTACAAAAATACAAGCATATCTTACATGACATATTCATGTAGGTATGTTTAAACTTATTCTGAACATATTAACTTCAGAAAAGGTTAACTTGCTACAGCTCCAAGCCCAGGTAAAAGAGAGAAGAGGAGAGGTCCTATATAAGATGAAGCAGAAGGCAAGCAACAGGCAAAGAGGCTCAATATCTAACAGATGAGAGGTTGGGGCCAGCTGCCAAATGTACCAGTGGGAGATAATTATCTTAACCATTTCTATCCCAGCTCCTCTCGCATGCAGAGTTACAATATCCAACAATTTCAGGCCACTGAAAATAAACTGGATTTCTGGGCAGGGCTATGTGTGAAGAATACTCCAGGCCTGAATTTTCTTCCTCTTTTTAAAGTAAATCTTTTTTACTTGTGGGAGATGCAGTCAAAAAGCCTACAGATGATTTCCCCCCCAGCTGCTTAGTCGAAAGTTGCTTCTACTTTCCAGGGTTCTAGCCATTGGCTGTGAAGGTCTTGAGATAACTAACTGGGCTCTAGGTGCTTATGTTTAGTTTTTACACACTGTTTATTTTTGTATTAATATTTTAATACAACAGTACTTGTATTTGGACTCTGGCTGTTGTGTACTGTTTTCGTCCCTTCCGTCACACTTAGAACCAACTCATCTCTGGCTCCATTTCTGGTTTCTTCTTCCTTATCAGAAGGACACACACAAAAGGGAAAAATGCCAAGATACTCCCCCACCCCCCCCAAAAAAAGAAGTCACCAAGCTAGTGGTTTTCGTGACCCCATCTGACAAAGGGAGTCAGTTTCTTTGAGTCTCCTTACCTGGTGGTAATTACCAGCAGAAGGGGCCAAGGAACACACTGCAAAGATCAGATTGTCTAAGGCAGATGGAGCTCATTGGAAGAAATGAACAGTATGAACTGTCTGGAACTTCGGGCAATCAGACTAGCATTGATTGCCTTCCAGAACCTATCAAGGAACATGGATGTGCTAATGCACACAGTGAATACTACGGCCAAGGCGCACATCAATTGACAAGGAGGCGCCAGATTGATGGTGCTCCTCTGGGAGTCCAAAATCCTGTTCCATTGGGCAGAGAAAAATGTTGTTGTTCTGGAAGTGGAACACCTATACGGTCTTACAAACCTCCAAGCCAACTGGCTGAGTAGGAAGGATTTAGATCCAGGAGAATGGAGTCTAAACAAAAAGATTTTGTGGCAAAATCACACTTTGTTTCAGGATCCCTATCTTGGATCTTTTTAAAACATCAAATGACAATCAAGTTGCCAGGTTTCTGACCTGTTTTTGCAATCCCAGTGCAGAGAGCAAGGACACATGCACTTGCTGTTGACCCAATGGTCTCTGCTGTACACCTTCCCTCTGACCACACTGATCAGCTGAGGCCTGAATGAAGTGTCAAAGGAGGCAACAGAGGTGATTTTCATAACTCCCTTCTGGCACAGAATTTTTTTGGGTCTCAGAGCTAGTGACGATGTCAATATCTCCACTGTGGAGATTGCCAAGCAGAGGGGTTTCCCTTGTACAAGAATCAGTTTGCCACCCAGACCCTATTTGACTCCCACTGACAGTTTAGAGATTGTACTGGCAGATTTAGTAGGATTGGTTCTTCCGAGTTAAGTAGTTGACACCATGGTGCAGTCCAGAATCCCTGCTTCCAGTTCTCTCTATAATCGTACGTGGCTGACATTCAACAGTGGGCCAGTGGTACCAAAAATCTGGTCCACTGAAACCTACTTACAAAGTCATCATTCCCTTTTTCCACGAAGGTTGGAATCAGGTTCTAAGACCTGATACCTTGGCTGCTATGTGGGACCACAAAGACTGCATGATTTTTCTTCTCATAGGCACATTAGGCTTTTTCTCAAAGTAACCATGCTGTTGCTACCTCCCATTAGACATAGATTGCCTACTGGGAACCTTTCTAGTGTTACAGACCTTGAGCAAACCTCCATTTGATTCTTTCAAATAGTCAGAAAATACAGTTTTCTTCTCAGAAGAAGTCTTTTTTCTTGCAGAGACATCTTTTTTATGCACAGGTCTCCATGCATCTGCTTAAATAGGATGGCACAGATTAGGCCAAAGGATTTTCTGTCTCTGTCTCACAGCCTTTAGGTAAAATGGTCTCAAGCCATATGTCTAAAAGGCATACGAAGTACAAGGCCTGGGAACTCCAAAGGATGTTGTGGCCCATTCCACCAGATCTGTAGCAACATCAGTGACCTTTCCAGTGGTGTTCTAGTGGAAGAATCCGTAGAGCTGCAACCTGGTCCACCTTTTATACCTGTGTGACAGTATAAGTGGAACCAATTAAAATCTGTGGAAGCTTCAGCTGGTAGAAAGGTGTGCAACACAGTGGTGCAACAGAATAAAAATAAAAATGAGGATCCCACCCAGGTTGTTGCTTGGACGTATAACCAGTTTGGATGACTTCCCCCACTGAAGGAGAATGGAACATTGGAACTTGCCTGAAGGCTTCTTCCATTCATTGGGGTGAAGTCATCCATGCCCCACCACATGCACACACAAAATCTACTCAGATGTAAAATCCGTTATGAAGTTGAGCGATACTAAGACTGGAGGGTCAGCTCTGAGCCAATACAGTCTACACAAATCTGCATCGCCCTGCCTTGAGCAAGAGGAGGCGTGACCTAACCAGGTTGGATGACTCCGCCCCACTGAAGAGAAGAAACCTTCAGTAAGTTCCAGTGTTTCATTCTCTTGACCAAGGTATATTTTTTCATTGTGTGCTTTAGACTAGTCTCCCTGACAGCTGTCTGTAGCCAATTCTATAGTGAGAAGATCCCAAAATGTTCAGGAGGACTTCAGGTGCAGTGATGAAGATCTTCCTCCCCAGACCACATCGCTGGCTTTATGGTATAATCTGCAACTGTTTTGCAGCTTGGTTTTTGTGATTTTTTTTTTTTGCCTAATTGTGCTTCATCTTTTCTTGTGATTCTTTTTGTGCATTTGTAGAACATACACATAAAAGGTTGGATTCCATTAAAAAA
Organism: Gekko gecko; assembly: GCA_029375565.1. Classification (NCBI taxonomy): domain Eukaryota; kingdom Metazoa; phylum Chordata; class Lepidosauria; order Squamata; family Gekkonidae; genus Gekko; species Gekko gecko. The sequence goes on along the minus strand of JAPDNY010000001.1, from coordinate 293,037,790 downwards.
AGATCTGAGAAAGCCAGGGGGGTTGAATTTTCAGTGATCCCCACCTCCCACATTGCTCCTGGGTGAGGGGGTAGGGTGGAAACTCATGCTTCTGTGCATGGAGGTCCCAGATGGGATCCAACCCCATGAGAGGCTGGAGAAATCAACATGGTATTTGAAATAGCAAGCTGGAGATGCTAGTAAAGATAAACTTTACTCCCCAGCAGGTGCAGCAGTATATTTTGTGCACAGTGTTCTTTACAGTTTCTTTCCCAGCATCAGGAGAAGCACTGCAGAAAGCATTTAAAACAAAAGCAATTGGTAATGACTTCTTATCAGGACCAACCAAAATAATACCAAGTATGTAGCCTTTTGAGTTCTATAACTATTAGACTGGATGTTTTGTTTTGTAAAAGGGAGATGGGAAAGAGAGAGATGTCTGAGATGATGATCTTAGGGTCTCTAGTTTGCATCCTGTACAGAACGCTAGGCAGATCTGAAAAGCAGAAAATGGTGCTGGATAAATCTGGTATTGGGTTATGCCTTCGGCCTTCTGGGATGACTAAGGGAAAATGGCGGCTTCTAGGTGACGATAACGTAGCTGGTCATATGTCTGTCTGACACCAAACAATAACACAGCAATAGATTCCAGAAATAGAACATTTTTCAAGTAAGCATGGCACCTGAGTGGATGCATGGAGCAGCTGCTGATGAAGGAATCCCGTGCCAGGTTCTCTTCTGCTACTTGTAGTTTTGTTTATCCCGTAGTTTCGAGGTCATGTTTGTGTTTTCCTTTCACGGTCACCACCCAAACTCAGCTGCTACAATTTTGTGATTGGTAATTAAGTTCTATTCATTTTCTTACTGGGGCATTGGAAGGATGTGGATCATATTACAAAGTACAACATTCATGATAGGGAAACTGGTTGTGTGTGTGAGTGTGCACGTGTTTGTATGTGCTTGCAGTTTAAAAGTTTGCAGTTCAGCATATTACATCTGGGTATGCATTTTGGCCCCTTCGAAGAGACTGAAATTAGAATCTGAGTCTTATGACTTGCTCTGATTCTGAACAGTGTGCTTGGGCAGCTCTTTCAGCAGGGTGGTGCATTTTGTGACGTGGGAATAAAGGGCTTCGAATGTTGCCCATTACTGCAAATGGAAAATGCTTATTGATTGTTCACTTGGCACTTTAGACTGGACAGTATGTGATGCTGTAAGCACAACTAATTTAATAACACCAAAGTTGGCGTTGTCAGCTCTCCAGTTTTATCAACAAATTTTTTGACTAGCCCTGTTTTTGTCAAGTCATGGTTTTATGTTGGCATTTTTGAGTAATGATTACAACACAGTTTAATAACCTAAGAGCCTTTTTATTAGTACTGCCTGTAAGAAAGTGATGAAAGTGATCTCACTGAATGATATGGGATACACACATACAAACCCCAGATGGTGCTTGCATTCCACTTCATGTGGTCTCTGGTGGTGTCTGGCCCTGAGGTAGCTCATTTAACTTCAACCAGAGCAAGGGCTTTTTCAATTGTGGCCCCAACCTGGTGAAATGTTCTGTCTGAAAGAGACTCGTGCCCTGTGGGACCCGCCTAGTTCCCTCAGGGCCTGTAAGATGGAATTATTCCTCCAGGCGTTCCATTGAGGCAATCTTACTGGGCCTGCTATCAGCTTTTATGATTGTCATGCCAGAGTGCAAGTGTATTAAATTGTTTTATAAAGTATTTGTATTTTTATCCATATTTTATATTTATATTGCTAACCACCCCAAGCCCTGTTTGCCGGGGAAGGGCTGGGATAAAAATGGAGATGAATGAATGAATAAGTAAATGGATGGCCCACGCCAGCTTGATCCCATCAGATTAGGGTTGCCAGCCTCCAGGTGAGGCCTGGAAATCTCCCACTTTTCCAGCTGATCTCCAGCTGACAGAGATCAGTTCCCCTGGAAAAAATGGCTGCTTTGAAGGACTTTATGGAATTCTGCCATGCTGAGGCCCCTCCCCTCCCCAAACCCCACCCTCTCCTGGATCCACCCACAAAGTCTCCAGGTATTTTCCAACCCAGACCTGGCAAGCCTACATCAGATCTCGGAAGCTAACTGGGAACAGCTGTAGTTAGTATTTGGTTGGGAGACCACCAGGGAAGTCCAGGGTCATTATTGCAGAGGCAGACAGTGGCAAAACCACCTCTGAATATCTCTTGCCATGAAAATCCTCCAGAGTCATCATAAATGACTTGACAGCACTTTCCACCACCACCAGCACTGAAACTAAGCAAGCCAGGTACCAACTGGTTCATGTCTGTGTTGGGGGCACTGGAGGTTCCAGGTGAGCCAGTCTGAGCTTTCCAAGGATGAGTCAAATAGACAAGCAAAATAATTCACTGATAACAAAATTGTTTTCCTTAGCCAAACAAGGGAGAAATTTCTTTGGTTACATGAAAAAAATGTGCTGTAATTATGCATAAATGGCTGGTTATTTTTTTTTAAAAAAACTTTCTCCTTTTCTTTAGCAGCAGGTGATAAACCAGCATTGGAAGAAGAGATCCCGGTACATGAAGAGTTCACCAGCATTTGCGGAGCAGCTACTCAGGTCTTAAAATGTGGCCCTTGGAAAAATCTCTTCGAAAAGGAAAGTGTTCCAAGACTCTTATTTTTAGTTATCCCAGGTAAGTCCCCCCCATCCACCATTAAAGGGTGTATTCTCTTGGTTGGGCATATTCTAAGAAACAGGGAACTACTCCAAGACATATGTAATTGAAGAGGAACTGGAAGGGAGGAAACCTAAAGAAGGACAGAGATTATTTGTCTATTTCACTTATTGTCTGCCTTTTTCATTGAGACTCAAAGTGCATTACACAGTTATGCATGCACATTTGGCTCTGCCTTCTGCTAAATCAGAATTTGAGTCCATCAAGGTCATTACTGTCTGCTCTGGCTGGCAGGGGCTCTCCAAGGTCTCAAGCAGAGCTCTTTCACATCACCTGTTGCCTGGTCCTTTTAACTGGAAATGTTGGGGATGGAGCCTAGGACCTTCTGCATGCCAAGCTGATTCTCCACCACAAAGCCACGACCCCCTCCCCAATTAAAAACAATGCAATCAGAGCAATATAATGCGTACAATCAACAATGCAATAAAATAGGGTTAGATAATTAGCGTTTATTGTCCTGAAAGTAGTATTAAACGGTATAATAATTCAGCCGACAATAACACAAACCTGGCTTACAAAATTAGAGAAACAATGCAACTGCGTTGCATATACAACAAACGAAGAGAAGGGTCAGGACAAATTGACCTAAAATGACTTTTGCAAAAAAAAAAAAAAAAAAAAAAGGAATTGGCATTATCTTTGTAAAAATTGTGTACAGTTTTTTTCTTGTGGCTATCTTGGTTCCTGAGGTGAGACTGGGGGAATCTGTGAAAACTCCCCCAAGTCTACCAGGATTTGATTGTACCCTTCAGTCATGATCTCATTCTGTCATTGTGTTGCAATGTCTACTATCCTGTTGGTGCAGTGCAACACCTGTTGTTTGTAGCTGTTTACTACATGCTGTTTGTTTTGTGCAACTGCAGCTGGTACGTTCAGTTGATCACCTGTGGATTGGGGTAAAATTCATTATCTCTTGTACTATGTAGCTGCTTGCAGAAGCATGTAACTGATTTATCTCATTTATTTTTCTGTGCAAGTAGCTGTAATTAAGATATGATGGCATAGCACTAAGACATCTTGCTATATGTATATAGATAGCTATGACAAGATGTCAAGCCAAAGACCCCCCCCAACACTAACCCTTGGTCAAGTAGGCAGCACTCAGGAGTGTGGGCCCTGAAGCCTATATGCACACAATAAAACAGACCTTAGTAAAATAGAGAAGGTTTATTAAATATTTAAAGAACAAATTTAATACTAGGCAACACAGTCTCTATAGCCTTGCAGCATAAAAACAGGAAGGCTAACTTTTCTAGTACATTGGTACCTGTGATTAGATGGCACAGTTTTAAAGTTTCAGAGTCCAAGGCAGAGGCCTTCTACGTAGCTGTTCATTGCAATAACAATCTAGGCCTCTATCCTGCAAAAATTGCAAAGGTAGCCTGACTTCTCTCTGGTCTGTGGCTCAGTTATAATCTCATGCCATTTGACATCAGGTGATGTTCCAAATCCAACCAGGGTGCATGCTAGAAGATTACGACACTGCTCCTGCTTTCCCCTCCAATCCAGGGGCCCATAGGCTCCCAAGAAGAGCTAATTAGGACATTTGCCTTATTAGGTCTTTGCCTTAAAAGAGTTAAGGGTGGTACAGGCAGAGAGGCCCAATTATGGACACCTGCAAACTGGAGTAGGTCCGCTAATATTCACATTAACCCTTGGGAGGGAATGGGATGCTTTGCCTCACACAAGACTAAATTGCTGCTGGTAGAATGTGTTTTGAGTTCAAGGGCTCATGTCCCTTAATTTTATTTGAATTTTTCTGCATTCTCCTCATTCTTGCTGCAGCACTAAATCCTCTGAAATGCTGCTCCCAGGGCTGAGGGGACCCTGGAACAGCCTTGGATGAAATGAGGGGATTTTTGGTGGTGGTGGGGAACTGATAAAAATTGTATCCCTCCTTCACTGGTGGAACTGCACATCTGCCAGTGCAAAAGCTCTGAATCCAACCCATAAATGATCATTAAAATATTCCTTAATGTGATCCACCATGCTAAAAATGAGCCACAACATAGGCATTAAGTGATGGAGAAAACAATCTTAAGGTGGAGAGAACAGTCCTAAGTAGTCTACTAGAGGTGTGTACAAATAAAAAATTGGTATGGAATTGGGATTCAGGAAATGTTCCAGATTGCGGAATTTTTCAGCTTCATTAATCAATCTGGGGGTATCTAGGGCTATGGGGGCCCTGTTTTTTGAGGCCGAGGCACCAAATTTGCAGCATAACTGCTGGTGTCTCTCCTCAAAAACCTCCCAAGATTCAAAAAGATTGAACCAGGGAGTCCCCTTCTTCTTTTGCCTTCAACCTTTCCCAGCATCAGGGTCTTCTCCAGTGAGTGCTCCCTTCTCATTTGGTGGCCAAAGTATTTGAGCTTCAACTTCAGGATCTGGCCTTCCAGGGAACAGTCAGGGTTGATTTCTTTTAGGATTGACTGATTTGATCTCCTTACAGTCCAAGGGACTCTCGAGAGTCTTCTCCAGCACCATAGTTCAAAAGAATCTATTCTTTGGCGCTCGGCCTTCCTTATAGTCCAACTCTCGCAGCCATACATTACTATTATAGCGAGTGCACACCCCTATAATCGACACAGGATCCTACTCAGGCCTGTTCAGTGGAATTTACCCTGGGAAAGCATTCTTAGGATTGCTCTGTAAATCTGTTGTAAACAAATAAAAGAATGTTTAATGACTCCAATGAATAACCTTGTGTGGTATTATTCCATTGCTTCTTGAAGTACAGTTCTGAGAATTATTGTTCAGTGTGCTGGTGTGATATCTATGTCAGCTTCAGCATTCCACTGTGTACTTTATCAAATTAAATTCTGGAGCTTGTATTTTCATTGTTCAGCCATATAGGTAAGGATTTCTTAATTTAGAAGTTTTTCTAAGTAACAAAAAATTCATTGATTATACAAAGAATTGATATCTGTTCCCTGAAAAATTTCCAGTACACATCCCATTTACACAATCCTGTAAGTAAATAGTCTGTAGTTCTCTATTGAATACCGAGCAATTGTTTTGGAAATTGTGCCTTAGTTGACAACTGCTCAGATTTTTCCGTTAAGCTTTATACTTCTGTTTATTTAGAATTCCTGTATGCCACCTTTCCACTAGGTAAACAGTGCCCAAGGAATCTTAGAAAAATTTAAAAATTAGTGGTGAAACAGTAAAAAACAAACAAACTAGAATGTACATAAAAACAAAACAACTGAAAATAGCAAGCAGCAGTATCAAATGTCAACTAAGATAGTGCAGCATTCAGACAATTGAATTTTGGCACTGGAGTAGATTTCAGTTTAAATTATGAACTCTATTCCAAATGCCTTTTGAAACAGCAACGTCTTATCCTGATTCTCAGGTTTCTTCTTTCTGTGGTCAGAGTGAATTGACACTATTAACTTTTACTGGAAGGGGCCAATTAGAGAGGGTTACTTATATGATCCAGAAGTGCAGAGCTGGAGTGCTGCTTGGTCTAAATATGCTTATTCCTAGTGTGGATGTTGTCTGATTTACAGAACTGGCTGTGTTTTTTGATCCTATGCGTTTGACAACATTTAAGCAACGTTTAATGGGTAAAGTTGAATCTAAGCCTAATTCATATTGGAAAAGCATGTGCTCGATAGGTAAGGGGATGGCCTCAGACTTTTTCATGTTATACATTTTGAGTGTGAAAAACTTTAAATTATGAAGCATTTTTATTAATAAGAAAACAACTAATTAATAGGGAAAGAAAACTGTAACAGTAAATAACTAAATCTAAAAGAAAATAATTCATAGCAGTTTTGTTCTTTGTTAAGTACTGTTAGGAAAATAATTTTTTTCTGAGTCCCTCCCCCCGGGTCTTCACATCTCTAGGAAAGACCAAGCCTGATGTTTAAAGAAGGAACAGTCTTCAAACTGTATGTTCTGTGTGGAGATGCTGTGGGGCGAATTGTGTGTGTGCACGTATGTGTGCAGTGGGGAATGCTATAGTGGGCTTGCAGCAGCAAAGAGAGAGAGTTGAAGGGGTTAGTTAATATAGATTTTAAAAGTTTACAATCCATGCTTTGTCATCAAATATAGATTTTGTCGTTGCATTTGGGAGCAGAAAAACTTACTTGCCCATAGTGTTTTGTGAAAAAATGAGGAGAAATAAGGAGCAGATGGCTTCTACTGTTTCTTAAGAGGACTAATAAAACACTTATCCCTCCCCTCCTCTCAATCAGGGCAATTTTATTGTTGTTCTGAATTCTGTCTGCCCCCCCCCCCGATTTAAACATTAGCATTGGACTGTGGAGTTGCAGGAGTGGGGCAGGGGGGCACAAAGCCACAGCTTTCTTTTGCTGGAAAAATTGCCACAGAAGCTGTCTTAACGTGGGAAGCAGATGTGTTCATAGTCCTTCCCATATATGCTTTGTAGGCTGCATTTATTACTAATCAAACAGAATGTAATGTTGAAAATGAGACAATTGTGCTTTCTGACTTTGGCTTGGAAACAGATGTGCCAGAAGATGGTGCTGTTCTGAAAGATACAGCACAAATATATATATATATGTTTTAATGAACTGCTCATTACAATATTGTTTAAATTAATCCTTCTGTCTCTCCAATAAAGGAGTAAGCAAGCACCCATTTGAATGTATGTGGATAAAACCACCACAAACAATGGCTGTTATTGCTTTCGTCTTTACCTGCTTTACTTAAAGGAGCTTTTCGTACTAGCGTACCAACCTGGGGCAGAAATATTGGGTTTAGTGTATCCCGTAAACCGGAGGCCATGTAGAGGGGGGGCAGTTGCTCTCCCTCTTCCCATGTTTATGTGTTGGAAACACCCACATCTCAGGTTATTATGGAGATATGGAGAGTAATTGAAGAATATGGTCTTGAAAATGGTGGGTTTTTTTTGCAGCTTACAGGTGACTATTTCTAAAAGCAGATCTGTTCAGAATTGCGTGCCCCCACCCCAGCATATTGTCTGTTCCCTTTTCAGAAATCTGGAATGCCTCTTTGGCATGTAAATTGTTGGATATAACCAGAGTGTTTGGAATAGTGAAATGCTGCAATTTGCATTAGAATCCGAAGGCTTGGAGATTTATGCCAGACTAATCGGGTGTTTCCACAGGCAGAGTTTCTTGTGTGCAGTGGTTCACCATGCAGAACAGGCAAACAAGGACACATCCAAAATCTGGCTAGGTGCAACTTTGTCAAATGGTTGTACCAAGTGTTGAACTGCATTCATTGGTGCAAAGACTGACAAATGTAATCTCTGGTTTAATACAATAAATCTCTCTTTTACAGGGTTTTGTTAGTGCAACAGCCCCTAACGTGTTCTTTGTTTGGGTTTAATGACACTTCTTATTCTAAGAACCGACAATCTGACACAGAAAAGGCAATCTTTAATATAGTAAGGACATGCTGTAGGTGAACATGCATGCAGTATCTGGATGCTGAAGATTTCCATAGGGTTTGAAAAGCCACACCCCTCCCATTCCCCCTGTTTGTGTGAGCACCAGAAGTATCCCCATAAGTGCACAAGAAACTGTCCAGTCCTCCCTTTCTGTACACCAGGCTAGTTGTTCAAGCTGAGATTGTATGGAAAAATAGAATAGATGGATCTGTTATGTGGAACAGAGGTCTGATTCAGTAATGAGTAATACAAGGAGAGCTAACTTTATGTTTTTAAACTGTTTTGAGTACAAGTGTCTGGGAAGTCAGTTCAATTTGTGTAAACTAAGTATACTGCAGGCAGTTCTCAAGACCAGACATAATTGATTCAGGTTCCCCAGCGTGCCTCACACTCATTAGCAAGCACCTGCTTTTAGCTTGTGTGAAAGGCCTTCTTCGATCTCCAGAATGTTGTAAATGAGCTACAGCCATACAGTGCATATAAGCAGGGTTGTTTCAATTGTGGCCACATTTCTGATCTCTGCTTGAATTTGCAGTTAATTAAACACACATTTGTACTTATTTCAAAAGAGTTGTGACATGGATGCATTTATGCACACATACATGCATGTGCACATATACCATGATTGCTGGATTCTGTTGGTGTTGTTTTTTAATGGTTTTATGGAGTAACCCACCAGATCTCATGCTTGAAGATTGTGTTGTAGAAATGTACTTATAAGTATATAAACTAATCAGCTCGCTGTTATGCAAACACTTAACTTGATATATCCTAGCTCCCTGTGGTTGCACTTGGAGGTGTTTTAGAACCTGCAGTTTGTGATATTGCTATCAGTTGTTCACTATAGGTAACACATCGCACCAGTGCTTAACAACCTAGGAGTTGATACAAGATGCTCCTTTAGTCATATTAAGCAGAGGATGAGAACCTGCATTGTTGCCATCAGAAATTCCTCTGACTTCGTCACACTTTTGTCAACCAGACCCAAAACTGGAATCCAAATGGAGATTTGCAGTTTTCAAAATGGCTACCAGAAAAAAGTTCAAATGAAAGAATCCCCCACCTGCCAGTGACCTTTTCCCAAAAACTCGTCCCGTCCAACCATGAAGCCTACATTCAAAATCCACAAGGCTGGAAGGAATCAGACCAATCATGTTTATTGGAGGAGGCAGTTCCTTTAGCGTTATGTTGCAGTATCACTAGAGCACATGTGCAGAAAATTTAAAGAATGTGAGACTTCTGTGATGACACCAGTGATAACAGTCTCACTGGAGGTGGAGGGTTGGCCTTTTGGTGTTTGGTATCACTAGAGTTGCTTGTGAACAAAATTAAAAAGGGAGATTGTTGCTGTGACTCCACTGGTTTTGACACCAGCACCCTTGCTGGATATTCTTAATTATTTGGCCATATGCAGAAGAAATAAAGTGACTCTGCAGCAGAAAGCCTTAAGAAAAAAGGCAGACATGCAGAATAATCATACCCAAGCTGATCCTGATGCTTGCCGATCAACTGCCAAGGAAATCAGGAGTAAGCTGAGTGTGCAGAAGTGCCCTAGGTCTGAGAGCATTGTTTTTCTCAGTTCCTTCTAGCACACCTCCTGCCCCCAGCAAACTTCTAGAAATAATAATAACTCTCTTCCGATTACCATGTCAGTTTACACAGGGAAGCCATTGAAATTCATAAACATAAACACAATTTCAACAGGAAAGAAGAGAATTTAAAAATAAATAGGGCATGGTTTCCTGTCCTGAAAAACACAAAATGCTCTACAGCTGGCAATAGCACTACAGATAAGATTAGAGTTTCAGTGGCCATTCCACACACAAAAGAAACTCCTCAAACCTCCTCAGGAACCAATCCATAGACAAAAGAACCTCCTCATGAAAGCTCCTCCTCAGCCCTGCCCGACCTTCCAGGGTAGAAATAAATTACTTGCCTACCTTTTTTCTGCTCACCTTGACATAGAGAGTACTCCATCTTTCTGTGTTATACCTCTATGGATGCCAGTCACAGCTACTGGCGAAATGTCAGGTCCTACAATGCCAAGACCATGGCCACACAACCCGGAAAATCTACAGCAACTAATGAACTCTGGCCGTGAAAGCCTTCAACAACATTTGGTACATGTGTTGTTTAAACCCTTCTGACATCTGTGTGGGCCGGCTTCCACATATGAACACAGGGGAGTTGGACATTGCTTCTCCTCTGGCAGTTGATTTGTAGCCAAAGCAGTTTCGTTTCCATCAAGCAAGGAAACTTCAGTTTTTATTCACACTGAAATCATCAGCATCTTGAGAGGAGAAGCTGGTTGAAACCTTTGCCATTAAAACAATGATTACAGTGGTTGTCAGTGTGGTCTGCAGCTTTCCCCCAAGGTTTAAACATGACTGTTGTGAAACTATTCTGTATTTTTATTTTGTAGTGCTGATGTAACAGTACTCCGAAGTTAAGTTACTTTAAAAAAAAACCCTACAAGGATTTCCATATATACTTTGTGGTTTGTGGGCATGTTTATTTCTGGGGTTTTCTTTTAATTGCTCAGTCCCTTGTGCCTCAGCAGCTCCTTCAGATTTTCAGAGATCAGTCTGAATTGTTCAACAGTATCTAGGTTTCACTTTTGGGTTTCTTTTTGGAAACATAAATTCACGCCTGAGGAAACATAAATTCACTGAGAGGAGCCATGGCTTAGTGGAAGAGCCTCTGCTTTGCTCACAGAAGGTCCCAAGTTCAGTCCTCAGCATCTCCAGTTGAAAGGACCAGGCTGTAGGGGATGTGAAAGGCTTCTGCTTGAGACCCTATACAGCTACTGCCAGTCAGAGTAGACAATATTTACCTTAATTGACTGATTTTTCTGATTCAGTATAAGGCAATTTCATGTGTCCTCATGTGTGTGAACTGGCTCCTCTGTGTTCCACCTGTTCCAGTAGTTGCCCTGTTCCTCATGTGCCCACCTTTTATTACCTTCATTTTATAAAAGCTGCTTTTCATCTCTCCTCTCTCTCTTAACAAGTCATCTTTAGGCAGGGCCACCACGACAGTGTCAAACAAGAAGGAGCCTCATGATAGAGGCCATGAAAGGGAAACTGGATGCCATCAGTTGAATAGTTTGTCTCTCTGGTGGTTTCATTAACCCTGGGAAACTCAAAATAAATTGGCATAAGGAAGTTCATTGCAGCTGTAGAATTTGGAAAACCATTAACATTGTTTTTGAAAGGCAGTGCTAGTGGCTAAATAATTGAGATGTAAACCTGCAAGTCCCAGATTCAAACATTGTCTTTGTTGAAGACTGACCTTAACTAAGCTGCTGTTCTCTTGGTTTTAGCCACCTGTCTTCCTCATGGTGATATTGACAGAACTTTTGTTATAGGTCTATTGCAGAGATCATTGGGATTGTGTATGTGATGTTTTTGGAACTCTGTAAAGCACTATATAAATACAAAGTGCCAGTTACATGTATTGTTCATTCCGAAAAGACCCGTTGCAAAAAGACCCAGGTATATTTGTAATTCTGCTCTCCATGCATGTGTGTGCATATAATTTTACAATAACTCTCTCTGTTTGTATAGAAACACATTTTTAGTTCTGATTTTTAATTTGTTTTATGATGTGTTTTTATACTACTCCATTTGTGGTTGTTAGCTGCCTTGGTGGCCCTGTCTGGTCCAAAAGGTAGAATATAAATAATCTAAATAAACAGTACATAAATAATGTAACCTACTTCATACCAAGCAGGTAACCTGGCGCTGATGCAAGGCTAAGTAAAATGATGAACATTCATGTAAATGTGCAGTCATTTTAAAAAGTCATATATAGCATATCCTAGTGTAACAAATTGCCTAGGATCAATTAACTGTTATGTTAGGGGAAAGACATCTTTGTGCTTTCAGACTATTTCCCACCTGTACGTAGCAATTAAAACTCCACAGGTTTGCAGAGTTCTAAATGGTAGGCTGTGATTCTAGTCCTCCAGAACCAGGCACAGGAATAGTATTTTGTTGCTCTGATCACTGAACTGGATTAGTGGGTTGCTTGGTACTCACCTGCCAAGCGGTGAGGAGACTTTTTCTACCACACATCCATTCAGTGATACAATTAGATCCCTTTGGTCTTAACAATCTTATGTCCCACCTTTCATCATTATATCTGCCTAATTTGAGAGATGGCTGATGGAAGTTCCTTTGGCTCAGAGTAACAAGATGGCCTTCCCTATCTGCTAAATTTCTGTCTTGCTCAGATGGCAATTGTGAGCCAAAGAATTCCCACCTCCCCTTTCCAATTCCATCTCACTCTAATTTGTCATTCCTGTTGATGGGGGGGGGCAGTGCACTGATGGCCAAGGGGAGGGAAAACTGTTGCGGTGTCATCCACCTATATTCTCTGTTTCCAGTCCCAGTACATGCTGGACTCTTTCATTACCAGAATGACTGACATTGTTAGTATCAGGTGTTATATGAACTACGCTTCTAAGGAGGCAGTGAGGGAAAGAAAGTCAAGACTAAAGAAAGAAGGGTATGAGCCCTTGGAGGCCTCTGCAGAGCCAGGGTGACTGAGGCCCTCGACCCCATCCCAGAGGTCTGATCCTGTCAGTGTTAATGAATCTACTTCTGATGTGTGAATTTTGTTGCCCAGAAACTGATATTAGAAATGTAGTAAGCCATGTACTGATATAATTTTCTGACAGTGTTTTTGTGTGGTGGTGAACTCTCTCTCTCTCTCTCCTTCATTCAGATGTTTGTTCATGGCAGTCTCTCTTATTTCTGCCCCTTTAAGGCATTTTTTGACATTGGCAGTAGTTACAACTGATCTATATATAAGATTATCTCTTTCCTGAGCAGATGCTTATGGGAAGGATACTCTCTCTGTTCCCCTGGGTCTTTCCTAGGTCTGTTTTTGGTGATCTTATCTCTTTTTTTCCTGTCTGAAGTAAATCTCAGGTAGTGACTCCACTTATCAGGGATGAAGTCTCCTTTTGTCTCGGAAAAGCATTAGTCACGGGGCTGTAAGCTAGCATTGAACACAAAGCTTGAGGAAGGTTATATAAACACTTCTTACTTTCACTCTTCAGCTGGTGATTGAAGCAAAGTAATACTCCATGTGCTCTCCAATGGAATTAATGCTGAGAGGTGAAAATGTATGAAAGCTTTGACAGTGTTCTATGGTGCTTTCAAAGGGGTCAAGAATGTAAAAAGTAAGGGCAAATCTTTAAGATGATGTAAACCATTATTAGGAAAAGTATATATTTGTTTGCAGTAAACCCAGTGTCTTGCTGATGCTTACCTTAATGCTTACCTTAATGCATTGTATTTTGAGAAACTAAAATACAAGCACATCTCGGAGTGGACAAAATGGGTTATGTCTTCAAATAGCTACTTTGATCTTCCATGTTGCTGAAAGATAAACTTTTCCTGTATTACACGAATTCCAAAGCTTTTGCTGGACGTCTGTACAACCATTTACAATATCTTCTTTGGCCTCTAAATATATTTTGGGCTAGAGTGGTCTTAAGAATCAATGGTATTCTAGCAGTAAGGTATTTGTTTTTTAAAAAATATTTTTACTGACTTTGCTGGGAGTGGGGTGTGTGTTGGAGAATCTAAATCAGCCACCATATCTATGTCAGCTTTATGGGCTGGTTACAAATAATATTAATGGGATGCAAAATTAATTCTGATTTTGTAGTCTCTCAATTGCACTAGTTCTCATTATTGTCAGTGTCCTTAGTACATTTTCTCTTTCTTTTTCAGGCAATCCAGGATTGGCTGGCTATTACTGGACATTCATTCAAGCTTTGTATTGTGGCCTAAATCAGCAGTATCCAGTTTGGGTTGTAAGTCATGCAGGACACTGTAGAGTCCCTCATGACTTGGAAATGCTGGAAGGTAATACGAATTAACTTGTTAACATGGTGCCATTTTATAATATTTGTACTTTCCTCCATATGAAATGGCTTGAACTAATAGGTGTTTAGCAGGAGCTGGACACTTAACAGGATTTCAAGATTTTCTGATCCATGTGATCTTCAATTGTGGTTATACAGGAGGACAAAAGGAGGCCTGAGGCTGAGGATTTCAGGTTCGCTCACAATGTTGTTTTGTGACATCTAAATGCAGTCAAGAATGGAATTGGTCCATCTTGGGAACTTCTGAGAGCTGAAGTTACATTTCGTTATGAAACAACATAGCATGATCTGTAAGGTGGTAAATGCAATTGCTCCTGGCTCTTTAGTAACTGTTCTGTTCCCCTTTGCGTTTGCATCATTATGAGCAGCTACACAGTTCTACTGTATTGACACCAATACACGTTGAAGTAGCTGTGAATAAGGCAGTCCATTTGGGGGAAATGTTTGTTTGAAGATGCACCTCACCTTTGATGTCTTGGACAACATTACAATAGTATATAAAACAAGAGAAGACACAAGGACCTACACGTTACATCCATGTTTTCTTGGATGACAGATGATATTTGAAGTTTGCTTGATCAGAGTCCCCAGAGTGACTCATAAGATACATTAAATGCAACATTTAAAAGCAACAGTTTTAAAACTAAAACTAACAGGTATTAAAATATGCAATGCTTTGCCCTGTAGTCCAAAAGGTATAGTCCCAAGAACACTGGCCCACTAGACTCTTAATGTATAGATCAGTCCTGGGACTTGGATGTTACAAGGGGACCCACTTATCAAATTAATACTAAAGAAATAGAATAGAGTCAAAATTCAGTATCCATTCCAATGATGACAGTACTTGATGTCCTGTTAAAGCCCCTATTAAAATAATGATATAACACTGGAAATTCCAGATGGGTAGCCATGTTAGTCCATAGAAGCAAAATAAAACACAGAGTCCAGTAGCAGATTAAAGTCTGCCCAAATTCATTCTTGCATAAATTTTCATCAGTCGCAGCTCACTTCATCAGATAAGAAAGGGGAGTTGAGAAAAGCTTACTACATATGCAGACTTCGGAATGAAAACACGCTTTGATGTCTTCTTGCAGTATGTCAGGTGTCTGTATGTAATTGTGTCTCTTACAAATTCTCTGTATGTGTCTCTATGTCATTTTTATACTGCAGCACATTCATTAGATCCCACATCCAAACAAAGGCAGACTCTCATAAGAAGCTTGTATGGAACAATGAATTCAGTATGTTCCATGATTCTCAGCACCCCAAAAATCTTGCTCTGTTTAGTGCTGCAGTGGCAGTTGTCTTGACTGGGAAGCTACCATGAGAACTGTTGTGAGGTCCATTGCTCATCTGGCATTTTCACAGAATTGGCAGACACTGTCTAAGAGACAGGTCCCAAGACATGTATTAAAACTGGATTTTTAAAACCTGAGCCTAACTGTTTGCTCTTAACATATTTTATCACCAACTTTTGTGTTTCTGATTTTAAGCCTTTTGAGCACCAGCACTCACGCACATTCCCCATTGCTTGTCTTCTGTGGTTTCAAGGCTGAAAATGAAACCTGAGGCCCCTTGGTATTTTAGTCAAATTGCTGCTAATCATTGTGGTCAAATGTCAGACTCTAAGGCAAACATTAACGCTAAGAAGAAGAAAAAACACTAAGAAGACGAGAAAATCTCATAGGCTTCAAACTAGGAGTAGAACTTGACAATTTGTAAGCCTGTGACCCCATTGTGTTCAGAAAACCATGGTATGCTGTTGGAAGCTTTGATGGGGGAGGAAATAAGATGACTCCAGGCAAGGTTTTCATGTAGTTTCTGTCTTAAAGTTTGGTGTATTTCTATCCTTTTATATTAATGTCAGCTCTGCAAAAATTGTTGTTGAGGGAATAATTCTTCAGAGAATCTTTTGAACTCCTGTAGGTAGGATTGATGGATTTTAAAGACCTCAATAAAGTTGAGAATGGAAATATTAGAATGGAAATAAACCAGTATTTTATATAAGAAGTAGCTTATTCGATCTTAGAATAATTATATAATGACCTTTCTGTAAAACCTATGTTCAAGGTGACCCATGTCAACCAAGCAGTAAAGTGTTACATATTTAAAACAAGAGCACAATCTAAAACCAGGGATGCTATTCTTATTTAAAATGTGTCCCAGAATAATACTTATTTCTAATCTGCTTTTCTTGCTGAGATTCAAGGTTGATTACAAAATATTAAAAACAATGCAGTTAGACAGTATAAGACATCAAGTGAATAATGCAGTAGGACTAGGATTATGAAATTAGAAGGTGATGAGTGTTGTTAAGTTTAAGAAATGACATTCCATAAACAATGCTGCAAATGGATTACACATTTATAAGACAAGGAAGCAAAGCCAAAATAATGCAATAGATTACAATCCTATCAATATATCTAATGGACAAATCTGTAGACAAATCTGGAAAGTGGAGCCATGAACGGACAAGACAGAACAGATCCTTCTACAAAAGCCCTGGATTTGCAAAAGAAACCTGAAGTCTAAAAAAAAAAATCCTTTGGAGAATTAGTCCCCCTCCAAATACAAGCAGCACCTGTGGCTTTAAGAAACAAATACTTTTTAAGTGGCCATTGTGGGGTTGCCAAGCAACTACAACAGTATTGCCAGTCTTTGTTTTTTGTGGCCAAAGTAGGAAGGGGCAGGGCCCTTTCTGTAGAGTTGCCAGCTCTGGGTTGGGAAATACCTGGGGATTTAGGGGTGGGTGGAGCCTGAGGAGGGCAGCATTTGGGGAGGGGAAGGAGTTCAATGGGGTATAAGGCCATAGAGACCAGATGCTCCCTCTACGCTGTGGAGTCTTGTGAGCAAAAATTCTACTTTGTGAGCTACTGGCATTAAAGTTGTGAGCGAGTGATTTGACTGCTGCATAAGTTAGTTTGCTCTGGAACCATCCTTCCTGAGCTAAGTCAAAAATGTGTGAGCTGGAGATTAAAAAACTGTGAGCTTTCTCACACTAACTCAGCTTAGAGGGAACACTGGAGACCACCTTCCAAAGTGGCGACTTTCTCCAGGTGAACTGACCTCTGTCGCCTGGGGATCAGTTGTAATAGCAGGAGATCTCCAGCCACTACATGGGTATCAATATAAAGACATTCTGCGAATGAGTTATGAACAAAAGCAGAAAGATTATATTGTACAAAACAATTCAAACAGTTTTAAATCTTTGTTAAAGTTCAACAAACCCTTATACATTCTTAAAGAGCTAGGATCAAAAAGTACTTGATGCAAAGGGAAAACTCAAATGAAGTCCACAAATCCTTTCTATAAAAAACTTCAGGAGAACAAAGGTTCTACTTCTTGCATGAGCAACAAGCTATGCACGGCTGGCTTCACTGCTGCTGCTTCTTCAGATAGCTGGCGTTCTTTAAATCTTTAACAAAGATTTAAAACTGTTTGAATTGTTTTGTACAATATAATCTTTCTGCTTTTGTTCGTAATTCATTCACGGAGTGTCTTTATATTGATATACAATATCCTCCCTTGAGCTCTCATTTTGATGTACTACATGGAAGTCAGCTACACTACCCTTTCCAGGTCTATTCAGGCTCAGGTCCACCAGCAGCCATCAGGCCTCTTGTGTTATTCACCTAGAACTGGCTGCTTGTTTCTGTATAACAGCAGCTACCCATTGAAAGCCAACGTTGTGTAGTGGTTAGAGTTTCCAACTAGAACATAGGAGACCTAGGTCTGAATCCCCATTATGCCATGGAAGCTTGCTCTAGGTGACCTTGGGCTAGTCACACATTCTCAGAGAAAGGTGAGAATATGGTTGTTATCAGGAGTAGGGAAAGAGGAAATAGTGCGGGGAAGGGGATATAGGTGGGAAATGAGTTGCCATCCACAAGCCCTTGTAGGTTCCCTGCTGCACAACTAGGCCTCGCCCAGTGGTCAGCACTGTGCAACTGGGCTGTAGTTTTCATGGGCTGAGATTCGCCAGGGAGAGGGAAGGAAGGAAAGCTGAAGACGGGGACAGATAACGGTAGGTTGACTGGAGGTGGGGAAGGGGAGAAGGAACAAGGTGAAGGGGAGAGTCTCTTGAGACTTTCAGGAAGGGAAAGAGGAAACAGTGAAGAAGGGGAAAATCGGATGCCCCTCCTCACAAGTCCTTGTGGGTCCCCTGTTTATTCCCTTATACAAGAGACCTCCTAAGCTGTTCCATTGTGCTACAGTTCTTATCCATGTATAAAAATGCCCTCTTGAACATTTCTGTTTTCCATGATCTGCAGAATGATAGAAATGTGGGAGCTTTCCTGACCTCCTTGTCCCCCAAAGTGGGAGGCACAGCAGAGGAGCTTTAATACAAGTTGCTGTTTTTACCTTTTTTCAGCCTACAGAAGTCTTTGCTCAGGTGAGCAAAGCTATTGCAGTGGAGCATAGCATTAGAGGATTTGGAAAGCCTGCAGTGAAGGTGCTGAGCATAATTCCCCAACTTTGGGGCTGGCAGCAACAAAGGGTTTTGTGTAGGTCCCCACTCAATATTTTGTGGAGAGTGGGTAATCTCTGAGTTTGGGTAAGTAGGTATGGAATTCTCCATCAACCCACAAATAACCTGCACATGGAAAACATAGTTGGAGGCACCTGCATCTAGATCATGGAAAGCTGCTAAGTAATTTCTTTGTTATTTTGTAATCGTTTGTTGAATATTCAGATCAGAGAAGTTCCTAAAATACTTTAGGAACTGTGAAGCCAATTTTCACACCTATATAATTTGATCATTTCATTATGTATAATGTGTGTTATGTGAAATGAGGGTTGCCAGGTACCCTCTGGCAACCAGCAGGGGGTGGTGTTATCCCCACCAGCTTTATTAAATAATATCCTTGTCTTTGGTTTAATCATGGGAATTAGTGTCAAAGGCAGAGCTTAGCGAGAGGTAGTGCAGTAGCAAGGATCTAGCTATCAATATTTACAGAGATAGTCCCTCTAAGACCCCTGTTTGAGTCAATAACCAGTCCAAATTGTAAAGAGGAATGGGTTTTATTAAGGAAAAATAATAATTTGGATATTTACACTCAAATCAAGGATTGCAAGCATACAAGGCGATATAAGAAGGAATTAGCAGACAAATAGAGATGATGGGGGAGATCAGGGTGATACTATACCTATCCTGTAGAGGTGATGAGGTCCAGAAGTCGTAGGGAGAAGGTGCGTGGACCTGAACAGTGAGACCGTGGGGGGGCTGAGTTATACTCCGGGATGTTGTCACTGCTGACAAAGGCCTAGTCCTCGGTTTGCTGCCAGTAAGCCCCACACTGAACAGCGCCAGGGGATCTCCCGCCCTTGGCTGGGGTCTGGGAACACTTTGCGAAACTAGTCAAAATTATCCAAAGCAACAGCATTTATCAAATATTTACATCTTTGTAATGAACACTTGTTGTTGTTGTTGTTCAGTCGCACAGTCAAGTCCGACTCTTCGCGACCCCATGGACCAGATCACGCCAGGCCCTCCTGTCTTCCGCTGTCCGCTGAAGTTTGCTCAATTTCATGTTATGAACACTAGTCGTTAGTATGAAAGTTTTTACGATTCACTGCTAAGTTAACAACATATCTTTTTTGCTGTTGTTTCTCCTGCCTTCCCTGGCAGCTAGAGCTTTAACATATTTCAGTTAGCTTATGAAGAATGTTGAGCGCTGGCGCTTCAAGGCAACCCATATCCTTCCATATGGCAACTGTAGTGCTACCATTTGGAGTCCCCCGGCACATAGTTGGGTCCCATTTGATGTTATTGCTGGTGAGTTCATCCAGAAGAATCATTCCCAATGTGAAGGATATGACCACGAAAAAAATCAGTAGTGATGAATACTGTATCTTGTGTACATTTAGCTCAGGCCCTCCTGCAAGCAGGGAAAGATGCTTGTGATGTTTGACCCACCCCAGTCTCTTGTAAAAGTAAGGAAACAGCTGACCCAGTTTCTAGAGTCTCACTTAATGAAACCTGGTCCTGGACGGAAGCTAAGCAGGTTCAGCCACCAAGGAAATCCGGAGTAGCTATGCAGAGGCAGGCAACTGCAGTGCACCTCTGTTTGTCTCTTGCCTCGAAAACTCTATGAGGTGTCCATCAGTTGGCTGCAACTTGATAGCACTTTCCACCACTGCCACTGAATGCATGAGTTCATGGTGCACTTGATAGCTACCTTCTTGTCCATAAGGTGACAGGGGTACCACATTTAATTAAATGCCAACGTTCAGTGTTATGAGGTTATGCCACTCAGTGGATGTGAGAGTTAAACTCCCCAACACGTAATGTACCAGCTGGTTACTGTGCCTTTGAAAAATCTAGCAACCAGTTCAGCAATGATAAATCCTGTGAGTTTATAGTGAAAGTCTGTTGTTTATAGTGAGTTTATAGTGAGAGTGGGCAGTTCCCTATGTGCACTGTGTGCACTATTTCTTGTTTGTTTCACATTACCATTTGTTTCTTAACATTCCATCCCACTTGGCTTTCTCAGCAATTTACCTGGAGGGTAGGTGATTATGAGCTTGAACAAGTAAAAATATTTAAGTATTTAGGCCTTCACTTTCAAGCCACTACATCTTGACCCCATCAGCGAAGAGTGACAATTAACAACTCCAAGGTGAATATCAATGCACTCCAAGGTGAATATCAATATGTTTTATCTCTCTGACCAAGGGAATCAATATATACCAGCTGCGCTAAAAGTTTTTAATCTGAAAATAAGGCCCCAATCACTTTATGGTGTCCCTATGTGGACTGATGCAGTAAACAAGTCAATAAAACATGTACAGTTGTCGTTCCTATGGAAGATATTGGGCGTCCCATCTTGTGTCTCATATGTAGCCCTATGTCTGGAATGTGGTCAAAACGTTATGACCACTAGGGCGTGTCTTATGACCTTTAAATATTGGCTTTGGTTGCATTATAACCCTGACCCTTCCAGTTACAATTACCAGCTTTTAATGGAATCTGAGTTTTCACCTACCATAGAGAGTAAACTGGGAACTTTGAATATCCCCCTCAAATCTCTCCTTTTACTTTCAGAATTGGAGGCATTTCAAAAAATAAGGAACAGAGTATTGAAAGTAGAGTTAGCCAGTCTGCACAATGCTGCCAATAAGATCTGCTTTCCCCTTAGCCATGGGATACTTCCCACTGTAGGACTTCTCCCTAGTTTTATCTTTATCAGTTACAGACTCCAAATTTTTGCAGAATTTTTCCTCTTACTAGGCTTAATGTTTTACCTTCAGTGATTTTAACTGGAAGATTTCAGGGTATACTCCTTACTAATAGACGTTGCTCTTGTTTAAATGGAACTATTGTGTCTCATGTGTTGTTAGTGTCATTATTATAATATTAGACAAAGTATTTTATCTTCCATTTTATCCAGCATTATGGATTTCCCTGACACATATAAATTGTTTTTCCTACTTGACTGATTCAGTGGTGAAGTTTTTATATGTTGCTGCTCTTATATGAAGTAATTTACTGTAATTTTGGGACATTTCAATTTGTGATTCATTTTATGTTTAGTTCTTTTATGCATTTGTTTAATGTTCTCCCTTTTATAATGCCAATAAAAGTAAACTAACTAGCTAGCTTAGCTTTCTCCCTTAGTCTGTTTCAGAAGCCTGAACAAAAATATCTTCCGGCTCAAAAAATGCAGATCACTTTCCATCCTAGTCTTAAAACAATTTGAAATTGGCCTTATGAAAACCTGTAAGCCCTGTAATTGATAGCAGTATCTCATGAGAACATGATCACCAAAAGAATATAGGAAAAATTAATGACATTGTGATAGAGTTGAATGTGTCTTAATAAGAGAGACTTCTCTCATCATCCATTATGTGTAATGACTAACAGTTCCAGCCCCTTACACAGGGAATTACACTTAAAAGATTTATGAGGGGACTCACACCAAACCTCTGTGTGCCTCAGTTCCTCCTCCCCCACTTCTGTAATTTTCTTTGTACCAATTCCCAAAATGATTCTCTTAACATATCTGACAAAGTGAGCTCTTACTTACATTGCTTGTATTGCAGTAAATGTTGCTAGTCTTCAAGTTGCCACTGGACTTTTGTTTTATTTTGCTACAACATAGGAACACAAGAAGACCCCTGCTGGATCAGACCAGTGGTCCATCTAGTCCAGCATCCTGTCTCACACAGTGGCCAATCAGTTCCTCTGGAGGGCTGACAATAGGGCATAGAGGCTGAGACCTTCTCCTAATGTTGCTTCCTGGCACTGAGATTTAGAGGCTGACTGCCTCTGAATGTGGAGGTTCTGTTTAGTCACCATGCCTAGTAGCCACTGGTTGACCTATCCTCCATGTATCTGTCTAATCCCCTTTTAAAGCTGTATGTGCCTGTGGCCATCACTACAACCTCTGGCAGCAAATTCAACATTTTATTCATTCTCTGTGTAAAGAAATATTTCCTTTGGCTACCCCTCTGCAATTAAATCTACCCTGTCAGTCTTAAGAGTGCTCAATCTGTAGTGCAATTTCACCACTACAGATAGTGAAATGTCCTTCGGTTAGTATATATACATATTTTGCAACCAACTTACTGTAACCTGAGCAAGGGGCTTTCAAGGCAAGTGAGAAAAAGTGGTGGTTTGCCTTCCTCTGCAGAGTCTTCTGTGGTGGTTTCCCATCCAAGTACCAACTCTGCTTTGCGTCCAAGATCTGATGAGATTGGGCTATACCATATCACCTTCCCTCCCATTAATTTATTGAAGGGACTCAAAATCCACAATTGTATGGATGCATCGGAAGATACATTTGACCACCTGTTGACCATACTGGCACAAAACGGAAGGTTGGAATTAGGATGGTAACTGGCTGGAGAATTGCAGGGTGAGATTAGACCATCTTTGTGCTCAGTTCTGGTGTTCGTAAAGCTGTCTAGGATCCTTTCCTTGATTGCTCTTACAAACAGCTTAAGTGCAGCACACATATTCAGCTTGTTACCTGACCTAAGTAAATGTTAAAAACTGGTCTTCTGTCAGTGCTCATTTTCCATGCTGTTTGGAAGTTATTGCCCAGACAATGCACATTACAGTGCTGTACATGAGATTACAGCTGTATTTTTCTATCCGTGTAGGCAGCTCTGTGCACATACTCATGCACTCATATATGAAAGTATTTAAGATGGCAAGGAAGAAAGAGGGCTTACTAGCACTCTGTCATCTTGCTTAAAAAGACCAACAATCTATACGTGCTGAGTAAACACTAGCAGAATCTTTAAATGTTGCTTTTTCCTTTGCAGTGCCCCAATATTGACACGTTGACTCATAAGTTTTCCTAATGGTTAGTTCACTTGACTCAGTCTTTGCAGATGCTACCTATGAACGGCTTCTTTTATAGTATCATAAACACTGGCTTATTTATATCGTACAAAGTTGCCCATTACTGCAAATGTATTATGACTTTTGGGTCACTCCATCGTAAGATTAAAGTGGGCTATTGGCAGGCTTTGATTTTTTTTTAAAAAAGGGGTAGGCTTAAAAAGAAATAAAGGGTGGACAAGATCTAATCCATCCCAAGAGAACCTAATCAAGGCATAGCAAACTCTTGTCACTAATTTAAAATAGGCAGCCAAAGCTTGCCCACACTTCATTTATTTTTGCAAGCTTGTAAGATTTCTTTTTAGCATGTCGCTGTTTGGAGGGGCTTGTATTACTTTTCCTTAGAGAATCTAGGTCACATTGGGGGGGGGTGGAAGGAGTGTGAAGCAATCTACTTTTTTACTGTTAAGATTTTGAAAAGCATGTTAGGCTTGGGGGGGGGGAGTTTATTTAAACTACAGGTTAGTACTTCCTATCAGAAACTTTTAAAAATACGTTTGCTGCACAGTGCCCTGGCTATCAAAACAGAGACTACTGGTGAGGAATGAATGTCTGTGAATTAGTACACTCCTAGATGTTAAATGGGTGGCTGTTTATTGAATTGCTAATGGGGAGCAAATGGGGTGTTGGTTTAAATGAGACATACCTAGATTCCACAAACTGGTTGCTGTGTGTGTTTGAATGCACATTTCTTTTTATGGTCCAGTAAAACATAGTGACAAATGGGGCTGCATTTTCTTTCAGCTATTTTTTTTTAAAAAGTGAATATTTCTCAACATATTAAACTTGAGCAATGCCTTAAAACTTCAGTTACTTCAGTTACTAAAACTTCAGTTACTTTTGCAAAACCATATGCAGCTGCAGTGTAATCATCTCAATGTCACACTTGTCTTTTCCTTCAAATTTTTGGTACATCCCAAGATTGAAATTTTACAGGTATTTGAATGCATCTAGTGTGACATGGATGGAGTGAAATTGTGTGTTGTAAGGGAAGATTTTGTATTGTATCCAATTCCTGTCAGCATTGCCCAATTGGGCATTGTAAATTATAGGCTTCACACACACACACACCCTTTAAAAACTGTAATATGCACATCCATTGGCA
Source organism: Gekko gecko (assembly GCA_029375565.1). Classification (NCBI taxonomy): domain Eukaryota; kingdom Metazoa; phylum Chordata; class Lepidosauria; order Squamata; family Gekkonidae; genus Gekko; species Gekko gecko. Next base: position 293,013,360 of record JAPDNY010000001.1, on the reverse strand, counting down.
CTCTTACCCGTGAGTACCTGGCCAAAGTCGTTGTCCACAGGAGCTACATGCCCCACCAACACCACTGGAAGTCTGTGCATGGTCATTCTTACCACAAGGTGATTGATCCCATATGGAGAAATCCACACTAAAACATCAATATCGGTATAGAGTAGCAAAGACTGGTTATTGGAATTCGAGAATGCAACGTGAAACAAAGTGCGAGTTAATTCTGGAATGAAATATTGATTCTAAAACTGGCGCTGTACAATAACTCTTAGAATCCACATGGCTTGGTTTCTTTAAATGAACCTTGTCTGCATTTCTTCATATGAATTAAGCACTTTTTCAGATAATCAGTCTATGATGACTGAATGTAGATGGTTGGGATCAAAGGTGTTCTTCTGCTCACAGAAGGGCTAGTTTATATGTTGTGGCCAAGCCTTACATGAAAAAAGTGAAACTAAACCCAGAGATATTGTTTTGTTTTTATGAATAATCTTTTAAGCAACAAAAACATGAGAAATGCTTAGAGACACGATTATTTTATGGCACCGTCAGCTCCCAGCACAGCTGGCTCTACTCTCACTTTACATGTTGATCTACAAACTGATGCAAAGCTTTCTTTGCCAATATGTAGACTGAAGAATTTCCCCTGTAGTATTGCCCCGAGACCATATTGGTCAAATTTATTGGGTAGTAAACCCTCAGGAATATTAGAACGGCAAAGTAAGGGGCTGCAATAGGAGGCCTCAATCAGTTGAAATCACCACTCTTGTCTTTCAGAACACTTGAATGCCCTTAAATGTTTGGAATGTGTGGTTGGATACAGGCCAGTGTTTCAAACCAAAGGCTGAGCATTGAGACAGCCTACCCTTTCCATAATCCAAACAAAGCAATCCAATTTTGGAACCTGAAAGTTCAGCCTGAAGAGAAGGCTCTTGATCAGCATGCTTTCCTTTGTGTGCTTGCTTTAGAAACATATATCTAGAAGCACAATGAACATTTCCCTGATTTTATATTTTGGCAGTCCTCTGCATGCTTAGTTGAGTAAGATGTACTTGAATGGAGCCAATGGTACTTCTTAGTCACTACCGAGTCCCCTTGTTTTCAGCTGGATATAACAATGACTCACAGAGCAGATTCCAGGTGATTTTTGAAGGAATGGGGCTGTAACTGCTTTAGTAGACAAAGACAAAACATACCATATGTTTCAGCTGCAAGAAGACCTCTTATGTGCCTGGCTAGAGAAAAACTTTTTGGTTAGTTGGTAGTTTTTGGAGCATAGTGGATCATGGTGTGCTTCTGTGTCAACAGTCCCTCTGCACTCTGCTCTTTATGACCACCAGTCTGGGAATGCGTTACTCAGCTGCCGGGGGAGGGGGGACGGGGACAGTGTGGCAGTGGCCACAGCTAAAACACTTGCTGGTATAAGTGTTCTACACATGGCCCATCTTGTATAAAACATACCGTATGAATTGCCCAAACATGCAGAGGTGACATCCCAGGAACAGATAGATTTGAGTCCAGTAGTGCCTTAGAGATGACCAAGAGTTTCAGGGTATAAGTTTTTGAGAATCAAAGCTCCCTTCATCAGACAGGAGTATTAGAAGTATTTTTGCTCTCTCCAACTGTGATGTTTGTATTTTAGCTCACTTCAATTGTGGCATAATTGTTGATCTATGTATTATTATTCTTTGTTTTTTTTCGCTATGGAAATTGATCTTATATTTCGTGTGTGTGTGTGTGTGTAAAAAGACAGGAGTAGAATTGGAGATCTGAGTCCTTTTATCGTAGTCAGAAGGTGGAGTGTTGTAAAGAATGCTTGTAGAGGATGCAAAAGTACAGTGCATATTAGAGGAAAGAAGAAATGCTTGCCCCCCCCCCCAAAAAAAAAAAAAAATAGCATCTACAATGAGATAAGAATCCTGTGGTTTGAATTTGTGAATGGACTCCCGCCCCAGGCCTGAATAGGGACACGGGATTCTTTTTTCTTTTCTTTTTTCTTTTCAGATCTTGGGACACAGAATTCTTATCTCACTACAGATGCTAATTTTCTGCCTCCAAGCATTTTCCCTGTGCTCTAATCAAGCTCATTACAATATCCATTGTGTTTTTGCATCCTTTACAAACACTCTTTACAGCAGCCCACTTTCTGAGAGCCCGTGTGGTCTAATGGTTAAGAGTGGTGGACTCTGATTTGGAGAACTGGTTTTGATTCCCTTCTCCTCCACATGAAGCCTGCTGGGTGACCTTGGGCCAGCCACAGTTCTCTTGAAACTCTCTCAGCCCCACCTCCTTCACAAGGTGCCTGTTGTGGAGAGGGGAGGGGAATGTGATTGTAAACCACTTTGAGACTCCCTAAGGTAGAGAAAAATGGGGTATAAAAACCTACTTTTTCTTCTTCTCTTCCTCTAAAAAGACTCTTGAGTAGGATAGGTCTTGGAGATCTCTATTTTTACTTGTGATTGGTGGGGTGATTGATGATACCAAATTCAAAGCACCAATGACAAAAGGGACCAGAAACCACAACTAATCATATTGAATCAAAAAACACATGAAACACAACTTTGCGTTGGAATTTGTTGATCCACTGCATAAGGAACAGTGAACATTACAAATGTGTCAGGTACATTATTTTTTGATCTCACATGGTATGTCTGTTTTCTTATTGAGATCATTTCCCATACATCCTGGTACTGCACCTGAACTGAAGATGGTTTTAATTTTGTCCCCAGTTAGCTACTGTGTAGAATTAGCTGCTGTAAACAGTCTAATTCTTTTGACAGTTTTGCTGAATGTCTTATAACCAGTTTCATATAGCAGAAGAATGTCTTTGAATCAAGCTAACAGTGTTTACATAATGACATATAGTGTTATTGTGAAACATATAAATTCTGCTAGCAACTGCAGAAGTTTTTGCTTCAACATTCCTGAGAAAGATTAAGGTAAGGGGAAGGAAAGATCCCAGTCAACAACGTAAATATATATTAAAATAAATACAGTTTATTTGCTCTAAAGACTTTCACTAACAGTGCAACCCTATGCCGAGTTACACCCTTCTAAGTCCCATTAAAGTTAATGCACATAAAAGGGTATAACTCTGCTTTGAACTGCGCTGTGAGAAAGAGCCTGACTTAAAAGAACTGGATTGCTTTGGATCCAATCCACTTTAATAACAACCATCCATATACATCTGGCTATGCTGATGCTTAACCCCCCCCCCATATATACACCACACATCTTTGCAAACTTTACATTCTTCTGGCACATTAATACTATATTTTTGTTATGAAATATCTAGTTTTTGGATATTGTGCCTCATCCATATGAAAAAAATTATGTTTTCACTACAAAATACAGAGAGCAAGCTTCCTGTTTATAGCAATGATTCACTTATTCGTCAACAGTGAGGTATCCCACGTCAAGGGGTGTGTAAAGGAACTGGCTGTTTTCACAAGAGTGTGGCAGGAACTATATCAGCAGAGTCGCATTTCCCAGTATGATGCTTCAGCTTCTCCCACACCAAGAGTTTGTCCCTTTTGAGGGTTCTTAAAAGGGCACTTGAAAGCATGAGTACTCGTAATGAGTCATTAATACACAGATAAATAATAATTTTGAATTTTTGCCGTCTCCTGGAATCCTATTTCACTTTCATGTTGAGTTTTATTACTGGATGTCTATTTTAAGAAGATAGCCAAATATATTTTGTCCCCAATGTTTTAAAACAGAATGCATGGAAGCAAACGGGGCAAGAGATGTTGAAAGCCTTCACTTGCGTACTTTCCCCCTTCTGAATAAACATTAATCTGTTATAATTTTTTCTTACCCCAAGCAACCTGGTAAGACTATTTCAGTAGAATAGTAGTGCCATTGAAGACTGTAAGTCACCTGAAGATACAGAAATGTAAAAATCGCACTTCCTCCAATTCCCAACTTTACCATTGGAAAATAGGGAAAAAGGCCTGGGGATAGGTTTGCCAGTTCTGGGCTGGGAAATACCTGGAGATTTGGGGGTGGGTGGGCGGAGCCTGAGATGGGTGGGGTTTGGGGGGAGGGACTTCAGCAGGGTACAATGCCATAGATTCCACCTTCCAAAACAGCCATTTTCTCCAGGGGAACTGATCTCTGTCGCCTGGAGCTCAGTTGTAATAGTGGGAGATCCAAGTCTTTTTCTAGCCCTGTGTGAAAATATAAAGCTGTATGTTGGGTTACTGGTCTAGGTGATTCGATATTGTGTACTCCGACTGGCAGCAGTTGTCCAGTTTCTTAGGCACATTAGTTCTTTCTAGCACTGCTACCTTGAGATGCTAGTTGAACCTAGCAATGTAAATGAAATTCAGTGTAATCAATGGCTGGGTGACGCATGGTGGGTGGGTGGGTGGGTGGGTAACGCTAAATTTAAAATATGTGGATAGGATTTCAACAGGGGATCTTGGGGCTGGATAGCTCAATGAAAATGTTGACTTGGTGTACAGCAGCAGTGAATAAGGTAAACTCAGGAAATTTAGGTTTATTAGGAAAAGGATTTAAAATAAAACTTCTAATATTGGGAAGGCTTTGTACTGATACATGCTGCAGCCACATTTGCAATACTGTGCACGGTTCTGGTTGCTGTACTTCAAAAAAGATACTCTTGACAGCTCAAAGCAGGCTGAGAGGGAAGGAAGTACCCAAGGATGACATCAGCTGGCAGTGCTGGCTGTCAGAAGCACAGCGACGGCTGGAAACATCTAGCTGGCCACCTGGAGAGGTGGGAGTGCGCCCCCAAGATGCAGGGGTATGGTGGCTGAAGGAGACAAGTTTGTCTTCTGGGTCATGCAGGTTAACTGAGCATTCTGGGTGATCAAATGCCAGATAACAAAGCTTTTGCTCTCCATTACATGCCTTGTGCTCATGGTCAATGATGCATTTTTTATAGTCGAATAGGGACTTAGTTATGTTCAGCAATGAAAGGAGGGGGCAGAGCTTTCTTAAAGGTATTAGATGCAATAATAGCAAATGAGATACCAAACCTTGAATTCTAAAGTTGGATTCAGATGCTAAAGCAAGGAAATAATTTATTTCCTTGTTTGCCCCCCCACTTAGTTCAAGTAATTCCTCCAGCAACAGTTCCCTTGTAAAAGTTCCTTCACATAGGGCTAATAAGAGGAGGGAAGAGACGATAGCCAAATCATGGCATTTTGTTATTGCTTCAATAGCTGTGGGTCTCATATTGTTGGGCCAAGTGCCTACCTAATATTGGACAGGCTGTGCCATCTGCTTTCTAATTAAATAGGTGAAATAAAGGAAGTACAGCTAATACTGCATTAAAATACAAATCTAGGCAAACAGATTTATTGTCTCTGGATAATTGCATAGGAAGCGTGTTCCTGAGAGAGGAACCGTATCCATATATCATGCTCTTTTATACGTCCTGGATTTTGGTGATGGAAACATGCTTCACAGCATCCCTTTTTTCAACTGTTTCAGTTAATTGGGCTTGTCCTCTATGTCAGTGAAGTATGACTAGTACTTTGGATGCTAAACAAGCAGTGCAGGACTGCCCAGTGGAAAGGGCTAAGTGTATCTTGGACTGTAGTATGCATACTTTGACCCAAGGTAGTGTGTGAGAGGGGACAGGGTACTGAGATTGTGTCAAATCTGCTTTGTGTAGATTCTTTTGTGGGTCCATTTCATGTGCTGTTTGTGCACTCTGCCTCCCAACTTCTGCTACAGATGAGGGCTGTGTCAACTCTGTGTGAGTGCACGGTGGCTCAACTAATGTCTGTTCAGGGTTTTCATCCAGTGAATTGCTCTTGCTTAAAGAAATGTGACCCCCCCCCAACCCTACTTTGATTTTAACTCTTTTTTAATCATCATAATAGCCAATTCAGACAAATGCTGGAGAAACAGTGCTATGATTTTTCAGTGTGTGTATGTGTGTATGTTCAGTGTGTCTTTCTGTTCAGTTTTCTGCATGCTTGGACTGAACAGTGTTCTAACATTGTCTCTCAAAGGCCTAAGAGCCAATGGCAGCCCTTGTGCCATATTGCTGGGATTATAAAGGATATGCTGCATGTCTCCTCTCTAGTTAATATAGTCTAGTATTCCCAAATTTTAAGTGCTTCCAAAAGGCACAACAATAGTATCCATCAAATACTGATTTCTTGGTATAGTTTATTTCCATGTGACCATTGGTCATTTGCCAAACAGGGAAACAGTTTTTAGCAAGTATTTTTAGACTCAGTTTTTAAGACTTGCAATACAATATAAAATTAAAACATAAAACCGTCTATAAATATTACAGTGTAAATGTAATCAGTAATCAAGAATTCCACTTAACAGATTAGCTTATAACCTATTAAATAAGATAGAAATTAAGTAGTCTATAATTAGTCTATCTCATCCTTATTCTATTTCCCAGACTTTTTTTTTCCTGTGCGGATACCTATTCCCACCAACAGGGGCCTTACTGTCCCCCAACAGCTTTTCTTACATAGTCAGTAGACTTCCTGTGTTTGTAGAAAAATCCAAAAAGTGAGGAAATCCCTTCAGGGACGGTTGAATTCCCCCCAAAAAGCCTTTTGAAATGGCCTCTGCAGGGACCTGACTCCAGGCATCAACGGTGAGAGATTAGAACGTGGGGGGGGGGGCTTCTAATTGGCTCTGTCAGTAAAAGGGTGGGGGAAGGGCCCTTTCTTTCCAGGCCTCTTTCGGCCTTGGAGGGAGGGGAGGAGGGAGGGAGCCTTGGGGCCAGGCTGGGGGATTACTAGAGATTTTGTGGTGGAGTGCAAGGAGGGCAGGATTTGGGGAAGGGAGAGGCCTCAGCTGGGTATCATGCCATAGAATCCACCCTCATAAGCAGCCCTTTTCTCCAGGGAGACAGATCTCTGTTGTTCACAGATCTCTGGAGTTCACTCTCCAGCAGGCCCCACTTGGAGTTTGCCAACCCTAGGCCTGGCAGCAGTCTAGGGTTGCCAGGTCCCCCCCCGGGCACTGGCAGGGGATGGAGGTAGTGGGGTTGCCAGCTCCAGGTCTGGAAACTCCTGGAGATTTGGGGATGGAGCCTGGGGAGGACAGGGACCTCAGTGGGGTACAATGCCCTAGAGTCCACCCTCCAAAGCATGCATTTTCTCCAGGGGAAGTTATCTCAGTAGTCTGGAGCTGAGCAGTAATTCCAGGGGATCCCCAGATCCCACCTGGAGGCTGGCCTCCCTAGGCAGCACCCTCTGGGTGACTTGATACCACCTAATTTGCATGACTCAACTTGGCCTGGCTGCTTGCTTTCAGCAGCCATCCTATGAAAGCCAGCAGTGGTGCAGCAGTTAGAGCCTCAGAGTAGGGTCTGCAAGACCCAGGTTCAGATCCCCATATTGCGGTGGAAGCTGACTGGGTGATTTTGGACCAGTCACATACCTTCAGCTTAACCAACCTCACAGGGTTGTTGTGCATATAAAAAGGAGGTGAGAATAATGTAAGCTGCTTTGGTCCCCACTGTGGAGAAAGACTATAATTTTCCTTGGTAGAAGCTGTGGGGGAGGAGGGTGGAGACGAAAAGCTGAAGACAGATAAAGGCAGATAAAGGTTAAGTTGGCTGTTGGGTGGGAAGGAAATAGGGTTGCCAACTCTGGATTGGGAAACTCCTGGACATTTAAGGGGTGGATCCTGGGGATGGTAGGGTTTGAGGAGGGGAGGAACTTCAAACCAGTATAATGCCATAGACTCCACCCTCCAAACCAGCCATTTCCTCCATGAGAACTACCACTGCCAGCCTCTGGGTGAGGGCTGGAGATCACCCAGCATTACAGCTGTTGTCCGGGTGACAGAGATCAGTTCCCCTGGATAAAATGGCTGCTTTGGAGGGTTGAGTCTATGGCTCCACCCCCAGAAGAGAGAAAGAGTGTGAGATAGGTAAGGGCAGAGGGGAGGAAGCAAAGGTGTGAGGAATGGGATGACCATCCCACAAGTTTCTTGCGGGTCTCCACTTGTAGAATATCTAATTCTGAACCAGGCCATAGTGTGTGGATCAAAAAATCCACACCATGCGACTAAGGACAGACAGATGGGATTTTCCCACAAACCTGGGGAAAGCCCTAGTGTTAAGTATTGACTCAACAACGATTTCAGCTTCAAGAGTGATTTCAGCTTTATTTGAACAGCAAACACTAGTCAGGAACACACAACACACAGTGGAGCATAGCTCCTTTTTAAATTCTCCCGGGCTGTCAAAGCCACACCCATAATAAGTTAAGGACCAATAGCAATACAGAGATAAGGTCCAATCACAACTGTTCCCTCTTTGCTACATATTTACAAGATGATTGGTTTTTACCAAGGTTTCACTGAAACCAGCCAATAACAATGCGACATCTGAAGAGCCATAGTCTGAATCAAGCTTATCATGGAAAAGTATAGCACTGATTCACAGTTCAATACATAACACCTAGGTTTGCAGAAAAATACAAAATGCAGAAAAATACAAAATGTAAAAAAAAAAAAAAAACACCTACATTGAGAGTTGCGGGGGGGGGGGGGTAGCCAAATAATAAAAGCAGTATCTAGGCTGAAAGTGTATGACTGGTCTGAGATCACCCAGCAAGCTTCCATGGCCGAGTGGGTATCTGAACCTGAGTATTCCAGTTCATGGTCCAGAACCACAGTGGCCTTCATAGGGTAGCTGCTGTTGAACAGCAAGCAGGCAGGCCTGGGTAGGTTATGCAAGTCTGGTGGTAACAAGTTGTCTAGTAGTTGCTGCTGGGCCTGGCCCCAATGAGTCCTCCTTGAAAGTCTAAAAGCCCTAGAGAGGGTCCTGCCTCCTCCCCTTGCCTTTTACTGAGACTAAAGCTTGAAGGATGGTAATAAATACTGCTGTGATTGCGTAGCAACAGCTACTGAATGTGTTCATTTCTTAAACCTACAGGCTCTGCTTCTGTCATTTTGGAGAGTTTTAACACTCAGGGTTTTTTATTTTTATGATTTCAGGTTTTTCTGCAAACCTGGGGCATTTTTCAGGCTTGTGGAAAAATCTGTCTTGTCTGTTCATGGCTCCAGTCTCTGGATTTAAGTATCCTTAGATTTGATCATGTTGAGAATTAGATATATTGATGATGATGAGGGACTAAGGCAGCTTGGAGAAGGAAAGAATGCAGAAAGTCAGGCTGGTAGTGAAAGGATTAAGATCTCTTCCGGTATTAAGAAGCTGATGTGCAGCCTAGCAATTGAGATGATGAGCTATGAAACCAAGAAGTCCTGTTTTAAATCTCATTTGAACCAATGTGTTGGATGGCATTAGATCTGAGGTGTCGAACTCATTTTGTCAGGCTGGGCCATGTGTGCCATAAAAAGTAATGCCAAGTACCGTGGTTATAAACTGTATAAAGGATAGCAGCTGGTAAGCTCCAAGTTGTTGTATCCTCAACTGCAAGGCCCCATGGGCTGGGTGGGGGGTGCAAAGGAAAACCCATATGGGCAGACTGGAGAGCCAGTGGTGTAGCACTGGGCAGACAATCCCACGCTGCTTGATTGCTGCAAATGAGGTTGTTCCACCGTGCTGAAGCCACAATCAGAACGGATCCACCCGCTCCCCCCCAAGCAGTCTCCTGTTCCCTCCCCTGCACTAGTTGCTCGTGGGCCACATAAGAGCCTTTCATGGGCCAGTTCTAGCCCCCATGAAACAAACATGTGGACAAGGGGGACCCAATAGATATTATTTACCTTGACTTCTGGAAAGCTTTTGATACAGTTCCTCATCAAAGGCTCCTAAGTGAGCTCAATAGTCATGGGATGAAAGGACAAGTCCTCTTGTGGATCAAAAACTGGCTAATTAATAGGAAACAGAGAGTGAGTATAAATGGGAAACTTTCTCAGTGGAGGGTGGTAAGCAGTGGGGTACCACAGGGATCAGTACTCGGTCCGATGCTTTTTAACTTGTTTATTAACGATTTGGAATTGGGAGTAAGCAGTGAAGTGGCTAAATTTGCAGATGACACGAAGTTGTTCCGGGTGGTGAAAACCAGGGAGGAGTGTGAGGCACTCCAAAGGGATCTGTCGAGGATGGGTGAGTGGGCGTCAACATGGCAAATGGGGTTCAATGTGGCCAAGTGCAAAGTGATGCACATTGGAGCCAAAAATCCTAAATATAAATACATGTTGATGGAGTCTGAACTGGCAGAGACAGACCAAGAGAGAGATCTTGGAGTCGTAGTGGATAACTCAATGAAAATGTCTAGACAGTGTGTAGCTGCAATAAAGAAGGCCAACGCTATGCTGGGGATTATTAGGAAGGGAATTGAAAACAAATCAGCCAGTATCATAATGCCCCTGTATAAATCATTGGTGCAATCTTCCCTATGAAGAAAGGTTAAAACGCTTGGGGCTCTTCAGCTTGGAGAAATGACATGTTCGAGGTTTATAAGATAATGCATGGGATAGAGCAGGTAGAGAAAGAAGTACTTTTCTCCCTTTCTCACAATACAAGAAATCATGGGCACTCCATGAAATTTCTGAGCAGTCGGGTTAGAACAGATAAAAGGAAATACTTCTTCATCCAAAGAGTGATTAACATATGGAATTCACTGCCACAGGAGGTGGTGGCAGCTACAAGCATGGACAGTTTCAAGAGGGAATTAGATAAACATATGGAGCAGAAGTCCATCAGTGGCTATTAGCCACAGGGTATGGATGGGAATTCTCAGTCTGGGGCAGGTGATGCACTCTATTCTTGGTGCTGGAGGGGGCAGCAGTGGGAGGGCTTCTGGTGTCCTGGCCCCAATGCTGGACCTCCTGATAGCACGTGGTGTTTTTGGCTGCTGTGTGACAGAGTGTTGGACTGGATGGGCCATTGGCCTGATTCATCATTGGCTTCTCTTATGTTCTCTTATGTTCTTATGTTCCCCGGGCCTTATGTTTGACACCCTGCCTTAGATAATCCACTATCTGGTAGCCAGCCATTTTAGCTTATAAAGGGGTGTAAACACTGGCAGATTTTACTGAATTCATACAGAGACACTGAAGTGATGTCTATAAACACTTATTTATTTATTTATTTAGATTTCTACCCCGCCCTCCCCACAAGCAGGTTCAGGGCGGCTAACAAACAGGGGCACCAAGTGCCAATGCATAAAACCAGATAAAAACAGAATAAAACAGAATAAATTACCCAAAAATTACATACAGTGCTCGATGTTGTTACTCTCACATTAACCAAAATGGGGAACAATAGATGTTACCTCATCCCTGTACCGCAGTACCGATCTGCCACACCACTGGAGTGTGATCGTCACAAAGCCACTCCATTGGTGGTAGTGGCAGTGGCGGCTCCTAGTCGAAAGTCTGGCGGAAGAGCTCCGTCTTACAGGCCCTGCAGAACTGTACAAGGTCCCGCAGGGCCTTGATTTCCTCCGGGAGCTCATTCCACCAGGTAGGAGCCGCCACTGAATAGGCCCTGGCCCTGGTTGCGGCAAGCTGGGCCTCCCTGGGACCAGGGACCACTAGGCCATGTTGTGCTCCAGACCGTAGTGCTCTTTGGGGTATATACGGGGAAAGGCGGTCCCTCAGGTATGTCGGACCCTGGCCATATAGGACTTTAAAGGTAAGAACCAGCACTTTGAAGTGAACCCGATACGCTATTGGCAGCCAGTGCAGCGCTTTCAGCACAGGCCAGATGTGCTCCTATCTAGGGAGACCCACGAACAGCCTGGCCGCAGCATTCTGCACTAGCTGCAGCTTCCAGATTTGCGACAAAGGCAGCCCCATGTAGAGAGCGTTAGGAAAAGCACTGTATGTAAATCCTGTGTAGCTGTATTAATCTCCAAGCGTCCTGTACAAAGTAGCTATCGATGCGAGATAATATTGTCACCAATATTAGAATGGAGCTAGATTGGCAATAAAAAAGCTGATGGTCAGATGAAAATGGCAAGTGCTGTATTTGCAGCAAATAAGGTAAGTCCCATGGGCATTCTTTCAGAATCCTGAGCAAATGTCAATTTATTTGCGGAGGATACTTTTACAAAAAGCAATTACTCCAATAAACATTAATGAATTGAATGTTTATATTAAAAGTCACAGGAACATTCCCCAAAGGTTGGAGGGTCTTTCTGAAGTCCAAGGGTTAATCTAAAACATAATACTTTTAGACTTTGTTCCCTGGTTTCTGCAGGGGTGTAAAACATTTATTGAACATTTGTTCATGTTTGGTCCTCCACGTCCCTGCATCCCTTTATGGCATTCTACTGTTTGCAGATAGAAATTCTGTAACTAAATGTAAAGGTTGGGTAAAACCATGCCTGCTTTTAATGCTAAAACTATGCAAGGGTTTGTCTCTTCCTCTCCCGAGTGTGCCTGCATGCCAGTTCAAGAACCACATGTGGCTTAACTAGCTAATTTTTATGAAGTGACTACTACCTTGTGGCTCTAGTATGCCATAAACAATATAGCAGCTTTTCTGATTTTACTGTGGGTCTTATAATACTTGTAGACCTGAATGCCAAGACTGTCAAAATGAAAACATTACTTATTAAGGAGTAAAAAAGAACTCATGGAAAGAAAAAAAAATGTTCATAATTTTGTGAAAATCAAAATGTGGAATATTTAGCTTTTGAATACCTGAAATTATCAAGAGCAAAAGAGTCAGGTGATTGGGAAAGTAAGCTTATTGGAACACAGGAGATGTTAGGCAGAACTGCTCAAGCAATTAGGCTCGCATGGACGTCTTTCTAAGCTAGGATTGCCAACCTCCAGATGGCAGATGGCGATTTCCTGCTATTACAGCTGATCTCCAGACCACAGAGAGCAGTTCACCTGGAGAAAATGGCCACTTTGGAAGGTGGAATCTATGGCATTATAGCCCACTGAAGTCCCTCCCTTCTCCAAACCCCACCCTCCCCAGGCTGCACCCCAAAATCTCCAGGTATTTCCCAACCTGGAGCTGGCAACCCTATTATAACCCCATAGTTTATATACAGTCTGTTCTTTAGACTAAATCAGTGATCTCCAGTGCCACTGGTGCTTGTCATTATGGTTCCTGATACTCTTCCTTCCCCATAACAAATGTTGGCTTTCCTCCTAGAAACTCACTGGACTGGTGTCTCTTTCCCTCTCCTGTAGTGGTGGACCTTCTTCCAGTCTTTGTGTGGAATGGTTGGGCCCCAGCTGTGCACCCCAGGCCAAGAGCCCATGTGCTGTTACTCTGTGCCTCACACCCATGCCTTGCAGAGGCCTGGTGTTCTAGGCAGGTTACAACCACATAGCTAATAAAAACAAGGCAAAAGAAATCAACTTTCCAGCAGCTGCCTTGAATTCAAATTTAGAAGTTCCTTAGACAGGTGAGAGATCTTGCTCTGACTCCAGTCACTTAAAGTGGAAGTGGGCTGTTTAGTGATTGATGATTCTTGTGCATAGTCTTTCAGGGCTTTTGGAAGCTGCAGGACAGATGGAACTCTGCTGTTTTAAAAAGCTCTAGTGAAGAATCTCAAAGGTTAGGAAACCTGAGGAAAATTTGATAGTCCAGAGTAGTCTGGCAGTTACTGGCATTCTCTCCACTCTGACTCTCTCTCTCTCTCTGTCTGTATATATGGAGAGAGAGAAAGGGAGAGGGAGAGAAATTTCTGTCAAGAAATCAGTCTCTCAATAAATTACATTTCTATAAAGTTGATCCTGGACATCCCCAGTTTACTTTCACCTCACTACAAAATAAACTTTATCTTGTGTTCAGTCACTGTTCTCCTTCTTAGTGTAAAGGGCACACAAGGTAATATTTGGGTTTTACCAAGGCAGGGGAGAGGGTACCTCAGAAGGTTCAGTGCCTCCATCGCAAATTACCTCAGTGGTGGCTAGTGGAAAATAATGGCAAGAACTGGCAGGCCAGTAACTAAATATTTCTTTGCCTATTTCTCAAGTATGCTTGGTGGTGTTATGACACAGTGTGGTGTGGGCAGTAATCCTCAATTAATCACCAAATCAACACATGCTGACTTTGTGAGGACAGTGGCATGGGACTAGCTGTGGCTTTTCTCACCAAAAATATTTTAGTGCTCACTCCTGCCACTCCAGCTTGTCATAGCTAGTTATACTCAGTTTGGTAGTTCTCAAATCACCTAGGCCTGGCTTGCCAGAATGCCACCCTTAAAAGGCAACAGGCACTTGCATCAGTGGTAGAACTTGGCTTGGCTTTGCATCACTTTGATTAATGTATTTTTGTTGCTGTTGTTGTTCAGTCGCACAGACGAGTCTGACTCTTCGCCACCCCATGGACCACATCATGCCAGGCCCTCCTGTCTTACCCCCACCCCCACCTGAAAAAAAAAAAGTACATTTCCCTTAATATATTCCTATGTGAATGTTTTAGACTCTGGCTGGATATCTTAGAAGGATAACGGTTTTTGTAAAAGGGCTGATATTTTCTCAAACCCCAGTGCTTTCTTCTGGAAACCAGTTCTACAACTGTGGTGGGAAAACTGCCAAAAAGTTCTGTCTCTTGTTCTTTTAAGTTAATGGGATCTTTATTAATTTATTCTTGTTTCAAAAAACTTGGGGAAGTATACATGCCACCCAGCTCAGGGGAACAGAAGTGCTCTCTCTTGTTTTGTCCCAATAACTATATGGCGTAGATTAGTTTGAGATATTGTGATTGGCCCAAGACTACCTATTGAGCTTCATGGCTGGCTGAACAAGGGCATTTTAACCTGGCTTCAGATTTTTACAATGTGTTTTCAACACATTTAAATTCCAACTACATAGAACCCTTGTGGAATGGAGCCTACTTAATAATTTGTTCTCCAAGTTGTACTTGTGTAGCCTGAGACGGAGTAAGGTAGAAAGCCTAGTTTTTGCCATCCCTTAGTGCTACGGGCTTAGGTTTTATACCTAGCTTAGGGGAAAGTGCTCGGTCTTGGTAATAACTAGTATAAATGGAAATCAAGAGATCAGATGAGAAAGTGATGCCCCACATCGCGTTGATTCTCAAGATCACCTATCCCCCAGGAGCAGGACTTCATAGAGATCAGTGAGCTGCAATGAAAGGAGGGAGACAGGAAAGTCCTGCTGGTGGAAAGTTTAGTCTGGATCAGGCCCTACGTTAACTAACGGGAATGATCAGCAAAACTCAAGCAGTCATGATAATATCAAGTATTCTGTAGCAGTATGTGGAAATAAGTGTTCCTGACATCCACACACCTCTGTGTATCATTCAAGAAAGGGAGACAAGATCTTGGAGCAGTAAAACAAGACGGTAGAGCAGAAGGGATATATGATATGAAGATCCGGCATTCGTCCTGCTCCCTAAGTAGGAGCGCAAACATCCAAGCAGCAAAATAATCCTCAAAATAAATGGAAAAAGGAAGCGGTAGATGAGCCTTGATGTGATTCCAAACCTGTCAGAAAGACAGAGACATATGACAGAGTGTCTAGAACCACAATGTGGTAAACCCAGCAGGAGCCCACAGGAACTTCAATTTGGTGAAAGATGCTGACCCTGGTCATAAGGCTAGAGGCTTGAGTTTAAAAAACAAAAACAAATAAAAGTTCTTTTATCACCAGAGTTGGAGGAGGATTCAGTTTTCCTTACTTATACAGAGGTAGGAATGAGTTTTTAGGTCCTGGGGAAAGTTTCAAATAAGAAAAGCAAGGAAAGTCTCTGGGCAGGTAGTGCTAGAAGCAGTCTCTGATCTTGTTGAGTGGAAGTTTTGGGGTGGGGAATTCCAACACCCCTATGAGGTCTGAGAACCTGTGAGTGGAAATGCTAGTGCAGGCTTAGTTATTTTTTGTGGTTGAATTCTAGAATGGTACAATTCTGTTACAGTCAAGTAGCTCTGATCAATAGTTGAGATGTCCTGATTAATACTCTTCCCAATTCCAGGAGATCTTTGTCTTCTGCTTGGAATAGTTCTTTCCCAGGAAGTGTTATTTAATTAGGTGTGGTCTTACTCCTACTAACCCTCAGGCTTTTAAGGGGCTCATGGCTAGAAACTCTGTTTCTTAGCCTCATATCATTAACAGACCAAGGGTTGGATCCAGCCACCTTTTTCATCCAGTCTTGTCCAATGTCCTTCCTTTGTACAGCCCCTATTCCACATGGCAGTTATACATGCAGGTCCTGTGACGCACAGCATAGCTTTTGGGGTGTTCAGAGGTGATCCTCCTTCCTGTTTTAACCAGCAAAAAAGCTGTTTAGATCCATCTCATAGGCTGGTCTCACATCCTCAAGTTGTAAGGGAAAAGAGAGAGACTGCCAAAATGAAAGCTCCGTGGCAACACCTAATTGTTTGTCCATTACACCACTCTGACTGACTCTGCTTTAGACACCCCTATATGAGAATAAGGTTTTCTGTTTGGTAACAGGGTGAGTCGATAAAACAGAATGGCCTTCTGCAAACTATGCAAAACTGAAATATTCAAGAGGGATTTTCTGCACAGATAATAGAGTGGGTTAAATGGTACAAAATGGTTCACAAACTTATTTGGATAAGTGGTTGGGACTAGGGCTGACAGGTCTTCACAGTATGCCAGCGGGGGTGGGTGGGAGCCTTCTGGGAGTGGGGCAGGACTCCGCCCCAAACAGTGATGTCACGCGGTGACATCCCTGACATGGTGACATCAAGCAGAAGTGAGGTTATCACACTGGGGACATTGCACGGCAACACTCTGGTTCGAAGGCAAAACTCTGTGGTAAAATTGGGGTCAAACCAAAGAATTTTGCCCTCAAACCAGAGCATCACCACACAATGTCTTCAGCTCAGTGATGTCACTTCCACGTGGCATCATCACGTCAGGGATGTCACCATGTGATGTTGCTGTTTGGGAGTGAGGTTTCCGTCACCAACCAGCTGGCTGCTGGCAAGCAGTAGCCCCCAAAAGCAGGGATCCTATTATGTAATTTCTGTACTGCTTAATGTGTCTTGTTAATACTTATGCTATTGTTCAGTTCTTTCTGGTGGTTCCAGACTTTTAAAATCCTAATGCACTGGTTATTGAATATCTCATTTTGTTGATTGTATTGACTCACTATGTGTAGTCTGCCTTGAGTCCCTGTGAGAAAGTCAGACTATAAATAATGTAAATAAATCAAATAAATAAAGCAGAAAGATGAAATTCTGCAGAGAAGAGAACATACCACAAATCTGGCATAGTTTCAAGTTGCATTGTGCATTCTGGTCACCACACCTTAAAAAGGATATTACAGCTTTGGAAAAAGTGCAGAAAAGGGCAACTAGAATCATAAAAGGGTTGGAGAACTTTCCCTATGAGGAAAGGTTGAGGCGCTTGGGGCTCTTTAGCTTGGAGAAACGACGGCTGAGGGGTGACATGATCAAGGTTTATAAGATAATGCATGGGATAGAGCAGGTAGAGAAAGAGGTACTTTTCTCCCTTTCTCACAATACAAGAACTCATGGGCACTCAATGAAATTGCTGAGCGGTCGGGTTAGAACGGATAAAAGGAAGTACTACTTCACCCAAAGAATGATTAACACTTGGAATTCACTGCCACAGGAGGTGGTGGCAGCTACAAGCATGGACAGCTTCAAGAGGGAATTGGATAAATATATGGAGTGGAGGTCCATCAGTGTCTATTAGCCACAAGGTATAGATAGGGACTCTGGGGCAAGTGATGCTCTGTATTCTTGGTGCTTGGGGGGGGTCAACAGCGGGAGGGCTTCTAGTGTTCTGGCCCCACTGGTGGACCTCCTGATGGCACCTGGTATTTCTGGCCACTGTGTGACAGAGTGTTGGACTGGATGGGCCATTGGCCTAATCCAACATTGGCTTCTCTTATGTTCTCTCTTATGTACATTGAATCCTGTACTACAAAGCTGCCTTCTGTCCTTTGCATTAATATTCCAACTTGTCATCAATCAGTGGTACACATGTGAAGTGCGTATATGTCATTAAAGTCATCTCATGATATCTTTTGAAAAAATATTTTTAGATGAAGTAAGAAACTAGAGTGAATGAAATGAAACTTCTTCAATGCAGAGGACAATAAAATAAGCTTTGGGGTTATTTTAGACACAGATGTTAAAGAACTGGATGATGTCTTTGGACTTTGTGGACAAACTGAACACAAACTGAACTTTCTCCGAAAGAATGTGCCCCGAGACATGAAGCTTGTGCTCATTGGCCACTCAATTGGTTGTTATATTGCTCTTGAAATGATGAAGCAAGCACCAGAGCTGCAGGTATGTAAGAGACTACTTAAATTTGTCAGACAATTATTTTTTTCCTCATTTTTGTAGCAATTAGTTTAGTATTTTAGTTTGTTGGAAATGTTTGATTAAGAGTTTTATGATGCTTTTAATTTTGTTTATTGCAAGCCAGATATCAGATGAAGATATGAAATATAAACATAAAAATAAATACCAAGAATGACAAGAGTGGAGGAAAAGCATCCCACGTTGAGCTGTGAGAGTCATATGCGTTTTTCAAAATGAACAGGAATCTCATGGTACTTTGCAAACTGACCCATTTTTATTACAGCAAAATTGTTTCATGGTCATGCATCCGTGGGCTCCTATCCCCTTGCATGTCTGTGCTGCAGTAGAAAAACTCAGTTACCCCCCACTGGAACATGCTTTTTCCAGGAAGCAGTTGGTGGCTGGGAAACACTGTGGAGGAACATGCACACTATGTCTGTCTCTTTTTCAGTCAAAAAACCTACAACCAGCTTCTGGAGGAACACGCTTCTTATCTCCTACTGTTTATGTAGTTAAATGGCATTTATTTACCTCCTACAGGAAGGCAGACTTTCTTATCAACACCTCCTCCGGTCCTCCCATCCATGCAGAACTTTTCCGCCTGAAGATCAACTTTTTTGTAATGACTGAGATTCCAAGTTCAGGGTGGTTGTAAGACGTACACACACCACGTGTTTGTGTATATTTTACAGCCATCTCCTGCTCTGAAAGTTCAGTTGTTCCCAAATTGTTCCTTTTCAGCTGTAAAATAAACAGAACATTCTGGAGAACATGCAGATTTCTTCATTCGTCATCTTTTACTCAAGTACTATTACCTAGTTTCAGTTACGTTGAATCATTTTCTTTCACCTGCAGATGCCGCTTGCAGAGTAATTCTTTGTTGAACCCTTCGGTATGTTTAGGACACTTTGCAAGAGCACTGCATGTTTTAAGTTAACATATAGCATGCCACATTTAAGATGTGTTCAACAATAGAAAATATTTGTGTAAGCCAGATTGTTGTGCAACTTCTGTCACCTTGCCAAAAATAAGTTAGCTGTTATGTTTTATGACATATGAAGTGTGATAATAAGAAACTTGTGTTTCCATCTCTTCTCTTATTTTTACTGGAATATTTTATTCCCAGTAGAGTTCAAGCACATATGTGTAGTTTAGTAGCTGAATCATTTGTGTATGCATTTGTGCTTTCACTATATTATTTTATTACAGGATCTTTTTTTCCCCCTTTAGTCTTAAATTCAGTGTTTTCTTAAGAGGTTTTCATTGCTATGTTCCCTTGTTCAGAACTGAAATTTAATGTGCTGTATTTATTGTTTTAGTAGCTCTCTCGGTTTTTATGTTCTCTGTGCACTTATTTAATAAGGTTTATTTGGGGGAATTTTAAAACATTGTCGAAATCCAGAATGAATGTTAGGTTGCCTGTAGAAAAGGAAACAATAGTCTGTTGCAGGTAAAAATAACAATAGTGAAGAGACTGAATATGTGTCTCTCTCTCTAGCCCACGGCAGATGATCTAACTGGGGTGTGTGTGTGTTGGGTAATGTAGTGTAGTGTGTTCATGGTATTAAAAAATATTTTAAAAATTTCAATATTTATATACTGCTTGTCTCCCCAGTGAGGACCCAGGTAGTATACATCCTTCTCCCCTCCTTCTTTTTATCCTCATAACAGCCTTGTGAGGTATGTTAGGCTGAGAGAAAGTGATCGGCCAAAGGCCGTGCATCAGACTTCCATGTTAGAGTAGGAATTTGAGCCTGGGTGTCCCAGGTGTTAGCCACTCTGGACTTCATGCTGCAGTCATAATCATGGTGATCAGTCATGCCCCATAGGGGTGCCAGTCTCCAGATAGAACCTGGGGGATACCCCACAATTACAGCTCATCTGCAAGCTACAGATACCAGTTGCCCTGGAGAAAATGGATTCTTTGGAGGGTGCACCCTATGGCATTGAACCCCACTGAGGTCCCTGTCTTCCCCAGGCTCCACCCTCAAATCTCCAGGAGTTTCCCAACCTGGATCTGGCAATCCTACCCTCCATCCCCTGTCAGTGGCCGAGAGGGGGGCAGCATTGGCAACCCTGCCCCTCAGTGCACTTGACATCCATAGCATGTTAGACATCACACCAGCGTAAGGACCTGTGTGGATAGATTCCAGTGTGTACTTTCCAGTTGTGTCATCGCTACACTTCAGTTCTGTGGTGTGCTTGTGGAGCCTACACTGTGCAAACATAATGTCCAGCATACTGATATCAGAACTTTTGACACAACCGACTGTCAATAGTCTGGTTTTGTTAAATCGTTATAATTGTTCAGCTTTTGTGCTTGGCAGTTTTATGTGTTTACATCACTGTTAGGAAGTTTACAGTTCCATCCTGTACAGTTTAGTCCTCAGTGATGTCAGTGCTCTTAAACCTTTACTCTGTCTGCATAGGATTTTGCGTCTGGTGAGATGGCAGTGTTGGGCTTGGTTGTGGATAGCTGAGGTTTCCCAAAATGGCCCCATTGTGAAAATGTTTTTGATCCACACCGGGGGGTCAAGCTGGGTATTAAACTCATGATATTAGGTTGTTTGTACAGCATTAGGAGACCTGCAGTCAGAAAGAAGATACTAGACTAAGAACATAAGAGAAGCCAATGTTGAATCAGGCCAATGGCCTATCTAGTTCAACACTCTGTCACACAGCGGCCAAAATATACCAGGTGCCATCAGGAGGTCCAGCAGTGGGGCCAGGACACTAGAAGCCCTCCCACTGCTGCCCCCTCCAGCAACAAGAACAGAATGCATCACCTGCCCCAGACTGAGAATTCCCATCCATACCCTGTGGCTAATAGCCACTGATGGACTTCTGCTCCATATGTTTATCTAATTCCCTCTTGAAACTGTCCATGCTTGTAGCTGCCACCACCTCCTGTGGTAGTGAATTCCAAGTGTTAATCACTCTTTGGGTGAAGAAGTATTTCCTTTTATCTGTTCTAACCCGACTGCTCAGCAATTTCATTGGGTGCCCACGAGTTCTTGTATTGTGAGAAAGGGAGAAAAGTACTTCTTTCTCAACCTGCTCAACCCCATTCATAATCTTATAAACCTCGATCATGTCACCCCTCAGCTGTCGTTTCTCCAAGCTAAAGAGCCCCAAGTATTTTAACCTTTCTTCATAGGGAAGGTGTTCCAACCCTTTTATCATTCTAGTTGCCCTTCTCTGCACTTTTTCCAATGCTATAATATCCTTTTTGAGATGTGGTGACCAGAACTGTACACAGTATTCCAAATAAGGTCACACCAATGATTTATACAGGGGCATGATGATACTGGCTGATTTGTTTTCAATTCCCTTCCTAATAATCCCCAGCATAGCGTTGGCCTTCTTTATTGCAGCTACACACTGTCTAGACATTTTCATTGAGTTATCTACTACGACTCCAAGATCTCTCTCTTGGTCCATCTCTGCCAGTTCAGACCCCATCAACGTGTATTTCTATTTAGGATTTTTGGCTCCAATGTGCATCACTTTGCACTTGGCCACATTGAACCCCATTTGCCATGTTGATGCCCACTCACCCATCCTCGACAGATCGCTTTGGAGTGCCTCACACTCCTCCCTGGTTTTCACCACCCGGAACAACTTCGTGTCATCTGCAAATTTAGCCACTTCACTGCTTTCTCCCAATTCCAAATCATTAATAAACAAGTTAAAAAGCATCGGACCGAGTACTGATCCCTGTGGTACCCCGCTGCTTACCACCCTCCACTGAGACAGTTCCCCATTTATACTCACTCTCTTGTTTCCTATTTATAAGCCAGTTTTTGATCCACAAGAGGACTTGTCCTTTTATCCCATGACTATTGAGCTTACTTAGGAGCCTTTGATGAGGAACTGTATCAAAAGCTTTCCGGAAGTCAAGGTAAATAATATCTATTGGGTCCCCCTTGTCCACATGTTTGTTCACTCCCTCAAAAAACACTAACAGGTTAGTGAGACAAGATCTTCCCTTACAGAACCCATGCTGAGTCTGCCTCAATAGTTTTTGTTCATCGATGTGCCTACTAATTCTTTCCTTAATAACAGTTTCCACCAACTTACCCGGTATTGATGTCAGACTGACTGGCCTGTAATTTCCTGGATCTCTCCTGGAGCCCTTTTTAAAGATGGGAGTGACATTAGCTACCTTCCAGTCCTCAGGAATGGAGGCAGATTTTAAAGAAAGATTACATATTTTTGTCAGGAGATCCACAAGTTCACATTTGAGTTCTTTCAGAACTCTCGGATGAATGCCGTCCAGGCACTAAAAGAACCAATAGTTGGAGGCATCCCGTATTTTTCTAAAAAATGATGCTCATGAAAGCTTAAACTTTATTGGTCTTAAAACTGCCACTGAACTCAAACTTTGTTCTATTGCCTCAGACCAACACGGCTTCCCATCTGAATCTATCTCTGTGTTATGACTATTAAATAAGTTTCTCCATCAGTTAAATCGGTTATAGAAAAGTCTGTAAGGGTCAGCAGCCATTTATAGAATGTTACAGTATGTTTTAATACTCTTTTGTTATGAGAGTTTGTTCTGTGCATAAAAGCTGAACTGTTCGTAACTGGGCATATATACCTGCTTCTCTTTTGGTAACATACTTAGGAGCTGTGTCTCCAAACAGAGGAATTTACTAGCTTCTCCTTATATAGCCACCAGTGTCCAAACCGTAGATTCCATTTTTAAAAATACGGGCTCTTTAAAACTTTGTCCTCGTGGCTGTGCAGAAATACATTTCAAGGCTGTGTCTGTTCCTATGATACATATTTTTAAAAGAAGTAGGTCATATTTAAGTGTGAATTTCACCTATTAGTTTCAGTGAAGTGTGAACTGAGAGATATAGCAATGTTAATTAACACTATTAATTATTTTAGCAGCAGAGCAAAATGTACTAAAATGTATTAAGAAAGGGACACCTGAATCCTGATCTGCTTTTTATTTCTTCAGTCTGTACCTTCTCCATTTTAAAAGAAACTATTTAGTAGTTTCACTTAGGGAGCTGCTATATGGGAAATGGATATTAGAACCAGAATACACTCTTGGAGGTGGCCATTATCACTGCCTACTACAGAAAACTGATTTTTTTTCCCTCCTGTATCTTTGGTCAGACTACTTTTTCCTTCCATGAAACTAATTGCAGCTTCAGATGAGTGACTGAAATAGTTGAATAGGTATTTAAGGAGAAGGTTTAAGTACTTCCTGTCCCATTGGCCCTTCTCTAATCTTCCCTAATGTTCTAGGGGAGCTTCTAGCTTAGTATCTCTTGTGTTTACTTAAATCAGAGAGCCCTTGAGTCTCCCCTCATTTGAGCTTCTCAATCAGAGTATACTCCTGGCAAGAACATTTGCTTTTCTTGCGTGCTGTTGCATTTTGTGTTGAGTAGTTTATACCCTGCTACTGTCCCCAGTGGGGATGCAAAACAACTTGTAACATTGCTCCCCCCCCTTACTTTATTTTCACATCAGCAACCTGATCAAGTGGGTTAGGCTGAAGAGAGACGAAGATCACTGGGTGAGCTGCCGTGGCAGAGTGGGGATTTGAACCTGGGACTCCTGATCCTAGTATGATGCTCCAACACAATACTGAGCGAGAGAAAATGTTATCTATTGTATTTCCCTACATGGAGTTTTGACCAGAGCTGTCTTGATATGATATTTATAGCCAGATAAGGGGATGGAGGGCTGCTGGGACTACACGTCGATTTCATGCTTCAGTTGACCCAGCCAGATGTAAACATGGCTAGGGCAGAAGTGGTGTAGGGCTGCCATGGATGTAGCAGCCTCTCCTCCTCCACACCAAGACACAGTGAAAGTTAGGACCAGCTGGGAAGTGAGGGGAAGTGGAAGTGCTGAAAAGAAGCGCCAGCCCTCAACAAGGGCTTATCGGCAAGCAGGCTTTGGAGGCAGACTCCAGAGGCAGTGAGACGGAGGTGACGCAGACAGACCCAGGCCTGGCTGCCAGATCACTCAGCACCCAGACAAGAGCTGAAACCAGCAAGGAGTAGTCCTCCTGAAGCCTTATAAGATGCAGCAGCAAGGGAGAGCAGGCTGGGTGAAGTAGACTCCAAACCTGGAGAAGGAAAAGATTGCCACGGTTTAAAGGCACAGGATGATTTAGCATGTGTGTGTGCTAATATAATGTGTCATCATGTGATCCAGCATATCTGTAATAAAATAGTTACTTACCCAAGGGCTGGCGATGAGTAGAGGTAGTTGTCAGTGGAACAGAAGGGAGGATCAGTATCACCCTCTCTTCATAGCAGCCCCCTTTGACTTGCTGCATTTTATTCATGGCAGTCCCATGAATCCAAGCATGAGCTTTTCAGAGGTCCCTGGAAGCTTCCTGGGAATGGGAAATATTGGTAAGCTCCCTTGCAATTCATGGTTTGTAGAGTCAAACCCATTGTGTTTTACTAAGCACATTGTGCCATGTTGATTTTTTTTGTATTTGTTTTATTTACTTTATAGCTTGCTTTTGAGACGTAAAGTGGATTACATGGATTAAGAGAATGCATGCAAATTCCATGAGATATCCAGCAAGCAACGCAATAGTACTAAGATCACAAAAATTAGAAACAATGCAAAGAGAGTATAATTTATGATACGTATGATGAGCCAATTAAAGACCTGTAGATTAAGTTCCTTGCCAGATAAACTTCCCCAGAGGCCAATGTCATATGTCCCTCCTGTTTGTTTTCACCTATTGGGCTAGAGCTGGTTGAAAGCCATGTGTGATGATGGATGGCATCAAATTACTAGGTGTCTGAACTTTATATTTAAGTCTGGAGTTTGTCCATAAATAAAAAACATGCTTGCTTTTCCTATTGTTCCCATTGGCCCACAGACTGGAAACACTCAATTTACATATCAATTCTGAAAAAAGAGATGTCAAAGACTGCAGCAACTGTTGGGCTATTGCATTAATTTCTCACTCAACTAAAGTGATGCTCAAAGTCTAACAACAAAGACTGTTACCATATCTGGAATGAGAAATGCCAGATGTTCCAGCTGGATTAAAAAAAGGATGAGGTACTAGAGATCATATTGCAAATTTATGTTGGCTACTGGAGAGAACTTCAGAAGAAAATCAGCTTGTGTTTCATAGATTACAACAAAGCTTTTGGCTGTGTGGATCATGAAAAAGCTATGATTGGCCTTAAAGGAAATGGGTGTGCATTCGATTATTTTGATGTACAATCTATACTCTGGACAAGAGGCCAC
The DNA here is from genome assembly GCA_029375565.1 of Gekko gecko. Classification (NCBI taxonomy): domain Eukaryota; kingdom Metazoa; phylum Chordata; class Lepidosauria; order Squamata; family Gekkonidae; genus Gekko; species Gekko gecko. The sequence goes on along the minus strand of JAPDNY010000001.1, from coordinate 292,987,972 downwards.
TGTTAGGACAGAATATGGAGAAACAGAATGGTTTCCAGTTGGCAAAGGTGTCAGAAAGGATGCGTTTTCTCTTCTTCTCTCTTCAATTTGCATGCAGAACACATCATGAGGGGAAAACTGGATTAGATTTAGATGAAGGTTGAGTGAAAATCGGTGGAAGGAACATTAATAGTCTGAGATATGCAGATGACACCACCTTATTGGCAGAAAACATTGAAGACTGGAAATGATGGAGGTTAAAGCAGAAAGTGCCAAAGCAGGATCACAGCTGGCCATCAGAAAGACAAAAATAATGACTACTATTACACAACTTTAAAGCTGATGATGAAGAAATTGAAACTGTTCAAGATTTTTTATACTTTGGCTCCATCATCAATCAAAAGGGAGATTGTACCCAAGAAATCAGAAGGAGATTGAAACTGGGGATGGCAGCCACGAAGGAGCTAAAAAAGATCCTTAAATGGAAGGCTGTGTCGCTGGCAACCAAGATCAAGTTAATTCATGCTATCATGTTCCCCATTATTGTGTATGGGTGTGAAAATTGGACAATGAGGAAAGCTGACAGGAAGACAGTATTGGGATGAAAGAGAGTTTTACGGATACCGCAGACTGCCCAAAAGACAAATAAGTGGACTCTAAACCAAATCAAGCCTGAACTCTCCCTAGCAGCTCAAAGCTAAATCGAGGCTATTGTACTTTGGTCACATCACAGGAGTCACTGGAAAAGACAGTAATGCTAGGAACAGTTGAAGGCAGCAGGAAAAGAGGAAGACTCAACGTCAGATGGATCGACTCAATAAAAGAAGCCACGGCCCTCGGGTTGCAAGACAGGGGTAAAATAATAAAATAATAAACCATTCAGTGTCTGAGTTCAGTGAGCCCATGCCTGTCTTATGTTTTGCTCTCTGTTTTGGCCCTGGAATGTAGAGATTTGCTTGTGGAATGTAGAGATTTGATCAAAAATAAAATTCAGAAGAATGGATTATTTTGAAACAACAAAAATGTCTTTGTTCAGTTGAACTGAATGAAAGCAAATAATCAACACTGCCTTTGATTATGAGCATACAGTTACAATTCCTTTATTTCAGTAAAAGTATGAAACTCTCAGTATTCAGGCCAAGGAAACAATCTTTATCAGCCCAGTTTTACAGATGTTTTACTCAAGTGTAAATCCCATTTTGCTCAATGGAACTTCCTTTCAATTAAGTTTGCACAGGATTGCAACTGCTTATGTGCATTTGACGTGGACTGGAACTCTGATTAACACATTAAGAATTATTTCCGAATAATGACAGGAAAGAAAAGTCACTAAATGTTAAATACAAATATTTGAAAAGAAAACAAAATTCTTCAGTGCAGAATTGCTGGAAGTCCAAAAGACCAGACAATAAAAGAATTCCTGCATTATCTTTATGTGAGCATCCTATCCCCTGAGATTCTGAGATAAAATTATCAGTAGCATGGAAAAATAAGGGGAAGAATATCTAAGTGGCATGAAGTTTTTATTTTTCTGATGATATGCAGTCCCATAGCATCAGTGATGTTACCATCGTAATAACAAGTTCAGAAGCTTAACCCCTTGTTTGCTAGTCTTATATCTTAAATATCTAAACCATCTTTCCAGCTGCTAGGGCACAATTTAAAGGCAACCACATGATTGCCATCTGTGCCTGAACACCACTGTAACAACAAGAAGAGAATGGGTTTGATCTGACCTGCCTTTCTGCTTGTGCAAGGAGGAGGAGTGCTTTTACCCGATTTCCCCTCTTTGCTGCAGCCTCCCCTGCTGTTTTAACTTTTTATCCACAATCTCCAGCACAGCCATTTCAGGGATCAAAGGGGGTCTGTCCCCCTCCTGCCCCAGCAGAAAAACTGGTAGGATCAAGCCAAACGGCTTAAAAACATTTCAAAAAACCAGTTTCCTCCATAACTCTTTATAACTATAGATCCAGGTGGGCAGTCAGTGACTGTTCAGGAAAAAAAATGTTTTACGTACTGCTGGAGAGATTTAGCCTTCCTCTCCTCCTCCAAAAGATGAAAAGGGATTGGTACTGCTGTTTCTCACCCTTGTGAAGCTGAGAGTCATGTGGAGACAGGCGGTATAGTTGTAATGTGATGGATCTTGAAATGCTGGTGAACACCTGACGCAAGTCAATTCCACTTGAAACGGTTAAAAACAAAACCATTCTCCATTTTTTTTTGGGGGGGGCAGTTTTTATAACTGTGTGTTTTCAGCCCACCACAATACCATTAAAGCAACATATGGCACAATCCTAAACAATATTACAGCTTTCTAAGTCCATCAAGGTCCAGTGAGTTTAGGAAGACATAACTCTGTTTAGGATTACACTGTACATCCATAGCCGTAGCAGCTCAAATCTGTGCTGCTGACTGCTGATGAACTAGGATTTTATTTGTAGGTGACTGAAGATGACTTTCAGCAGACTGAGACAGATGTTATGGGCTGGGTCAGCAGTGGTTCACTTTTTGATTACTCTGTTCATCTCCAAACTCCTCTCAAGAAATAAGTTTTTTTTCTATTCCCTTCTCTCTAAAGAGTGCCAAGTTTGTACTTGATATTCTAAAGGGCCTAATTAAAACAACTGGCACGAGAGAAAAGGCTCTAGTTGAACGATCCCTTCACTTAAAATAGGCATCTTATCAGGGGACTAACAAAATATAAATCAGGGACAACTAGATCATGATCCAGCAAATCAGTCAAAAGTGAACCCTGGTCTCTTTGATCCCAGCTAACCCCATATCTATTCCTCAGGCATTACAAATGCTGTTACAATATGTGGAAAGAAGCACAAGTGGACAAGACTCCTAATAATTTTTAAAAACCTAATGAAGTTGGCAACCAGTTGCCGAAACTCATGTTTGGGATACTGCAGATGCTATAAAAATGGTTTCCAAGTATAGTCTCTGATAGAGATTAATGAACAGGATTAGTACCCCTAAAGACTAGTTACTGAATCAGATTGCAGGAGTCCACTGTATTGTACAGCAGCATAGCCAAGTCTTGTATTCATCTGGGAAAGAGGGAAGAAAAATGAGGTCAACCGTTTATTGACCTAAAGCAAAATAATTATAAGGTGGGGCACACGAGTGAAAAATACATTTGGATGGATCTACATTTTCTAAATATGAAGTTTTGTAAATTAAAGGTTTGTAAATTAAAAAATAATGACAAAAAGGCCGAAGGGGCACAATGTTACAAAGGCTGCAGACGTATCAGGGAACTTCGGTACCCAAGAGAAAGAGCATTCGGGATCTTTTCTGTAAACTCCTGAATGTCTTTCCTCCATGATGCATCTGTTTTCTTTTTGAACGTATGCAGAGTGAGAAATTCTGGGAAAAAATACACTTGAAATATTTTTCTAGGAAGTTACATGGCATTAAAATAGCAAAACACACAAAAATAGAACATAAAAGCCTGTTATTCCATTGCAATAGTCCAAGTTCAACATTACACTGAAGAGGAAATGAAGAATTAAAACCCAGGGATTGGTAGAGGAAGAAGTCATAAATCGAATTTACTAAGAAATCTTTTTAACAACCACTTGTGTTCAGTCCCATTGACACAAATGACAAAAAACGAATCTCTCATTTCTATGACTATGAATTTCTGAATATTCACCTTCTTCTATTATTTCCATTTTCACATAGTGGATCAGTATTGTAATAATAGATATCTTTGTTCTCTCTCCTAATTTGCATTACATATCAGTACAATATTTAACAATAGCATTTAGGTTCACATCTCAAACTTCTCAGTACTGCAAGAATAAGATTAGACCGGACTGGTGTTTAAGTCATTAAAGATATGTAACTGTACTTTGTTCTGGGCTAGCATATTAATTTAAGGCAGATTTATCCACTACATTTTTGCAGACTCCTACAGATTCACTGATGTCACCTTTGGATTTCTGACTTGTCGATCCCCTGAAATGAATTCTGGAGCATATGGATCTGAGGGTGTGTGAGATCCATGTGTCAGCAATGCAGATATTATGTTATTAGTGACTATGCAGATGGAGGGAGGGCTTCCTGCCAAGTAATAATGTAATGTCCAGATTGGTCACTGGATAAGAACTAATAACAAAGGACACTTGCCAACAGAGCTGGAGACAAAACCAACTGCTTAACTCAGCAAAACTGTTGAGAAGCAAAGTCATGAAAGATCAATTATAACATGCTGTTTGCTCCAGGAGAACATTTAAATGGAACTCTTGTAGATCAAGGTAGATAATGAAGAATACAGGGATTTCTATGTAGAAAGAGAAAAGTAAAGCCTGAGAAACAGCCGGCTTAATGTGCACTACAAAACCAGGGTATTACAAAATCAATAACACTGATGAATAACTTGTTCCCAAAAGAAAGGAAACCCAGCCCAGAGTTGTTTCTTTCTGTCTGTATTTTGAAAACACTTGTGAAAAGGGAGAAATCAAATGCCTACAGACCTGATCTATGTGATGTCAGATAGCAAAACCCTTTCAAACAAATCAGTTGCCCATGCAGACTGAAGTCTTGCCATTGTAGCATTTACACCACCATCCTAAACAGACTTGACACCCTTCTAACCCCATTTACTTCAGTGGATTTTGTAGATTCATTGGGGTGTAACTTTGCTTAGGACTGCACAGTAAATAATTCCCTTTGGGGTATTAGCAGTTGTGAAGGAGCAATGCAGTAAAGAAAGACTGATCCTCCCCCTCAGATTAAGCCTTATCAAAATGCAAATAAACCAAGAAGAGATTTAGTGTACAACAGAAAGGAAGGGACAGAATTTGTGCGGTACATGAACCTGCCTTCCAAAACGAATGCTTGAACATTATGAATGTGTCTTATATCAAGTTGGATCATTGGTCCATCTCTCTCAGTACTGCCTGGTTTGACTGGCAGTGACTCTCCAAGGTCTTTCTCAAATGTATACTCATCCCATCTTTGACCTGTGGGTTTTGAGCAGTAGTGTGGACATCTTTCTTTTCAATATGGATACAACACAGATAGTTGCAGGGATTTTGCTAAAATTCATGGGACTAATAACTAAACTCTTTAGCAGAGGCCCTACATTGTGTCTAAGTGGTAGGGGGGTCACCAGGAACAGAGTCTTTTCTGCAGCTCAGAAGAGTCTTTTGCTTCCTTACAACCGCTTGTTTGGTGCCTAATCTGTTTTGGTTTTAAGCACCAGATCCAGGTTAATGTATTTTGGGTTGATTTCAAGAGCCAGTTCGGTGTAGTGGTTAGGAGTGCGGACTCCAATCTGGGAGAACTGGGTGGATTCCCCACTCCGCCACATGCAGCTGCTGGTGTGACCTTGGGTCAGTTACAATTTCTTTCAGAGCTGTTCTGTCAAGGGAGCTCTTTCAGCCCCACCTACCACAGAGTGTCTGTTGTGGGGAGGAGAAGGGAAAGGAGATTGTAAGCCAGTCTGAAACTCCTTCGGGTAGTGAAGGGTGGGGTACAAATCCAGTTTCCTCTTCTTCTTTTGTGGTGTTACATGGATGTGAAGTTGATTTTTAGCTGCTGCCGGTGAGGTATTGTCAATTATGTATTGATTTATTTTCAGTGAGGTCCATTTTCTTGAAAACTGCATCAGGATGTCCATTAGGTTGAGAGGCAGGATATAGTTTTATTAAATAAATAAATAAAAGAGGAGCAAGAATGGGGCACATATAGGATAAATGCAAAGAGAGGATGCATTTAGATAGAATAGCCCCTGATTGTCTACCAAAGTAGACAACAGATACACGGATACAGTTGTACCATTTTAATGTGCAACACAGAGGAGCAGAAGGATAAGTGGAGATTAAGTTCAATCAGTCACATAAGGAAGCTGTTTCTCATTCAGAGAACATTTCCCAACTAGCTTGTCTATCCTGGAGAGGGAAAATGAAAGCTTACGGTTAACTAAGAGCAGGTTTTCCAAAGCACAAGGTGGTTCCCCTGGCTGATACATGCTTGTCTCATCAGCTTCCTGCTGGTTTCTTTTTCTTAAAAAGGGGAATCCATGTTACCTTTAGCAATTATACATATAGTATTTATATCATTTATGGCATTGGCCCAATTTTATAGATAAGAAGCACACCTATAAGTAATTAGGTTACTCAGTGATTCCATGGCAGAATTTTTTAAAAGCAGAAATAAGTGTGCCTCTGACCATAGCCAGAGCATTCTCTCCTCACCATTAAGCATTTGCAGATTTCCTCTCCACGCCCACTTAGAATTATGGAACAAAGTACATCTGAACATATGCAGAGTGTCTCTCACATATTACTAGCCAGCTTCAGGATCTCTCTACCACATACTCTTAGGCTGCATCGTGGTACAAGATGGAGGTCTGTCGCCCTGTTCTTGCACTACAACAGTCATTCATAATGAAATTGGTTTGTCCATCCATTTGGAAAAGATTGCCGTAACACAATATCAGTGATTAGAGGTTCCAGCCTTAGAATTAAGTAGGTGGCAGATCGTGCAAAGAGATTAAAGCCCCAGGATCTCTCTTATATTCTGTTCTTATCTTCACAACAGTTCACTCCTAGTGCACCCATCTTTTATCTTTAATCTGCAGCACTGATGAATCTGACTGATACACTTCATCAGTAATTTTAAAAAGTTCGTGAAGGATGGAACCCGAGATTCAATTATTCTTGCCCAAAGACTTTTTATCCTTGTGGTCTTGGCCATCACCATTGGACCAGGGTGGGACGTGGGCAACACTGGTGCCCTGAGGAAGGAGAGGCAGGAGATGCAGAGAGTATTAGCCAGTACCTTTTATTCAGGGTCTTCCTTGTTCCATGCACCCACCAGCCTCACTCCCTGGCACTGTCAGTGCCTCAGCATGGCCACCGCCATACAATCTCCTGTGCCTGCAGGATCTTGCCTTCAGCGCCTGCACACAACTGCCTTTAAATCCCTCCAAAGCAGCTGTCCCTGCCTGAGGTAATTAGTGTGCACGGTCTCCCTGCTCATTACCTGCTGCCCCCACAGTCCCAGTGGCATGCCCTCGTCCCTCACCATGGTGGAGGCAGCTAGCCAGCTACACCTAATGTCATGGGCTTCAGCAAGCCATGCCCTATGGGCTTGCCTATTGATCCACTGCTGGCCCCATGCCCCTGCCCTTCTTTCAGATGGGTTGCTTGCTGGAGATGTCTGCCACAGCCCTCTGTTCTCCTCCACCTTTACAAAATTTCTGTTAAAGCGACTGATTGCTTTTCTCAATCTCGGAGGGCCAGAAGTAGCAACTGGAAAAAATATTTAATTTGCTAGCACCCCTGTGATTCTAGTCTTTGTGTATTACTGGGCTACTGTGCTGTACAACTATGGAGAAATGTCAGCCATTACATTCTGGCAATGTGTGAGTTAGTTCCAGAAGCAGATTGGATTATATTAGGTTGTTTAGTGTATTAAGTAGTTCTCCATCAACACATGAACTAAGCCTTAAACTTGGACTTTCCAGAGCAGAAGTTCAGTCATGCAAGCTGTTCCCTTTGTCTGCCGCTCTTTCAGTTAACAAGTTTTCCCCCTCCAGCATAAATGGCAATTAGAAATAACTAATTCTTGGCTTTCCAGTGTCAATGAAAACAATGACTGATTCTCATCCTCCTTAAGAAAAGGTATTGCAATCACCCCTCACTCTTCTCTTCTTCAGGTTAAACAAACTCCTCTTGTTTCTCTGCCGTATGTCACATTCTGTATACCATTTAATTTGCTTGTTGTTCTTCTTTATATTCCTTCTAGTTGGGTGAATGGGGTAAACAAATGGAGGCCTTCTAGATCTATTGGGAATCTCTTGTCACTACCTGTCCCAATGTGAATATATTAATTTGGTTTGATTCTCTGATGTATGAGGGCTGCATGAAGCTACTCATTGTAAGACTGAGGCACTCTTCACATGTCTCAAGGCATATTCTTCTTTATTATCACGTCATATGACCCCTTGCTGAACTGAGGCATTGGCTAGTTCAGACAACAAATGGAAATCGTGATGTAATTAAACTTACTGTGGTTAGTGCAATTATTCAAATATCGACCTCTTGACTAACTCTGGTTAGTTGCGGGTGTTAAGTGCCATCAAGTTGTTAGGAGATGTCAAACCAGAATTAAAACCAGGTATTGAAGTTGTTTTATTAACCATAGTCAATCTTAAGTATGTTCTGGCCTGTTCCCCTGTGCCAGCCTCAGCGCAATCCAGACAAGGATATCAATCGGATTTCTGCAGGAAGACAGAGGAAAGAGCAGTGATGATGAAACCAGCACTTGACAAGGTACGCCAGGTTACGATAGTTACAATAAACCATAGTTCTGTGTTTTATTTCTGAGCCGAACCACTGAAAGCAAAGTGGAGGGTTCAAGCCCCGACTAAGCCATGCCCAAAAGGACATCTCAAGGACAGCTTCTCATAACCAATGATGCCTGTGTCCTCAGGCATCTACAGGAAGTGATATTATTAACACTCTGTACTTTAGGCACTTGCTTGTGTATGGACGCATGCAAAAAGAGCAGTAAGAGAGAACTGACCCATAAATATTTCTCCTTCCAGAACTATATTGTGCATCCTTTCCCTTGGAAGCACCGGAGAGCCTGTAGGTCCAACAGAAAGAGTGACTGTTCCAGAATAGTTCATGTGTGTTGTGTGGTTTGCCAACACATCCACTTTCTAGATATCTTTTAAACATTAGGACAGTGATCCTAAGGGAGTGCTACACGGAGGGGGGAAAATAAAATCCCACCATGTATTTTCAAAATGAAAATGGAAAGAATGTCTCCTGGAAAGTGGTAGATGATTTTCTTTCTGTTTTGGACATTCATAATGGGAGCGACTGAAAGCTTTATGGTGTGTAACTGTGACACCACATTCCAACATAAGCTTCCCTCTGCCCATCTTCCAGCCAATAAACTACCATTCCTCCCCTTTTTCACTCTGCCTCCTTCTAATCTTTTACTGTTTATACTTTTTAATCATAATAGCAACAAATCCTTCCTGGTTGACATTATCATACCATGGCAAATTCTGGCTGTTTCCCCACATTCTGCAGAATGATATTGCTCATTTTGAGGGGACGTTTTCTTCTCAGTCAAAAAAGTAATTTTCCCAATGAATTATATTTCAATCCAGGTAGGGTTTTTGAGAATAAACTGGATTTATAATGCTATTCCGGGAAGATTTTTTTTTTTAAATCCCACTAATCCTACATAGTTACCAAAATGTTTGTTGTACAGGGAAGTTTTATCCAGCTGTGTGAGCTTTGTAAATACAATGTCCATTCTGGCCATGATCCAGCAGTTCCGGCTCACATACGCAACTGGAGGTTTTCCATGGTTGACTATGGAAAAACATACCATGCATTTGAGTAGGTTTGTGTTTACACAGCTGGTGATGGGGACTCCCTGTGCTCATGGCGTCTTATCCAGATGCAGGAATCTACTACGATGGTAGAAACCCCAAACCTCTTATTTGCACCCAGGAGTTGTCCTTAGTGGTGGAACTGAATAAAGAAGCCTTTTGTGCACACTGGAATACTGGTAACTTGTAAAAATACTTCTTTAATTTTTTTGCACATATATGTGCACTCACATACAAGCGTGAATCATTTAATACCACATGAATTTTGAAACTAATTTCCTGGGCATCTTTGCTAGTTTATTGAGCGGTTTGATAACAAAATAGAAGGCACACACAAAAAGCTTGCCCACCACTGTCAGTTTTTTCCTTGCAGAGATTAGCCATAGCAGAGGTGCCAGTGTACACTTCCAGTTCACATGAGCCAATGCAATGATGAGACCTGGTAGATCTGGCCAGTGCTCTGTATTAATTGACTATTCTTCTGTAACATTCAGAGTTCAGTGATAGAAATGCATATAAAATAAGGAACCGAGTCCCTGAATCCATAAAGTTAGAAAACTGTTGAGGTAATTGATGGAATTATAGATGTAAGAATCAACTTAATAACTGCACTGAGCAAAAATTCTCGTAACAAACTCCCCTTTTGTCTTCCATTATCTCTCTCTCTTTGTTTACTCTTGCTACATTCACAGTGGCCCATATATTTTTTATTTTTATTTTTATTTATTTTTGGATTTATATCCTGCCCTCCCCAAAGGCTCAGGGTGGCTGACAATAGGGCATAAATGCCGGATTTAAAACAGAGTAATACAATATAAAACAGATAAAATCATACAATACAACATCAACATACAATGCGGATACATTCTGGGCCCTTGCATTTGAGGTAAAGCAAACCAATTTCAGCTTTGCTGGCTCAGAGAAGCATTCTGATTCTTGCTGTGTGACAACAGTTGTACTGTTCCCCCTCTGTAGAAAGGGCCCTACTCGAGGTTAGCTCTAAGGGCTGGTGGAACCCTTTGCATGTGTTATTCCGGCTTCCCATATTGCCACTGAATCTTTTGTAAGCAGAGGTTGACAGTCAGGCTGTCAGGAGAGGATGCTTGTTTCCTGGCTTTTGAGATGAGTCCTCGTACTGTGTGAAACACATAAGATCTAACAAAGGGCTATCTAACACAACCTTGCAAATAAGACCATAAAAAGTAGCTAGCCCATCTGCTGATGCAAGTCATGTGAGTCACATCACAGAGAAAGAAACAAAAGAACCTGACTACATGGAGGCAATTCTTACTTGCTGTATGCAGGTGAGTGGCTTTTCTCAGGTCTGAGCAACCACCACCAAGATGTTGTTGTGTTGCAAAACACTGTCTACGTAATGTCAGAACAGACATAGTTTTTCTTTCTGCCCACAGTATTCTTTGTGAAGAACCCATTTGTAAGCGAGAACCTCTTATTTGTGGATTAGAAACAAGGCTTCCATTATGTATTTGCACCTTTCTACAAAGGGGTTAATATTCATGGTTGGAAAAATGAGGTGACCCAGTGGACAGCAAGGCTCCTTTCTCACATTGGCCAGTTGTGGCATGAGGGAGAAATCTCTCCCTTGAGCAGACAAGGGGGGGAAAGTGAGGCTTTTTTCATGAAGACTTTTGAACCTGATGCTACTTGCTATTTTATATTGTCATGTAGATTCTATAAAGCCTTTACGAAATAAATGCCAAGTTTCCATAAGGGATGAATTAGTGTGATTAATACACACATAAAATTTGATTTAGTTAGCCAAATCCTGTAGTTATGGAGGAAGATCATCTGATAAGTCAAGCACATGGCATAAGGGACTGCAAAATAACTTGCCTTAATCTGTTGCAAAGACTGAAAGAAATTAAATGCTAGGCTGATGGTGCTCTGATTGTGGTTCTTTAATGTCTCTTTCAAAGTGCATGTCTTCATCTTCGGTATTTTTTCCATGTGTGTGAACCATGATTCCAGCTACTGCTACAAGTGGGTTAAAATGTTAGCTTTGTACATGAAATTTTTACCTCCATTGGTCTGATGGGTACAGTGTACATGTTGTATCATACATGACTAGGTACATTCTTTCTGTTGGTTAAGAGCAGGGGTGGAGACCTCTGAGTCCTTTATCCCAGTCAGAAGGGATTGACTCTCAAAAGCTTATACTCTCAGAATCTTGATGGTCTTTAATGACTGGCACCCATTGCAGTTCACAGCTTTCCTGTTTACACAGTAGAATCCCACCAGAATATAGCTCTCCACTGTTTTACGTTGGCTTTTTACTTGAACAGTAGCTTGTGAGTATCTAAACTGTGTGTTCTCCATGCCAGTGTTTCTGTACGAAGCTGTGATCATCCAGTTAATTTTTGTTGATCTTGAAATCAGTCAAATAAACAAGGCTGCCTTTTGTTTAACTGAAAGTAATAGAAATTGCCAGTAGTTGAAAGTACTTCTTCAGCCATTGGATTAAATGAACAGGAGTTCTGTGGCACCTTAAAGACTAAAAGAAATTATCTAAGCATAAGCTTTTGTGGACTGGGGGCCACTTCCTCAGATGCAGTGAGTGGCTCCCCACTATGCAATCATGCCGCTTATGTTTTTTCCCCAACCTAGAATGACAACATAATGTTCAGTGCATCTAAAGAAGTGTGCTCTAACCTTGGGCTGGAATAAAATTTTGTCAAGGTGTCAAAAAAACTCCTGATTATTTTTGCTGCAAAAGAGTAACACAGCTACCTGTTTGGAACCACTAGGTAAAACTCTGATGATGGAAAGCAGATGGAAAAAAAAATGGGTTGGAGCCAGCCAGTTTTTATAACTCTGGCTGTGGTCACTCACACTAAATAATCCACTTTTAGTCCACTTCCAGTGCACTTTCCAACTGGATTTTACTGTGTGAACTGGCAAAATCCAGTTGGAAAGTGCATTGAAAGTGGATTGTTGAGTGTGTGTGACCACAGCCTCAGTCTTGTACAATTCTCCTCCTTACTATAGTCATGGTACCATATGGCTTTTGTATATTCAAATCCCATGATCCTCAGCATAGTCTTCCTGCAGTCAAAGGAGACACCTCCTTCCTTTTTCATCAGCTTATTTGATCCAACCTGTTGCCTTCAGGTTACCAACAGCATTGGTGTTCAGGCATGCTTTCTTTAGTGTACTTTTCCCACAGGGACTTACCTGTCAAGGAAGCCTTTTACATCTGCCTTGGAAACGTCTATTGTATTGGCTCATTTTCTACAGTCAATTCAGATGGCTTCAAAGCCAGATGTTTTTATCATGGCCACATGCAAACTGGGAGTGCCCCATAGAAAACTTCTAATACTTTCCCGCTTCTCCATTGGAGGAGGAGATCAGTAGTGGTGGGTACACTGCTTGCCTGCTACTTACTTGAAGATAGTTTCAGTGGTAGCCATGGTGGTCTACAGTTAGATTTGAGTCCAGTAGCACCTTAGAGACCCCCATGGATTGACTCAGTCAGGGAAGCTACAGCCCTCAGTTTACAGGGCCTGAGCAAGGCTGTTAATGATAGGATGTTTTGGAGGACACAAATTCATAGGGCTGCTGTAAGTCAGAAGTAACTTGATGCCACTTAACACACATTCACAAGCTTTCAAGAGTCAAAGCCCTCTTTGTCAGTTATGGGTTGTAATGGAGATTTCTGAGTCCTTATATCCCAATCAGAAGGGATTGACTCTCAAAAGCTTATACCCCCCAAATCTTGATGGTCTCTCAGTTGGTACTGGACTTGAATCTAACTGCCACTTACTGATTTTATCATGGAGGGACACCAGCAAATTCCCAGGGAACCTAAGAGATCCCAGGAGCACTGTTTGAAAACAGTTGACCTGCTCTTCATTATTCACATCAAGGTATCATTTAATTGTTTTAGTCTACTTGTTTTTAGTTAGATATCAACAAATTATCTGTCTGTCTAAGATGCCAGGAAGCAGAGACATCTCTGACCCTAGACAAAAGCTCCAAAGGTCAGTCGCTACAAACAGCCATTCTTGTCATATATCTAGCTACAAGACAGCAGAGACAGGCCTTTATGTTGGTTGCAGGTGGTCAGCCGTGTTGGTCTGAAGCAGCAGAACAAATTTAGAGTCCAGTGGCACCTGTAAGACCTACAAAATACAGTTTGATTTTATTGTATTTTGTATAAATGAAGCACTGTTACCTGCCCTGAGGCCGCCTCTGGGAAGGGCGGGCTATAAATAGGAAGGAAGGAAGGAAGGAAGGAAGGGGAAGGGAGGGAGGGAGGAAGGAAGGAAGGAAGGAAGGAAGGAAGGAAGGAAGGAAGGAAGGAAGGAAGGAAGGAAGGAAGGAAGGAAGGAAGAGATTTATTCAAAGTATGAGCTTTCATGTGTATTCCAATGTATTTGAAAAAGTGTACATGCACACGGAAGCTCATATATTGAATAAACCTTTGCTGGTCTTAAAGGTGCCATTGGACTCTAAAGTTGTTCCAGGCCTCTGTGTTGTGCAATCCACATTGCTCTGCATTTAACACCTCCAGAGACGCAATTGACCTCCATTTGCCTACCTTCTCTTTCCCTCAGCTCTACTTGAGATTGCTCTAGTTTGACCCTTGCTGGATAACAATGTAAAGTTTGTAAAAACAGTCATCGTTTCAGCCTCACACTTGTAAGATGCAAACTGATCAATTGTTTTCTCATTGTGAGACACCAAATGCCGGTCATATTATTATTAAAAAAGAAAAAGAAATGCATAATGGTGATATGCAGTGTGTGAGAAATATGACATCTTGTTATTGCAAATACATATGTACTCCCGACTCAGTACAATGGTAGCTACAGAAAAGTGGAAAGTCCCCACATGTTTTTACTGTTGGTCTGCACAGCAAGGCTTATCTTATTCTGTACTGCAGCATGGAAGCTTTTGCAAGTGCACAAGGCAGTGAGGCAACCTGGACAAATCAAAGCAGTGGAATCAAAGATTTTTAGCCATTCATTTGGGTAGTTAATTTAACCAGGCAGTCTTCCTCAGGTGGAAGATGGAAGCAAAGCTTTCACTGAGCCATTTGTAAGCACGGTAGATCAAAAGCTCTGAAAGAAGTAGGAATTAATAAAGAGGGATGGTGGCCATAAAAGGTCCAGTTCTACTTCTTAGAAGAAGGAAACCTGTATAAGATTAGACATCTGTGAAAAGCTTCACTTTTCCTTTGGTTGCGAAGAAGTTTTAAATTTATGTTTTACAGAAGTTAAAGGTAAAGGTAAAGGTTCCCTTGCTCAAAAGCCAGTTGAATTCGCCTCTAAGATGGCAGTGCTCATCTCCATTTCAAAGCCGAAGAGCCAGTGCTGTCCGAAGACGTTTCCGTGGTCATGTGGCCAGCATGACTAAACACCAAGGCGCACGGAACGCTGTTACCTTCCCACCGAAGTGGTACCTATTTATCTACTTGCAATTTCTTGCTTTCGAACTGCTAGGTTGGCAGGAGCTGGAACTAGAGACGGGAGCTCACTCCGTCATGCGGAGTTACAGAAGTTACTTGCACATATATAAGCCGGAAATGAGAGCTAATATATTTGCCTAGCTTACATGTTCAAGTGATTTTGTCATATTGGTGCTCAGTGCAGTTCTGTATAGTCTGAATTTGTCCGCTCAGAACTTTGCAATAATAGACTAACTGTTATCTGTGATGTAGGACTTACAGACTCTCTCAAAGCCTCAGGTCACCTAGAGGTGCTGGTTGCTAAACTTCTTGCAAAGAATGCTGGCTGTGGACTTTTGACAGGATCTAACCAAGGTATCTGTTATTAAGCAGAATAGGATCACATCACTCATGCATTACAAGGTCCTCTTGCTTTACAGGCTTTAAGCGTATCAGTGGGCAACATGAATTCTAGGCTTAAAAAAGGAAACACATAGACAAGATAGAACGGTGGCAGCCCCCACCCAATATAAACTTAACTATTATTCCAGAAGCAGAGGGGCTTTTAATGGGGAGGGGATCTGCCTGAGATAAATCTGCATCCTCTCACCCCCTTTCCCACGCCTCTTTTACCTGCTCCTGTTAACCATCAGAGCAGACCAGCTGCTTGTTGCCACCCACCTGGGCTTTAGGATTTTATTAGAAGTTGGCGAGGGCCCAGGTTACCCCCTCTTCAAGTTTTCTGGACACTGCCTCCTTGCACACGGGGGCTCTGCTGGGGCTTTCATGGATCGGGACACTGCCTGACATGTAATTGTGCCCGATCCATGAAAGCCCCAGCAGAGTTTTAAGGAACTTACACAACTGTCTTGAAACAACCCCTAGTTCACCTGTTCCAGGGTTCTCCAGTGGCACCCACCAGTACTTTCCCTGGTGCCCACTGAGCTTTTTAGAAGTCAGGGCTTGTTATTAGCTGCCCTCATTCAAATGAAATGTGCAATAGCAGCCTCAGGAGGACTGGTAAGTGTGCAGGTTCTCCGTAGTCAGTGTGTGAGTCCATTCCCCTTTTGGGCTTTCATTCTTTATATTCTTCCTTCTCTTTCTCTTTCTGCTTCCCTGTTCTTTGTTCCCTTTCTGTAATTCTTTTGCAAAGTAAGGAGGGAGGTATCACATTTGGCACTGCCATCTGTGGCAGCCATTTTGGGGTGACACTCATCAGCTCCTCTCAAAATTCCAAAGGGTCTGAAGGTTCAAAAAGAAGAAGAGAAGAGATTGGATTTATATCCTGCCCTTCACTACCCAAGGGAGTCTCAGAGCAGCTTACAATCTCCTTTCCCCTCCCCACAACAGAAACCCTGTGAGGTAAGTGGGGCTGAGAGAGCTCTGACAGAAGCTGCTCTTTTTCAAGAACAGCTGTGCCAGAACTACGGCTTGCCCAAGGTCATCCAGCAGGTGCAAGTGGAGGAATGGGGAATCAAAACCAGTTCTCCCAGATTAGAGTCCGCGCACTTAACCACTACACCAAACTGGACCTATTTCCAGCTCCCGGAACAGGCAAAACCCCCCACAGTTCTCTGTATACACAGCAGCTGCCTTGTTGGACCATTCCAGGAAACACTTTATTTTTATTTAATTCATTTATACCCTGCCTTTCTCTACAGTGTGGACCCAAAGCATCTTAAGTCATTCTCCTGCCCTCCATTTTATCCTCACAACAACCCTCTGATCCAGTATTAGAAACCTGAATAATCCGTAATAATGATAATTATACCCTCTACATAATCCGGATGTGGAAAATACCAAATCTTTTTCTGATGCACATCCCTAGTCACAAGCTCATATCAATCCACCATTTTTTGCTGCTTTTTGGAATGGCTTGTTGCTAGGACCACCTGATGTAGAGTAGAAAGCTATAATAAAAAGTATAGGCCGGAGAGAGTTTTGGTAACGCCATACTAGCATGCTTAGATATGTTATGCTTCATCATGATGGACTGCAACATATAGAATGCTTTTATGCTGCAAGAGATTTGCCATCTAATACCAAGGTATTCAATGTATTAGACAGAAAAGTTAGCTTCTTTGTTTTCTTGATACTAAGCTGGAGAGAATGTACTGAATAGTTACTTCTTTTAATAATTTAATAAACCTTTATGCATTTTTACAAGGTCGGGTTTGTGTCTCTGACCGTGATGTTGCATGACTTCCTGTCATATGCTTACAGCTCAGTGGTTTAAGTGCAGCCACAGGGGTAAGGAGATAAAGGTGTGTCCTGAGTCTAAAGAGTAAAGATTACTGCTCTAGGGCATGCTCTCGATTTACGTAGAGGTGACAAGCGAGGCCCCAGAAGCATTTGCGGTGTACCACTTCAATTGAGTATGTTTCCTAAAACACCCCCCAAGCTCATCTTGGCAATTTCTAGGGGCTCAACAGCAGACAAGTCCATGTGGAAAGGGTTCCTGATGGTATGAAGGCAGCATGTTTGAAAACCACCAGCCAAAGAGAAATCTCTTAGCAGTACAAATGACCAGAGAACTCTCTCTTGTTTCAGCATGAAATAGTTCCCTCATTCTGCAATGCTATTACCTTCCTCTCCAGGCTCCCATATGTGCAGAAACATTTTGAACGTTGCACTTTACTGCATTGTGAAAAGGACATGTTTGCTTTTCCTTAAGGAAAAGGGAATTAGATGCCTTGCCACAGGTGCTCAGGTTGGAACCCTGAAGAGCTTCTTTGGCATTTACTGAAGCATGGCACTCATTGAAAGGTGAAATTTCACTGCGGGGGAAAAAGAGGAATGTAGTGAGCACTATTGGGAAATCCTTCTGAGAGCTGCCTATCTGTATCCTATCGACCGTGTCTGCAAACATTGACCAAGTTCAAAATTTGTTGCTGGCCATTAAACAGACCAGTGACATAGGGTATGAGATGGGAAAGCAAACTTTGCTTAATGGTCATTTAAAAACATACATACGCTTTTTGCCACAGTGGCCAAAAAACCTACCAAACCTAAGACTTCCAATATCTGTTTCTGAAGTGTGTGTGTATGTTAAAATGAGTGTTCAAACTTGATGAATGTTGATATGTTCATGTGAATATTGACAATCTCGAATGAATTTTGCAAAGGTCAGCATTCATTTATATCCGTCCCTGTTTGTCATAGACTGGTAAATGCTGGCAATCTCATTTAGTTGAAGCAGCATTCACTGATGTATTGGGCTGCACATTCTCATGGCTTAGGGTCCTCAAGCGACTTGACCCATAGATCTGAGACTTCCTTGCTTATAGAAGGATACACGCAGAGACAAACATCCATTCCAAAATTTGGGCTGATTCAGATAAAGCTTCAGAAGAAAGCCAATGAATGATTTCCCCTGTTTCTGGTACCAGTTTATATCCTTATTTGGAACATGTGAATTGCATAGTAAATTTACACACACAGGCTTGCAGGAAACAATCAATGGAGGTACACATGATTAGCAAACTCTGTTAATCAAGCAAGAAACATATACATCCTACAAATGCCCAGATCATCTTGAAATTTAAAGTTGAGAAATATCTTTTCCCACAGTCTTAATTAACCTTCTTAGTGGAGAATCCTTCCTTCAGTGCTTTATTTAAAAGTTTCGGATTCTCAGTTGCTAATTTCAGCACCTATAATCAGAATAGGGCTCCCAGAATCCACAGGATAATTTCATTTGGGAAATGATGGGTTGGATTCAAACCTGTCTTTGTGAGAGGAGAAGGAGGCACTCCCACCCCTGCTAAGGGGAAACGTGCAATTTCTGAGGATATCCCAACATCCAACACCGTTTCCAAGATCCTCCAGTGTTCAAGAGCATCTTTTCAGGGATGCAAGGAACTGCAGCAGAAAAGGAAAGGCAGGAAAGATTCATCCCAGGCATTTTCAGTTCTCAGGATCCAGCCTTGTGTCTCCCACTTAAGCAAATTTATTGGGACTTGAACACATTTGGGCTTCTTTGGATTGAGGCAGTTGCCTTTAATTTGTGCTTGTGTGTGTCCCCATCACAGATTTCTACTGTTTCAGTAAAACTAGGTAATAAATTATATGTAAACTCCAGAAAATACATCCCGTCTTCTTGAGCTTTAGTTAGAAAATACATTGGAGGTTTGTATGAAGATCTTTCCAATAAAGGATTTGTTTCTTCTGTGAAATAACTCATAGTCATTTAAAGCTGATATTGAAATTGAAATTGAAAGTTTTCAGGCTTTCTGTCAGATTCCAGGAGAGTTGGTTTGGTGCCAAATATTTTTCTTTCAAGTTCACTACCACTGAGTAGCAAATGTAGTGTCAAAGGAGCCCTGAATCACAGGTGTGTATGTTCTAAGGCTATCCCAAGAGAAGTAATCTAAGTTTTACATACTGTACAAAGACTGGGGTTGAAAGAAAATCAAATGGCTTTACCATTTTAGAACCGTGAGGAGAACAATTGAACGACTGAAAATTACTAACAGCTGAACTTTTTGTTAAGTGGCGTGGATTGTGTTAGCAGTAGTAAATATTTCTCATTTTATGGAAATCACTGATTGCTTTGCAAAAACAAATAGCATTTCTTTAGTCGGATGAAAATGTTCTGAACACATTTACGTGTAAATCACTCATTGGCAAAGTACAGTTTGGCTGATTTGTTTATAAACATGCTGTGATAGCCTGGCACGTGAACCCAGATGCAAACAGGTTTTTTTAAAACTTATGGAATGATGGTGGTAATATTTATAAGGAGACACCATTCTTCTGGTTTTGCATGCCACACGCAACAGCGAAGGCATTCACTACAAGTAATCTATAGTCTAAGTAACAAAAGAGCAATGAGAGAAAGCACTTTTTGCCAGTAATCTCATTGCTGATTGGACTGTTGGTGAAAGCAAAAAAGAAACGCCATAATTCTTAATCTTAGCAATATTTGTCATACGTTTAAAGCTAACTCACATGTGGCTGTACTCGTAAGCTCTGTGCTCAGTGAGATGTTGGGGAGAGCCCCCACACACAGAGGGTTGAATCCACCGGAGTATTTGTACAGACAGGAGTTCCACCTGCAGAATGCAACTTTCTTGCTTCTTGAGAGCCAGTTTGGTGTAGTGGTTAAGAGCATGGACTCTAATCTGAGAGAACTGGGTTTGATTCCCCACTTCTCCATATGCAGCTGCTGGTGTGACCTTGGGTCAGTTATAAGTTCTTTCAGAGCTGTTCTCTCAAAGGCAGTTCTTGAAAAAGCTCTCTCAGCCCCACCTACCTCACACGGTGTCTGTTGTGGGGAGGGGAAGGGAAAGGGATTGTAATCCGCTCTGAGACTCCTTTGGGTAGTGAAGGGCAGGGTATAAATCCAATCTCCTCCTCCTCCTCCTCCTCTTCTTCTTCTTCTTCCTCCTCCTGCCCCTTCCTATGCAGCTCCTATGTTGCTTCTAGGGGATAGGGGGCTCCCAAGAATCTCATTTTGGTGGCAATTTGGGCTGCAGTGGGAGGGCAGAGGTGCAAAAGTTGCACTCCTCTTCAGTGGAAAGGCTCTGGTGGATTCAAGTCATTGAATATAAAAATGCAGTTGATTCCTACATGCATAACTCCAAATGCACTGAACTTACCCAGACAATCTTCTCTATTTCCCCCTTTTCATAGCAGGTAAATCATATAGGCAAGGTCTGTGAAAGGGGCATAGATTCCTGCATTACATGTTGCATTTCCTGTCTGTGGCAGAGGGCACAAGCCCAAGATTTGTTTCTGAATGCAGCAGCTGGGCATGAACTGGCCAATGGACTTCACGCACTGGGTTTTCATAATTATACTAACCTGATAGTTACACAATAAGTTTACTCACCCCGGTTGCTGAACATTCAAATTTATTGCCTTCCCATCATTCAGTGATGAAAAAAGTGTTGCATTTGTCTGAGGGATTGTATTCCAACTCTTAGTAATTAACACAGAAGTCATAAAAGAAGTGGGTGTAGTCATCACCGGCGTGTGGCATGCTGGAGGAGGAAAAGAGAAGCTGCAAGATGCCTTACTGCTGAAGACTTAGTCTAGAAGTCAGATTAAGCATTTACAGGCCTCCCACAGAGGCTGCAGCGTCCTTGTGACGTTATTGGATGTGGTGGGCATAACTTTTGGACAACAGCCTAGCACCTGCTTCTTTCCCGTCACCCATCGTCTCCACCAGCCAGGGCCACCACTTTCAGGGGTCTGCGATGTTGTCACACGGCCTCTGCAGGCGATTAAGAATGAAAGGCTTCTATATTCATCGTCGTGGGGCACCCTCCACATTTGTTTCGGGATCGCTGATTGGTTGAACTGATTGACTGGACTCTAGTTAGGGAATGAATGAATGAATTTATTATTACAGCACATAGCCAGCAATATAAAACCATACCTACAAGTATTTACCATATAAACGACAATGTCAAAAGTATCTGAATGATAAAGGTAAAACAAGATTAATAAAAGATAAAATTGTACAAGCATTTTGATCAATAAAATCAAAGGTACGGTATAATGTTGGACAAAATTGGGTCTTAAAAAGGTAAAATAGCGATAATAATAATTTAAAAAAATCAGTAGTTAGAGAAGTTATTCGTTTGTACCTAGCTTCCCGGCCATGCCCCTTGCTGCAAAGCGACTTACAGAACCAAGCGTTGTACGAAACAGAACATTGTCCTAAAGATGCAGATATAAGCGACTGGCCCATTGTACAATTTCACAGCACACTGCCAGGCACAGAAAAAGAAAAGATTTCAGCCTCCAAAACAAAAAGTCTTTCCAATGCCTCTGAAAGCAGGCCAGCACAGGAGCCCTCCTAACCTCCTCCAGGAGGCAGTTCTAAAGGGCTGATGGTGGCGGTGGAAAGGGCTGTCAAGTCACAGCTGACTTATGGCGACCCCCTGAGGTTTTCAAGGCAAGAGACATTGGGAGGTGGTTTGCCATTGCCTGCCTCTGTGTCACGGCCCTGGTATTCCTTGGAGGTCTCCCACTGAAACACTTGTCAGGGCCAGCCCTGCTTAGCTTCCAAGATCTGATGAGGTCAGGCTAGCTTCGGCTGTCCAGGTCAGGGTAAAGGGTTGATGCTACTGCTGAAAAAGAAGACCATGTTCAAGCTCTAGCAGATAAAAAGCTATGGACTTCCATGAATGGCAGATCAGTTTTTAATTTTGTTTCATCTCACAGTGGTCTTAACCTGACAAGAGAGCCATGTTACAGAGTGCTTGAAGGTATCCCACACCTTTGTCTTGCCCCTGGGATGAAAAGGCAGACTTGTATTTCCCTGATACTAGTGGTTCTTGTTTTTCTATTCCTGCAGGCTTTAAACAGAATGGTGATTAATATGACACTGTGAGTCAAAAGTGGATCATAAATTACCATTAAATGCATCATTATGTTATCTTTGAAAACTGCAGCAGGTTTCACCTGACAGATAAGAACTTTCCTTTTGCCAAGGCAGCAGATGAACAAGGAGGTAACATGGAAATATATCAAAATTAAGTGTTATCTTTGACAGAGAAACAACAATAAATTTCTTCAAAGAGTCAACGATCTGCTACAGGAGCTTATGAAAACTCGCCACTGTGTTTCCTCCCAGCCTTTTTGCTTTAAATTATGCTGTAAGTTTACATAATATAGAATTTATATATGTATGGATCAGTGCCCCGCTGCTTCGCGACTTGTACTTGAATGCAGGGGTCATCGCGATGGATCAGTTATAGAAATAATGAATTGCTTCCTGCTTCTGCCAGCTGATTTGATCAGAGTCTGAAGTTTATTGGGAAGTGCAAGTTACATATCTGAGATGGAATCCAAGTCATGCATTCTTTTTGGTCGGAGTGTGATTACATTAACTATTCATACAACCCACCTACCCCAATAATTCAAAGCAGGTTATTCAGCCAACAGCAAACAAGCTCCAAAGCAATTTGCTCCTTGGGAGTGGAAGTGAACCTCAACCATCACTGGGCCTGTTACTGACACTGCATGAGCTAACAAGCAATTTCTGAGCCAGCTCCAGGTCCTGACGACACAAGTGAACTCTGTGAACTCAGACATCAGCAAATCTAAATTTCTGCCCTGTTATCTCTAAGTCAGCATCCGTGAGATAGGGTTGGCAGATGGAAAATAAGGTTCTGCTTGTTTTCCCAAGAGTCTTTTCAACTGGTAGGACATAGCCCAGTTAGAACCCAAGTGGGTAGTATAAATTGGTGGGGTGATGCAGACAGTTTGGGCGAGTGGAGCTGCCTGCGTTGCAAGTAAACAGGGTTTGTATAACTTGGACAGACTTTTAAAGGAAAACTGATTACATGTCTTACCTGCATCTTTCTCTGTCCTTTTCTCTGTGTTTATTTCAAATGTATTTCTGCCTTTCCATCTAAAAAAGGATCTAAAGATCCTGAACATTACATAAAATCACTTGAAACAATTTATAAATTTACTTAAAGCAGTAGGAATACTAATTAAAAAAAACAGATACAGTAGCAGCAAGAAAGTCATGCCAGAAATGAATGCCTTTATGTTGCCTTATAGGTAATTAGACCATTGGTCTATCAAGGTCAATCTTGTCTACTTAGACTGGCACTGGTTCTGCAGGGTCTTAAGTGGAGGTTTTTCCCTTCACCTACTTCCCGATTTTTTTAACTGAAGATGGCAGGGATTGAACTTGGGACTTTCTGCGTGTAAAGCAGATACTCTACCAGCTACCCAAGGCCTCTCCCCTAGTGCCATGGCCCTGCATATCTTCCTCATAAGGATGTTCCATAATGCAAAATTCAAAAACTCAGAAGGCCTATAAGAGAAACAGTACTGAGTAAGGTCCTTTAAAATATTTTCTTTGGTTCTGATTTCTGCTTAAGGTGTTAGCCATATGAGCAGTACTAAATAGACAGATAGAACTCAGAAGGCCTCAATGCAAATGCTCATCAGCTGCTCTTAGGATGGCTTCTGATGTTGACCTGAGTATTTGGGTAGGTTCATATGGGAGAAGGTAGTCTTTGTGGTATCTCATGTACCAGGACCATCCAAATGGTAATTCACAAAAATAGATAGACCCACTGCTGGATCTCCTGATGGCATCTGGTATTTTTGGCCACTGTGTGACAGTGTTGGACTAGATGGGCCATTGGCCTGATCCAACATTGGCTTCTCTTATGTTCTTATGTTCTTAAAAATGAGAAAATAATGATTTTTGGAAGCAGAGTTTGAAGAAAGGTGAGAGGGCTGAGGCTTGATGGGCAAAGAGAGACCAAGTCTAAGAAAAGTTGGTTGCTGTAGTCATTTAGTGGTTATCTCCCACCCTAATAGTGATTCAGTGGGGTTAGTATCTAAGTAGTTGTCATGTTTTGTCCATAATATCTGCCAAGAACCTGCCCTCCCTGTGTGACAAGTATACAAAAGCATATATACAAAAGTGTTTGCAGTGGCCACCTTACTGATAATGGAATTCCTCTTCCAAGACTAGCCAGAGCACATGCATACGCATCTTCCGAAAATGCTGCCAGACTTTTCTGATTTGACTGCCTTTCAGCAAGGAGCAGGGTTAAACAGGTGCGCTAAAGGTTTCTTCAGTTTTATCACTCAGAGCTGATTTTATGGTTTATGTTGCTGTGAGTGTGCAAAGTTTCTGGAAGGGGTGAGCTAAATTCCAGACATTGAAAAAAAAATGCACCAAAGTACAGCATTGGAATTGCTTTCTGGAATTTTGTTTCTTTCATTTCTTTTAATTACTCTGGTAATTTCTCCCAGTAGCAGGTACATCATGCCAATCCTGCATCTGTAGATTGTGATGTGCCCAAGCATGGGACAGAACCAGCCATAGTCAGAAGCTGATCTGCCTGTAACTGAAATGGCACACAATTGCTATGTAATCTGATATCAATATTGCATTCCTCTGCTTCAGATGTTGGATGTCTTGAATGGGGAAAAGGAGGCCCAGAGTAGACTTTTCATCCAGAATGTGGTTTTCTTCATCCAGAACCAACAAAATGTGTGCTGGATGATGTACAGAGTTCTTACTAATATACTCGTGTTCCTACTTTGAAGAAAAGCTTTGAAAATATTTCTGTCCTGAAGCGTGATATGGCATAGGCTCAGAAACGTTTTAGTTTTGTTTTTCATTTGTCCAATTATTTGTCCGTATTCATGAAAAATGAACCACCCAGCAGGCCGCCTACTGAAATGAGCAGGAATTTGTATTAACCTGGAGGTCCCTGCTCACTTTGGATACAGAACTGTAAAATAATGTATAAACCAGGGATGGCCAAACTGCAGCTTGGGAGCTGCATGCAGCTCTTTCACACATATTATGTGGCTCCCAGTGGGGCGGCTGGGGAAGCAGAGGGAAGGCATGCTTCCCCGATTGGTCTTCCCTTCCCCAGCTAGTATTCTCCTCCCTGGGTAGGCTTGAGGTAGGGGGGCAGAGAAAGAAAGCAACTTTAAATGCATTCCCAAAGCCCACCCACCCCCACTGGCCAGCTTGAAGAAGGCTGGAAAAGTCTCTTTAAATCCCTTCTCCAAGCCAGCTGGCATGGGGGCATGGGGAGCTTGGGGTACGCATTTAAAGTTAAAGTTGCTTTCTTTCCACCTCCACCTCCCCCATCTATTTTCTTTCTTTCTTTCTTTCTTTCTTTCTTTCTTTCTTTCTTTCTTTCTTTCTTTCTTTCTTTCTTTCTTTCTTTCTTTCTTTCTTTCTTTCTTTCTTTCTTTCTTTCTTTCTTTCTCTCTCTCTCTCTCTCTCTCTCTCTCTCTCTCTCTCTCTCTCTCTCTCTCTCTCTCTCTCTCTCTCTCTCTCTCTCTCTCTTTCTTTCTTTCTTTCTTCTTTTTCTCTCTCTCTCTCCCCACCTCCCTCCCCATCTAAAGTTAAATGTGTTCTCCAAGCCATGACCAACCGCCACACCGGCCAGCTGGTTTGGCTTGGAGAAGGCATTTGTCTCTTTGAATCCTTTTTCCAAACCAAGCTGGCAGAGCAGTGGGGGGCTTGGAGAACACATTTAAAGTTAAAGGTGTTCTCCAAGCTCTCGTCCTGCGGCCCTGCCCACTGGCTTAGAGAAAGCATTTATCTCTTTAAATCCCTTCTCCAAGCCAAGCCAGCTGGTGTGGGGGCGGTTGGAGAACACATTCAAAGTTAAAGTTGCTTTCTTTCCACCTCACCCTTCCTTCCTCCCTTCCCTCTCCATTTGTTTGCTTTCTTTCCACCTATCTCTTTCTCTCTCTCTTTTCCCCTTCCTCCTTCCCTCCCCCATCTGTTTGCTTTCTTTCCATCTCTTTCTTTCTTTTCACCTTCCCTCCTTTCTCTCTCTCTCTTCCTCCCTTCCTCCCCCTCCTTCATCTATTTGCTTTCTTTGTTTCTTTTTCTCTCTCTCTCTTCCTTCCTATGCCTCCCCCCCACCTCTTTGCTTTCTTTGTTTCTGTTTCTTTCTCTCTCTCCTTTCTTTCCACCTCTTTCATTCTTTCCACCTTTCTCTTTCTCTCTCTTTCCACCTTTCTCTTTCTCTCTTCCCTCCTTCCTCCCCCACCCTCCTCATCTATTTGCTTTCTTTGTGTCTTTCTTTCCCTCTCTTTTTTTCTCCCTCTCATCGTTCCTCCCTTTCTTTCTTTGTTTTTCTCTTCTCTCTCTTCCCCCTCCCTCTTTCCCCCATCTATTTGCTTTCTTTCCACCATTCTTTCTCTTTTTCCCTCCCTTCCTTCCTTTCTCTATCTTCCTTCCCCCTCCCTCCCTCTTTCCCCCATCTATTTGCTTTCTTTGTTTCTCTCTCTCTTTCCACCTCTTTCATTCTTTCGTTCCACTTTTCTCCCTTTCTCTCTCTTTTAGGCAAATAAATATTAGCAAACAAATAAATCTCATTGGACAAATAAATCTCATTATCAATATCTGTTTTTACCCTTTTTTATTTTTGGCAGTCTCTAATGTTAATAAAAAGCAAATTTGCATATTTTTAAATAAAAATGTGTGTGTGATATTTGTTCATGTCTTGCAACTCTCAAACACCTGATGTTTATTCTATGTGGCTCTTACGTTAAGCAAGTTTGGCCAACCCTGATATAAACAATGTATAAAATACATCAAGCTTAAGTATTATTATTGTCATTGTTGTTATTTAAACTGAAAGCTGAATGTAATTTAGAAATTGATCTACATGTTAGGAGCCCTGTGGTTCAAAACTTGTTAATGACTAAGACTGAGTTTCAGATGAGGAATTCTGTGTGTCCTTGGCAAATGGTTAGGAGACTAACCAAAAGACTTTGGTCTGAATCTTTCCTCTGTCAAGAATTCCCTAGGTAACCTAAAGCAAGCCATTCTCTTTCTCTCTCACACACAGAAACACCAAAAGTAGAGAATAACAATACCTTGCCTACCTTACGATCTTGTGAGGATCACAAAAATATTCTCTACTTATTTATTTAGATATTCATACCCTGCTTCCCCCCAATGGGAAACCCCTAGCAGCTTACAATATCATTCCTCCGTACTCCATGTTATCCACAAATCAACAACTCTGAAGTAGGTCAGGGTGAGAGACTGACTGGCCCCAGGGAATCCAGTGAGCTACCATGGTGGAGGAGGAACTCAGATGTGGAGCTCCAAGACCCTAGTCCTACACTGCAACTGCTACTCCATGCTGGCTTTGTGTAAACACTGTATTTGAAAGTATTTATCATTCACTGGAACAGTAAAGTGGCTGACACTGTGCTAATCACCTAAAGAGCGCAAGGGCAGTCACAAAAAACAGGGATGTTTCTGCCTGCCAGGGGAACCCTCAGAAAACAAGAGCTTTACCATGAGTGAGCCTGTTCCCTGCACTCCAATCCCAGCACCTTAAGATAATTTCACTATTAGGGTGGCAACTTACCCACTTGTAGTAGGAGTCCTCCTGCCAATACTTCTGTATCCCCCACACACACAGTAGAGCAATGGGGGGAGGAGAAGTGATGTCACAAAACTCTGAGGGTGTCCTGGAAAATGCTGTGGATTTACTGTAGAGTTCTGAGGAATTTCTAGAGCATCAGGACATCGCTTTCAGATAAAACCCAGAGCTGATATATTGAGCCAGTTTGGTGTAGAGGTTAAGTGCGCGGACTCTAATCTGAGAGAACCGGCTTTGATTCCCCACTCCTCCACTTGCAGCTGCTGGATGACCTTGGGCAAGCCATAGTTCTGTCAGAGCTGTTCTTGAAAGAGCAGTTCTCGAAAGAGCTCTCTCAGCCCCACCTACCTCACAGGGTGTCTGTTGTGGAGAGGGGAAAGGGAAGGAAATTGTAAACTGCTCTGAGAAGTGTGGAGTATAAATCCAATCTCTTCTTCTTCTGATATTGGTCAGTGCTTCCCCTCTCCATGCCCTGCCCCCCAAAATTTCTCAGTGGTTGAGGGCAAAGGCCTGGCAACCCTATTCACTGTTGGTCTCCATTTCAGAATGTTGGGTTTTAAAGAGCAGCCTCTGTGTTCTCCTGCCCAAAATCAGCAGGGTGGCTGTAAATCCCAGAGCTCTGAGATTCCTCCAAGAAGGGACCCACAGTAGATGTTTGTGGATTTTTTTTATCTTGCTCTCCTCATCTGCTTCTTAATAATGCAGAAATGTAAAGGGTACGTGAGGAGCAAACTCAAAACAGTGCACAACATTGTGCTGAAAGTCCACACTCATTAAGTATCATAATTAAATAAGACAAGGAGTGCTACTTTCAAGAATGTGCCACCTAACATTAGAAGAATGGGCAAGAGAACTGATACAGGAGAAGGGCTGGATTAAATCATCCATTCTAAAGCTGTGGCCACTGCTCCAGATTCCGCAAAAAGCTAGAGCTCAATCCAAAGTTTGGGGAAAACTGGAAAATATGCAAACTTGCGGGATTTGAAATCACTTTTTGAAATTTTGTCAGGAAACAAGTGTGCGTGTATAATAAAGCTGTATGTCAATGTTTGTGGTTTGCTTTTTAAGGCGATGATGTTAAGAACTGATTTGTTAATCTGCTGCCTTTGTGGGGGCCCCATCCGTTTTTAAGATCGTGATGTTGCGTGTTTTCAGTATCCCATTCTTGTTTATGTTGAAAAGAATCTGAATTAGGGAAAAAATAATAAATCGTGCATCTTGTGTGGAAATATGAGCTAGGAAAATTTGCTTGAGATTTCCCCTTGCCTCTCAGCCAAAACGTATTTCAGCTCTGTCACAAGCAGGGCTTTCCATTCTCTTCTAAGAAAGCGAAATGCTGTCTTCCCATCCATTCCACTTTTCCTGGCTGTTTGCTCTTCTGCAAGATTCCAGGGCACACATTCATACATGTATACATGCATGGCAGCATGAGTGATTGCTGATCAGGTCTTCAGCAACTCCACTCTGTTCTGAGACCTGGAAGTAGAGCTGCCAACCTCCAGGTGGGAGCTGGAGATCTCCTGGGATTACAACTGATTTCCAAGCTACAGAGATCAGTTCACCTGGAGGAAATGGCTACTTTGGAAGGTGGACTCTATGGCATTGTACCCCACCCTCCTCAGGCCCCACCTCCAAATCTCCAGGTATGTCCCAACCCAGAGCTGGCAACCTGAGCTGGTGGTCCCCTTGTAGACATCACCATTATTCATTCCAAGGGAGATAGCCAATTAGGCCCATTCCTTCCACTGAAACTAATGTATGTATATGTGCCTGGATTTCTGAATGGAGTATATGACTGTGGTTACAGCAGGGTCAAGCAGAGTGGAAGATGACATTGCAATGCTTCATAACATATAAGCTTTTCCTGGGAAAATGTTAATAAAGTTTGAGAAAGGTTTGATCCTAAGATCTGAAGATTATTTATTTACATTATTTATAGCCCGCCTTTCTCACTGGGACTCAAGGTGGATTGCACAGAGTGAGCCAATGCAATCAACAAAATGGGACATTCAGTAGATGATGAAATAGGGATCTGGACTGCAGATCCAACCAGAAGTCTAAAGACACAGAACTGAAGCAAACCCTAAGTGTTAACATGACACATTAAATGATGCAAAATTACACAACAGAAGCCAACCAACAGCAAACTACACAGTAATACAATCCAACCCCCAATAATTTACCCAGGTAACTGCGTGAAGCCTTTTGTAGCTGTGCTACCCTATAGCTGAGTAGAATGATTTGGTTTTACAGAGATTTAGGTGGGTAGCCAAGTTGGTCTGAAGCAGCAAAACAAAGTTTGAGTCCAGTGGCACATTTAAAACTAACAAAGTTTTATTCAAGCTTTTGTGTGCTCGCACACTTCCTCAGATACAATAAAATGGAAGTTTGTTGTTGTTGTTCAGTCGCACAGTCGAGTCCGACTCTTCGCGACCCCATGGACCAGATTACGCCAGGCCCTCCTGTCTTCCACTGTCTGCTGAAGTTTGCTCAATTTCATGTTCGTTGCATCGATGACACTGTCTAACCATCTCATTCTTTGCCGTCCCCTTCTTCTTTGACCTTCAATCTTTCCCAGCATCAGGGTCTTCTCCAGTGAATGCTCCCTTCTCATTTGGTGGCCAAAGTATTTGAGCTTCAGCTTCAGGATCTGTTACCAGTCCGTATATATAAGTAGTGGGTGAGCAGCTGGCCTTATAGTCTTGTTTCCTGCCCCTGCCTTCTCCTGTCCCCTCCCCAGGTGGACTCAGCGTGCCTGATTCTCCTGGTGCCACAGCTATCTCACCACCCTCCTTCCCAGCCCTTTCTCCCCCGACCACTGCTGCTAACTTCCTGCAGCTCCCTCTTGTCTGCAGCTGTGCTTGCCCCGGGCTGCAAGCCCTTCTGTCATCCTTGGCAGCACCAGTCAATGCGGTCCGTCTCCCTCGGTGTTCTAGTGGGTCCCGCCCCATCAGTCCCCAGCAGGCCCACTGCCACTTCCTCTCATGGGCTGTTCCAATTCAGGACCAGCAACCTCAGCAGTTGTCTGCTCCTCCGGCTTCTGGGGCCCTGCTGGCTGAGCTCTCGCCCCTGGCACAGCTCACGTCCCGATCTGCTGCCTGCGACCTTGCCCTGGTAAATCCATTTCTGGACAGGTGGTGTCTGTGGGTCCATTGTGTATTTTTACAGTAATGTCCAAAAAATGTATTTCTTCCATAGACTGTGCACTGGCCAGCATGCTCCAAGTACCAGGTTTCAATCATCAGGCAAGGTGGGGTCATTCAGTCCAAGGTCCAAGGTTTCCAGGAGTCAGGTTAAGCAAGGTCATTCAGTACAAAGTCAAGGCCAGGAGTCGGGCTAGGCAAGGTCATTCAGCCTGAGGTCCAAGGTTTCCAGGAGTCAGGCTTCCAAGAAATCAGGCACAGCAAATCAGTGGCCTAGCATCTATCATACATGTTGCACCCACTACTAATAGCCTCTCTTGGCTGGTTTTTATAGCCCTATGCCTAAGGGTCATGCTTGCAGCCAGCTGTTTGGAAGTAATCCTGCAACTACGCATCTTCATCATCATCAAGCAGCTGGCATCAGGCCATGGGGCGTGCACTTTGCCTTCTTGCCTGTGGCTGTGTTCTCAGGTTCTATCTGTAGTGCTCTTAGAGTGTGGGAGACACTGGTGGGCCAGCAACGGCTAACTGAGGTTCCCCTGATGAATCAGGACTGGAGGGTGTCGGTGACTCTGCACCAGCTGTTGGCTGTGAATCCTGACAAGCTTGCATCTCATTCTCTTGCTGGTCAACTTCTGTTGATTCAAGGCTGGCTACACGAGGCTCCTCTTCTCCTGTGGAGTCCTCACTATTGCTGAGCCCTGGCTGACCCACAACAGATTGGTTCATTGTCAGGTTGATGGTGGGGGTGAAAGTCGTTGAATGCCTGTTGGAATATATCCAGGACTTCTTTACTATGTGTCCAGACAATAAAAATGTCATCAGTGTGTCGTAGCTTTAAGAGAGGTATGAGTGGTCAGAATAAGAGAGACATTAATGGGGTTGGAGCAGTGCGGGAAGCCTTGTTTGGGGGGGGAGAAGGGAAATTAGAAAAATGGATATGTAGATAGCTTTAAATTGTATGAACATGTGATATATCCAATAATAAACTGTATTTACCAAAAGAGAGGTATGAGTGGGTGGGAGTTTAGGAAGCATTAATCCATAGTTTTCAGAAGCCTTTCTGTGGGAGCCTTTCTGATGTCCTCAGGCGGGCCATTCCACAAGATGGGGGACACAATGGAGAAGGAATGTGTGTGGGTAGTTATTGACTACGCCCATTTGCAGATTGGCATCTTCAGAAGGCCCTGGGCCAATTGAATCTGACTACAGGAACATACTACAGAATTATTTATCTCATGTCATTCTGGAGTGGGGGACATCTTTGATCCTAAAGTGGTTTAATAAAATTTCAGCACATTTTGCAGAATTTTACAACTGGGGGTAAAAACAGTTCAGTAAAAAATAAGTGATTCATTTGGATAAAACTTTCCCTCTGTCTCATGCACTAGCAGCTTTCCCGTCCGTGTCTTTTCAGGTTCTCCGGTGTGTGATGCTCTTCCCTACAATAGAGCGCATGGCGCAGTCCCCGCAAGGCAAGATCATGACACCCCTGCTCTGCCAGTTTCGTTACATTGTCTACATGCCAATATACCTGATGACGCTTCTCCCACAAAAAATCAAAAGTGCCCTGGTGCGCTTTGTGCTACGAGGACTGAAATACCATGATGAACCTTCGGTAATGGCTTCTTTAGATCTGGCTAACATGGATTGCGTTGGTGAGTAGAATTATGTGTTTTAAAAAACCCTAAACATTCTTATCTAACATACTGCTTTGACAGGAAGGTGGGCATAAGGGGAATTGACTCTCTACAAGCTTGGCTGGATATTGCCAGTGTTAGATTGTTTTATGGTTTTGAAGGTTTGAAAAGGCATTTGAGAGTTTAGCCATACTTCTCTCCTTTTAAATTTAATCAGCATAGAAAGAAAACATTTCAAGGGGAGAAAAATACTTCTGAACACTGAATACTGTGCGATAGGTGAGGGGAAACAGATTTTTAAAACACATGTAATGGCAGCATTGGAGTGTTTTTAATCCCATAAGAGTACAAAGTGTAGTTTACTTTCCTTAACTCTGAAATTATGGGTTCAAATCCTCAAAATGCAGTATGCCAAGCGAGCTTACCTTTTTTAGAAATAAGGTAAAGGTAAAGGTTCCCTTGCTCGAAAGCCAGTTGAATCCGACTCTAGGGTTGCAGTGCTCATCTCCGTTTCAAAGCCGAAGAGCCAGCGCTGTCCGAAGACATTTCCGTGGTCATGTGGCCAGCATGACTAAACACCAAGGTGCACGGAACGCTGTTACCTTCCCACCGAAGTGGTACCTATTTATCTACTTGCAATTTCTTGCTTTCAAACTGCTAGGTTGGCAGGAGCTGGAACTAGAGACGGGAGCTCACTCCGTCATGCGGCACTCTCGGGTCTCGAACTGCTGAATTACCGACCTTCCAGCCTGCAGTGCAGCGTCTTAACCACTTGAGCTACTGCAGCTCCAGTATTTTTAGAAATACAGCTTCCTTAATTAGGGCAGCACTGGCTGGGCTGTGACTCAGTGGTGGAGCATCCAGGTCCTGGGTTCAGTCCCCGGCATCTCCAGTTAAAAGGAGCAAGTGGGAGGTGATGTGGGGAAAAAAAACCCACCAGAGATGTGGAGAGCCACTGCCAGGCTGAGTATCTGAGTAGACAATATTGATCTTGATGGACCAGTGGTCTGATGAAAGATGAGACAGCTTCACATGTTCATGTGGAGGTCAGTCAGAGGTGACATAATCTCTGATGCCATTTTAGAGCCCCATCCAGCCCCGTGCAACCCCCCAGGCAGAGCATCATCAGGTTACACGTGCAGTCTTCTCTTTCTCCCCCTCCCTCCGACCATGGCTGTGGAGCAAGCAGAGTTCGTAACATTGACATACGTCAGCACTCTGCTGCAAAACAGGTACCTCCTAAGCAGCAGCAGGACTGCCTGTCAAAATTACGCTATGAAAGGGTTGCTTTATTTTTATGCTGCCTTTCTGCCCAGAGTAGGTTCCCCAAGGCAGCAAACCGTAAAAACATTAAAGCAAGATTAAATCACATTAACAAATAAACACATGAACATAAGGAAAGATTAGTGAGACGCATTAAGGGAATGCTAAACAAAAGGGCAAAAGTCTTTACCTGTTCATGGAAGATAACGATAGAAGAAGAGTTGGTTTTTATACCCCACTTTTCTCTGCCCTAAAGAGTCTCAAAGCAGTTTACAATCACCTTCCCTTCCTCTCCCCAGAACAGGCGCCTTGTGAGGGAGGTGGGGCTGAGACAGTTCTGAGAGAACTACTCTTGAGTGGATATCTCTGAGAGAACTGTGACTGGACCAAGTCACCCAGCAGGCTTCATGTGAAGGAGTGGGGAATCAAAGCTGGTTCTCCAGATTAGAGTCCACCACTCTTAACCACTACATCACGCTGGCTCCGAAATGGACAGAGTAATCTCTTTGAGAAGGGAATTCCATAATTTTGTTGATTTGCCACTATTCTTTTTGGTAAATACAATTTATTATTGGATATATTTTTCATGTTCATACAATTTAAACAAACCAATACATATCCATTTTTCTTTCTCCCTCTTCCCCCCCAAACAAGGCTTCCTGCACTGCACCAACCCCATTGATGTTTCTCTTATTCAATTTACATTTACTACTAAACATATTTTCTTTTACTAATGGTAACAATTCAAAGATCTGGGTCTCTTTCCACTTCTCCTCAATAGCTGTCAAAACAAATCAAACCACGTTTAACATCCCAATTCTTCAACAAGTATTCTTGAAAGTCTTTCCAGTCTCCAAAAAAGGTTTCGTCTTCTTCGTTGTTTAATTTTCTTGTTAATTTGTCCATTTCTGCCGTAAACAACGTCTTTTTAATCCATTCCCATGTTTCAGGTACTTTATCTTGTTTCCAACATTGAGCAAAAGTCAGTCTAGCTGCTGTAATCAAGTACCATAATAGTGTTCTCTTGGCTACATTTATTTCTTCCATTTTAAGACCTAACAATAACATCTGTGGGTCTTTCTTAAAAGTACATTTCAAAATTTTTTGTATCTCATTGTGGATCTCAGTCCAATACTTTACTGCTTTGTCACATGTCCACCACATATGGTAAAAAGACCCTTCATGTTTCTTACATTTCCAACATTTGTTAGACATACTTTCATTTATAATAGCAATTTTTTTAGGCGTCATATACCATCTGTACATCATTTTATAACAATTCTCTTTAACATTTACACAAGTTGAAATTTTCATCGACTTTTTCCACAAGTATTCCCAAGATGCCATAAATATCTCATTATTAATATTTACTGCCCATTTTATCATTTGCTCTTTTACTATTTCATCCTCAGTATACCATTTCAATAAAATCTTGTACAGTTTAGAAATCATTTTTTTACCCTTACCAACCCATACAGTTTCAATTTCAGTATAATTTTCTCTAAAACCATGTTCTCTCTTATCGGTCTTAAATAAGTCATAAATCTGTCTATACTTCAACCAGTCATATTCAAATTCCACATCAGTTCTATCTTTTAATACAAAGTTTTTCACTTCTGATTTTAAAAGACTTTTGTAAGGTAGCCAATCTAAACCCTGGCTTCTTGAATATGGATTAATCACTTCTGCTGGTACTATCCAAAGTGGTCTTTCTTCCGAGAAGAATTTTCTATATCTCGTCCAAGTCTCGAACAGTGATCGTCTTATGAAGTGGTGTTTGAAAAACTTGTCTATTTTTACTTCTCCATACCATAAATATGCATGCCATCCGAACTTGTTGTCATGACCTTCTAAAGCCAATAACTTTTTATTCTCAAGATTAATCCACTGCTCCAGCCAGGTTAAGCAGACAGCATCGTAATACAATCTTAAATTTGGTAGTTGTAGACCTCCTCTTTCCTTTGCATCACATAAAATTTTCATTTTAATCCTTGGCTTTCTTCCTGCCCATACAAATTTCGATAGTTCTTTCTGCCACGTATCCAGTATTTTCCTTTGTTTTAATATTGGAATAGTCTGAAATAAAAACATCAAACGCGGCAAAACATTCATTTTTACAGTTGCAATTCTTCCCAATAACAATAAATTCAAGGTATCCCATTTCTTCATATCTTGTTGAATCCTGTGCCAAACCTTTTCATAGTTATTTTTGAACAAATCAATATTTTTCATAGTCAATTCGATTCCTAAATATTTAGTCTTTGTAACTACTTCACACTGAATTTTCTCTTGAAGCTCAATTTGTCTCTGTTTCGTCATGTTTTTACACATCACTTTCGTTTTACTTTTATTAACGTAGAATCCCGCAACTGTTCCAAATTCTTCAATTTTTTCCATCAATTGTGGTATATTCTCAATTGGATCTTAAATCATAAACATTACATCATCTGCAAATGCTCTATATTTATAAACAAAACCTTTCACTGCGAGTCCTTCAATGCTATTGTCTTTTCTGATCGCTGTCAATAATATTTCCAATATCCAAATAAACAATAACGGAGATAGCGGGCATCCTTGTCGTGTTCCCTTTTGGACTTGGAAGAAATCTGTTCTTTCTTTATTTATATTCAAAGCTGCTTTCTGTTCTGAGTAAATTGCCACAATCATGTTTAAAAAAGACTGCCCTATATCCATTTTTTCAATAACTTGCAGCATAAACTCCCAATTTAAATTGTCAAAAGCTTTTTCCGCATCTAAAAAGAGGAATCCAACTTCCTTTTCTGGATGTTTGTCATAGTATTCAATTGCATCAATCACCACTCTTAAATTGTCTCTAATTTGTCTATTTGATTTGCCACTATTCTGAGAGGAACACTGTTAAGTATGGAACTCAACAACGTTTTGATTTCAGCTTTATTCGTAACAGCAAACACCAACTCAGAACACACCAACAAACAAGTGGAGCACAGCTCCCTTTTTAAACTCTCGCGGGCTTTCCAAGCCACACCCATAACAAGATAAGAACCAATAACAATGCAGGGATAAAGGCCAATCAGGACCGTTCCCTCTTTGATACATTCTCACACAGTGATTGGATATTTACAGAGGTTTCTCAGAAACTGACCTATGGTAATGCGACAGATGAAGAGCCACATTTAGAATCAAGCTTAACATTGCAAGTAATAGGATGGATTCACACTTGAAGACATAACAAACACTGTTGTGTCTTGTTCTGAGAGCCAGCATTTCTGGCAGACTATAGATTTTGTCCATGTTGGATCAGGCTGGGCTGCCCAGAATCTCGTAGCTAAATATATTGACATTTGTAGCAGGAAATCTCAAGCTGCAGCTATGCTTTCTTATTTCTAGCAAGAGGATTTAGAGAATTAACAATAAAGGAGGGGATGGTTGTTTAATAAGTGGAGATCTGGAATGATTCTCAGACTGGTTTTACGAGGTTTTTCTGTCTCTCTTTTGGTCAATATGCAAGTCAAAGTGTTCCTGTATTTTATTCATCATCTCTTTAACTCTCTTCTTCCCCTCCCCCTTTCCCAGTCCTCTACTCTTGCTGGCTTCAGGCTGCTCTTTAAATGTGTGATTGAGCATGCTGTCAAAATTACTTGCGACATCAGTCCACTAGGATAGTATTTATGGTTCCGTATAGCCTGTGGGTAGAAAAGGAATGATATTCTACCTTTTGTTATTGTTTTTCTTCATATGGTAAAGGATATGTAAACCTGTTGTTTATTTTAAAAAAGCAATAATTTTCTTTAAAACAAAACTGAGCAATTAAAATTCAGCATCTGTATTCTTGGGGGCCTCGGTTTTTCCACACACTGGTACACACCAGGCTAAGTTACATCAAGTCGCAGTAAGGTTCTAACAGGTATGCATAACATGTGCTGAGATGCTATACTGTCCTGGATTGGTGCACCAGAGGAACTAGTGTGCATCTGGAAAGATCCCTTCATGTGGCAAATCAACAGTGAAATCCACACATATTAGGGTTGCCTATGTGGTGGCTAGAGATCTGCTGGGATTACAACTGATCTCCAGGCAACAGATATCAGTTCCCCTGGAGAGAAGGGCCACTTTGGAAGGTGGACTCTGTACATTATACCCCCATTGAAGTCCCTCCCCTCCCCAAACCATCTCCTCCTCAGGCTCCACCTCCAAAATCTCCAGGTAGTTCCCAACCTCAAGCTGGCAACCCTAACACAGATGCATATTACTCCTTTTCCTTAAAAGTGAAAGTGATTATTTGTTGTTGTTGTTGTTGGCCTCACTTTGATTAAAATCTGGTAGAGATGCAGAAGACCAGGTATAGATTCTTTGGGAGTACAGCCCACTGTGAGTCGACTGGATATCCCTATACAGGGATTCACATCCTGGAGATCACCAACAGCTCTTTGGATGCTGACAAGCGCAATTTCAGCACCGTTTAAATAGGAGGAAAGGCAGACAACACGGCTTTACTCTCTGTATTAGTTTGTGATCACACACACCAAATAATGCACTTTCAATCCACTTTTGCAACTGGATTTTAGTGTGAACTGGCAAAATCCAATTGGAAAGTGTTACTGAAAGTGGATTGAAAGTGCGTTATTTGGTGTGTGTGTGATCGCAGCCTTAGTCTTTGTTGTATATAATGGGAGTGTTGGTACTGGCGCCAATCAAATCAGGATTTTCCTCCCAGGTATGAAAAGGCTGATTCCAGATCCGAGGAGCACAAATGCAATAGTATTAGGCCAAAGCTCTGGTCACACAACTCAGCTCTGGGAGCTCATTTGATTCCGGCAGTTCCATCATTTCAGGATTCAGTCCTCTCTCGGTCTGGGAACTCATTTGATTCCAGCCCTTCCACCATTTCAGGATTCGGTCTTCTCTTGCCCTGAACAGATTTTGAAACCTCTTTACGTAATAAGCCCATGTTGAGAATGACTAGTTTTATTTGGCTGTACTTTGCTCAGCTGCCTTTAAATAAAATTAAGTACTCATTGATTTCAATGAACGGCCTTGCTTGGAAATGAATCATTGCGGTTGACTGAGTTCAAAGGAAATGCCCGCAAACATTAAGGCTGTGTGAGAGAGAAAGAGTTTTATATGGCAACAAGCTCTTAGACCTTCCTGTATAGGTCTAAGTAATCTAGGAAGTGGCATGGCCCATAGCATATGCTTCAGATTAGCAATAACTGACAGTATCTTGCTCAGCGATCTTGCCTATTTTAACTCGGCTTTACCACTCTGCAAGTTTGTGCAGCAAAAGAAAATGGGCGGTGGGGGGAAACGTTACAAGCATATCCTCCTGCCCTTTAATAACCCGTTAGGTATGGTTCAGGAATATTCAGCAAATGAATTTATTCCTCTTCTCAGGAAGTTTGTGTCAACTCATTAAAATGTGTGCATGTTACCTTTGGCCCAGGCGTCTGCCTCGTTGCTGTAATTGTAATGAAAGCCATGATTAAGGGCAACCCAAAAAAAAAAAGATGGTAAAAGTTTCCTTAAAAGTAACGCGTCTGCTAGAACAAAGTAACCTGCCAGGGACTTGTTACCGCGTCCGGAGCTTACTCACAACAATATGTTTTCTCTCCTCTGAAAAGGAAATGAGATTTAGAAAACTTAATTATAACAAGGCCTAAGGTTCCAGGCCCTGTCTCCACCAAGGCCAAGAAGCAAAGCACCATTTAGAAGGAGTAGCGCCTGGAACAAGATCTTGGCTCGGTTAGAGATAATGGGAGGGTTGCCATTGGCTTTGGTAGAATCAAAGACTTTGCTCCTAGGTACGCAGAAAGGCTCTGGGAGAACCAAATAAAATACTTCCCTGCATTAGAAGACAAGGGCCATGTTTTGTGTAACCTATCTCAGCACTTATCCAAAAGACATTTGCACTAAAGTTATGTTTTCTTTAAGCCATAGGAAAATCATACATTTTGCTTCCGTGTTCTAGGTGAAATTAGGAAATGGTTAACACTAAATCATTTAGCAACATTAGAAGCAAGAGCAACTTGGAAGAGCGGTGTATGTCCAGCCCCTCAGCTAAACATTTAATGTCAGCACCATCATTATAGTAGCAAACAGAAAAAGAGCAAATGAAACAATGAAATAGATATGTAATGTTTGTAATATGCAAGTTTACAGTATTCATAAAGTGTTGACATCAGACAAACCTTGGATATGGATAGGCAGCTGAACAGAGAAAAGCTTTAGCGCCAACAGCAATAATATGTACAGTAAGCTATTCTTTTAGCATTTGGAACAAAATTTGGCAAACTGGCATGGGAGAAGAAACTGGGGGAAAGTTCCGGTACTAAGGTCTACTTTACATTAAGAATTTTAGACAGTTTAATTCATCTTTTCAAGTTTCATTTAAAATTCCAGCTCCTGAATTGATCCCGAATCCACTCTTGTGGCTTGCTCAGGGTCACAGGCTGCAAACCAAGGGGTAAGGGACAAGTGCCCTTGTGTTCTTATCTTTCTGCTTCTGCCAAAGGCAAGCTGGTATTCAGATTGGGAAGCCAACTATGTAAAGTGGGCACCTTCCTGATTCTGCAGTGGGTTCTCTAGTCTCTGCAGAAGTTGGGAATTCTGAGATAAGGAACATGGTCCTTCATACTTAGATTGAAGGGGATGGCTTCTGAAAATCCAGTGTTTCATTTCTACACATCTTAATACAGTGGCGTGATCCTTCCTTTGAAAAATAACAGGACATCAGTTTTGTTAGAGTCGAAAATACTGAACACATGAGAAGCTACCTTGTACTTAATCAGACCATTGGTCCAGCAGGGTCATTATTGTCTATTCAGACTTGCAGCAGCTCTCCAGGGCCTCACGGAAGAGGTCTTTCACATCATCTACTATGTGATCCTTTCTAACTGGAGATGCCAGGGATTCAGCCTGGGACCTTCTGCTGGGACTTCTGGTTTCTGCTGTTTTTTGACCATAATGAACATTGACTGGCTGACCTTCTGCATGCATGCCAACCAGATGCTCTACCACTGAGCCGCAGCTCCTCCCTAGTGAGATAGATCCCACAGATTTGTTGAATTTTTCTGCAGGAGGAAATGGGGTCCATGGGATCCAGCCCATTAATTAGATTTTTCTTATTTTATATAAACTGTAGAAATTAGGTACAGGTTCTTACAAAGAAACATAGAGCTGGAAGAGAACTCAAGGATCATCTAGCCCACCCCCTGCACAACCCAGGAAATTCACAACTACTTCCCAAACCCCCATTCCTCCAGTGACTTCTGCTGTATGCCCAGAGGAAGGCAAAAGATCTCCAGGATACCTGGCCTGGAAGAAAATTCCTTCCTGACTCTAAAGTGACAATTGGCATTACCTTAGGCACATAAGAAAAGGCCACAACACAGGGACCAGGATGGATCCCTTGTCACTCCTCTCCAAGAGGACGAGGAGCCATTAACAAGCATGTCACATGTAATGAGGGTGCATTTTATGCCATTACTCTGTCGGATGTTTCAGTAACCCCTCTTTCTTTCTGGTCAATTTTAAGAATGTAGAGTCTGAAAAATAGTTTCCACTGAACACATAAGTAGCAGTTTTAAGATGAGGGCAGACGGGTCTGTATCTATATAGCACAGGATTTATTGTCCACTAGCTTGACTGGCAAACTTCCTCCATTTGTTTCTGTAAAATTTCCACAAAAGCACAGACATTACATAATGGGTAAACACTGCAAGTCTTTTTTAAAGAGGCAGGCTTGTAGGTCAGAGGTTAACGTCTGGATGACAGCGAAGATATAGATAAGCACAGAAAGCAAAAAAAAACAAAAACCACCCTCCTTTTTTTCTGAATAGCCTGTATGCAGTCAGTTCTTTGCAATCTAGGATCTGTGGCTTCTCTTAAGGAATTTCCTTGTTTGTTTAACCTGTTTATTGACCAGGGGAGTAATGGAGACAGTTCATTTTATGATACTTGGAAATAGTGGAAGGGACTGAGAGAGAGAAAAAAATCTTATCTTGGGAAACAGCATTTGAAATCGTTATAAAGAATGTAGTGGAAATAACAGTCTTCCTCCTGCTTCGTACTGAGAAAGCTTAACACTGAGTATAAAAGAGATCTGGCACCAAGATGGGCCAATAATGAGCAAAAAAATAAGGTGAGGGGCCTTTCTACTCTTAGTCTCCACCGTCTGGCTGAAAGCCAGTGCACAGTTTCTCTTGGACGGAGGATGGAGGATTCAGAAAGGTTGTGTGAGCGTCTGGTTTTTCACCCTGCCAACAAAAGTCCACATGGTCAAAGCAGTGGTATTCCCAGTAGTAATGTATGGCTGTGAGAGTTGGACTATAAGGAAGGCCAAGCGCCGAAGAATAGATGCTTCCGAATTATTTTCTCAACTCTTGAGAGTCCCTTGGACTGCAAGGAGATCAAATCAACTAATCCTAAAGGAAAGCAACCCTGACTGTTCCCTGGAAGGCCAGATACTGAAGCTGAAGCTCAAATGAGAAGGGAGCACTCACTTTAGAAGACCCTAGTGCTGGGAAAGATTGAAGGTAAAAGAAGAAGAGGATGGCAAAGGATGAGATGGTTAGACAGTGTTATCGATGCAGTGAACATGAAATTGAACAAACTCCAGAGGATGGCAGAAAACAGGAGGGCCTGGTGTGATGTGGTCCATGGGGTCATGAAGAGTCGGACTCAACTGTGCGACTGAACAACACAACAAGTGTTAAAAGTCAGGCTGCAAGCATAAATATAATTGCGTATTACCAAAGAGTAAAAGATGAGTCTTTTATTGGAATGTCAGATGGAAGACTATATTTAAAGAAAAGGAAGGACAGGGGGAAATGTTGGAGGTCTTCTGGAGAAAGGGAAAGAAGAGAGAAAGACTTGTGCAGTTATGCTTTTGCTTACACCCAGATTGTCAATGCCTACTGTAAAGTATATTTTCTCTCGTCAATCACCGCATGGGCGCGCCAGTGTGGAGTGGCACCACAAAGCCCCCTTGCAAGTTGTGCCTGCTCTGGGCCCAGCTCACAAAGCGACTCAAATTCAGTGGGGCAGTAGTGTAAAAATATGAGTTGAACTGTAAGCCAGGCAATTATATGATTCTGTCATCACGTAGCCTGTTCTGTACGAGACCATTCCGCCTTTCTTTCAACATGCTGCTTTAGTGACGTGAAGAGGTGCATGCATATTTCAAACACAAGACAGCTCTGGGTAGAGTGAACCAACGCTGTCATTTCTGGGTGCTCTCATTTCTGGATTTTAAGAGACGCTCCCCCCAAAAGCAATGCCCAGGTTAGGCTGCCTGCATCTTTGGACCTTTCGTTAGATGTCCAGCTAGAGAGAAGACATAAATTCATGGTCCCGTCATTCCACAGCTCCCATGCTTTGTGCTTGTTGCACAGCCGTCGCTTGACGTAAGAAGTGATATTCCATAATATACATTTTCCTTCCTTGCAGAAACACATATTTTATCACCTGCCTTCCAGGAAAAGAGGCCACAGAATAACGGCCTTTGCTATGTTCCCATTTCCTCTGCTACTGTTTATTTTTCTGCACAATGCTTAACCAGAACTTTTACTTAATGTTGTCGGACAACTTACCTCCCCCTAGACAGCACTTAAGCATGGTATGAAAGAACTCTGCATCTGCTTCGTTTTCCTTTTTCGAGATGAAGTTTTCCCCTATTGGGGAGTGGGATGCTCTTAAAAACTGGGAGAAGAGAAACAAATGGCTTTTAAATGATTTATTATGTTGACAGGCCTGTTCTTTTGTCGAAGTGACCCTGCTTTATAATTTACCCTGTTTCTGAATGAAAGAGAAAGAAAGAAGGATAAAAGTTTAACAAGGTCATTTTACTGCTTATAAGAGTTTTGATTTCCCTGCGGATGCTCTGTGTGAAAAAAAAAATGCTGTTTTGGTTTGGTTTCCGTAATTATAGGTTGTTGATTTTTTTTACAAAAATATTAAGAGCTCTCAGTTTTATTTCCATCATAAATATTACTCATGAAGCTTGAATGCTTTGATAATGAAACTGTTCATAACTTCCAAGAAATACGAAGCGCAATTTGGGGGCTTCTAACATCCTTCCTGAGGTTGTCATTTGGAGGAGAACTCATTTGCAGTGACTCATGCCATGCGGTGTTAAGAGTCTGGAAGAGGAGAGAGAGAAGGTGAACTGAAGGAAACATTGAGAAACATCCATTCATGATAACACTTCCGTTAAGGAGGGTTATTTAAGCTGGACTGGCTCAACCTCACCAGGCACCATAAGCAGGTGCATGGGCAGTAATATTAGGGGTGAAGTGAGGCAGAATGTGACCTGAAAGTTGTGTGCTACTTGAAAAGGTTCCAAGGCCCTGTGATTGTGCAGTGCATCCACTTGGAGCAGCAAAAACAACCTGGGCCCATCCTGGATTTGTAGACTTCAGTTTTCCACGTCTCTGTCTCCTGAACTCGTAAGATGACCGCTCAGAAGAAAGCAAATCCTGAAATAAGCATGTGCTTAGTTCACATCTTGCATACATATAGGGTAACTAACCGCTTTGTAGGGCCACTAGCTACTGCCTCTAAATAATGTTTGTGAGTATTTAACTGTATTTTGAAGGTTTTTATGTGCCTGAATAAATTTTAGGGGCTAAACTAAGTGTCAGTGGCTAACTAAGGCAGGCAGCTGCCAAGATGGATAAGTCTGAGGAGAAGAAGGGTTCCATCAGTTCCTTCTTCTCCATTTCTGCAGAAATCAATTCAATCTGGAGTTGCTTCCCAGCTTCCTCTCTGTCATCTTAATATCAGGTCAGTTTAAATTTCTGCTTGTTTTGCTGTCTGCTTTGTGCATGATAGCAATGCTTACAGCTTTCCCTTTCCTCCTCATTCCTGAAATCCATCTCCTTTCAGCAAAAGTAGACTCAATGTCTGGGAAACAGCAGACTTCCAGTTATACCGCAAGGTAGGGCTGCCTGTGTCCAATGACGGGTGGAGATCTCCCAGAATTACAATTGGTCTCCAGGTTACAGGGATCAGTTCCCCCAGAGAAAATGGCTACTTTGGGAGGTGGACTCTATGGCATTATATCTAGGGTTGCCATTCCCGAGGTCTGGGTGGGGGCCTCCCCGGTTTTGGGGGCTTCTGCCCACCCCTGGCCACCTGGCTGATGGGGGAAATCCCACCCCCAAAGGCCAATGTGTTGGATCGACCCGACACTGCTCTCTTACCTGTGCAGTGACACATGGCTCCAGGACAAAGGCTG
This sequence comes from Gekko gecko, assembly GCA_029375565.1. Classification (NCBI taxonomy): domain Eukaryota; kingdom Metazoa; phylum Chordata; class Lepidosauria; order Squamata; family Gekkonidae; genus Gekko; species Gekko gecko. The sequence goes on along the minus strand of JAPDNY010000001.1, from coordinate 292,943,101 downwards.
GGAAGGCGGGCGCGCAGAGGGTGAGGCACATAGAATCCCCCCTCCTGTACTGATTGCTGCACCAGGAAGGTCAGCTGGGGACATGCAACAACACTCGGATGGAGGGAGGGATCCTCACTGTTGTTGCTCCCCCCCCTTACACCCTTGGCTCACTGTTGTGAGCAGTCAGCTAATTGGACAGAGGGAAGGTTTTTCACCCTCAGTCTTGCTCTGGACGTTCCAACCCCTTTTTGCGGCTTGCCAACGTAACCTGAAGATGAATTGCATCACAGCCTTGGGTGTCAAGCAGCTGGGAAGCCAGACTTGGTTATGACCTTGTTGTTGGAGCCACTGAAGGGCTGCTCACCCTGCGCCCCTGCTCCACCTTGGTACTAACTAGACCTGCGGGACTTAAAAGAGCTACTTGCCTAAGAAGGAACGTCTCAATTCATAGGCTTTTATCCCAGAACAGTTCGAGGACAGGGATGATCTCAGGGGTGGTCTTAGCCATGGGGCATACAGGGCAGTTGCCCCGGGTCTTATGCTTGCAGGGCATGCTGGGAGCCCCCACATCTTTGAAACCAGATATCCCAGCAGCCACCACCCTTCCACTGATCTTCTATGTGTCCTGAGACAGGCAGGCAGACTTATCTACTGCAGGACAGTCAGGGGCCACCGGCTGATAACTCTCCCCTCACCTGAATGATTTTGGGACCCCATCCTCAAGTTTTGACAGGGAATCCAGGACCACTGAGACCACCCCTGGATGAATTGCACTGGATCCAGAGAAGGGGGAATAGCTGTTAAAGGGGTTCCAGAAAGGGATAATGCAGTATCTTGTAGTCTGTGTTGTATACCAGAATCTTGAAAATGATCCCCCAGAATAAAATTACGAGGAAAGAGAAAGTTGTTGTAAGCACGCACAAATAACTTTATTGTAAATAAAATTAACATATAGGGAACCTACTCTAAGCACCTGAGAACTGATACCCCCAGGGACTCAGCACAGACATGCAGACACCAAAAGAAAACCAAGAATGGGGTGAGGGACAGGGGAAGAGACAAGGATAGGGAGGGAAGGATTTTCAGATGGGTGATAACTACCGGATCCAAGGTGTGTGAGAGGCTTGAGGATCTTGGGGAGTCTGTGCAGCAGAAGTCCAAGGTGGCAGACTATTGGGGAGGAAAGGGGGAGCCTGCAAAGCAATTGCAGGAGTCTCTAGGTAGCAGGAGAACCTGGCACACTTTCCATCAACTTAGGATGGTCTTTTTATGGGGAAGGGTCCTCTCGCTAGGCATGAGACCCAACTTTCCCAGGGCTGGAATTGGTCCAAGATATGGTTGTTTGAATTTGACTGAACAGTTTGAAGGTAACTTCTGTCAGAACCTGTCAGGAAGATCAGGAAGGAAATACCTGACATTCCAAGGTGGGGCAATCATTGTACAGTTTTAGCATATTGATAACAGACCAGGTGTGGATGATGGGTTTGAATGTCCTCTTGATGGCTCATCCTGGGTGGGTTGGGTGTTAGGCTGCATTTACCAATGGCTGGGTTGGATTAGCGATACCTAAGGGTTGCCCAGCTGTCTGTAGCTGGAAATGGTTCACATTGCCTCAATGAAGTAACCCTTGGAGCAAGGGATATGATTGTATTAGGTGTGCCTTGGAGCTGAGGGATGTAAATGCTTTATGCATTCCAGTGACACCCTGCCTCTGTGCTGGAATGTGCTCTGGACTTGGCAGAACAGATGCAGTCTCTGAAACTTATCCCAGGGATCCCCATTGCACTGAGGCTTTCAAAGGGGATGCCCTTCCAAACAAATTAGAGGAGACTGGGGATCCAATTGGGGTGTATCCAATGAGGAGAGGACCAGGGGCTTACAATGGTAATACTTGGTCAGACCTGTGGAGATAGACAACTGGTCCAATGTATTTGTGCATGCACACGAAAGCTCATACCTTGAACAAACCTTTGCTGGTCTTAAAGGTGCCATTGGACTCTAAATTTGGTCTGATTTTAAGCTGACTCACACAAGTGTTTTTAATATGACAAACTCAGTCGTACAATTTCCCCCCCAGTGGTGTTACAGTCTTCAGAATGCATGTTCGTGTTGTGATGTACTGTCTTCTGAAATATCTTCAAAACACGTGCCTAGTAAATAGAACTGGAAGCCATCACAACACTAGTTCAGTACAGTAGCACCCATAGAAAACGCCACCTTGGTTTGGCACTGGGGTTCCCCATACATACCCCAGAGAGCACTACGGTTGGGGTCACAATGTCGGTTAAATGTTCCAGGCCCTAAGGAGTCCAGGCTTGCTGTTACTAGGGCCAGGGCCTTTTCGGAGGCGGCTCCTGGTGGTAGGAGCTCCCGGAAGAGAGACTAGGGCCCTGCAGGACCTTGTACAGTTCCTCAGGGCCTGCAAGATGGAGCTCTTCCGCTGGGCTTTCAACTAGGAGCCACCACTACCACCAACCGTCATTACTAGTAACATCCATGGTGGAGGACTGGCCCTGCATGGAGATCAAGCCAAAGTGTGTGGAGGGTGGAGTACCACTGAATCAGGATTTAGAACCACGTTTTATAACATGCCACCGTTAATTTACTGACGGAACAACCATTACTGTGAGCACTAAATTGTTATTTATTGTATGAATGTTTTAATTTATTTTAGAATGTTTTTATGCTAACTAGGCACATGTGGCTGATAAATGTGAGCCACCCTGAGCCCACTTGTGGGGTAGGGTGGGATACAAATGTAATAAAATAAATAAATACCTGAAGGACCGTCTTTCCCCATATATTGCTACCTGGGAATTAAGGTCATGGAGAGATGCCCTCCTGACTGTCCCACCAATGAAAGATGCCCGTTTGATGGGAACACAAGGGAGGGCCTTTTTGGTAGAAGCCCCACTATGATGGAACAACATCCTCCAGGGAGATGCGCCTGGCCCCCCTCATTGTCAGTCTTTGGGAGGCAGCTGAAGATAAGGTTCATTTAGGACTGCCTTTTGATTGATATAGGCTTTATTATTGGCAGTCCTAATTGGAATTTTTGTTCTGTGACTTTTATAGGTTTTATCATTGTTGTTTCATTGTGTTTTTATAATGTTTGATTTATATTGTAAGCCACCTGGAGCCCTGCTAGTGACAAAGGCAGCTAACTATTGTTTTCAATAAATAAATAATAATAGCATGTGCTGCCTTCAGCTATGTTAAAAAACAGTAGTGGGGAATCAGACCTTAGCCTGGCAAGTTAGTAAGAAGACTACAATGTTCTGTTCCCATGGCAATAGTAAAGGCAAACCATTGGTTGAATTTTTTTAAAAAAAATTCAGATGAATGATTCTGATGTGAATGTTTCATTCTTTCCACTAATTTACTCCAGTGGAGCATAACTTTAAACCCAGTCTATGCATTCAGAATAAATATTGGGTACAGCTCTCCCGTGACTTTATCATTTCTAAATTCTAGTGTAAGATTCATGATTTAATACCCTCCCACAATAAAAGCTACTTGACTGTGGAATGTTAGTTAACATGTCAAGGAGAAGGATTCTAACCTAACCTTCTTGGGATGCTAGTGCAGGGAGTGGCTGTAGGGTTTTTTTTTTTTTAAATAGTTGGAGTACTCCAAGAGATAATCCCCCATCTGCAGCCCCAAGAGGGCTCTGCCACAGACTGTTTTGAAACTGTACCTCAGCTTTTTGGTAGAGGCCATCTAGCCCAACCCAAAAAAAGCAAGCAACACAGTTCAGGCAACAATTTGCCACAGAAAGCAAGGAAGATGCATTCAGAACAGATGACTCCCGTTTTGAGTCAAGCTGCCCACTGTAAGATTTTTTTGTTCTTCAATGCAGTTCTTATCACGTGTCAAATAACTCCTGATGCTTTGTATCATGTCAGTAATGGCAATAACATCTCATTCCTCTTGCCCACTGTGCCGGTTCTTGATGGCATGAGCTAAGATGGGATGGGCAGAAGGTCATTCAGGAGTGACCAGTCACTCTCCACTCAATCAAAAGGTGCTTTCCTCCCCTCCTCCCATGCTGCTGTCACCACTTCCTTATCATTCCCCTTAAGAACTAACCATAGCAACTTCACTCCTCTTTCTCCTTCACATGAAAGAGAAAGAGGCACTTTTGTTTTGCATAGCACCAGCATCCTTTCCTGTCTGCCCCTCCTCCTTCGCAGGTGCACACACACACACACACGCATACACACCTTTGATCTGACTGGGAAAGGAGTGCGATGTTGACTTTCCCCCTCTGCATTAAAGCTTCTGTTTGCCTCTTCTAGTGAAAATGTAGCAGTAACTGTATTTTTCCCCAGCAGGGCATGTTCCAGGGGTGAGGGTGGTTTGCTTTGGGACAAAAGCGGCGGAAAGGTGGACCCACCTAAGCACTGCAGGCCTGTTCTGAAATTTAGTGATCGTTGTACAAGCCACCATTTTATGGCTCACCCTCCAAGCTGCCATTTTGTGAGACACACCCCTAATATAGCCAATCCTCCAAGAGCTTACAGTAGCCCCTGTAAGAAGAACTCTGTAAGCTCTTGGAGGATTGGCTACATTAGGGGTGTGTCGCCTAATATGCAAAGGAGTTCCTGCTACAAAAAGAGCCCTTTTTCTAAGTCCCTGATTTGGCTTCTGTCCCTAATTAAACTGGAAGGTGATAATTAAGAATAGACTGCAATGGTTAGGATTTGATGACAAAGATATGGTCATCATAAAACAAATAAAGCCCTCAGTACTGAATTTGGATAGGACTAGCATCTTATTGAAGGCATGGCATTCTTTGGAGTTTGCTTCTCTTATGCTATTTCAGGCTATTTAAAAAACTTAACAATCCCTCATTATAGCGTTAATGCTCACTCGTTTATATTCATATCCCTCCATCATACTGGAAGGCCAATTTGCAGGCATAGTGTATTCTGACAGAGTTTGTCAAAAAATCGTCTAGTTTTTCCTTGTAGATGAGGATCAGAAAGCTGCCTTAGCAGTCGCCAAGTATTTAGCCATTGTGATTCCCTGTAAGAGTGTTGGACCTCGATCTATTCAAGACCTTTGGGACAAAAGAACAGTAAGATAAGAAGGAGCCAGTTTGTTTCTGGCTGGTGTTTTCAGGCCTCCTCTTTACCTTTGAACTCTAAAATGGTTCATAGGTTATTAAAAGAGAACCTACATTGTGTGTCTGATATTTTCTTTCTAGAAAGTGGTGAATTTTTTCCCCATGAGAATGATGCCATCTCCTCCCTTATCACCTGGCTGAATTGTCATTTTGGCTTCCTCTTGTTAACTGACATGCTTACATCTATCATAGTCAACTCTGTGCATAATAATATACTCTTTATGCAACAAGAACAAGATGGGATGGGATGAGAATTGACCCTCCTAGTACTGGCCTGTGTGTACATTAAGGTCCGCCTAGCAATCCCTTTATGACCATCTTGTCACCAAGTATTTCTGGCTTGGGCCAGAAATCAAACTTTTTATGTGATTGCATTGCATTGAAACAGCATCCCCGAGGCTATATTATCCCAGTCTTTTATCTTGTAAAAGGCTGTAAATTTTAACTTTTCAGAGGGTTTTTTTGTTGGTTAGACTCTGAGACCATTTGTGGTTGAGGAGAAGTTGGAGGAAGTGACCGCTCTTAACTTTTGAAGTACATAATCATGCAGTGAATTTTGGTGTTTTTTAAATAATTCTTAGGATTGTACAGATGGTCTGTTTTAATTTCTGTTTTCCACCACCCTGCACTTGTTGGAAGGGCAGGAATAGAAATGTTATAAATAAATAAATAAACAAACAAGACTGAACGAATTTCAAACATCCAAATCTAATAAAAGAACAGCGTCCCAAATATATATCTGTGACTGCCAGGGGATGCCATTTGTACTGGATTGGAAAGTCTCATAAACTCAAAAAGACCATACTTGTACAAAGGGAACTGTGCGTTCTGTTGATTTTGGGTAACCCATTGAGTTTCTCGTATGTCCTTCGTCTGTAAGAGGGAGCTGTCAAATGTGTGTAAAACACCATCTGCGAGGGTATGTTCTCAAAGGCGGAAGGCTGGGGTAATCCTCGTGATCATTTTTGTTGGAAAAGAAACGCCTGGTTTTTCTTTCTTTTTTTAATTTCCTCAAATGCTTGGCGAACTAAGTGGAAAACAATTTTACTTGGAACTTCTGTATTGTTCCAGTGCTGTGACATCACTTTCTATCTATGTTTTATGTCACAGAGGACCCCAGATGCTTGGCTTAGCAATTAGATATGATTCTTGCTTGCTTGCTTTCCCCTTGCTGCTTCCTACATAGCAGCGTAGTATGTGGGACAAGAGCTAAGGCTGTGGCATCAAGCAGTCTTTAGTTTTGCTTAACCCGGGGCTCATGCCGGCCTCTAAATTTAACTTGAGTTAAGTTTGTCATGCTGAGCTCTGCTATGTTCCTTCCTAAACTGTTTTGACATGTGTTGACCACAATTGTTTGGAATTTTTGTTTGTTTGTCAACTGACACATATTTAAGTTACAGTGTGCATAGCCACAAGCAACACATTATGATGGTTCAGTTTCCGTTGAGGGTTTTCAGTTTGCTTCTCTGCTAATGCAATTTTCTCTGCTGCAAGCTGACCCAGCTGAGCTCTGAGAAGGAGCAAGGTGTTTGAGCTGCCAGAGGGGTGAGTGGTATTTTTATTTATTTACTTTCAGCTGAGGTGCTTTAGCTGAGAAGGTACTGTGTCAGGGACTGTATTTGGGAGTGTGTGGGTGAGTTGTAACAGACTCCTGACTGCTGGAGTTAGGGTGTGAAAGGGTCATTGTTTGCCTGTAATTAAGTGCTTGGGTGAAATTGAATAGCATACTCCTGGCTGCTGGAGTTGGGGTGTGAAAGGGGCTTTGTTTGACCGTCATTAAGTGCCTTGGGTGATTTGGAGTAGCTGCTGGCCACACCCTCTCCTGGGAGACAATTCCATTTAAGGCAGGAAGTTTGCAAGAGGCACGAGCCGAAGGGCGAGAGCAAAAGGGCGAGGCTCTTTGCCTGTGGCTCTTGGCCTAGGGGCTCTGTAAGAAGCCCAGGAAGAGCCAGAAAGCCAGGACCTTGGCTCCTTGGTAAGGTAAGTAGACTCCTACAACAGGAGCCATATAAATACAAAGGGTTTTAAAAGGGGGGTTATAGAAAAGTATTTGTTTAAAAACAATTATGAAGCCAGAATGCCAGCAGGGGGTTGGGGGCTATCCAGTGTTTTGCATGGAGTGTCACATGTATGACTATCTGCCCACTGGTCAGAAGTCTTGGGTGTGTGCTCGGTGCAAGGAGCTCCTGGTTCTCAGGGAGCGAGTTTGCTCCCTTGAGGCCAAGGTGGCTGACCTGGAGAAGCAGGGACAGTCAGTTAGGTGCACGGGGAAGACTCTCGGGGACTTGTTAGATATGTCCCACTCTGGATCTGGCAGCCCGGCTGCTGCCAGGGAGCATGAGGGTCAAGGGGAAAAGGGGCACCATGCTGAGGATAAGGGGAATGTGCCCTCAGAAGGGACCTCTTCTTCAGCTGGTGAACGGGTATCCTTTCGTACCAAGGAACCGTCCCTGGGAAGGGTGGGAGGGGGGCTCTTGGTAGTTGGTGATTCGATCCTTAGGCAGGTAGACAGCTGGGTGGCGAACCCGCGTACTGACCGTATGGTGACTTGCCTGCCTGGTGCGAAGGTAGTGCTGGGGAGGAGCCAGTGGTCGTGGTGCACGTCGGCACCAACGATGTGGGGAAATGCAGTCGTGAGGTCCTGGAGGAGAAATTTAGGCTGCTGGGCAGGAAACTCAAGGCCAGGACCTCCAAGGTAGCCTTCTCGGAAGTGCTACCTGTTCCACGCGCAGGGCCGGAGAGACAGGCACAGATCAGGAGTCTCAATGCGTGGATGAGACGGTGGTGTAGGGGGAAGGGTTCAAGTTTGTTAGGCACTGGGATGCTTTTTGGGACAAGAGGGAGCTGTACAAAAGGGACGGTCTCCACTTGTCCCGAGAAGGAACCAGGCTGCTGGCGCTCAAAATCAAAAAGGTGGCAGAGCAGTTTTTAAACTGAATAATGGGGGAAAGCCGACAGGAGATGAAAAGTCTCTGGTTCGGGATGGCTCATCTCAAAGAGATGAAGGGGTAGCTATTACTTTTGTACAAGGAAATGGATTACAATTGTCCACTGAGACTGTGGCTAATGATAGGAACTGCCTGGCAAGGTCTCGAGGCAGCAAGAGGAAGGCTGTGGGCTTAACAAACATGGGAAACTATAAGTGTTTATACACAAATGCTAGAAGTCTCCGAGGTAAAATCGGGGAGTTGGAATGCTTGGTGTTGGGGGGGAAATAGACATTGTGGGTATTTCAGAAACTTGGTGGGATGAGGAAAATCAGTGGGATACGGTGATTCCTGGTTATAAATTATATCGGAGGGATAGGGGGAAAGGGTTGGAGGTGGGGTGGCTCTGTATGTCAGAGAGGGTGTACCGTCCAGTAAGATTGAGAGGGTAAGAGAATTGGATTCGCTTCTGGAAATGCTATGGGTTGAAATAGTGGGTCCAAAAGGAGGCTTAACAGTGGGAGTTTGTTATCGCCCACCAGATCAAAAGATAGAGGAGGATTATAAAATGATGAATGAATTAAAGATAGCGGCTAGACGAAATAACTGTGTTGTAATAGGCGACTTTAACTACCCACACATTGATTGGGTCAATATGAATTCTAGTCGGGAAAAAGAGATTGCGTTCTTAGACACTCTCAATGACTGTGCTGTGGAACAGATGGTCACAGATCCTACCAGGGGAGAGGCGATCCTGGATTTGGTCCTAAGTAACACCCAAGACCTGGTGAGAGATGTAAAAGTGATTGCACCACTTGGGAACAGTGACCATAATGTCATTGAGTTTAACATTTGTACAGATAGGGAGTTGCCCAAAAAGACTGACGCAACCACTTTTAACTTTAAAAGGGGTAACTTCTCTGGTATGAGGGGACATGTGAGGAAGAAATTGAAAGGAAGAGTGGAGAAGGTCAAAACCATTGGGGAAGCTTGGAGACTATTTAAAAAGACAATCCTAGAAGCTCAGAAAAAATATATACCGCAGGTTAGGAAAGGTACAAATAGGTATAGAAAAAAGCCTGCATGGTTAACAAATAAAGTAATGGAAGCTGTAAAAGGTAAGAAGGATTCCTTTAAGCGGTGGAAAGCTAGTCTTAGTGAGGTTGATAAAAGGGAACACAGACTATGGCAAATAAAATGCAAGTCTGTGATCAGGCAAGCAAAAAGGGAATATGAGGAGCATATCGCAAAAAACATAAAGACCAACAATAAAACTTTCTTCAAATACATTAGAAGTAGGAAGCCAGCCAGGGAGGCAGTGGGGCCCTTGGATGACCAAAGGGTAAAAGGAGTAGTGAAGGACGATAGGGAAATGGCTGAGAAGCTGAATGCATTTTTTGCCTCTGTCTTCACTGTGAAAGAGGAGAAGTGTTTGCCCACTCCAGAAGCACCGATTTCGGGAGGGGGTTTGAAAGACCTGAATCAGATTGCGGTAACAAGAGAGGAAGTCCTCCGACTGATGGACAATTTAAAAACTAATAAATCACCAGGCCCGGATGGCATTCATCCGAGAGTTCTGAAAGAACTCAAATGTGAACTTGTGGATCTCCTGACAAAAATATGTAATCTTTCTTTAAAATCTGCCTCCATTCCTGATGACTGGAAGGTAGCTAATGTCACTCCCATCTTTAAAAAGGGCTCCAGGGGAGATCCGGGAAATTACAGGCCAGTCAGTCTGACATCGATACCGGGTAAGTTGGTGGAAATTGTTATTAAGAAAAGAATTAGTAGGCACATTGATGAACAAAAACTATTGAGGCAGACTCAGCATGGGTTCTGTAAGGGAAGATCTTGTCTCACTAACCTGTTAGTGTTTTTTGAGGGAGTGAACAAACATGTGGACAAGGGGGACCCAATAGATATTATTTACCTTGACTTCCGGAAAGCTTTTGATACAGTTCCTCATCAAAGGCTCCTAAGTAAGCTCAATAATCATGGGATAAAAGGACAAGTCCTCTTGTGGATCAAAAACTGGCTTATAAATAGGAAACAGAGAGTGAGTATAAATGGGGAACTGTCTCAGTGGAGGGTGGTAAGCAGCGGGGTACCACAGGGATCAGTACTCGGTCCGATGCTTTTTAACTTGTTTATTAACGATTTGGAATTGGGAGTAAGCAGTGATGTGGCTAAATTTGCAGATGACACAAAGTTGTTCAGGGTGGTGAAAACCAGGGAGGATTGTGAGGCACTCCAAAGGGATCTGTTGAGGATGGGTGAGTGGGCGTCAACGTGGCAAATGGGGTTCAATGTGGCCAAGTGCAAAGTGATGCACATTGGAGCCAAAAATCCTAAATATAAATACACGCTGATGGGGTCTGATCTGGCAGAGACGGACCAAGAGAGAGATCTTGGAGTCGTAGTGGATAACTCACTGAAAATGTCTACACAATGTGTAGCTGCAATAAAGAAGGCCAACGCTATGCTGGGGATTATTAGGAAGGGAATTGATAACAAATCAGCCAGTATCATCATGCCCCTGTATAAATCATTGGTGCGACCTCATTTGGAATACTGTGTACAGTTCTGATCACCACATCTCAAAAAGGATATTATAGCATTGGAAAAAGTGCAGAGAAGGGCAACTAGAATGATAAAAGGGTTGGAACACCTTCCCTATGAAGAAAGGTTAAAATGCTTGGGGCTCTTTAGCTTGGAGAAACGACGGCTGAGAGGTGACATGATCGAGGTTTATAAGATTATGAATGGGATTGAGCAGGTTGAGAAAGAAGTACTTTTCTCCCTTTCTCACAATACAAGAACTCGTGGGCACTCTATGAAATTGCTGAGCAGTCGGGTTAGAACAGATAAAAGGAAATACTTCTTCACCCAAAGAGTGATTAACATATGGAATTCACTGCCATAGGAGGTCGTGGCAGCTGCAAGCATGGACAGTTTCAAGAGGAAATTAGATAAACATATGGAGCAGAAGTCCACCAGTGGCTATTAGCCACAGGGTATAGATGGGAACTCTCAGTCTGGGGCAGGTGATGCACTCTATTCTTGGTGCTGGAGGGGGCAGCAGTGGGAGGGCTTCTGGTGCCCTGGCCCCACTGCTGGACCTCCTGATGGCACCTGGTATATTTTGGCCGCTGTGTGACAGAGTGTTGGACTAGATGGGCCATTGGCCTGATCCAACATTGGCTTCTCTTATGTTCTTATGTTCTTATGTTCCAAGTGGGATTTGGTCATTGCAGGAATCAGGTGAAAACCTGAAGGGTTCTGAGGAACATGTGAGCAATGGCTGATATATCCACGGGTTAGACAGTCAGGGTCAATCTGGTAGACTAAATTGCTGGATGCATGAAAATTGAAAACTATCAATTGGAAAATTTTAAAGTTCTTTAATTTTTTAAAAAGAGAGTTTTACAGAGATTATGAAGATGACATTCATTTCTTTCGGGGGATATCTCCAAATAAGAACATGGCTTTAGAAAACAAAACTAGAATTTGATGCTAAGGCACCAGTGTATCAGTGTAACAGCAATTCCACCAACAGCCAAAGGGGCTTCATGGTTAGTTTGGTGTGGTGGTTAAGTGGGTGGACTCTAATCTGGGAGAACTGGGTTTGATTCCCCACTCCTCCACTTGCAGCTGCTGGATGACCTTGGGCAAGCCATAGTTCTGACAAGAGCTGTCCTTGAAAGTGCAGTTCTTGAAAGAGCTCTCTCAGCCCCACCTACCTCACAGGGTGTTTGTTGTGGGGAGGGGAAGGGAAAGGAGTTTGTAAGCCGCTCTGAGACTCCAAGTGAAGAGTGAGGTATAAATCCAATCTCCTCCTCCTCTTCCTCTTCATCTTCTTCTTCTTTTTGAGTCCAACTAAGATCTGAGAGACTCTGGTTTGAATTCCCGTTCTGCCACAGAGTTGTATGACCTTGGACCCACCACACAGGGTGGTTGTGGTTAAGGTTGCCAAGTATCCAGTACTGACCTGGGGACAGGCCAGTATTTTCACTAACTGTGGGAAAAGCTGAAAGACTACTAGGCATTTAAATGTCCAATGTTTTTTTTTCCATTTTCCCCTAATGGTCAGCAAAAATACTGGACTGTCCAGGTGAGTGGTCCCCAGCGTGGTGCCCAGGGGCTCTATGGCGCCCGATGACACCTTCCCTGGCACCCGCCAAGTGTTTTTAGAGAGTGGTGGGACCAGGTGGGGCTTTTGCTCAGCAAAGCTTATCAAGATCTTATTGACTGTGCATTTGGCACCATCTGCAATGGGGTGAATGGCAATTTTCACCCATTCCCCCCTTCCCCTGTAGACCCACGTGTTGCCCCTCACACTGTTCCAGGGGAATCCACTAACTTGCCGAAGCAATTTCAGGAAGTGCAGAAGGCTACAGTAGGAAGTGGGAGGCAGGAAGTTTGCCTTTATCTGGCATGGCTCCACTGCTGCTACTTAGGCTCTATTCCCGAGTTCTTTATGGATGTCCTCCAGGACTTTGTGGTCTCCCCATTGCTGGTGGAGCTGTAGATTAAGCACAGCAGCAGCGTGGCTTCCATGTGGCAGATTCCCTCACCATTTCCGTGCCCTAGCCCCCTGAGTAGTGGCTACCCCACTTCCCCCAGGCCACCAGGGCTTTTGCGGTTTCCTCTTTAAATGGCACTGGAATATGTATCATTGTTTTGACATGCTGTTGCAGCTGTAGGTGTAGCAAGTTCTCTTGAGTTCCCAACTTTCATTTTTTTTAAAAAAATAAGTCCCTTTGGTTGCAAAGATGTGCTTTTTTCCTTAAATCTCTGCCAGGTAAGGAGATACAGACTTACTTTTTTTTTAATGAAAGCTGAGAATTCAGAAAACCTGCTACACCTAGACCATTTCTGCACAGATTATCTGCCCTGAGTTCAATGTTTTGCGGAAGTGGACTTTTTTTCCTCCAGCATCCACTCCCCACAGCACTGTGGTACTTTTCTCTGATCTTTCTCTAACCTGCTTTGCTCTGAAGTTTTGCAGGAAATCGGAGTAAAGCCTGGGTGGCTGCTTGTGTGGACAGGAAAATTTGGATTTTTCCAGCCCACATGGCAGCCACATGGCATGCCTATCTCTGCGACAGCCATTCCTCCCCCCACCACCACCACTAGGGAACTTTTTATTTTTTAAAAAATGTTTCCCACCCTTGGCTTAACTGTGATCTTTCCCAAAATGTCCAAGCAAAGCAGGTTTGAGAAAGACCAGAGAAAAGCCAGGGAAACCCACTAGGGTAGCCAGATCCACCCTGGCCACTGGCAGGGGATAAGGGGGGTAGGATTGCCAGATCCAGGTTAGGAAACCCCTGGAGATTTGGGGATGGACCCTGGGGTGGGCATGGACCCCAATGGGGCACAATGCCATAGAGTCCACCCTCCAAAGCATCCATCTTCTCCAGGGGAAATGATCTCTGTAGCCTGGAGATTAGGTATAATTCCAGGGGATCCCCAGGCCCCACCTGGAGGCTGGCATCCCTAAAACCCACAGAGGCACATGATAATCTGCTTCCCAAAAGCATTGAACTTGAGCAGATAAACCATGTGGAAGCCATAGTATTCTTTCCCTTTATTCCTGAGAAGCCCCCTTAGTATGGTTGCCAACCTCCTGGAGGTCCCCTGCTATTATAGTTTATCTTCAGACAACCAAGATCAGTTCCCCTGGAGAAAATGGCTGCTTTGGAGAGTGGGCCCTATGGCATTGTACTAGAGTTGCCACTTCCGAGTTGGGGGGTGGAGGCTGAGGAGGGTGGGGTTTGGAGAAGGGAGGGACTTGAATGGAGTATAATGTACAGAGATCACATTCTGAAGTGGCCATTTTCTCCAGGTGAACTGATCTCTGTTGCCTGGAGATCAGTTGTAATAGCAGGAAATCTCCAGCCACCACCTGGAGATTGGCAAGCCTGCATTATACCCTGCTTAACCCCCCCAGGCTCCACCCCCCAGATCTCCAGGAATTTCCCAATCCAGAGCTGGCAACCCTACCCGTTAGAGATATACCAACAGACAACTGGACTGCTGAATCTTTCCTATAAACTAGGCTGTTCTTGCTTCAAAGCCCAGGTCATTTTGTTTTTGTTTTTTTGTTTGTTTGCTTGCTTCCCTTATTGTGTAGCCTGGCCACACAAACATTTTTGAACTTCAGTGTTGTCTGAGCAGCTATTTTTGTGTGACAATTGGTGGTTAATTGAATTGGTGTCAAATGGCTGCAGAGGCTGAAAAAGTTTGATTGATTTCAGTCATTATGCTTTGTGGGGAGGGGGAGAAAAACTATTAATTTAGCTGATGGGGATATTAAGCTTTGGCCGTGACAGTTTAGGTTAAAGAGCTACCAGTGATATAAAGCCCTCTTTTCTTCTTTTCGGTCCTTGATTTTGAGCCTCGTCCACGTTGTGCCATCGGGAATAAATCAAGCACATTTTGGCACAGTTAGCTGTCTCTGTTTAGCAAAGGCATGGGACTCAACTGACACCAATGCTTAATCACCTAAATCTGAGAAAAAGAGGCGGGTGGGGAAAAGGAGAGAGAGAGAGAGAGAAAGTGAGATGGGCATCTCTTCTTCCAGGTCAGAAGAGAGGTCAGTGGTAGGATCATGGGGTGGAATTTTCTCTGCAGCTAAGTGCTCTAGGCCTGACCTGGGAGCAAATGCCTTCAGCTTACTAGGCTTTCATTACTTCCTCCTATGTGGTGTATATAATGACTGGGAATTTGTGGTCTTCACAGGCCCTTATCAATTTAAAATGGCCTTGTCAGGTTGTTGAATTACCTAGCCTGCAGACTGATAAATTGTTATGTTAAAGATTGTTGTTGGGAATCCCAGTTAAGTTACATTGCGTTTTGCATTGAAGGACTGCAAGGTGTTTTTTAAAAAAATCATTAACAAATTAATCCTCACAGCGTTTCTCTGGGATCAAGACCATTTGGGAGGGGGAGGGGCTGTCACCACCTTTCGTGAAGTTGGGAACCTAGTCCAGAATCAAGGCTAACATGTGAAAGGAAACAGAGAAGGCCTCCGTTTTGTGTCTTTCATCTCCAACTCTGATTGAAGCCTGCTGGGTGACCTTGGACCATTCACAGTTCCTTCAGAACTTTCTCAGCCCCACCTACCTCATAAGGTGTCTGTTGTGGAGAAAGGAAGGGAGGGCAATTGTAAGCTGCTTTGAGTCTCCTGGCAGAGAAAAGTGTGGTATATAATAATAATAATAATAATAATAATAATAATAATAATAATAATAATAATAATAATAATAATAATAATAATAATAATAATAATAATAATAATAATAATAAATGACCCCCTACTGCTATGTGCATGGTAGAGTGATAGGAAATATCCACCGAGTGTAATCGTTTTATTTATTTAAAATATTTATGGACTGTCATTCCCCAACAAGTAGGGCCAAAGTGGTTTAAGAAAACATGCTGTAGCATGCAAACGTTAAAGACAATAAAACCATAAAAGGTGTTACTCCATCAAAAAACAACTGCAGCCTCAGTCCATAGTCTACAGCCACATAATGGTGATAAAATCAAAAGAAAGTCCTTTGAAACAATACTCCTTTCCTTAAATCTGGGCAAGAGGGGCAATTCTCACCTCTGCTGCAATCCTGTCCTGCAGCAATGGGGGAGGGGGGAAACCTGGATGAGTTGTCACAGATCAGATCTCTCCATGGGAGGAAATACCAAGGAGACGCTGGTGAGAAGAACATTAGACTAAGGGTCAAACTAGACGTAACATTATCACATGGTCGCCACAGGAATTTGCAGCCATATATTGGCTGCATGTTCCCCATGGGAACCCTGTTAAGCAGCACCATGGGGACTCAGTTGTGGTCAGGACTTTGCCATGGGGGAGGAGGGGCTCCTGCCTTCCATTCTGCACTGTTTTCCTGGCCTGAAGCAGCACCAGGGGAAGTTATTTGCCTTGGTGGAGGGCTGCACATGCAAGCATTCAGAGTACGTGCATCCACCTGATGGGGCAAATAATACCTCCCCCAGGCCATTTCAGCTCTGGGAAATGACACAAAAGGGTGTGTAGGAGCCCCTCCTCAACACAGCCCTGATCTGAATCAGGCCCCTGCAGCACTTTCATGCAGAGTTCCCAGTGGGAACTCGCAGCTGCAGTACAGCTGCCAATCCCCATGGGGAAATTGCATAAAAAATGTCACATCTAGATTGGCCCTAAAGCAGGTAATTCCAGATAGATTGCCGAGTTTGTCTGTAGCAGCAGAACAGAACAGGAATCTAGCAGCTCCTTAGAAACTTAACTGAACTTATTTTAGCATAAGCTTCCATCAGTCAGAGGCTCACTTCATCAAACTAAAGGCAGCTTTCCCATGTATATTCTCTTAGGAGGAAGTCCCGTAGAGGTCGGTGGAACTTGCACCAAAGGAACGTAGTTGAGCTACAGGTGCAGCTTTCGTTGGTGTAGAAGCGTAAGCATCTGCACAGATACAGTATGCTGGACCAAATTCTTCATCTGGCATAACTGAAAGGCATCCAAGGACTTGTCTGCCAGGGTTCAACACTAAAGCAGAAGTAGTCTTTGTAGGAAAAGATGCAGTGTTGCAGGAGTTGTACTCCATTTTCCTTAGCATGAATCGTGACAACCAAGGATAGCCCGGGATAATCTATATCAGGCAGCTGAACGGATCTGTGTGTATCAGTACCGTGTGTTTTATGGGTCGTGAGAATGTCTTGAAGTAGAAGCACCGGGAGGGCTAATTCACTCTTTCTTCTCGGTTGCCATCACAAACCTCTTTCCTTTGTGGAAAGTAGTGTCAAAAAGCTCCCCAGGGGGAAGGATCATCTTTGTGACTGTGACACACACACCCCTTGCCTGCTTGGGGAACAGCTTTTTAAATGTAGCCAAGAGTGCAGGGCAGCCACCTGCCCTGGCACTAATTTTTCAGAGAGAAAAGTGAATGTACAAAAGAATTTTTTTAAAAAAATTGACTCTCTTATAGCAAGATGCAGATAACAATCCTATTGCTGTACAAACAAATACAGTAAGTTGAACCGTACCTCAGGGGCAAATTAGAGTGCTGTAGAGGTCGTGAGCTAAGAACTGCAGCTTATGAATGGGCTGCATTTCACCTTCATGAAACCGATTAAAGCGAGTTAGGGAGGCCTTCTATTTGGGAAGGAACCTCGGGTAAAATGAGGTTGGTGTCAAGGTAATTGTCTTGTGAGCAATCAGTCCTGAAGATCGTGGTGTGAGGTAAAGCAGCAGTTATTCTGATTAAAAACATGACTTGTGGAAGAACTGTTACTTTTAAAGAGATAGTGACAGGAGATAGGAAAGCCACTGAATTCCTCTCACCTGTGAGATTTTTTGGGATGCATCCCATGTCGGTAGGGTTGCCAGTTCCGCTCTGTTCTCCCAGCAGGGGATGGGGGGGTAGGTTGGGAAACTCCTTGAGATTTGGGGATTGAACCTGAGGGGGACAGGCTCCTCTCTATGTGTGTTGGGGGGAGATGCTATAGAGTCCACCCTCCAAAGCATCCATTTTCTCCAGGGGCTCTGTTACAGATGAGCTGTAATTCTGAGAGATCCCCAGGAGGCCTCATCAGGAGGCTGACATCCCTACTTGTTAAACTTGATCGTTCAGTGTCCACCTTCATTCAAAACAGCCTGATTGTTTGGGTTTTGATTGGGCCTCTGCTAACTCTGTGTCTACATGGAGAGTTGACCTTCTGGCATCCGGATCTTCCTCCCCTTGCCGTCACCTCTCCCCGCTCTGTGTCATTCGCTTCCATTTCCTCAGAGCATTACAAGAATTTGTCAAATATAATGTGCAGGGTCAACACTGAGGATCTGTCTGATTGCTCTTTCCCTTTTCTGTGCCTCTTGGGGAAACGTGTTGCTTATAACCATGCTGGTAGCCCAAAATGGTCATTATGTCAGTAAATGTTGCTAACAAACGTAAAGTACGTGGAGGTAGTAGGTTGAGAAATCCAACAGAAGTCGGAAGTGTCCCAAGACTGCAATGGCATGTTGACTTTCAGGCATGCATTTGTGGAAAGCTAGATACATTTAATGCTCAACCATTTCGCTTCTATCAGAAAGCAGGATGTCTTACTTAAGGAAATAATTAATTTTACAGTACGGTCCCGTGCATGTTTACTCAGACATAAGTCTCATTCAGTGGGGCTTACTCCCAGGTTACTGTTCTTAAGAATATTCATTTTTTTTAATCCAACTTCCTTGCTGAAACTCAAGACAAATTAGTTATAAAAAACAATGCAGTAAGTATCAGTATGATATGTGCAAGGAACAATGCAATAAAACTGGACTGCACAATTAATCAGTATAATAAAAACAATATAGCATATCCCATAAACTGGATTTCACAATAAAATATTATTTTGTTTTGTTTTGCTTTGTTTAACATATCCTTCACCATTCCCCACCAAGCAGGCATGAAGTGAAAAACTGCATAGAAAGTCTTGCAAATAGGGTTGCCATCTTCCATGTGGGATAAAGAAAGAGAAAAAACATCTGTGGGATGACCCAATTAAGTGTGAGAGGAAATCTCTTCAATCTAAAAGCATAAATAGTAAACGGCAAACAGCTCAAAAGGTATAGAGGCCGCTGTATATAAGTCCATGCAAAAAGTCCAAGAGGATTCACAGAAGAAAGACCGGACTCAATGGTGTGGAGTGGAAATTGCAAATTTATTCAAATAAATTCTCCCGATTAATGGCAGACTGATATGCTGCGCCTGGGCAGAAAGTAAGCAGTAGCAAGTGTAACAGCTATAGAAACTGACAGTGTATAGGAGGCTGACTTGTAATGGGGAATTTAGACATTTTGCTTTGTAACCAGTTTATTTTGTAACAAGTTTGTTTTGGTTGTAGATAAATGCTTTGATCTGAAGAAGAAGATTTAGAAAAGAGGAAAACAAGAAATCCAGAAACCTCTTTATTAACGTGGCTTTATTTGAACAAATTTACAACTTCTACTCTACATTCACACCATTGAGTCTGGTCTTTCTTCTGTGGATCCTCTTGGACTTTTTGCATGGATTTAATATACAGTGGACTCTGTACCTTTTGACCTGCTTGCCGTTGATGCATTTAGACTGAAGAGCTTTCCTCTCATACTTAATTGGGTCATCCCACGGATGGTGTTTTTTTCTTTTTCTTTATTCTATTTCTGGTTTCCTGTGGGACTTTCTTTATAGAATCTTACATGTGGGGGCTGGAGATCGCTTGGAATTACAGTTGATCACCAGAAACATAGATCACATGTTTATTTATTTAAAACATTTATCCCGCTTTTCCTTGAAAAAAATGGCTGCTCTGGAAGGTGGACGGTATGGCATCATACCCTACCAAGGACCATTTCCTCCCTAAACCCCACCCTCCTCTGGCTTCACCTTCAAATCTCCAGGTATTCCCAAACCCAGAGTTAGCAACCCTTCTTTCAAAGAGTGTTCATTCACGAATCCATGCTAGAATTCACACCAAACCTCTCTGCCCGAACTCCTCTCCCCACATCCTTGCAATCTTCCCCTTAAGAATTCCCATTATGATTTCCCTTCACATATCTGAAGAAGTGAACTATGACTCATGAAAGCTCGTACAGAAATAAATGTTTTTAGTCTTTATGGTGCCTTTGGACTTTTGGGCCTCGATGGATAGGAGAAAGGAGTACTGTAATTATGAGGCCCACAGAAAATCCAGATAGCTGCAAGCGTTTGCTGTTCAAACATAGGCTTGCAGATGGGTCCTCTCAGTGGTTTTTAAACATGGTGATGGGAAGTAACTGGTGCAGCATAACTGAGGTCTTTATATGTGAATTCCAGGGCGCCTCATGATGTGCTTTATAAGTTGTGTGATCAGAGAGCTGACACTGATATCTGTTATAAAGCTCCTGACCAAAGACACTGGAGGTCTCTTTGCCAGGCTTTGCCATTTGAACTGTTCAAGTGCACAAGGGGCTGTCCTCCTCTTCATTTGCTGTGGAAACAGGAAAATGGCAGCTCTTCATGTTTCCAAAAGGCAGCAAAAGTAGCTCGTATACATACTTTCCCTCTTCGTCATAACGGTCAACATGTGAAGCTGCCTTATACCAAGTCATCTGAGTGTTGTCTACTTTGACTGGCTCCAGCTTTCCATGGTATCAAGCAAAAAAAACCCCAAAACCCGGAATTTATCAATACCTGTTTCTTGAGTTCTTTTTCTAAATGGACATGCCAAAGATTGAACCTGGACATGCATGTGCTTTGCCACTGAGCCATAGCCTCTCCCTCAATCTCAAAAAGTAACCTCAAAGCTTATTTATGGGATTATGAGAAAAGGATTTCTGAATTTCTTTGCTAGATTTGGTTTGCACCCTCATCGACAGACTTTGTGCTTCCTGCACTTGTTGGCTGTAAACAGTACTACTCCAGAATACTACATTGGTATGGTGAGAAGGCAAGCTACAGCATAACTCTGTATGTCTCTGCAGCAATAAGTGTTATAAATACCCACATGTTTTAACATGGTCTTCCCCTCCTTCTCTGGCAGGAAGGAGGATTATTTAAAGCAGTCATGTAATAACTTAATCGGTGTACAGGCAGCACATAAAGCATTCATGCTTCTCTACCATATGATGAGCGTAGGAACTAGGCCTCTGTTAACAGACCCCCGGTGGGGATGGGGAACTCCCACTTTCAGCCTCCGCTGAATTAGAATTACCCCCCCCCCAAGAAAAGGAGGAATCCTGGAAATTAACACAACATGCCTATGTGACCTGGAAGTGACATAGGCACATCAGGGGGTAGAACTCTAGGTTTTGGGCAAAACTCTATGGTAGAAACTAATTCTACCACAGAGCTTTGCCTGAAAACCAGAGTGTAAACCCTCCCCCGACATGCCTACGTCCCTTCTGGGCCACATAGGTACATTGCATAAATTTCTGGCATTCCTCCTTGCTTCTAGTAAGTGTACCACCATCCCCCACTGGCTGCTCCAAGGGACTGGCAACCCTGTTGGGGTACCAAGGGGCACGTGCTGTTGTTGAGTACTGAGACTCTCAATCTCCAATCTGTTATTTGAGAACACTTAGACCTCAATGGTTCTAGCTCAACTTAATTTAAAAATTGCAGCCCCGTGTCTACAGGAACTGTGCTTGGAATTCCACGTCTGAGCTTGTGTTTACCTCTTTTGCAGCAAATGTCATGTACCTGGCAAGTCAAGAGATGAGGACGGTTGTGGAGAGAGACAGCAGTACCATAAGACGGCACTTAAAGAAGGTAATCCTTGACTATTTGCATTGTTTTCATTGGCTAGACCGTTGCCAGCAGTTGTTGTCTATGTTTTTCAAAGAGCTTTGCTTTTCCAAAGCCTAGAGAATTTCCATATTGATCTCACGGTCAACGTGTGGAATTGACCTGCGTGTATTTATTTGAAAGAGGGTTTGTTTGTTTGTTTTTTAATTCTATCTTCGGGCCAAACTAGACAATATAGTTATCTGTGGGGATGACAACACCATTGTACCACTTGGAATTTCCTCACTTTACAAACACCATGAGGGCCTAATTCTGCTTGGTACTGTGGAGAGATGGGGAGGGTACTGTCTCCCCCCTACACTGTTGGGGTTTTGCAAACAGAAGAGCGGGAAGGAGACTGGAGACCCTCCCCTGCACCACAGTCCCGAGTAGCATCAAGGCGCTGCTATATTTGTAAGGTGAGAGAATCCCAGCAGAAAAATGGTGGCGGCATCATGATTGTTCCCAGGGACGCGGTAGGCTCTAGCCCTTAGCCTGCAAAATTCAAAGTTACCAAATAAAAACAACAGAAAGCAAATAAAAAGACAGTCATCATCCCAGCATCTTGGAGAACCAGTGTAAACAGCAAGGCTTTATGCAGTTTTCTTTAGTGTTAGCAGAGGTGAGCAGTGATGAACCTCAAGAGTGGGCTTTTTTAAAGACTCTGGCAGTGCAGTGCCAAACAGAGTTAACATTCTTCTGAGCCTATTAACTTCAGTAAGCCTAGAAGGGCTGTAACTGTGCTTAGGAATGCACTATAAATCACAGAACTGTGTCAGTGTTGATGTGGCCCCCTCCATGTAGACTCTAAACAAGCAACCCCGTAGACTCCCCCTTCTAAAAGTTCCTGGTCACTAGGAAGCCAAAGAATCTAGGCCACCACAGAAAAGTCCCCGCTCCTACTCCTCCCTGTGCTCAGCCCCCCTCATAGCATTTGGACATGACGTATCTGGAAGATCTTAAAAGGCAGAAGAGCAAGTCTTGCAGAAATGCATGACCAAAGGGCTTTATTGATTAAAATCCAGCACTTTGATTTGGTCTTGAAAGCTGATACACAGATGCTGTAGCTCATGTAAAATAGCTTGAATATTTTCACATGCCCATTTTTGTACCACCTGAACATTCTAGTCTGTCCTCCAGGGCTGCCCCCACACATTGTTTATTTGCCTTGCTTATACACCAACTTCTCTCACAAGTGGGGACTAAAGTGGACTACAACATCCTCCCTTCCTCCATTTTATCTTTGCAACAACCCTGTGAGATAAGTTAGGTGGAGAGGGCCTGATGGACCCAAGGCCACCAAGCAAACTTCCTTGGCAGAGTCTGGATTTGAACCTGGGTCTCCCAGATCTTAGTCTGCCACTTTAAGCACCACACCATAACTGGCTCTCATTGCTCGATTCATCTAGTATCTGAGCTGCGTGTCAGCACTTTAGCACTCCCCTAATGTGTCACAATCCCTGACCTGGAAGGTCCAGGGTAGCCTGATCTTTTCAGATTTTGGAAGCTAAGGAGGGTCGGCTCTGGTTAGTAATTGGATGGGAGACCACCAAGGAATGCCAGGGGAGCTGTGCAGATGAAGGCAATGGCAAATCACCTCTTTTAGTCTCTTGCTTTGAAAACCCTACAGCATCGCCATCAGTCACCTGTGATTTGACTGCACTTTATGCGCACACAATATGTCACAATTAAGATAGGAATGCCTTTCGTCCAACTCTTTTGTGCAAGTCAGATAACGTCTGTTTGTATATCTATCTATCTATCTATCTATCTATCTATCTATCTATCTATCTATCTATCTATCTATCCATCCATCCATCCATCCATCCATCCATCTGGTACTTCTTTGTCCTGTCCTCTTCCCCCAAGATGCTTAGGGCAGTGTACATGGTTCTTCCTTTCCCTGTTTCATCTCCACAGCAGCCTCGTGAGATATGTTAGACAGAGCTTGTGACTAGCCTTAGTTCCCCCAGCAAGTTTGGTGGCAGTCTGGGAATTTTAAGCTGGGCCTCCCAGACCCCACTCAGACATGCCAACTGCCCTGCTCTGCCCTGGCACCATTCATTTTTTTTCTATATGTTCTGTGGATTTAAACTACTGAAATCAAAATTTGGCAGGCCGCAGAATGTTGCTCCTGCTACTGCATCAATCCTTTCTTCTGTTAACATGTAAGAACACTGGCTGTTGATCTGGAGTGTTTAGCGTAACAGTGGCTCAACGACTGTCTCGTGGATCTGCTGTTTTCTCAGACCATTGCTGTGTGACGCGTGCACCCATTGACTTCACTGTACTTGTGACAGTTGTAAAACTCTCTTAACTTCCCTTGCTAAATTAAGGGCTATGGCAAGCAGCAAGTGTCTTGCAGGTGCTTTCGGCTATTTCCATCTGTTTTCCTTCACGACGTCAATCCAAGCAGCGCTTTGGCACCTGGGAGCCTTCTTTGAAAACGTGTGTTTTATTGGTTCCTCTGTGTCACTGCAATTTTAAAGCGGCAAGCTGTACCCAGGAAAATAAAAAGTTGAGGCAAAGTGAGCAAAAAGCTGGCAAGTGGCTGGTAAAGCAAAGGCAAGTGTGAAATTAAATGCCTTTCGTCTCTCCCACCACTGCCACCACCACCACCCAATTCTTCCTTCTAATAATTTCTGTGAATGTGAAAATTAGGGGAGAAATGTGAGTTGGCGTGAGAAGTTATACCTGAAGCATCCTGACAGTAAAAGGAGGTTGGACTAATAAAGGGCTGGAAGTTTACAAGAACAGGAACTGTCGTCCAAGTTGCTCTACAGCTGGCAAGTTGTTGCTTTGAAAAATGTATGCTGTTTAGTAGTCAGCGTGATCATAAGTGTAAAGCCAATCTTAACACCTGACAATGCCAGCTGCTGTGGAAGAGAAAAAGTTATTTCTGGACTCTATTTGCATGTTGTGTGCTGAAAGAGGTGAGAGAAGAGACACTAAATTATTCCTGTCTTTCCAAGCCCAGTTTTACGGCATAATTAGTCTGAGTCGGGCAGCAAGAGGCAATATGGTTCTTTTCAAAATTGGGGCAGAGGTCCCAGGTACAGCAGTGCTAACGGGTAAGGGGGACGGGACCATCTGCAGACATTTCTATGGGTTTAAAGTCATTCATCATTCAGTGGCCGGGGAATGCCATGTAACAATGAAGATTAGCTTTCCTGATTTTAGCATGAAACATTGATTTCTTTGGGGGTGGGGTTTGTCACAAACCTTCCCAGATGAAACAGATTCTTTGGATCCTTTCCAGTCTAGTTTCAGGACTGGTTACGGGACTGAAAGATCCTCAGTCATTCTGAAGAATGTCCTGTCCTGGGAGATGGACAAAGGGAATACAAATTCCTGGGTTTTCCTGGACCTCTTAGCGACTTTTAATACCGTTGATCATGATATCCTTCTGGACCGCACTTCCAGGCTGGGATTAGGAGGGACCGTTTTGCAGTGATTCCAGTCCTAACTGGAGGGGAGGTCTCAGAAGGTGGTGCTGGGGGACTGTTCCTCAGCCCCTTGGCCTCTCAAGGCTCCACTTGTCCCCTGTGCTTTTCAGCATCTATATGACACCACTGGATGAGGTTTTCCACAGATTTGGGCTGCATTGTCACCAATATGCAGAAGACCCTGAGCTCTATCGTGCAATTCTGGCCGATCCCCGGGTGGCTGTAGAAACCCTGCAGCCATATCTGGAGGCAGCTTTGGAGTGGATGCAGGCTAATAAACTAAAGCTTAATCTCAGCAAGGCAGAAGTGCTACTGGTGAGCAGAAAGTATGACCCTGGACTTAACGTGTCACCTGTTCTGCATGGGGTTGCACTCCCCTTGAAGGACCGGGTTCATAGTTTGAGGGTGTTTTTGGCCCCAGTCTTACTGCTGGATAATCAGGTGCCAGCTGTGGCCAGGAGTTTTCTTTACCAACTTTGACTGGTTAGCTGGTTGTGGCCTTTTCCAGACAGAAAAGATCTGGCCAGTGTAGGGCATGCCTTGGCGCATGCCCAGATTGGATGACTTGAAGGGGCTGCCCTTGAAAAGTATTTGGAAACTTCCGTTGGTGCAGAATGCTGCAGCCGGGAGGTTGACCGGAGTGGGTTGTAGGGACTGGTTTTGGCCCATCTGCACTGGCTCCCAATCTGTTTCCAGGTCCAAATCCTGGTACTGGCGTTGACCTTTAAAGCCTTATATGGTTTGGGATCAGCATACCTGAAGGATGCCTGCTGCTCGCGTACAAACACAACCCACCATCTTTGGAGATTCTGCTTCAGGTGCTCCTGCCTTCTGAGATTAGGCTGGAGGCAACCCAGGGGACGGTCTTGTTGATCAGGGCATTGAGATGCTACAAGTGCCCCCCCCCCTCCGGGGGAGACCTGCCTTCTGTCAGCAGGTGAAGACTCGTCTTGTTTCATCCGGTGTTCCCTCAGTGATCCCTCCTTCCTGCTCTATGTTGAAATTGTTGCTTTGGGTTTTTTGTATATGTGTTTTAGCTTAGCTTGTAACTATTTTGATGGTTTATTTTTGTTTGGCTTTAATGGTTTTTAAGATGCATTTTTATTATGTATGTTTTTAATCTGTTCACCGCCTTGGTGGCCCTGATGAGGGCAGAAAGGCGGGGTATAAATTTTGTAAAGAAAATAAACGTAAATCAATAATAGTAAACCTAATAATAACCATAAAGACTGTTGAGATGGCCATCTGCCAATCACTTTGAACGAAGTGCTGTTCAAGTACTACATGTGATTTTTAGTGTCAGTTTTGAAGCACAAGTTTAGCTAATTTAACATCTATTTAAAATATTTATTTAAAATATTCACACCTTATATATTCTAGGTACATAGAACTAGCCATCGTGAATCAGCCCAATGGTCCATCTAGTATTTGTTTGTCTAGAATATTTCTTTGCTGCTGCTTCAGATGCCTGCTTGTGGTGGTTTACAATGAAAAACAAGCCATTAAAAAAGGAAGCTATTAGACATAAGCAGCATTAAAAACTGTTCACAATACAGAAGCAGACCATTAAAAAGCTGATAGGATAAAGTCCCTAATCAAAAGCCTGGGTAATAAGATGTGTTTTAGCTTGGTGCTTAAAAGAAAGTAAAGTAAGTGCCAGGTGAGCCTCACTGGGGAAGGGCATTCCAAAAGTGAGGTGCCACCACAGAAAATGCCCTGTTTCTAGTTGCCACCTGTCTCATCTCTGAAGGCCAGGGGCACAGACAACAGTAGGGTTGTCAGGTCCTCACCTTCTGCCAGAGGGGAGCTCCAGCCCACTCCCCTGGATCTTCTGGTGTGCACCCTTTGCACATGCACACAATGATGTCACCCACAAGTGACATCATCATGCTAGGCACGTTGTGCAGGGGATGCTCTAGCATTTGGCCAAAAACTGTGGTCAGCAGTTTTTTTCTGTTTTTTTCTGGTCACCACAGAGTTTTTAGCCAAATGCTAGAGTGTCCCCCACACAATGTCATCACGCCGAACATGTCAGGCATGGTGGGGCTCTTTGGGGGGTCCCCCTGCCAGCCAGCTGGCTGGCAGCAGATTGGGGTCCCCAAAATCAGGGGGAAACCCCACCCCCATTAGTGAGTTGGCAACCCTAGACAAGAGGCAGATCTTAACTGGTGGGCTGGATAGTCTAGGAGGAGATGGGCCTTCAGGTACCCTGGCCCCAAGCCATTTAGGGCCTTAAAGGTAAGAACCCGCACTTTGAATAGTGCCTGGAAACAGATGGCCAATGTAGATCTATCAACACATGGGTGATACAGTCCCTGTAATCAGCCCCTAACATAGGGTTGCCAGCTCCAAGTTGGGAAATACCTGGAGATTTTGGGGGGTGGAGCCTGGGAAGGGCAGGGTTTGGGGATATCTGACATTTCCAAACTGTTTTCAAAGGCAGTCCCAGGCAGAGCACATAACAGTAGTCTAACTTGGATGTGATCAGAGGATGGATCGCTATGGCCAGATCATGGCTGTAGCTGACAAACCAGCTGGAGATGATAAAAAGCAGCGCACTACGTGCCACGGAGAAGACCTAAGCTTCCAACCATAGGCCAGGCCTAGTAGCAACCCCAGCCTTATATTTCACCCAGTCAGCCAGATATTCCTGGAAGGCCTAAAAGCATGGCATAGAGGCTAAAGCCTTCCCCAAGCACTGGTATTTAGAGCATTACTGCCTCTGAACATGGGTGCTCCATTTAGTCACCATGGGCCTGTCCATTATTATTATTATTATTATTATTATTATTATTGATTAATTAATTAATTAAACTTTTATCCCGCCGTCCCAGCCATAGCTGGCTCAGGGCAGCTTACAGTCAGATAAAATTCCAAATACACAAATAGCATCAGTAACATTAACATTAAAATACATTAAAACCATAATAATAAAGTGCTAGTTTATGAATTTGCTTAATGAATTTGCTTAATCCCCTTTTTAAGTCATCCACATCCATGGTAGTGAATTCCACAAGTGATTTACTCATTGAGTGGAGAAGTATTACTTAAAACTTATACAAGGTGGCTTATAACCCTTTAGGTAAAACAATAAAAGTTTAACAAAAAAGTTTAAAACCAATAAAAAGATGAAACAGCAGCAGGGGGAACATAAAAATGGGGTGGAGAGTGAAGTCTATAAACAGCAGGTTGTAGAACTGTTCAGACAAATACCACATAAAACACCTACATATAACAATTTTAAAAAGAGGAACCACAGCTAGAGATGCCAGCCTCCCAGTGGGGCCTGGGGATCTCCCAGTATTACAGCTCATCTCCAGACTACAGAGATCAGTTCCCCTGGAGAAAATGGCTGCTTTGGAGGGTGGACTCAATGGCATTGCACCCCACTGAGGTCCCTGTCCTCCCCAGTCTCCATCCCCAAATCTCCAGGTGTTTTCCAACCTGGATCTGGCAACCCTGACCCCCCATCACCCATCGGGCAACCCTACCACCAACACACCTACCTCCATGAACACTAACATTAAAAAAATCAGCAGTCGACAGGGAACGCGGAACTCCCATCAAAATCTCCATGGCTAGGGGCAAATGGGGAAAATGTAGGTATTTTTTTCTTGGTGCCTAAACGCTTGCAAATTTGGCACCAGCAGAAAATTTATGGGAAGAGAGCTCCAAAGTCTTGACATCACTACCGATAAGGTCCCCATCTTTGCTTCTGCCAGCAGAGATCATAGAGCAGAGTTTCCAATGAAGATAACTTTAACTGTAGTCAATAGGTTCAGTATTCTGCCGATTACAATATGGTGGATACAGAAGGTAAGCATTCGTGTTCTGAAGGACAGTGACGTATGGTGGCGCTGCATACATGCCTCTTGGTTCTTTTTTTCTGGAGAACAATACAGCCACCTCTTTGAAAAGGATTTGAAGAAACTTTAGAGGTAATCTCAGAAGAAACACAATGAGCTGCTTAGGGAAAAAAATGATGAAAACCTGGTTCATGTGCCAGAGCCCCTAAGTGCAGTTAAAGGCATCTGTGGATCGTGGCCCAAAGCTTTTTATGAAGATGAGCCTGTTTTGTAACGCAAAATTCAAGTCAGAACGGCTTTGAAGAAATCTCTTTTTTTTCCACTGACAAATTAACGACTGTGTGTTCTTTTAAGGCAAGGGCTCATTTTGTTAAACCAACTTGAAGAAAATTGCAAACTAGAGCAGCCAAAACCAATTTTGAACTGGTTTTATTGAAACAGCTGGTCTGGTGTTGCCTAGTTTTCGTGACCCAGTGTCCAAAGCTGTCCATAGTAGTTTAATAGTTATTGCCCTTGAAAGGATCACAATCTGGAAAACAGCCGTATGGAAGACACCACAGATGCAGACTCTCTACCCATAGCCAGAGTAAATGATTTGCCTCCAGTAGTGGAAAATCTTCCAAATACTCCATATGGTCTAAAATCCTCTCTATAGCCAGGAACACCTCTTATTTTGGCAGGTGCCATTGTACTTTTTGGACTGCACTGCACACTGCTGAAGTTCAGAGTGGAAGTTAGGAAAGTTGCACATGAGGATTTTGCTACACGTAGCATTGAAGTGTGTTCATTGGCACATGTAGTGGGACGCCAAATTATTACATGTTCAAATTGGATGTTCTGTGATATGCACAAGATATGAAAAGCAGAGTACGTAAATGATAACCCCACAGAAATTAAATTAATAGAAAGTGGAAGATGAAGGATGACAATTTGTATGTTACCTTTGGACACTAAGATATGTGTCTACCCTCATGAGCACTGGGAAGTACAAGGAGAAAATGTGTGCAATATTGTAGATCAACTTCATGAGCAAGAGAACATCTTTTGATGTATGATCAGATACTCATGAGCGGTTAATCCAATATTAGGGTCAAATTTAACACAAGATTTCGCCTAAGCCTCTCTTAATGAATTGAAAATTCCACAAACTTTAAAAGGCTTAAGTAAAGGTTTCCCTTGCTCAAAACCCAGTTGAATCCGACTCTAGGGGTGCAGTGCTCATCTCCGTTTCCAAGCCAAAGAGCCAGCGCTGTCCAAAGACATTTCTGTGGTCATGTGGCCAGCATAGCTAGACACCAAGGAGCACAGAACGCTGTTACCTTCCCACCAAAGTGGTATCTATTTATCTACTTGCAATTTCTTGCTTTCGAACTGCTAGGTTGGCAGGAGCTGATGCCAGAGATGGGAGCTCACTCTGTCATGCGGCACTCGGATCTCGAACTGCTGAACTACCAACATCCTCCTAAATCAGCAGATAATATAGAAAAAAGATGCCACAAAAGCAGTGTTCCCTCTAAGCTGAGTTAGTGTGAGCTAGCTCACAGTTTTTTCGCCTCCGGCTCACGCATTTTTGTCTTAACTCAGGAAGGATGGCTCCAGAGCAAACTAATTAATGCAGTAGCCAAATTGCTCACTCACAACTTTAATGCCAGTAGCTCACAAAGTAGAATTTTGGCTCACAAGATTCAACAGCTTAGAGGAAGCATTGCACAAAAGTATGTATAGTGCCAAACGTAAGAAACAACAGCCACTCTGAGTGTTTCAGATCAGAAGGTGCTACTCTAATTATCACAAATAATTAGCACTCCTAGTTTGAAAAATGCTGTGCCATATTAATTCACTCTCATTTATCCGGGTTATTTCCATCTACTTGGGCAGTGATCGACTGGAAGGAACACCAACAACATTTTGGAGCACAGTATAGCAAATCTGTTTGTACGTTCAAGGTGGCAAAAATATAATGCTAAAATTTCCCTTCTTGGGTTCCTAAAATGTGTACCCAAGAGCAGTTTTCCCTTCCTTCCTAACAGTAGAGTCATCCCAGTTCTTGGTGGTCATCTGACAGTAAGGTACGGTGACCTCCTGATGGCACCTGGTATTTTTGGCCACTGTATGACAGAATGTTGAACTGGATCAGCGGTTGGCCTGATCCAACACTGGCTTCTCTCACACTCTTGCTGAAGGCATTTAAGCTATTTAGGCATTTGAAGAGAGGAAGGAGGAGGAGATTGGGTTTATACCCCGCCCTTCACTCAGTGTCTCAGAGTGGCTTACAAACTCCTTTCCCTTCCCCACAACAGACACCCTGTGAGGTAGGTGGGGCTGAGAGAGCTCTTGACAGAAACTGCTCTTTCAAGGTCAGCTTTGTCAGCAGCTGCAAGTCATCCAGCAGCTGCAAGTGGAGGAGTGGGGAATCGAACCCAGTTCTCCCAGATTAGAGTCCGCACGCTTAACCACTACACCAAACTGGCTCATGTCATGTCCATCAAACATTGCTCAGAGAAGTTTCCTTTATTTTTCTGAGCAACAATAATCTATGCCAGTCTGACTGAGATAGAGCCCCATATCCTGTGAGCAGTCTCAAAGATGGCTGCTGATGCCTCACTGTATCTGCTCCTAGGTCTGCAGGCCCAAATCCCTCTTGAAATGCTGCTCCTGGGAGAAAGGGGACCCCCAGAAACTGCATGACGGGTCACTGGAAGTGAGCAGTGGGAAGGGGTAGGGCTACCAGATCCAGGTTGGGAAGCTTCTGGAGATTTGTGGATGGAGCCTGGGGACAACAGAGATCTCAGTGGAGTACCTTGCCACAGAGTTCACCCTCCAAAGCATCCATTTTCTCCAGGGGAACTGATCTTTGCAGTCTGAAGATGAGCTGTAATTCCAGTGGATCCTCAGGTCCCACCAAGAGGCTGGCATCCCTAGGAAGGGGGAATCAGTGAAAATCACATACCATTCTCATTCACTGAAAGCCCTCTGTTCGATTGAAGTCTTCATATTCTCATGGTCCAAAGAGTTAATTTTATCTCTACTGTATTTGGTGACATTACAACTAAGACCACAGCATTTTCCAAAACTAATTACAGAGTCTCAGCTGATGTGCCCACTGAAGAACCGGTGCTTCCTATACTGTGAGTTGCCAGCTTTTCTTCAAAGGTACAGCAAGAAAATCCAGGACTGCGTTACACTTAGAAAATAGTACTTGAATGACATTGGCAGCTATTGAATTTAATTATATTCATCAATAGTTTGATCCAACTTTTTCATGCAAACAAACAAATCAATCTCCCAGCAGATTAAGACAAACACAAATATAGCACCAGCTGATCTCCATATGGCAAAGGCATTTTGTGAAAGAATTCTTATATATCACGTGGTTTTTTGGTCGATACTAGCACTTTAACTCACATCCAACTGGTAATGCCAAAGTACAGCATATTTAAGGTCCAAAATTCAAAGGAGAATTCCCAAAACCAGCAGATCGTTTCATTTTTATTGTTTTATTGGGAAGAAGAAGAGGAAATTCCACAATTAAAGAACAGCTGAGGCAATTTTTTAATGTATCTTTACTAAAAAGGCAGGGGGGGTGATTCCTTGGCTGAAGCTTTGTGAACCAGATTACATCCGTCGTTTGATAGGATCAGTTTGCCTCAGGAATTCTGCAAAGAGTACAGCATATCAGCATGTTAAATAAAGCATGGCTGTTCTTACTGTCTAGTATTGTGTATGGTCCCAACCTTCAACTGATAGTCATGAGGTACAACTGAGTCATTCCTCAGTTTAAGGTGGATCACACGAGCCACACAGTGCCACCTTTTAGCTGGTGAAATTGTTGTGTGTTTTTTAAAAGTAAGAAGGAAATGAACACAGAAGGGAGATTTGAGAAGGAATGTGACTCTCTGTGAATCTTGTGTTGTCAGCTGGAGTTTAAAAAGTAGGGCCAAGGTTGAAAGTGAAGTCTAAGGCTGTGGTCACACACACTAAATAATCCACTTCCAATCCACTTTCAGTGCACTTTGCAACTGGATTTTTACTGTGTGAACTTGCTAAATCCATTTGGAAAGTGCTTTGAAAGTGGACTGAAAATGGATTATTTAGTGTGTGTGACCGCAGCCTAAGACTGTTGACCTATCTGAACAGAGGGCACCAGTACTTGGATGTTTATTATACATTTAATCTATTGTCTTTTTTTTTTTAACCCGTGAGTCTGCGGAAACTATGCACCCGGAAGAAGGAAAAATTTTGTCAGTACTTTTACACTTTCTCGAGCTGTCATGCCAGTACAGTCAACTGCAGGAAATCTTCATTATTTTCCTACAAACTCTTTAAACGTAAACATCCTGTTGATAGCAATCACAGATTCTTCTAGTGTTTTTGCAGCAGCTGCCATAGTTGTATGGTATCTGAATTCGCAACTCATATTTTATGGACATTTCATTTGGTAATGTGTTCAAGATTTTTTAAGACAGAAAGTACATGGGATATCTAGGGAAACTAGGACTGCAATTAAACCAATTTTTTCTGTTGGCTAATTTTTATTGGGGAAATGGAGTCAGGAACTGTTGTACGGGTGAACAATATATATACTTACGAATCATGCAGCATGAATGAAATATGTATCCACATGACTGGGTTCGAGTATTTTAAAGACTTAGTTTAAAGATTTGACTCTCTATAGCTTTGATTCTGTCAATAGATTTAGCAGTGATTGAGTTGAGGAAAGAATCCAGGGGTGATGTCTGAACTGATTTTTCTTCTAATAGAAGTTTTCTACTTTGATTTTAGCTGACATTTTACTATGGAGCTACAGACCTGTGGTGCCCTGTGCAATACTATGAAGAGATGAAGGTAGAGTTTCCAGATGGAGACATCCGACTGTGTGAAAAAGGAATCCGACATGCTTTTGTTCTCGAAGCCAGCAAGGAAGTGGCTACTATGGTTACAGAATGGGTACAGGATGATCTAGCCAGACTATAAATCATGAAGCAGTGGATAAAATCAACGGTTGTGAGATGATACCTGTTTTGTGGACATGTAATTGTACTTGAGAAGGTTTGCTCCCCTGATTTTGTCTGTGCTTCGTGGCTTCTTTCCTGTTGGGGGCGTAGTGTGACATTAGTGTGCTATCCTGTTGACAGGGTTCTGTTAAATGCCTTCAGTGTGGATGTAAGTGCCTGTCATGGATTCTGTCAAATGCAAAAACAGATTTTTAAAGTTATGTGGTGGTAGCCTAGTGTCAATGGCTGCTGTATTTAAAATCAAAAGTTAGAGCTTCCCCCACAAAGGTTTTTATACCCCAGTTTTCTCTACTTTAAGGAGTCTCAAAGCAGCTTACAATTACATTCCCTTCCAGTACTATCAGTTGTGGGGCAAGTGTCAGTTCCCATTGGTGGATGGTGTTATTGAAAATGAGTTCACGCTTGTATGTGGTTGTGGCATCAAGGAGTTAGCTTTTTTATGTGAAACAGCCATGACTGATCAAGTTCCATCTACATGGCTTCCAAGTTCTCTCAAATGAAGTGCTTGAAAAGGAGGTAATTGTTGCATTTAGCTGCGGATCACTGAGTGCAAGGGGATTTTAAGTGATGTACATGTATGTGTGATACAGCCCCTAATATCAAGAGCTGCAGTGTAATACAGGAAAGCACTTCCACATGAAGTTCATCCCCTACTGAAATATTTTGCTAGGTGATGGCCATCAGCAGGCAGCACTGAGCCCTACATGCCTTTATTTCTTCCATTAAAAAAAATTCTGTTCTCAGAGACCAGTGTAAGATTACGTTTTCTACAAATACTTTCTTGATATGTTTTTATATAAAATAAGAGAGAGAGAAAATATCCTTCAGTAAGTACTGAGGCAGCGGACGTCCATATATGTATTCCCTGAGGTGTTTGTCACTCTGTTAACAACTACTGGCTATGGCCAGGAACTTCCCACAACCAGAAAAAAAAAATTCTTGTTATTAGCTGTGACCAATGCTCCTTCGAAGCTGTGGCGTCCTGTGAGCAAAAATTCTACTTTGTGAGCTACTGGCATTAAAGTTGTGAGCGAGTGATTTGACTGCTGCATAAATGAGTTTGCTTGGGAGCCATCCTTCCTGAGCTAAGGCAAAAATGTGTGAGCCGGAGGCTAAAAAACTGTGAGCTAGCTCACACTAACTCAGCTTAGCGGGAACACTGGCTGTGACCACCATTTTAGTGATGATTATGATGTTATAAATTTTAATGTTATTACATTAACTAATATATTTTGTATTAATGACATGTTGTTACCCACCCTGAGCCCACTTCTGGGAAGGGCGGGCTATAAATGTGAAGAAATAAATGAATAAATAAATAAATAAATACCCATGCCAAATTATACTGGAAACAGTGCAGAGGTAATATAATCCATAAATGAAAAGGTTCTCTTTCTCATCTCTTTCATATCGAAAAACAACCTTTAAAAGTATACTTTTTATTTTTAATCTTTTAAAAGATTTTTTTAATGAGAGAGAAAATGAAGGGGAATGGTGGGTATCCAGCCATCCATGGACTTTGGAGAACAGAATGTTCCTGCTCTCTCCTCCTGCTGCAGCATACTGACCCCCCCCCCATTTTGTTCATGAAGGGAGTCCACTATAGTATAGAAGGCCAAATGGGGGTCTGCACAAATAGCTACCCTCTCTACTGCTTTCCAACAGAGGAACCACATGGCTGGAGACAGGCCATGAAAAAGCTCTCTTATTTGTCCTTATTCCCTGGATACCACTAAAGTCCACTTCTCACAATCAGCAGATGTGGAGGTAAACCTGTTCGTGAGCCATGCTATTTCACACTGCAGGTGATGGCTCACATTATTGAATGCAACCCCATACAAAATTGCCATGCAGTCTCATGAGATCCTGAGAAGTTCAAGAGAAAGGTGAGTATATAAACATTCTAAATCAATAACTAAGTTTCTTGGATATCGAAACTAACAGTTAATATTGTTTGTGCAGGCCACCTTTTTGAATGCAGGTATGTTAGGTGCCCTCCCCTACACTCTGAAATGGGTATGGCCCAGGAACAGATTTACCTCATCTGGTTTGAGTGAGAACTCAGCCTAATATGAATAAGAGGTCCTCCGCTAACCACTTCCAAAACATGCCTTGGTGCTAATGGGGACTAAAAACCACGAATGCCTAAGACTTATTCTATCATTCCAAACCATGTATAATGTGGAAGGGTCTCCTTGAGCTACTTTGTGGCTCATCTCCTCTTACCAAATTTGACCTTTTCCACTTTCACCCTGCTGATCTCAACCAACTGACCTTCCACATCCTTGCTCATTTCCCTGGGCAGATTAACCAACAATTGATAGTTATATCTGCAGCTCTTGATGTTTGTGATTATGTTGCCTAGATGTAGGCACCAAAAAGTATGTGACTGTTCTTGCATCAATGGCCCAAGCAACCCCAATGTGCAGTATTTTCATGTAGCATTTATATAATAGATACTTATGTAATAATGTAGCACTTTCAGTGTGCATGGTGCTTTTCAACCCTTATCATGTTTGTTTTCATAACCTTATGTGAGATGTGTTGGAATTTCAAATTTGGAGAGCCATTCCATTTTGATGGAGATGTGTTTGCATCTTTGGCTAGTACAGATAACAAAATCTGGCCATTTGTCATAGTAATCATTCAACCACAGGCCCTTCTTTTTAGTTTTGTCCTTAGTACATGAACACATGAAACTGCCTTGTTTCTGGTCCATCAAAGTCAGTATTGTCTACTCAGACTGGCAGTGACTCTCCAGGATCTCAGGCTGAGGTCTTTTCACATCACCTCCTACCTGGTCCATTTAATTCTCACCTATAAAGCCCTATATGTCCAGGGGCCTGCATACCTGAGGAACCACCTTTCTCAATATGTTCCCCAGAGAGTACTGAGGTCAGGTTCTCAGAACCTTCTTGTTCTCCCCAGCATGAAAGATGCCAGGCTGGCCACAACTAGGGCCCGAGCCTTTTCTGTGGAACAAGCTCCCCCAGGACATCAGGGCCCTACGGGATTTATCAAAATTCCACAGGGCCTGCAAGATGGAGCTCTTCCGCCAAGCGTTCGAGGTGCCATACTAAATGACTCCCATCTGGCTAAATATTGTGCCCTAGTATCTACTCTTGGCCACCGGCTTATTCACAACTAAAGAAACCAAGCCCTACAGAGCCTGACACCAGTTGCTGTTTCCTTATGGTAGATGTGAAGACGGCTCCACTATCTTATGAGAGTTAAATTGGTTTGTTGATTTAAAATTGTTTAATTAATTAATTTATTTATTTTATTGCTTGTTTATAACACCTATGGCCTCATTGGCCACCCTGAGCCTGCCCTAGCA
The DNA here is from genome assembly GCA_029375565.1 of Gekko gecko. NCBI lineage: Eukaryota > Metazoa > Chordata > Lepidosauria > Squamata > Gekkonidae > Gekko > Gekko gecko. The sequence continues at coordinate 292,906,183 of JAPDNY010000001.1, read as the reverse complement.
GGGAGGGCAGCATATCAATCTAATAAATAAATAAATAAAATTGAGAGATCAGCAAATATTAACACACTGAATATTGTAATAATGCACTAGCAATATGAAGATTGTTTGTATGTCACATATGTTTAATCTAATGCCTTGCACTGAGACGGAGACCTTCATATCTAAACAGCCAGCTTGGTGCAGTGGTCAGAATGGCAGATCAGGACTTGAGGAGACAGATGAGGCCAAATCCCCCATTCAGCCATGAAGCTCACTAGAGGGCCTTGAGCCAGTCAGTCTCGCTGACAGGCTTGCTGGGAAGATGAAATGGAGGAAGGAGCATCAAATGCACCATCCCAAGCTCTTTGGAGGAAAAATTGAGTAAAAATGTATTAATTAATTAAATTTTCATAGAATCATAGAGTTGGAAGCGACCTCCAGGGTCATCTAGTCCAATACCTCCCCCTCCACACCCGCAGTGACCACTGTTCCACACCCAGAAGATGGCAAAAACCCTCCAGGATCCCTGGTCAAACTGGCCTGGAGAAAAATTGCTTCCTGACCCCAAAGTGGCAATCAGCAGTTTCCTGGGCATATAAGAAAGGGCCACAAGAACTAAGCACTGAGGCAACCCTTCCTGCCCTCCCTCTCTTGATCTGCCTAAGTTCACAGAATCTGCATTGCTGTCAGATGGCCATCTAGCCTCTGTCTGAAAACCTCCAAAGAAGGAGAGCCCACCACCTCCCGAGGAAGCCTGTTCCACTGAGGAACCGCTCTGTCAGGAAGTTCTTCCTAATGTTTAGCCAAAAACTCTTCTGATATAATTTCAACCCATTGGTTCTGCTCCGACCTTCTGGGACAACAGAAAACAACTCCATACCATCCTCTGTATGACAGCCCTTCACAAATACTTGAAGATGGTTATCATACCACCTCTCAGTTCCTGATTGCTCTTACTGTGCAAAATCCCATTTCCACCAGTAATCAGAAGAACAGCATAAAGGATGCCCCACATCAGAGCTCCCTGGTAGATTGAAAGCAAATCCCTAAAATACATTCAATTGGAAGTTGGATCTGATAAGTTTCCTTGCAAGTAGTCTTTGAATGGCAGCAAGGCCCCCAATCCTCTGATGCCACTCCAGATGGGTAAGAACAGAGCGCCACAAGATAATCTTGTGATGCTCAAGGATATTGTATGCTAGTGACCACACCAGTAATTCTATTTGTACCATTGCTACAACCAGTGTAGTCATATGGAAGTGAAATGGGGTCTTTAGAGTGAAGTGCCTGAAGGCCCCCCCTCTCTCTCTCTCTTTCTCTCTCTCTCTCTCTCTCGTAGCTCACAGGGGCTTCAAGTACTGATGAAGCCCTCTCCGTGACTGTCGCTGAACTGGGGCAGGGGTGGCAGTCTCAGCCACCGGCATGGAGAAAATAAGGCAGCTTGTCTCTTTGAACCAGGGCTTGAAGGCAGCATTTGATGGGATCCTTAGTAAATTAGGCGGCTCTTTACTGTCTGAAGTGTTCTGATCCATGTATAAAATAGTTTGTGCAACTAAGAATGTTATTGTTCAGTAAAATCTTGGTGCTAAGAAAATCCATTGACTCATTTGTTAGATGAATGTATGATGGATGGATTTGTTTTAACTGGAATATTTTTCTTTGGTAAGGAACTGATATCACATAGCCCCAACTACAGTTTTTCTAAAAAAAAATATTGTTACTGTATTTGTGTGTTGGATGTGATCAGCTAAGAAATATGTCTGGATTCACAGCAGCAGCCTGTCTTATAGGAGCAGGCCAGGGAACTCCAGCTCTTGGTTGAAAGCACGTTGCTTCTACAGAAAGATCCATGAACTCTGACCATTTTAATGCAGTGACGTTTTATGCACTTACAGTCACGAGTGAGTATATTTCAAGTGTAGGAGCAGAGGCAGACAGACCCTTTGATATCGCAGGAGAGTTCCGTTGAGCCGCTGCCCTCAAGGGCCCCCGGTGGCCAAGAGCAAGTTGAGCCAAGTGGCCCGTACAACTCCCATCCCTATTGTTGTCCAGGGTCTGAGCCGAGTGGTATTGCCTGCACTGAAGGGGTTACTTCGTCCAGCTTGCTGTGGGACTTGTGCCAACATCCATGTCTGCGCCTGTGTATGATTTCAAATGTATGATTTGTAAATTTTGCTGCAGCCCCTGCCTTCTCATCACAGTGCAATTAACTTGGCCTAATTGCTGAATTTTAGCAATTCTTCATTAATTTGCGAAACCGGGTTTATTCATACGAGCACTTCTGTTCTCGTATGTTGTCTTCTGAAACATTTTACACACTGCAAGTGAGCATATTAAACTACATAAAGGAACACATAGGGCAGACAGGATGGTTCATAGACATTTAAATCAATTTTGAAAAACATACAAATTCTAAATACCCCCCAAAAAATCTAGATTCTCACAGCTGTGATTCATCTGTCATACAAGGCAACATTCTGTTTTTTTCTTAAATTAATATTTATTCATATTGAAATTATTTTGTGGGGTTGGAAATTAAAACTGTGGGATTAAAAAGGAGAGCTAGGTGTTGATCAGTGTTAGATGAAGGGAGTCTAGGCCTTTGATTCCCCGAAGGCTGTGAAAGAAAATAGATTAATGCAAAAGACTCTTTGACTGTTAGCCTATCCTCGCCCCGATATCCCAGAAAAATCTGAGTCTTCTGAGAAGAAAATTAACACAATTCTGGTTTTCTTTATAATCCCAAGGGAAAAAATATTCCCATAATTTTGGGAAAGGTACTAGATTCTGCACTCAGTAAATGAAATTCCATTGTGGTGCAGCTTTCTAAACACCTGGCTACAGAGTGTATTGTTAAGGAATAATGTGCATGTCCAGAAGATATGAGTAAGATATTGTGCTTAACAAGCGAGAGGCACGCTCGACGGATAATTTATCGTTGTGCAGTTGTTCCCATTTACTGCTTTCATTTTGCAGGCCCTCACACTTCAGACTTGGATGCTTCTCCTTTCCCCACTTCCCCAAGGCTTGCTTGTCTACCAACAGACATTTTTGTTTGAGCACAAGACGTGGAACAAGTTTCATCATTATTAGAGTGCCTTAAAACTTTTGTTGGAATGGTAGAGACCTTCGATGCCCAGGAGACTGCTGTCTTACTCTGAGTGTCGTGGGGTCAAGTTAAGATTTCACAATTACCGCAAGTCCCTGAGCCTCTTTCTTGGAGCCTAGACAAAATAAGAATCCACCGAGAGTTTCCTAGTGACCAAGAATGATTAAGCCAGTACAAAACGCTGAAGAGAGAAAGCCACAGTGGTAAGAATACAGCACAGTTGCCAGATGGGGCTGTTGATGTAAGCAGCACTAATAAGGAGTTTATGAAGGAAGACAGGCCATATATATAAAGGAAACAGAGAAGGAAGAATGCCATGACACAGGTTGTAAGGAAAACATAACGCAGAAAAACTGACCACGTTCAGGACTGACCATTTTATGAAGCATGAGAAGCAGGGCTATTTTGGGGCAGGAACGGTGTTCCGGCTGGCTCCTGAGTTGGCCATGCCCAGCAGGAACCTATTAGCATAATAGGCCACACCCAACAGCAGGAACTCATTAGGACTGGCTGCATTTTGGGTGTGTGGCCTAACATGCAAAGGAGTTCCTGCTACAAAAAAAGCCCTGGGGTTTTGACAACAAACAAGTAAACAGAATAAGAAGCAAAAAGTGGGTGTGGCTGGATGCCCACACTTCTGGCAACATGGTGTGTGTGGCCTAATATGCTAATGAGCAGTGCTGTCAGGTGTGGCCTAATATGCTAATGAGTTCCTGCTGGGTTTTTTCTATAAAAAAAGCCCTGATGAGAAGAAAACCTGTTTGAAGGAGGTAGATTGTTGTGGCTGTGTTAAAGGGCAGATAATTTAATCAATGAAGATGTTTACTATGTTTCTACCACATGGGTAGGAATGACATTTCTTCGTTAGGCACAGAAATAGTTGGCTCCGTATGCTGCTGCTTCTGATTCAGGAGAACATTACTCCGCTGAGCATTGAACCAGAGTGCTCTCAAGAGACTGATTCCCCCCACACACACACTTTGAAGATTTAATAAAGATTCAGCTGTTGCTCATGGAATGGGAAGGGTGGGGGGAGATCCTAGACTTTCTCATTCATCCTGAAACATCTTCACAAAAGCCATCCAGAATCGAAATGATCATAGTCACCACGGTCAACACCTATGGCAGCAAGAACAAGTCGAAAAGAGTGAGAGTCGGTGTCGTAAGAGTATTGGGCTAGCCCCTAGGAGATCTGAGTTCAAAGGACCACCCAGCCATGAAGCTTACTGGGTGCTAGGGTTGCCAACTTCCAGGTGGGGCATGGAGATCTCCCAGAATTGCAGATGATCTCCATACAACAGAGATCAGTTCCCCTGGAGAAAATGGCTGCTTTGGAGGGCTGGAGTGTATGATGTTTTACCCCGCTGAGGTCCCTCCCCAACCCCCCCCCCAGTCTCCACCCCCAAATCTCCACATATTTCCCAACTAGGAGTCGGCGACCATACTGGGTGCCCTTGGGCCAGCCACACACACTCAGCCCAACCTACCTCACAGATTTGTTGTGTGGAAGGGGAAACCATGTGCAACACCCCGAGGGAGGAAAGGAGGGATTAAAAATATACTGGATAAGTAATCTCAGAGTCTAAACTCAAGATCAGGCCTGGTCAGTGCTTGGGTGGAAGAGTGGAAAATTAGTCCCTGAGCTTCAGAAAAATAAATTTAATGCTTTCAGAAAACTGGAAGTGGGAAAGAACCTGCTGCTCCAGCTGGGTCCACCTACTCATCTTTAGCCTCTAGTTAATAGGTTTTTAAGGTTTTGTGTTGTTTCCTGTTTCAAAATCAGAGCGCCTATTTGTATTGTTTCAAAAACTTGTTTGGGCACAATTGGGAGTGGTGGAAAATGTACATGAATCCCCTCTCAAACCACATTCGATTTCCTTGAAAACAAATATCAGACATGACTTGGCAGTTACCAATCCCCAGCCAACTTTATCAGAATCTACAGTTTTATCCTGTGATTTGGGGCCAACACAACTTCCAGACCATTGATAATACATCACGATGCTGAGCACTTTTTCCCCAAATGTACAGGGCCCCGATTCTCTTCATGACCCAGCAGTGGGAGGAGCCTCACCCTCCCACGCCTTTCCATTGACCTGAAATGGCTCTGGGGGTACTATGTGCTCCAATGTGGAGGCAGATTGATGGTCTGAAAACTGGGTTAGGGAAACCAGAGCCAACCCATGAAAAATCATCTCATCTAGTTTGGCCCTTAGGATCAGTGCAACAACTATTCCGAACTGAATCCTGTATGCATCAACACGCAAACTGGTCTAGAGTGCTCCTCCTAGAGATTGAGTTTTCTGTGTGCCAAGAGTTTTTATATCTAAGGCAGCAAAAACTCATGAGATTCCCCCCGCTCACAGTCTGAAGCCGTATAATCCAGGACCAGGGTTACCATACCTCTATTTTGTTACTTTAGCTCTTCTGCCCAGTAAGCCCCCATCAATGCACTTTTACCCGTGCTTAGCAGTGAGTGTGCAGTTTTGCTGTGTACCCTGACAATAACACAACGCAGAGTTCTCTCTTTGAAAATCCATATTCATACACAATCACTTGGAGATGTGTGTGTGTATGTGTTGCGCTGTCAACCCTGTGAATTAATGCCCTCCAAAATGTCCTTTCGCTAACAGCCTTGCTCAGATCTTGCAAACTGAGGGCTGTGGCGTCCACTTATTGTCAAACCATCTCATGTTGGGTCTTCTGCTTTTCCTGCTGCCTTCAACGTTTCCTAGAATTATTGTCTTTTTTTCAGTGACGCTTGTCTTCTCACAATGGGACCAAAGTATGATAGCCTCAGTGTGATGGACTGACTGGATTCTGCCTCTCTCTCAAAGCAGCCAATGAGAGCTGACAGAACATATATCCTAGGATAGGAATGAACGGTGGCAGCGATTGATTGGAACAGTGTTTGGGCCCCAGCCCCAATAGCTCTGTGTGAGGGAGGACTGATTATTAAAGGGGGCTGGACTACCCTGTCTGTGGCTGTCTCTGGGAGTGAGAGAGAGGACCTGAGGCATGAGATGGTCATGACTCTCTGCAGATTGTGTAAGAGACAAGAAGGGCTGCGAGTGTGTCATCCTGACCTATGCATAACCCATATGCTGAAAAAGAGAGGTCATAGATGGTGGTTAGGCACTCTGCGTGAGTGGGCGAGGGGTGCTACACTCAGTATAGCCACATTTTCACGCACCAAGGGAGGGCAGTTCATTCCGTTGTCCTTCAGGCTTTTCCAGGCTAAAACATTAGCTCGGCTCCTGTGTAGAACTTTACTTGGGCCCCCAGAATCCTGTTTTGTTCCTTTAGAACAAATACAATCAAAATTCTTAAGAACAATTCTTCAGTTACCCAGATGGGTCTCAAATGCAAATCTGAGACTGGAGACAGGCATGATTAAAGTATCGGCTAGGATGCGCCAAGCCTTCATCAATCTATGATGGAAATTAAACCTCCCCCCACCCCGTTATTCATAGTGACAGCTTTCGATCTGCATGGGAAAAGGCAAGAATTGATAATTTGGCAAATGTGAGATTTTCTCCTCACTTTGATTTTGGACATGGAACTTGAGCTAGCAAAAGCTTCAATAAAGCAAAGGGTCTTAGACATCGAAAAGCAGTGTGATGTAGCGAGGACACCAGCCTTTCTAGCTTCACAGTGAGTCAGATATACAGCCGCCCCAGCGGAATACCAAGCCATCGGAGGGCTTTCACCCTTGCTAGAGAGCAAGCCCTCCCAACAGCGGTAGTAGTGGGGCGATATAAAAAGATTCCTTCGTATGAGAGATAATGTCTCTGTGGCAGTGGCGAGACAGAAACAACAGAACACGTCCTCCTTTACTGCCCTTTTTATCAAATGAATCGCTCAAAGTATATCTACCCCCTGCTCAATAGAAACCCTGGGTGTTCAAATCCGGGATATGTTAAAATGTTGCTACCGAGAGAAAACTCGGAGGCGACTGCACTTTGTGCAAAATTCTGTGCAGCAGCCTGCAAAATTCGACTGAACATTCGAGAAAGTAAGGGAATGTAAAATATGACATAAGCCAATATAATATATGTAATTTTATAAATTTTCAGTCTTAAAGGCTAAAATCCTTCTCTCATATATCCCTATGTATTATTGGAATGTTATTTACAATTTCTTATACAAAGTTTATTATAGTTTTATCTGAAAATTTTAATGATTTGGGGCAGTTACTATGGTATATTTTATTCTGTGTTTCATGCTGGTGTAACACTGTAATGAATGACTTTGACACTCAGTTTAGTCATTCTAGCTTCTTGGGAGACTTCAGGCTTGGTTTGATCTACAACTCTCCTCCAACGCCACATTTCAATGAATAAAAATATCTGCGTGGAATTTCTAAAGAGCAAGAGAGGAGTCTGCAACAGCTCTGATTCGCCATGTTAAGATGTCTAAACTGCAGGCTGGGACTTCTTCTCTTTTTTTATCATAACCTGAACTTCTCTTTCTTGACTTTGTGACATTTTGGTAGATCCTAATAAAAATCATTACTCACCTGCTGGTTTGGGCTTATTTTTCCCCCTAACAGATCAACCTTGCAATCTTGGTCTCTTTGTTTCTGTTAATGTTACCTGGGGATTTCAATAAAGTCTTTTAAATACACTTTTTTTCTCATTAAGGTTGCTCCCACAGCTCCTGTGCAGCTCATTGCCTGCAGTGGATGCAGAGTCATATGGAGCATCCGCATGGCAGTTTTCTTTGCACTTTCCTTCACTCAGCCACTGTTAACGCCACCCCCCACCCCATGCCACAGACTTTGGGAGCATTTAAAAAAAAAATCTGCTATGGCATGGGGGTGAATGGTGGCCACAGGGGGCTGAAAATGGTGCTAAGATGGGTGAGACCTGCAAAAATGCACACCTCCTTGTCCACATGGGGTGCAGACATAACTTTGAATGTGATCTTTCCCAAAAGATTACATCAAACCAGGTATGGAAAGATTTGGGCAAAGCAGGGGAAGCCTGAATAGTGGACGATGAGGTGACGTCATGTAGATGCTCCAGAACCCTGCTCCAATGTGTATGCCAGGCTGGCACAAAACCTCCATGTAGAAGCAACCAAAGATTGGATTCACAGCATTAACTGGGACAAGACATAAGAGTGAGGGGGACCGAGGTGAAAATGACACCACAGAATCAGTTTCCTTGCAGAAGGAACTGCAACTTGTTGGCGGCACTGAAGGAGCAGCAAGCAGTTGCAGGAGCTCCAGGGGTGCAGAGCATGCTGTGCACCATTCCTAGTTGGCCTAAGGACCCTTCCCTGAGGAACGGGGTGTAGCTATAATGAATTCCAAGTCCAAGGATAGGTCTGGAGAGGGGACAAAATTCAAAGGCTGAAGCTTTATAACGTACAAACATATAGTCTCATTTTCGTGAAGTACAACACTGAAGTGTACTTACACAGAAGTAAATGCCATTTAAACAAATAGCAAAGATATATGCAGAAGCATGGTTAGGATCAGGCTGTAAACAATAACGTCTGAAATCCTGTGTGAGTGAACAGGGGACAGGCTCCAGAAAGATCCATTCTGCCTTCACATCTCCTGACACCACCAGGCCGTTCCTATCAGATGACGGTTTTCTTGTATTCGTGAAGGAACAGCCAGCAGCCGATTCTTTCTCAGACTCCTACACTGAGACTGACTGCTGCTTCCTCCAAGACTTGCTTGTGTATGAGGAGCTCAGGGAAGAATATTTTGCCAGATTCTTCTGGGGGAAGTGTTCAGAATCAGACAACCAACTGGTGTGAACTCCTTAGCAGTGTTGGTGCTACAGGACAGGAAATTAAAACGTTGGAATGGATCTCTGTGGCAGCCACACACCCTTCCATGCATCCATGCTGTATGAGACAGCCATGGATTATGCAACCGGCCTGGTTTAACAGCTAGATTCTTAGACATGTGCCTCTGAGACATGCAAAGAAACACAATGACAGATCGGTTAGGTGACACTTCCATCAGTTGATAGTTCCAGCCATGATAGTCGGTCACAGCAAAAGTCTAGTGGCATCTTACAGACTGTCTTCAAGGTGCCACTGGCCTTCTGTAACAAACTTACGCAGCTACGACCCATCTGGGATTATTATCATAGAAGGCACCGCATTTAGCCATATGGAATGGAAATCATTCAGCCTTCTATGGATGTACTCTTTGTTCATCTGATAAAGTGAATGCTGACACATGAAAGCTTATTCGGAATAAATGTTGTTCGTCACTGGATGTCTATTTAATTTCATCATTTTATGTTCCCCATCTGTAAAATGAGACAAATAAAGGCCTTTCAAATCTTATTGGGGTGGTGGGAGGGCCAGCCAGATTGCAAAGTAATAAAGTGCTGGGTAAATTAACAGTAGACAATACTATGGGCGGACCAAGACCCAACAGCTAAGAGAGAAATTTCATTTTGAGTTAAAAGAATCCAGCTGTCCCGAATCATTCCCCTCAGAAAAAAAAAAAAAAAACAACTCCCAAGAAGAGTTTCATTAAAGCACATATCAATAAAATATTTAATAAACTTATCTGTACAAAATATTTAAAAGGTTAATTAAGAGTATACAAGATTGCTTATTTAACAAATATATACCACTATATAATATGTTCAAGAAAATATATATTGCTTGTTTACAGTTAATTTACAATCGAATATGTACAATCTATTTAAATTTTTAGAATACATACACAACGCATTTACACCATCGCTTACAGAAGAGCTACCTTCCATAGAACATCTCACACAGACTCAAATACTTTTTTAAAAAAAAATCCAGAAAAATAGGCCTTTGTTTTTATGTACAGACACACATGGAAATACAGTAAACAATAGTTTCTCAAGAATGACAAGCAGGAGAAACAGAGAAAAAGGAAAAGGGGTGTTTGTTTGTTTTCTATGAATGAGAGAAGGGAATGTATAAATTAAAATGTGGATTGTTGCGGATGGTGTTTTGTTTTTGTGGTTAAACTGCAAATAGCTTTTGTTCTTAGGATGACAGTAAAACTCCTGCACTTGGCCAGTTGGATAAATACGTTCCGACAACATTTCTCCAGGGGTCATTAAAAATATGGAGCAGTGAGAATGCAGCCAGTTTCCTGCAAAAAAGGAATCTAGTTTCTTGATAAGAGGGAAAGAAAAACACACACTGCAAGGAGGAACCATCGAAATTTTGGCCACCACTGCTCAGCTTTGGACGCAAACAGCTTGGTTCCGAAGGCCGCGTTTTAGCACCTCATTGTCAACGTCTTGATTTTCAGAGATGCTTTTAGCCCACGGAGGAGCTTATCCAAATGGACAGTAGCTCCTCTCAGAGCAGACAGGATCTGTTAACATATAAAACGATACGGGAGAAAGCACCGATGAGGAAAGGTGGGAGCAGCGCCAAGGCACTGAAACAGAAGTGCTGGACTTTGGGGGCATTCCTGAGGTCTGACCAAGGTTACAGCTAAACTATTTGGAACCCAAGGATGTAAGAAATGTCAAAATGTGCAACACTATTTTTAATTCTAGATATTTTTCACCCTCTTCCCTCTGGTCATATTTTGAGATAAATTACATTCGCGGGACCTGATTCCAATCTCACAGTAAATCAGGCGTATCTCCACCAAAGTCAATAAAAGTATGATGGATTCCAACCACTGTGTGTGGAGGGGAGGAGGGAGGCAGGGGGAGATCAGATACTGACATCTATGAGTGCATTTTAACATAGGATGCAAGGCAGCTTTCGATGCCCTGATTAACAGATATTTTTGGAACCCGACTTCCAAAATGTTGTCCTGAATGCTTACGGAGGAGGCAGGATTACATACATGACAGGTGTCTTTGCAAGCATACAAACTAAAACCTTAGAGGTTCCTTTGCTTCAGAATGTTTTGGAGTTACCTCCAAAGGCTTCAGTGTGCCAAGTGGAACCTTTGGCCTGTCTACTGTGTAGGAACAACTCCCCAGATCCAACATATTTCATAAGTGATTTACGACGTGCCATGGGAGGCTTTCTGCTTTTTAAAGGAGAGAATCACATCATTCCCTCGTTAGGGCCACAGGACACAATCTCAGCATCTTTCCCATGTGAATCCCATTCATTCCAATGGGTGCAACTGAGAAAATGTCAGGCGCAGTGGAGTTTCATTGATTTCAGGCTCTTAAAACACAGTTGAATGCAGACAACTGTATGACTGGCCTGGGGTACGTCATGCAAGTCCCGAACTCATTGACCACCCATATCAGAAATTCATCTGCTGTAAAGTAGTTTTTAGGCATACTTAAGTTTGTCTAAAGAGAACTGATGTGAGAACAGGTTACATCCATATTGCTAAGCCCACGACGGATGTTTTTGGCCCACTGGGAATTCTGCTGCCCCCCCCCCCAGAAGCAGGATTTCAACCATCAAGACTTCATGCAGCTTTATTTGTCATGGGGGCAAAATGCAATCTTACTCATAGTCCATTGCTGGTGTGTGTCCCCCCATTAAAATAGTAAATTATTCACCTACTATTTTCCACATTAAAAATATACACATATTTTAAAGTTGCCTTTTCCTCCTTATCCTTTACATATCTCAGGCATCAGCATGACAGTGACACTCTGGTTAGGACCAGATTTGGAGCAAACACACACAAAAGTACCCCATGTTGCTCCATCTCAAGATTTACAGTTGTGGCCTTAAATCTTTTTAAAGTGGTGACCCACCTTTAACCAACCGTGACTGGGATCCAATTGCCCTGCAAGTGCATGGCATCATGGTTACAGGAAGAGGAGGAGCCAGAGCTATGACATCACCAGTGACAATCCTGGGACTGTGGCCAGAAGACCAAGAGAGTTTGGGACAGCAATTGGAAGACAAGCATCAAGAAGTGTAATGTGGCATAGTGAGGAACAACCTGGGGATCGGAACCCTGGAGGAACACTGCTTATTGTTGCTCCTCTCACCATCCATGTAAACAGAGACAGGAGGTACAATTCCTTTGCTCTCTAAGCATGCGCACCAGCAGTAGGCCCTTCCACACAAGACAGAGGGAAAGTGGAAATTCATCAGGTAGGACTCCACAAGCCACTGGAGGTTCTCAGTGAATTGGTGGAAGAGCACTGCTTTAGAGTACCAATTTCGAAATGTATCTTTAAGGACCTGACCTGGATGGACTAGGCTAGCCTGATCTGGTCAGATCTCAGGAGCTAAGCAGGGTCAGACCAGGTTAATACTTGGATGGGAAACCACCAAGGAAGTCCAGGGTTGCTATGCAGAGCCAGGCAATGGCAAACTACCTCTTGTTCACCTCTTGCCATCCTGGTCAGGGCTTGAAGACACCACCTCCTTATTTAGTAACCTTACTGTCCACAATGATACAATAATGATCATAATGAATTTTTTTAAAAAACATCCACTTTGTTTTTTATACTTCTCTCTGTTGCAAAAAGAAATGGGGAACAAAAAATAGACCCATACCTGGCTAGCTACAGCATTCTAAGCAGCAGGGGGGAGGGGGAAATCAGATGACTGCAAATAGTTTAAAACTTTGCCCAAAATATGAAACATCTACAAATGCTTCACATCTGCCCCAGCCATTTTCCACTCTACAGGTTGTTCTGTTTTCTGGTGCTTAATGTTGAGCATCTTCAAACAACTTTGAAAACTCTGTAGTGGAAGCTACACCATGATCTCCTCTTGGACATCCCACTTCCCTGGCTTTCATCATTAGCAAGCTTCATATCGCCAAGAAGCAGGATCAGCAGGAATGAAAGACTGCCGTCCCCAAACAAATTTGAAAAACAGCTAAGAAAAGGAGCATTCCTCTCAGCTGCAGATGGAGGCTGCCAGCCTTCAGGTGAGACCTGGAATTGTCCCACAATTACAACTCATCTTCAGATGGTACAAATCGGTTCCCCTGGAGAAAACAGCCACTTCAGAGAGGGGGTGGCTTCCACGGCATCGCATCCTTCCTGAGTCCCGTCCCCCAAAAATTCCTCCCTTCCCAGGCTCTGTCCTCAAATCTCCAGGAATTTCTCAACCTGGAATTGGCAACCCAAGCTATACAGGAGTCTCACCAAACGATTTTTCATCCTGAGCTATTTCTCTCTGCAGGTGCAGGAAATCCTGCACAGGAAACTTCTTCCTTTAACAGCATTTTCAGCCTTTCACTGAAGTGAATGGTGCCACGTGCACCTTAAAGATTTTAGATCGGGACATGCATTTCTGCTAGCGTTCTTGTAGTCATTCTGATCTCAAAAGCCCAGTGACGGACTTGCTGTCATTTTGGAAGCAAGTCTTTAAAAAACTGTTCTCCTTGTCACTGAATGCCAGAAGCAGAGAGCATCCTATGAAAACAAACAGGTGCCAGGCTCCAGACAAATAAACGATAAGAATTTTCACACTGCATCGTGCTGAACAGTGCAATTCACCCCCACCAGAGACAGTAATGGCCCCCATTCTGCAAGTTAATTCCAGGGGGAAAAAACTAGAGGAGTAAACAGAATTCACCGAAAATAGGAATATCAACCGCTATTCCGTGAAATAACAAAGAAATGCCCCGAAGACTTCGGCTAAATTTCTGCACCATTTGGCTGCAATCCTATGCATGCTTATTTTGGATGGATTCCCATTCATTTAAATGGAACTTGTTTCCAAGTAAGAATGTGCAGGATTGCAGCCTTTGTCAAACCATCGAATCTGGTTATCGCAAATGAGGCCTACAGGGGCTATTCTTACATTCTTTAAGTCCAAGGTATATCTATAATGGTCCACAGAACTGAAGGAAGATTGCCTGAAGGAAGACTTGGTCTTAAACAGATGGAGCAGGATAACAGGGTCTCAATTAATTACTCTCAGCATTCCACAATTAAGAAGGGTACATCTGCTCATCAGTCTCCAATCTTGATATATTTATTTCCTTCATTATGTTTCCCCCCCAGAATTGAACCCAAACAAATGGTGACCATATAAACTAAGCTTGTTATTCCAGTTCAGTCCTTGCATCTGTTAAAACATCTTCATTATGCTGTATGCTAATTTGCTGTCCACCATCTGCCTATATGTATGGATTGTTAACTTTCATTTCAGTGTATCTGAAGAAGTGGGCGTGCACATGAAATCTTATATCTTAAATAAAACTTTATTGGTCTTAATGGTGCCACTGGACTCAAGTTTTTCTTAATGAAATGTTATCTCTCAAAATCATCACCAAAATCAGAGTGCCCTACATACACAACCTTAGCTTCAATACTGCTCCAAGATAAGACTCACAAACCAATCACAGAGATCAAAGTTAACTCCTTGGGGGGGGGAGAAATTTGTTTGTGAGAAGGCTGTTTGTCAAAAATCAAGCAATAACCAAACAGAAACTGTTTCCCCTTTTAGTACTGCTGGATTTTGGTGTCTTTCGTGGCCTGAAGTGTGAGGACCACAGCAGGCCCAGCTAAGCAACAACCAATCTGTCACAGAACAGTGCCACTAAAGTCAATGCTACTGCTTGAGTTGTGGACTGTGGCTCAGTTTAGAAAGCAGCTCTTGTTCAGATGAATCAGGGCTATGCAAGATAGAGTAGATTTCCCATGGGGAGAAGTACCCAGGGCAGCACACATACTTATAAGGTGTCATTCCCACAGAGGCGGGAAAACAGTGTCTGGGCTGTACCATTCCACACAGAATACCAGTGTGCCAAGGAAAGGCTAGGCCAGAAACTGCTTTTTTATGTGGATGGAACTTTTTTCCCTGTGGAAAAGCATTTAATGATGTGACCTTCACCTGTAATCTGAAGTGGTGCAGGCCACATAACTGATTTGCCACCTTGGTGAGAAAGAGACTTTAGGAGGAAATCATTGAAGGGTAACAGAGCTGCAAGAATCCTAGGGAATTCTACAGGTAACAGGGTAATGAAAGCTGAATTGCACCGCTACTCAGGCATATTGGAATTCCATTTGGGGGCAGTTCTCACTGGCAGATCCCTCACACACGAAACCACGGAGTCAACCCACCGGTCTGTCAAGGTCATGATCATACATTCTGACTAGCCTCAGGCTGAGGTCTTTCATATCACCTCCTACATGAAACTTTTAACTGGAGATGCTGGGGGCTAGACCCGGGGCTTTCTGTGTGGAAGACGTTTGCAAGATCTGCAGCATCTCCAGTTAAAAGGACCGGGCAGTAGGTGACGTGAAAGGCCTCTAGCTGTGTACCTGGAAAGCCCCTGCCAGCCAAAGAAAACAATGCTGACTTTGAAGGACCCTGGTCTGATTCCATAAAAGGCAGCTTAGTGTATTCCCATGTCCATATATTCATTTGGAGTCGGTCCCTTTGCTTTGGATGGCATGAACACACATTCGCCCATCTACATTCTTAGTTGAGAATCACAAGATGAACAAGAAATGTGCTCCTCAGGAAAATGGCAGCTCCTGCCACACTCCCAGCACCAAGACAGTTCTGCAAGCTGCACAGTTCATTTTAGGCTTGTGGTCCTCCCGTCAGCCAGATGAACAAGTAATGGGCCAGCACTGGCCAAAATTCTCCGGAGAGCATGGGGGAATCAGGTCCCTATGTGGAAGCATTCAGTTTTCAGCATACAGTCAAACATCACCCCACATGTGAACTTTGCTGGCCCCTTTCTTCTATGGAATACATGAGGCTGCCTCCTCCTATCAGACCATTGGCCTATCTAGTTTGCAATTCGGTCTACTCTGCCTGAAAGCAATGCTTGGGGAGAGAAACATCTTTCCCCAAACTCGCTAAACCAGACATCTGCTCCGAGTTCCATGCTCAGAGTACCCAGCATTCTTTTAATGTTAATTCTCTCAGGCATGCAGGTACTTTGTGAGGACTGGCAATGTGGTGCGTCAGGTTTATGTCTTCCCCTCTGTGCTGATTTCCCAACCTGAAAGAGTCCCAGCAAGCTGCTATTTGTCCCAATGTGTTGAAACTAAGGAATACGTGCTTCAAGTCAGGGAAATGCCATGGGGGGAAAGGCTTCAGCCCTCTCTCCTCATACGCCACAGTCCCAGTCTAAACCAGATCCTCCCCAAACTTGAAAATTAACTTTAAAAAAAAACACCTCAAGGAGCTCTGAACACAGGACTCCCTGCGCATGTGTGGTTTGCCCCTGAGATCCTTTAAAACAGATGCCCAGGATTGAATCTGTAGGGTTCCCAGTTGCCTGAGACCCCATCTTTCACCCTTGAAAAACTAAGGAGCGGGAGAAAAAAGTGGCCTCCATAGTGGCTCTCTAGGAATTTCTTCCAGTCTCTATAGTCTTTACCATAGAGATAAGGAGAAATTCCTAGAGTATTGCTCAGAAGTGACATCACATCCTCCCTAAACTCCACCTTCCCCAGGTACTGCTCCCAATGAATCGGGAACTTTCCGCATGTAAAGCATGGGCTGTACCACTGAGCCACAGTCCCTCTCACATATTAGCTTCAGAAAGACACGATCTGAAACAAAAAGATAGTGAGATGCTTAACCCTTTCCTTTACCGCCAGTCTTCCACTGCAGCTCCTCTCTTCCATCGCTTGCTTTTCCCTGGATGGTTCGTGTAAACGTGCAATTTGTCAAAGTGCATTGAAACCATCTAGCAGCCTCAGACGGGATTCAATCCTGTCACAGTCCACTGACATGAATGAAATTAATGGATGAATTTACAATCCAAGAACTCCAGTTCAGCTTGTCTGTGGATTCAAATATAAAGTCCGCATACCACAAGCCGAGTCTCACCAAAAACCCTCGGATTATACCCTAATTCCAAACACATTTCGATGGAAGAAAGTCGGCCGTTTTTCATGAAACCGGCCAAATAAGCATACTTTGGGCTGTGGCGTCACTGTATGAGCCTAACCATGTTTACTCTAAAACAAGTCACAGTGCAACCCTCGGCAGCACCACACCCTGTTACGCTGCTTAGAACCGCACAGTTAATTCCTAGCAAGTATGTTTAGGTTTCCCATCTAAGGATCAGCTCACACAGACAAAGGCCACAATAAAGCTGCCCTTCGCCTCTGCTACTACAGACTATGAGGGGAAAGAGATACTGCGCAAGTGAATACCACTCCTTCCCCAAAACATTTCTACACAGAAAACTAGCACACATTATGTTGACCACTAGGAGAGAGTCCTCCAGCCACATTGAGCTTCAGGATCCATTGCCACATTACTCTTATTTTGTTCCTGACAGGACATGCAGGCAAGCCATTCCAAAACTCCCCGTTAAGTTGTATTGTTTCCCACATGAATTCCTGCCTGCTGATGTGGGATCCTGTTCTGGCTATGCAGGAAATAACATCTCCGGGTACTAGGTAGGGTTGTCCACTCAGGGTTGGGAAATACCTGGAGATTTGGGGGGGTGGAGTCTGAGGAAGGTGGGGTTTGGGGAGGGGCCTCAACAGTGTACAATGCCGAGTCTGCCCTCCAAAGTGGCCATTTTCTCCAGGGGAACTGATCTCCTTTGTCTGGAGGTCAGTTGTAATAGTGGGAGATCTCCAGGTATCACCTGGAGGTTGGCAGCCCTATCTCCAGAACAGGAGGAGGAAGAAGATGCAGCAGCAGCAGAAGAGTTGGATTTATACCCCCGGCCTTCACTCGGGAGTCTCAGAGAGGCTTACAAACCCTTTCCCTTCCTCTCCCCACAACAGACACCCTGTGAGGTCGGTAGGGCTGAGAGACAGCTCTCTCGAGAACTGTCCTTGAGAGAACAACTTCAAAAGAACTAATGACTGACCCAAGGTCACACCAGCAGCTGCATGTGGAAGAGTGGGGAATCAAACCCAGTTCTCTCCGTGCTCCCAACCACTACACCAAGCAGGACACTCGTTCAGACGGCTCCCCCTAATTTTTAAATTAAAAACTGAAAACTGGTGGCTACTTATTTTGTTTTGAAAAAACAAGCTTTGGGCTACTAAAAACATCACAATATTGAAGAGAAACCTGGCTGACTCCCGTATGCACCATGAAAGCAGAAAACCGAGGCCACCCCCGGAGGAGGCGGAAGGCCCTGCTGCAGTGCCGTCAAGGCTGCCGGGGAAATGCGGAGAGCAGCAGGCTCTTGCCAGGCAGAAGACATGCGCAAGCCCCCACTGCGAGAAGCCGGAAACCCCTGCCTGGTGCAAAGCAGACCGGACCTGCTGCCACTTGAAGCCGGCGGCCTGTGCTTCTTCCCTCCCTCCACTGGGGGCGGGGGTGGGGACACCATTGCCAGAGCCATTTTCCAGGGTCCCCTTGACTTCCACTCCAAGTCTCTATATCCCCCCCAGGGCAGTTTTCAGAGAGCAGCAAAACAATGAAGATTCGAGTCCAGGAGCCCTTGAGACACCAGCAGGAGTTTGAGGAGATGAGCGTTCATCCGACACAGGACGGTGGACATGGAGATCTCAGCCTGTCTGTCCTGGCCAGAAGGTGGGAGGGGCATTGCAAAGAATCCTGAGGTGAGATACAAATCCAGTGTCCCTATTTAATTAATCGGGGGGGGGGCGGGGTGTCTCACTGTTCTGAACTGGGGAATGAGCTCGAATTCAGCAACAGGGGCACAGGATTCTTCTCTCCCCGCAGAGGCTAAGTTTTCCCACCCCCAAGTATTTCTCCTTTGCCGACCGGTATCCTTTTCAAGCTGGGATGAACTGACTGGGGATGGACAGACTGAGAGCAACATTTCCGCTGTGCTGCATCCGACGAAAGGAGCCGTGGCTCTCCAGAACTCGTATCCCGAAATTCTTGTCCGTCTGGAAGCTGCTCCTGAACTCAGATCTCGCTGTATATACGCAGGAGACTCAGAGGGATGCAGAAAAAAATATCAGCTATGAATGAACCAAAAGGAGTTACCCCCCCCAAAAAAAAAAAACACGAGCTGATGAGAACTGAGTATAGACTTCAGGAGGGACAGAATGCTGAGAGCAGCAGAGAAATAAGGGCTGGGGGAGGGGGAGAGAAATCAGCCTGTCCGGGCCCCCGGGGACACCAACAGCCCTGAAGGGCGGGCTGGGGATTTCCACATTCAAACTGTTCCCCACCAAATACACACACACCTCTGCAATTTCTCGTGTCCTCCCCCAGCTGGGTCTCCCAGCAGAGACAGAGGCAAAACAGAGGTGGCAGCACTCTGAATTATCTCATCAAGGGCATCTCCCTCACTCCTCATCAGACTCCAGGATGGCCAAGAAACAGCATCCGGGAGCGATGCAGATGAGAGCTGGGGTTTCTGGGGCAGGGCTACTCCTCCCCACCTCCTCGTGGCACCTGAGTTTTCTCTTTCAGCCATCGGAATGAATTCAAGCCGCCCACTCACTTTTGGGAGGAAAAGTGAAACACTGTCACGGCGAGGTCGAAGCCTGCTGCACAGTCGGCATGCTGGACAGCCGGGCTCCCTCAGGCTACGCCCACCTGATTCAACAGAGGGGGGGCCACCAAGACCCCTGCCTTAGGCAGGTGGAATTTCCCTAATCTGGTGCAGGAGCCAGGGTGGAATCAGCACACAAGAGAGGGGGGGGGGCTGAAAGATAGGAGGCACTGCAGAGGAGGGATTTGCAAAGGGCTCAGCAGAACCCCTGGGCAGCCTCAGTTTATCGGGGAGCAGCAATGGCTAGGGTTGCCAACTCTGGGTTGGGAAACTCCTGAAGATTGATGGGTGGACCCTGGGGAGGATGGGGTTTGGGAAGGTATCTCCAGGCCCCGCTTGAGGGTTGGCAACCCTAGTGGCAGATCAGCTTCCCTAAAAACCAACTTGGCCACCACCTTCTCCTGCCACAGGCCCTTTGAAGAGAGTGGGTGAGTTCCACGTGGCTATCCCATCATGCACCCATGACAAGGAGGCCCGTCTAAAGAACCCTGTGGGCACTCCAGGCTCACACCCAGCCGCCTCCACAGAGCACAGGTGGCCAAGAGCTGAAACCAATCAGCGTGAAATGAGTTTGCCCGGACAGTATGGAAACCACTGCTATGGATTATTACCCGATGTGATTCACTCCAGCTAACTCCGGAGCCCCAGGAGACCGCACAGCTTTGCGCCAAGACTCGGGGGGGCGGTCTTTCCAGGACGTCCATATTTCTTAAAGTGCCCAAGGGGTGGGTGGGATCTTTCTCCCAGGATTGGGAAGCAAGAGAGTGCCGGGAGGACGCAGCAGTGCCCGGCAGGGCCCCTGGAGAAAGAGGCCTGCTGATCCCAGACTGATGCTCCAGGCGAGCGAAAGTCCTTTCTGCCGGGCCAGCCACACATCCTCTCCACTTCCGCCGTTGGGGGCACCCACATGCCACCAGCAAGGGGGGCGGAGGAAGAGTCGGGCCCGCCCCTTGCCCGGGGGGGGGGATTTCGCTTGGCGACCAGCAGGGGGCGTCGGAGGCTTCGCCGCTACCTGCAGCCGCACGTCTCCACCACCATGTCCTCGTACTGCTTGTAAACCACGTTGTTGCCGGCGTCGATGTAGAGGATGCTGATGGGGCTGAGCTTGGCGGGGACGCAGCAGCTGGGCGGGGTGGCCTCCGGGTCCATGGAGTTCATGAGGGTCTGGATGATGGCGTGGTTGGTGGGCTCCAGGTGGGAGCGCAGCGGGAAGTCGCAGACGCCCTCGCAGTGGTAGGCCTCGTAGTCCAGGGGCGCGATGATCCAGTCGTCCCAGCCCAGCTCCTTGAAGTTGACGTGCAGGGCCTTGCGGCTGCAGCGGCTCTTGGCCTTCTTGCCCGGCCCCCGGCCCGCCGCCCGCCCGGCCAGCGTCGTCCGCCGCCGGCGCCTCCTCTGCGGGCCGCCCTCCAGCAGGACCCCGCTCAGCGCCTTGGCCTGCTCCCGCAGCTCCTTGAAGAGGCTCTCCTTCCGCTGCGCCCGCGAGAAGACCACCAGCAGGGCCCGCTCGGCCCAGGCCGCCTCCTCTTCCCCCTGTTGCCGGCGGAAGCCCAAGCGCCCCGGGGCCAGCAGGCGGCCCGACCGCTCCGAGACCGCCCGCAGGAGGAAGCAGAGCCGCGGCGGCCGGCCGCCCTCCCCCGCCCGGCCTCTCAGGGCGGCCCCGACGTCGAAGACCTCCCACTTGGGGGCCGCCGCGCCGCCCGAGTCCACGAGGTCGCCGGCCCGGGAGTCCCAGAGCGGGGGCTCCTCGTCCTCCTCCTCGTCCTCGTCGTCGCGGGCGCCCGGGCCGGGGCAGGCGGAGAGCAGCAGGCGGTGGAGGAGGCCTTCCGGGGACAGCGCCAGGCTCCGCTCCTCGGGCGGTTTGCGCAGGATCCGCAGCTCCGCGCCCACCATCTCGTCCCCCTCGGGCAGGCCGGAGACGTCGAAGAAGTAGCGCTGCTCGTGCTGCTGCTCGGCCTCCTCCCAGGAAGCGTCGCCATCTGCAAAGGAGACACAAGGGGGTGACTGACTCGCAAGGGCGACTGCCTGGCCCCAGTTGGCCCGCGCCGTCGGGGAACGACCCAGGTCGCCAGCTTTGGCCGTAGCCCGAGATGCGCCCAAACCTGCTTCGGGGCTCTCAGCTGGGCAGAAAGTGCTCTAGCCGCTTCCCCAAAGCTTTGCTCTCGCTCAGGTAGGAGCCACTGCTCCTCAGGGTAAAGGCACTCTGCACATGATCAGAGGTTGGGACCCAGGTGTCAGCGGGTTACAGGCGTCTTCTGTGCAGAGAGGCTAGGCCTATGGTTGCTCAAGTGAGCCCCCCTCCCAAATCTAGCCCATGGGAAATACTCCCTCTAAGGTGTGCAGTCCTGGGAGCAAAAATTCTACTTTGTGATCTACTGGCATTAAAGTTATGAGCGAGCGATTTTACTACTACATAAATTAATTTGCTCGGGAGCCACCCTCCTGATCTGAGACAAAAAATGTGTGAGCTGGAGGCCAAACAACTGAGGTAGCTCACGCTAACTCAGCTTAGTGGGAACATTGCCGATGAGCCTGGTGATTGTCTCCACGCACCCCGTCCTGATGGTTCAGGCCTACCTCGCGGGATTGCTTGTTTTAAAGAGGCGGTCTATTTGAACATGTGCAGAGTGCCTTTTCTCCACCATTGAGCGACCCTGAGCGCAGCTGGTGGAAAGCGCAGGCGCTGCATCGGTGTGGATGCGCGCAGCTCTCCCAGCGGAGAGCGCAAACGCGGGATTCCCCCGGGACGCCTCATCCACCCCGCTGCCTTTGGACGGAGCCGATTGTGGAGGGGTCGTTTCCCTCCCTCCGCCCCACGGGAGGGCGTCCCATCCCAGGCCGAGGCAAACATCCCCCCAGCCCGTCGAAGGCCGTTTGGTCGGCCCGACGGCAACGGGCCCCGGTTCGTGCGGCTGGGCCGGGCTCCCCCGCGCTGCTCCTCTTGCAGGTCCCCTCCCGGGTCGCGACTCGAACGCGCGCGGCGCTCCAAAGCAGACGTCAACTTTCCCGGGGGAGGGACGCAGCCAATGAGAGGCGGCAAGAAGTCAAACAAATCAACGAAGGGGGTGGGGGAGACTTGGCTGCCCGGGCGGAGTTACGCAACACGTGGGGAGGGGGTGGGGGGGGAGAGAGGAGGAGATGGCTGCTTCCCGGAGGGACGGGGCCCGATCCTTCGCTTAGAGGCTCGTTGCCTTCCCGAGGGGAGAGCGCGCGAGAGACTCGCTGGGGCCCGGGCTCCACGGACCTCTCCCAGAGGCGGCGCCGGGGGCGTTTGGCCGGACCGAGTCTGGGAAGTGCGCCTGCGGGCGGCCTTCCCGGGGATGAGGGCTAGGGATCGGCGGGAGTCTCCGGGACCCACTGAGTCCGCCGGCCTCCGCCCTCCATTGCCAGACGCCCAGACCCCGAGTTTGCTGGGGAGATGGGGGGGGGAGGAGAAATGCTTCTCTTCTGAACAAGGAGGACTCTGAAAGACGCGCGGTGGGCGTCAGGGGGCTTCGAAGAGCGCGGGTCTCTTTCGGATCGCGCCGCTAGGCCGGGCAATGCGGGGGCGACCCAAAACAGTTTCTGCCTGGGGAGGAGCTCTGGGTGCAACGAAACCTCCGGAAACCACAGGACTCTGGGAGGGGGGGTCCTCCACCCAAGACCAAAAAAAGGGGGGACCGACCCCTATTTCTTTTATCCCCCCCCCAAAAAAAAACACGCCAGAGAAGTGTATGCAAATCAAGCTCTCCTATCAGGATCTGCTCCTCCAGCCCGGGCTGCTCAGCCTCCCCCCCACACACACACACACACGCGCGCGATCTACCAGACTCAGATAAGCGGGGGGGGGGCGTCTTGGAAGGATCCGGCTGGTTTCGGTTTTGCTCCGGGCTTCTGCGCCCGGGCAGGCTGAGGCTGCTTCCCGGCCTCCCGGCTGCAGCAGGCACGGAAGGCCGGTTGGCCGGTTGAACACCCGCCCGCCGAGGACGAGTTCGGTTTGAAGTCCAACTGCTGGCCCAGCGGACCGCCTGGCTTGCTCCGTCTCCGGGACCCCGACCCAGCTGCAGCCGATAGTGGGCACGATCCGCGACTGCAGCCTCCGTGCCGCGCGCATTATAAGGAGCGTTACTCGCGGGGAGGGAGGTTCCAATGCGGCGCCTTCCAGGAAGCAGTGCGAGGCGATTTCGGGAAGGTGGGGGAAGCTCTTGCCTGGGCAGGTGGCGGTTATAAATTTGCTGGTCACCTTGAAATTAAATTCGAATCTGGGTATTTACTAATTTAGTGAAGCGGTTTACTAAAATGCGTTAGCCTGTCTAGAGAAGTTAGCCGTGCCAGTCTGTTGCTGCAAAATAGTAAAAAGCCCCGTCGCACCTTTATTAAGACTAACGAACTTTATTGTACCAATGAGCATTCGTCAGGTGCATCTGTGTTTCTCGAAAGCTTATGCTACAATAAAGTTCGTTAGTCTTAAAAGCGCTCCTGGGCTTTGTACTGTTTAGCCTGTAAGACCTGTCAAAAACTGATTTGAGGGATGCCAGTGTGAAAAAGAGGCATTCTCCCAGGCCGAAAGGGCGGGGCGCTTCTTTTGGAAAGGATGCCTCCCGCGGGCCGCGGCGCATCAGCCCGCATCGTCTTCCCTGCATTTATTCCTTCCGAAATATTATTTCACTCTTATGCCAATATAGGGAGATTTAACTAATAGTGTGAAAAGCGCCGGACTCAGCGGGATCTGGCCTCGGCCCCTTACAGCGACCTCAGTCCGTTTCACCAGCCGGCCTCCCCAAAGCGGTCCCCCCCCCCGGGCTCCGCGTAGGGCCTCGCCATTAACATCCTTTGAGAACCAGGAAGGAGCCTTATCTCCCGGCAGAGACTGGTTTCCCTGCCTCCCAGCGTTTCCCAGCCCCGCCTGCTCTAATCGAGCCGGTCCCGATGACGGGCAACAGGGCACCCCGGCGTCCTTCCCCCGCATTCTTGGCCACGCCCCGCCCACCTCCGGCCCGGGATCAAAGGACCCGACGTGCCGGACGAAGAGCGCTTTAATCCTCGGAAGCCCACAAAGCCTGGAACTCTCCTTGGCCTCCCCCGGGCAATGTTCCCTCTAAGCTGTGGAGTCTGGTGATCAAAAATTCTACTTTGTGAGCTCCGGGGATTAAAGTTGTGAGCGAGCGATTTGGCTCCTGCATAAATTAGTTTGCTCCGGAGTCATCCTCTCTGAGCTTGAGCCGGCCCGCGCTAACTCAGCTTGGAGGGGGACACTGCTCCCGGGTGCTCTTGAACTCCGATCCAACGATTTCTAGCCGATCATCCTGCACTGACAATCCGGGAATCACACGTCGTTGGTGGTAACTCCCCCCCCCCCCGCGCGCCTGCTTAACGTTATAAGCACACTCGGCAGGAAATCTTGCGATTCATCGATCCTAAACGGGTCTACTCAGAAGAAAAACAAATCTTATTCAGTGAGGCTTGTTTTCGGGAAAGTGGATGCAGTTGGCCAGCCGTGTTGGCCTGAAGCGGTAGAACAAATTTAGAGTCCAGCGGCGTCACTAAGACCAACGAAGGTTTATGCAAGGTATGAGCTTTCCTGTGCAAAGCACACTCGGAAGCCCCCGTGGAACTCGATGAGATTTGTCTTCCGAGGAGGGTGCTAAGAATGCAAGGGCATGGCCCGGTGGGGGCCCCGCTACTGGGACCCGTGCAGGACGGCTGCTCCCGCCGTATCTGGGGCGGTTCGTGGATGTGGCGGGATTGTGGATTCCCTTCCCTGGAGTATTCAGGGGCCGAGGAGTTCTCTCGCCTCGCTAAATTCTCGGCGCCACTAGGAAGAGAGTGAGAGCGGCGGCAGCCGGCGACTGATCCCCGCGCACTCGACGGTCGGTGACCTCGGGCCAGCCGCACACTCCCCCCCCCGCACGCTACGCTCAGCCTGGCCTCCCTCACAGGGTTGTTGGGAGGATAAAACGGCGGAGTGTCAACGAAAGAGAAAGACCAAAACAAAAAGCCAAACAAACAGGGGTTAGTTAGAGGCATTTAGAGGCAGGGGGGATCCTCTCCGAGCCTGCGGGCCTGTCCCGCTCCCCAAGCCTACCAAGAAGGAGCCTTCGGGAAAGGTGTCCGGGGTCCACCGTCCCGCGCCCCAAGAGGTCTTTCCACCCGAATCGGGGGAAGCAACAGGAGAGGTCCCTCCCTCCGCACCCCTGGAGGAATCCCCGCATTCCGCCGGCAACGCCCGCCCTCCCCCCCCCTTTGACAGCTCAGCGCTCCCTCGGAGGCAGGTCCGTCTCCAGCCTCGCCGCCGCCGCCCGCCCCCCTCAACTCCTCTGGCCGGAATCCAACCCGCGGAGGGAGGCCTTCCCCGACGCTACCTGCTGCTTTGCCTGCGGCCGACTCGTTTCGCTCCCCCTCTTTCTCCCTCTCCCTCCACGATCCTTTAGCGATTCCCCAACGCGGACTTCTGCTCTGCTCTTTTCTCTGGGGGAATGCTCTCTTAAGTCGCCCCCCCGCCCGCCCCAAGAATTGTTTTAGTCCGCGCCTCCTTGGGGCCCAAAAGAAACGGAAAAGCTCAATCGATGAAGCCGAAACCCGGACAGAGTCGAGCACATGTAAAAGTCCCTAGACGTCGAGGGGAGAATCCAGCTCTGGAATCCACGCTGCGTGTGCTGAAGGGCTGGATTCCGGCCAGACTGCGGGGAACAGAAATCACACGGACCGCAAACGAAAAGAGAGGCAACACCCACACCCCGCACGCACACGAAAAGGAAGCGGCCTTTCTCCGCATCAGATTTTCGTTTGTCCCCCAGCCGGCGCATTTCGGAGCCGGGGCAATCCAAGAGAGGGCCCGCTGCTTTCCGGCACCTTCCCCCGGGGCCGACGGGGAGGGGGAGGGGCTGCTGCCGCCGGGCCTCTGCCGCTCGGAGGCCTCCTTCCGCCTCGTCTCCCGGCGGCCCCCCTTCCCCCGGGCTCCAGCAGACAGGCCGACGGCCCAGAGGCAAGAAACCCCGGCGGCAAAGCGAGACCCGCCCGCCCGCCCGCCCGCGGCGCCCTTCCCGGCCCAAGCGCAGCACCCATCCCCCCCCCACCCCTCCCAGCCCACCCGAGGAGACGGCGAGCCCGGCGGCAGACGAGGGGCTCCGGGCGGGGAGAGCAGAAGGCCGGAAGGCTGCCTCGCTCGCCCTCCTCCTCCTCCCAGCCGGGAGGCCGCAGGAGGCGCCGTGCCCGGGAGGGAGCAGGTAGGCCCGTCCCCGCCGTGGGAGGTCTTGGCCGGCAGGTGGCCCGGGGCCCGGGGGGGGGGGCGGCGGAAGGGCAGGCGGGACGGAGGCGGCGGCGCGGATTGGCCGGTCCCGGGCCTCTCCACTCCCCCCCCCCGCGCCTTCCACCTGCTCGGGGCCCCCTCCGCCCGCCCGCCCGCCCCCTCCCGCTGGCCCGGCCGGGTGGCCTCGCGGTCCCCTTGCTCGACGGGAACCAAAGTGTGGGGGGGGGGGCGGAATCCCGCCGCAGAGCGAGGCAGGGACCGCCGGGGGCAAGGAAAGGCGGTCTGCCGGACTCCCTCTCTCCTCTCGAGAGCTGGTCGTGGCACCAAGAAGGGTTTTCTCTCTCTCAGAAAAGACAGAAGTCTTCTCCCTCCTTCCCTCCGCGTCCTTTCCCTGGAGTTGCCTCCGGCTCGGCTGCTGCCTCCAGAGGCCGAAGGGGCCTGACGACCGCGAGGTCCCCTCTGGCTTTCCAGCCCTGCCGCTCCCCTCCTTCGGGCTGCCCTTGGACCGCGGACTCCCTCCCGCCGCACGCCCGCCGCCGCCCGGTCCCTGGCCGGCTCTCGGACACAACGCGGAGGTCCGCCCTCGGCCGCTTCGGCCCCGGCCCCCGGGTCTGGTCTCCTCGCCCTTCGCGCCGAGCCAGGGCCGGGAACTCCACGGTCAGGTTCACAGTCAACTTCTCCTCGGTCGACAGGTCGTTTTGTAAGAAGACTCCCTGCGCTCCCTCCCACCCAAACACCCCCCCCCGACACACACACACACACACACACACACACACAACCCATCCAGCGGGGCTCCTCTCCGTTTCGGATCGGGTGTGCAGCGGGCTTAGACCCTGCTAGAAACGGCCTTGGTCATTCACATCTGAGCGCATCCCGCGTTCGGCAGCCGGGGAAAGAGGGACTCGGAGCTGGCCGGGGTCTTTCCGTCCGGTCTCATCAGGACTGAATCGGAGGGGCATTCGTCACCCGTGCGATGAAACCCTGCCTCCTAAGCAGACCCGCGGACCGAGGGGGACCAGATCCGCGCCCTGAACTAGTCGTCGTGCGGAAAGAGTCCCGGGCGAGTCGAGGGCCCGCGAAGGAGACGGCGCAGTCGGGCCGGATCACAACCCCCGCCCGCCGAGGGGGGAGGGGAGATCTTGGTCTGCACCTTGGCCGCGGCCCACCCGAGCCGGTCTGCGGGGTCCTGCCCCGCTTTCTCCCTCTCCCCGCCGCGCTTTCCGTCCCGGCTTCCTGACCAGGCTGGGGTCCGTCCCAGGGGCAGGAGGACTCCCCGCCAGACCCGCCAGTGCGCCCCGTCCGGGGGATTTGCCCTTGGACGCGAGTCGACCCGTCCTCGGAGGAAACCGGGTGCCTGACGGGGCTCCCCGCGGCGCTCCCCCTCCCCTCCCGCCAGCCCGGCCCGCGGGTGCGCCTCTTCTCCCGTCCGGCCCCGTCGGGGCCAGGGTCCGCCGGCCGGCCGGCTCCCTCCCTCCTTCCCTGGCTCACCTGGCGGGCGCGCCTGCTCGGCAAAGGCGGTGACGGTGTCGGCGGGCGGGGGCCGGCGGCGCGGCGTCGGTAGAGGTCCACCATGTAGTCGTGGGGCACCACCGGCCGGGTGCGGTTGCGGGCGGGCTGGGCGCCGGGGCCGGGCGTCGTCGTCGTCGTCGTCGTCCTCGTCGTCGGGTGGGCGCCGGGCGGCTGGGGCCGGACGGCGGCGGCGTCGAGCTGGCCGGGGCGGAGGCGGCCGGCGCTCCAGAGGCAGCAGCAGCAGAGGCAGAGGGCCGCGGCCGCCCTCAGCTGCATGCTGGCGGCGGGGCTGGGCGGCGGGCGGCTGGCGCCGGGGCTCTGAGGGCTCCCCGCTCTCCCCGGCCGCTTTTTAACATTGTCTTCGGAATCCACGCCGAGCCGCGGCGGCTCCTGCCGACCCCGCGCAGCGCCCCTGCCGGGCGGACGCCCGCTGGCCCGAGGCGCGCTCCGGGACCCCCTTCGCCGCCCGCCTGCAAAACAGAGGGGGGGGGAGAGGAGAGAGAGACGGGGCGGGCGGGGGGGGGGAATAAGAATCATCATCAAAACCATCCTCCTCACCCGAATCCTCCTCGCCGTCGTCCCCTCGGCCGGTCCCTCCAAACACAAACAAGGCGATGGAGTCATGTATTTGCTTTGTCACGATCTCCTTCCTCCCTCCCCCCCCGCCCCAATTCGTCACCTTTTTATTGATTCCGTCGGAAATCACACCCCGGCCGCGGAGATGAGACGAGGGCGCGCGGCTGGGAGAGGCTCCGCTGGCGGCCGGACAGCGAGCGAGCGAACGAGCGGGCGGCCGCGCCAGGATCCCGCCTGCGCCCGCCGGACACTGGGCGGCGGACTTGTTTGTGGCAGGAAGGAAGGGGCGGCGGGGGCCGGCCCGCGAGGAGTCGCGCCCCCGCCCAGCCCCCGCCGGGGAGGGAGGGGGAAGGAGGGAGGGGGAGGAGGGAAAGGGGGTCGGCCCCCCTCTCGCCCGCGGGGGCAGGAGCCCGGCCAGCCCAGGGAGGAAGTGACCGAAGGCGGGAGCCCCCGCCGGCCTCCGCAGCCGGGGCCGAAGGCGAGAGTTGTTCTTCTCTGCGCTCCTCCTGGCGCTCGTGCTCGAGTCCTTCCGATGGGAAAGAGCAGGGAGGGCCAGGTCACCCAAGAACGCGTCTCCCGGACCAAAAGGAAAGGAAGGCACCGCGCGATATTAAAAAACAAAAAACCCTTCCACTTGTGCCCAGGTTGGGGTTTTTAAATTGTGCAAATCGAGGTTTCTAGCGTGGTGCCCAAAGGGCCGTTTTTAGAATTGTCCCGAAACGGAGGGTTTGAAAGGAATGGAACTCATTGGTGGTGGTGGTGGCGGCGGCGGTGGCTCCTCGTCCCCTTGGCGCTTCTCTCCGCGGTTGGCCTTCCAGGGCCGCCACCCGGGGCCACCCGGAGCGAGGAAGCCCCGCGGACTCGGATTCCGCAGAGACCGGCTTGGATCCCGCCCGTCTCTCTCCCCTTCCCGGTCCACAACGTCCCGAGAAGCGACTAAGTGTCACCTCCTCCTCGGTGGTTTCAGTATCACTCCGGTGGGGCCGATTTCCCCGGCCAGGCCAGCCGGATCTCATCAGATCTCGGAAGCTAAGCAGGTCGGGCTCTGGTCGGTTTTCGGACGGGAAACGGCCAAGGAACACCAGGGCCGGGAAGCCAGGGGCAGGCCAGGGCAGCCCACCCGTGAACGTCTCTCGACTTTGCCTTTCGCACCCTACAAGGTCGCCGTAAATCAGCTGCGGCTTGACGCCCCTTTCCTCTACCACCAGTGTGACAAATAGTCAGGGCTCAGCCCTGCCGGCGTTTGCTACCAACGGTGTTGACCATGGCGAGAGAGTCAGGTGGGCAGCCGTGCTGGCCTGAAGCGAGAGGACCAGGTCCGAGTCGAGGCCGGGGCGCCTTGGAGACCCACACAGTCCAGTGCTGGTGGGCCGGGCCGGCACACTTGGCAGCGCGCTCTCCCGAACACCGCCTGGCCCTCTGCTCGCACTCGCACACGTGGGCAGCCGCCGTCCTCGTCCTAGGAATGGGTCTCTCGCAAATTAAGCTGGAGTGTGAAGGTTTGCGCCGGGCCCGAAGCAGGAGGCGGGGGGTGATTACCAGCAAACCTGTCGAGGGGGACTGAGTTCTAATCACGCTCCTCAGCGGGACGTGAGCTCCGCTTCTGTGACTGACGAAAGGCGCTTTGTCTCTGGAGAGCTCCTCGCACCCTTGTGGAAACTCCCGGGCTCGTCTCCTGGACCCCGAATCTCACCGTTTTCACTGCAGACCAACCTGGCTGCCCTCGGAAAGTATCAATAGATTCGGGCGCTGGAAATTTGTTTAGGACGATTCGCACAAGATTAAGATTAAGGGAGAGACGGAAACAGTTTAAACCCGATGGTTTCTGTAGGGGCATCTAGATGCAGAGGATCTCGGTTTGCCTGTGTGTGTGTGTGTGTGTGTGTCTGTCTATTGGAGTAAGTCCCTTTAGGAGCCGGCTGTACAATTTGTATTTTTAGATTCCACCACCACCACCACCCTCCATGTTACTGGGAGAGAAATAGGAGCCGTCCCCGGTTCCCAGATCGCCGTTCGAGAACCGATTTTAAGACGCCGCCTCCGCGGAAAGTCCACGGGACGACCCGGGGTCATTTATCTTCGCTTAAAAGAAAGAAAGAAACGCGGCCAAACAAAACTCCCCCCTCCCTCAATCCCCCTCCCCCACCTTAAATGTTTCCCTTTCTCCGGAGAGTTTCCTTGGTAAAATTCAGATGTTTCCTTGAATCCCGATTAAAATAACAAGGCGCGATATTGACTCGGATGTTATTGTACGTTTTCTCTTCAACTATTTTTTTTTCGGGGGGGGGGAGGGCTGGCTGTGGCGAATCCCTCCACACGGGCACAGATGTTAACCCCGAGTAGCGGGGCTTGAGCAGAAGGGGTCGCGCCGGCCGAGCCAGCGAGCCTTCACCCAGCGCGCTGCGGACCGGAGACTAGAGAGGAGTTTTCCTACAGGTGCTCTCGTCACATAGGGGGTTGTTGGCGGGGTCGGGTCGGGTCGGTTTGGACGGCCGTGCAGGCGCTGCGGGCTCGGAGCCCTGAGCCCAGAAGAAGTCGTCCCGGGGACGATCTGGTGGGAAAGGGGCCGTTTTGCAGCCAGGCGAGTAGGCCGGCGGCGGCGGGCAGGGGAGTGTCGTCGGGCGGACGTTTTCGTTTCTCGCTCGACGGGTCTTTTATGGGGAAGAAGTCGGCTCGCCCGAGGAGGATCCCTGTGGCGCTTCCTTCCACGTGTGCGGAGGGGTGGGGGGAATCCCGCATTGCTCGCCTGATTCCAAAGGCCCGGGAGGCGGAGGGAAGGTCGCTTTCGCTTTTGCCCGGCACGGGTTCAAACAGAGGCCGGATTTCAGGGCTGAAGGTCTTCTCTCTCATACTACAAACCTCCTTCGTGGTATTTTTGGTGTTCCCACTTCTGCTTTGGGGGGCCAGCAGCTAGATCCCTTCCTCGCCCTTCCTAGATATATGTAGAAACCACAGAATGAGAACACGAATGTGCATCAGGAGAGGGGGGAGGGGATATAGAAGCATAGAGCTGAAAGGGATCCCAGGGGTCATCTAGTCGATGCTGCTATACTTAGGACCCAATCCTAGGGACACGTTCCTGAAAGGAAACCCAATTTAATACCGTGGTACTTCCTTCTAAATAGGACGCCTCTCTTAGTGACCTACGTCAGCCTCTGCTCTCCCCTTCCCCCCCCCACCGAACCCCCTGAGTGGGAATGGTGTTCCCGCGCGCGCGGAAGAAAATACTTTGCCCGCATTTATTTAATTCGTTTATATCCCATCTCTGTTCCCAGCGAGGATCCACAGCGGCCTAGTTCATTCTCTTCTCCTCCGTTTTATCCTCACAACAACCCTGCGAGGTCGGCTAGGCTGGGAGTGCCTGAGTGGCCCAAGAGGGCACCCAGAGAGCCTCTGTGGCAGAGCGGGGATCCCAGCCCCACACCCTGCAATAGGACCTCCTTCCCTGAAGGGCAGAATGCTTAGCCGTGGGCGGCGGCAGGGTGGGGCCTGGGTTCAAAAGCCAATGAACGAGCCTGATCCCAGGACTGTTTCCTAGGGAGCAAGTCCCGCTGGATTGCGTCGCTTCCCAACAAGTGTAGAGAAGACAGCAGCGCAGCCTGAAGCTTCTTATCTGCTAAACCCCCAAGCCTTTGGGTTCCTGGATACTCCGGCCCAGGCCAAGCCAACGGGACCAAATCGAACGATTTTTTTTAAAGGGGGGGAAGGAATCACGCCCCCGGCCCCCAATAAGGTCAGGAACGGCAGGATTTGAAATGCAACTGCCTCGCGGCTTTCAGCAGAGCCTCCCAGCCCCCAGAGCCAGTGGGATTCGCACCGACGTCCAAGAAAGCGCCGCTGAGCCCGGGGAGACTTCCATAGCAGTAAAAAATGAAACGTGGTGGTGGTGGTGGTGGGGTGTGTCTGTGTCAGGCGATGCGCCTTCGCCACGCAGCGAGGAATTACTTCTCTAGGACGCCTGGAGCATCAGCGGTCGAGTCAAGAAAGTCAGCGGGCGAACACCAACCCCCTTCGGATCTTCTGCACAGATGACAAAGCACCGCCCAGAGGGACTTTCTTGAGAGTGGTAGACATGCACGAGCTGCAGAGCCCAGCCCCTTCTCCTGATCTCCGAGCTGCGTGTGGATCAGCCCCTGCGCCTTGCAGCTCCCAACGCGCTTTTTCCCAGGAAACGACGCTGCGCACGCGCGCGCGCGCGCGCACACACACACAAACACAGCCGCCTTACAACCAACCCCCCCCCCCAACAAGGACGCGAGCCTTCCTCCGAACTCTTTTGCTGGCCGGGTGATATCCCAAAAAAGGGGCGGGGGAGGAGATGTTTCAGAGGCCAGATCCAGGAGACTGACTGACTCTTAATACATTAGCTGGGGGGTGCGCGCGTGCGCGTGCATGGTTTTTAAAAAATCTATTTACTGCATTTATACCCCGCCTTTCTCCCCAATGGGAGCCCAAAGTGGCTGACACGGTTACCTTCTTCTCCGTGTTATTCTCACAACAACCCTGTGAGGTAGGTTACTGCTGAGGGGTGCGTGTCTGGCCCAAGGTCACCCCGCGAGCTTCCAGGGCGGAGCGGGATTCGAACCTGGGCCGCCTCCCTCCCCTTTAACCACCACACCCCGGCTGCATTTCTCCAGTCTCTGTATTCCCGCTCGATCGAGAACGCGGTTCAGCCCGCCGGCCTCCTGGTTCCGCAGCACGCAAAAGCCGGGGGGGGGGGTACTGCTCGGACCCGGCCGCCCTAGCGGGAGATGATGGCACCCGTGGCGGGGTTTCCCTCCCTCCGCAGAGGGACTACTTGGCTTCCCCTCCGTTGCTCGTCCTGGTCGTTTACCGCCCGCAACCCAACGAAACAACGCCCCCACCAAAAAAACCCCAAGAATTAGACGAGGCAAGAAGGGCAGCCCCCCGCCCCCCCAGCTGGCGAGGTGATTGACCGTCGAGATTTCGGGCGCGTCGGGTGTGTGTGTGTGTGTGTGCGAGCATCGCCCCGCGTTGACCCCCGAGGACTCCGCGCCCGCGGCTGTCGTGCGCCGTGGGAGCGGCCGGCTCCGCGCTGCGTGCCACCGGCGGTGTGTGGCCCTGGCCTCTGGGCCCGCCCGAGCGGGTGTCTCCCCGCCCCCCCCCCCGCGATCCTGGGCTGAGGCCCCGAGGGGAGGCGCAGCGCCGCCGCCCGGACACGCGAAGGTGTTTCATTATCATCCCCCCCGCCGCCCCCCCCCCCAAGTTTCCTGGCCGGCCGACAGATCGCGCTTCCTCCGGCACTCGCCGCGTCCGAGGCGTCGCTCGGGGCTGCTCCCCGGGAGAGAGAGGCGGCCGCTGCCTTCTGGCGCGGGGAGGCCCGACGACGACGGCCCTTGACGGGGGGGGGGACATCTGGCCAGGGCCACCGCGGCGGCGGGGGTGGGGGGAAGAGTGTCCCTCGTCGGTCGCGGGACAGGCAGGAGGCTGAGCAAAAGGGGGGAAAGGGGGGAAAGCTTCACACAGCCCTTCTGGCAGCCTCGGAGAGGGACTGCTGACAGTAGCGAGGTCGCCCGCCGGGGCCCTGAAGGCCTGACCTGGACGGCGCGGCTAGCCCAGCCTCCTCGGATCCGGCAAGCGAAGCAGGGTCTGGCCCGGGCTGGCCTTTGGATACGGGAGACCACCGAAGGAGGCCCTGGGCTGCTGCTGCTGAACCGTCTCCGAAGGGCTCCGGCCTTGAAACCCCTCGGAGGGGGGAGGGCATAAGTCCTTGCAACTTGAGGGGAAGCGGTGGAGTCAGGGCTGGCCCCAGGTGTCTGGGCGCCCTAGGCAGGACAGCTTGGGGTGCCCACCCCACCGGGGATGCCAACCTCCTGGTGGGGCCTGGAGACTGGGGGCGGCAGCAGAGTGCCTGCTTTCCTGGGCGCTCCACAGCTGCGGGGCCCCCAGGCAAGCCAGGGAAGAGGCAGGGGGTTACCCCGCCCCTTCCCTCAGAGCGCTGGCTTTCCTGGGTGCTCTGCAGCTGTGGGGCGCCCAGACAAGCCAGGGAAGGGGCGGGCGTTCTAACCCCCACCCCTTCCCTTGGAGTGCCAGCTGAGAGCACCGGCTTGCCTTTGAGCGCCCACTGGGGCACTCTTCGCTGAGCCACCGCCCTGCCTTCTCTCCTCCCCAGGGGGGAGGGCAGGCAAGCTCTGCCACCACCTCCTGAGCCCCACCGGGGCACTCCTCGCTGGCGGTGGTGGTGGGGAGGCGGCAGTGGCAGGGGGCTTTTCACGGGGGGGCAGTTGGGTGCCCCTGCAGGCCCGGCACCCTAGGCGAGCGCCTAGCTTGCCTAGTGGGTGAGCCGGCCCTGGGTGGAGTGCAGATTTCTCTCTGGGGGAGGACAGGCAGAGGCAGGACTGGAAGCCCCGGTCGATTTTAAGGGCTCTCCTGGCATCCCCTAAAGGAACTTAGGCAGTTACCAATTTCTGAGGGTGCAAAGATCTGCCCTAAGAGAGGCTGACCCCTTTCCACAGGAGGACATTCCCCCCCACCCCCCAATTAGGGCCCTGTGACAAACCATTGTTGGTTTGGACTGAGGCCATCATGGAAAGTGAGCCTTTCCTCTCCATAGAAGGGCTGGTCCAGCTTTTAGCCCTGAGCCGGTTCCAAAGAACTTCCTGTTAAGGTTATATTGAAGTCCACAAGTTCATCTAGTGATGCCTGTTGAATGCCAAGGAGGATCCTTGTGATCTGACTCCGCCTACATCCCCCCCCCCAATCAGCTTTCCAAAACCAGAATACAGTCGGGGCCTTTGGAGCTGGGGGACTCTGAGCCTCTGACTTCTTGGCACAGTTGATGTAATCAAATTTCTTTACATTCTTTCTGTGTGACTTCTAGAAGCAGAGGCTCACGTGAATGATGTCACTCAGAGGCCAAAAAAATCATTTATGCAGCATAGACCAAAGTAAGGTCACATGGCAACCAAACCACAGCACAATCTGGAGCAAGAGAGCAACTAAGAGCCAGGATAAATATTAAGAGGTTTTGTGTGTCTTATCATTATGAGCCTATGTTGGTTTGCCAAATTTTAGATATGCTGTGTTCCTGCTTGACCCCCCCCCACACACACACACACTGTGGATCTGTTCTTGTTGACCTCTGTCCAGGGCTGGTGCCACACGAGGGACGAGTTCCGTGGTTTGTTTTGCTTTTTGGGATGTGTTCTGAACAGAGGTTAGAGAATTATGCTCGAGAACAGAATTGACGAACTCGCTTCAGAATTCTAGAACGTGGCCTTTTGGCTACTTTACCCTCTAAAGGAAGGACTCAGAATCTTGTTCAGCGTGTGCCACTTTTTTGTCTCTGTGCATCTGTACGTGGGGGAGATAACGCTGGTCTACCAGTGGCAGCAAGGGAGGCGGTTCTGCTGCCCTGGGCCCCATCTCTACCAAACAAATGCTCCCATAATTTTGCACCAGGGGATCTGAGAACCCAGCTTTTACTGTGGATTTACTGTGGATTTTGAGATGCATTTGGAGACATATATTGAGTATCCAGTGTGCAAGCATTGCAGTTGTTAGAATGTTAGTCTAAGCTGGGGAGGGGGGGAGACCAGAGTTCCGATCCCCACTTAGCCACAAAGCACACTGGGTGACCTTGGGCCAGTCACACGCTCAGCCCAAGTTGTGAGGAAAAGAGAGAGGGGGAGGAAGCATCTCCTTTCATACAGGGACGGATTAAGGCTCCGCTCACTGGTGCCCTAAGCACTTCTTGGTGCCCCCCTCTTGGTGCCCTAAGCACTGACCAATCTTGGTGCCCCCCTCATTGACATGACTGTCACGACAACTGAATTTGGCTCCATCGTTTTAGTTTTACACACATGCATTTTACTTTTAAACATAGCCTATGACATTGCACCTCGCCAACAAAAAATAGAAGATAACCCTCGGGTGCACCATGATCAATTTGAACTAGTTTTATCAATTTTTTTTTTTTTTTTTTTACAAATCTTCATTCTTTTTTTTCCCTTTTCACCCTTTTCCCAACTTTGTGGTGCCCCTTTGGCTCTGGTGCCCTAAGCACATGCCTAGGCTGCTTAATGGTTAATCTGCCACTGCTTTCATATGCAAATGAAATAATAAAATTGTCTCAGTGAAGGAGTTCAAGACATCTCTCCTCTCACAGAGTCCTCTTTCCTGGACTGAGATTCAGAAGAAGAAGAGCCACTTCGGTGTAGTGGCTAAGAGTGCAGACTCCGATCTGGGAGAACCAGGTTTGATTCCCCACTCCTCCACATGCAGCTGCTGGTATGACCTTGGGTCAGTCACAAGTTCTTTCAGGGCTGTTCTCTCAAAGGCAGTTCTCAAGAGAGCTCTCTCAGCCCCATCTGCCTCACAGGGCGTCTGTGATTGTAAGCCGCTCTGAGACTCCTTTGGGTAGTGAAGGGCAGGGTATAAATCCAATCTCTTCTTTTTCTGAGATCCAGGCTACTACAAGTGATTTTTTTTAAAAAAAATGATTTATTGTTGATGGCATATGTTGTTTGGAAATATAAATTATTCTGTATTTAAACAATTTAATATACATTACTATTTGTGGGCCTGGACCAGGTTCAGCCCCATGGCCCCCCCAGAGGAAATTGAGAAGTCTACACCCCTGCTAGATTGGGAAGGACTAGAGATCTCTTCAAGAAAATTGGAGAAATCAAGGGAACGTTCCATGCAAAGCTGGCCATGATAAAGGACAAAAACGGTAGGGACCTAACAGAAGCAGAAGAGATTAGGAAAAGATGGCAAGAATAAACAGAAGAACTATACGAGAAGGACCTCGATGTCCTTGACAACCACGATGGTATAATCACTGACCTCGAGCCAGACATCCTGGAAAGCGAAGTTAAATGGGCCTTAGAAAGCATTACTAACAACAAAGCTAGTGGAGGTGATGGTATCCCAGCTGAGTTATTCAAAGTCTTAAAACAAGATGCTGTTAAAGTGCTGCACTCAATTTGTCAACAAATTTGGAAAACACAACAGTGGCCACAGGATTGGAAAAGGTCAGTTTACATTCCAATCCCAAAGAAGGGCAACGTCAAGGAATGTTCAAACTATCGCACAATTGCACTCATTCCACACGCTAGCAAGGTCATGCTCAAAATCCTACAAGCTAGGCTCCAACAGCACGTGGATAGAGAACTGCCAGAAGTACAAGCTGGGTTTTGAAGAGGTAGAGGAACTAGAGATCAAATTGCCAACATTCGCTGGATTATGGAGAAAGCAAGAGAGTACCAGAAAAACATCTACTTCTGCTTCATTGACTATGCTAAAGCCTTTGATTGTGTGGATCACAATAAATTATGGCAGGTTCTTAAAGAGATGGGAGTACCAGACCACCTCACATGTCTCCTGAGAAACCTGTATAAGGGTCAAGAAGCTACAGTTAGAACCGGATATGGAACAACTGATTAGTTTAGCATAGGAAAAGGAGTACGACAAGGATGTATATTGTCACCTTGCTTATTTAATTTATATGCAGAGTACATCATGCGAAATGCTGGCCTGGATGAATCACAAGCTGGAGTTAAGATTGCTGGGGAAAAGATCAATAACCTCAGATATGCAGACGATACCACTCTGATGGCAGAAAGTGAAGAGGACCTAAAGAGCCTCTTGCTCAGGGTGAAAGAGGAGAGTGCAAAAGTGGGCTTGAAGCTCAACATCAAAAAAACTAAGATCATGGCATCTGGGCCCATCACTCCTTGGCAAATAGAAGGGGAAGTCATAGAAGTAGTGAAAGACTTCACGTTCCTAGGATCCCAGATCACTGCAGATGGTGACTGCAGCCATGAAATTAAAAGACGCCTGCTCCTTGGGAGGAAAGCGATGGCAAACCTAAACAGCATGATAAAAAGCAGGGACATCACCTTGCCAACAAAAGTCCACATGGTCAAAGCAATGGCATTCCCCATAGTAATGTATGGCTGCGAGAGTTGGACTATAAGGAAGGCTGAGCGCCGAAGAATAGATTCTTTTGAACTATGGTGCTGGAGAAGACTCTTGAGAGTCCCTTGGACTGCAAGGAGATCGAATCAGTCAATCCTAAAAGAAATCAACCCTGACTGTTCCCTTGAAGGCCAGATCCTGAAGCTGAAGCTCAAATACTTTGGCCACCAAATGAGAAGGGAGCATTCACTGGAGAAGACCCTGATGCTGGGAAAGATTGAAGGTCAAAAAAGAAGGGGATGGCAAAGGATGAGATGGTTAGACAGTGTCATCGATGCAACGAACATGAAATTGAGCAAACTTCAGCGGACAGCGGAAGACAGGAGGGCCTGGCGTAATCTGGTCCATGGGGTCGCGAAGAGTCAGACTCGACTGTGCGACTGAACAACAACACACCCCTGCTAACAGAGGTGTTGTTTAATAAAAAAAACCCCTGAAGTTTCTGCTGCCCAGACACTGGTTGCTGTTGTTACCTTCATTCAGAAGCCGCACACATGAGGTCTCACAATAAGCCATAAATGTACGCAGGAGCACCCAGCGCAATGGTTTTAATGCACTAGTATAAACCCCTGCATGGTTTGCTGTTAGATTACTGGCAACTGTTTGCCTCTGTCATTTCCCTTGCTGTAAAGCCTCTCTAAGAAGCCGCTTGAAAATCTTTGCTTGCCGTCCCCTTCACATATTGGTCCTTCTAGCATCCTACCCTAGCTCTTCATTAGAGCTTCACTTGAAGATTTTATTTGCTTCTTAAAAGAGCCATACCTTTTGGGCCACGTTTGGTTCCAAAGCCATCAGCGGCAGGCCCCTGGTTCAGTCCACATTTGCCCACGTGTCTCAGAGGTACAAGTTCTCTCATTTCCCCCAAGCTTTCAGCAGAGTGACCCATGGCTTGCTAAACTTCCTGCGGCCTCAGAGCAGCTGATGCTACATAGCCGGGGCTTCCATTCCATGTCACAGAGAAGACCTGCCATGATGTCAGTGCAGATCAGCCAATGACATCAAGAAAAGGAGGTGAGTGCAGCACTATGAAGAAGGAAGGGTCGTAACACAAGCAGTTGGATGTTGGTAGCAAATCAGCAGGGAAGTTTCTGGCAAAATGTTGAGAAAAGGTTTAGCTATTGGAAGTATGAAGGCATTAAGTATAAATCGATGGTGCAGCCTCATTTGGAATACTGTGTGCAATTCTGGTCACCACAACTCAAAAAGGATATTATAGCATTGGAAAAAGTGCAGAGAAGAGCAACTAGAATGATAAAAGGGTTGGAACACCTTCCCTATGAAGAAAGGTTAAGGCGCTTGGGACTCTTTAGATTCATAAGGGAGTGCCCTAACTCTAGAAGGTTCTTCTGAAGGATTAGGCACAGGTCTATCGACAGCTATTAGCTGTGGCCACTAAAGTGAGCCTGTATGTTCAGGGGCAGTGCCTCTCTGTAATGCCTTGCTTGTGAACTTCTGAATCCTGATGGCTCTGAATGTTTGCTGCTGGGAACAAAATGGTGGACTAAATCACCTTGTTCAGATCTAACAGGGATCTTCTTACTTTCTAACTGCAACATCCTGAATTACCACTTCTCTGCATCACAGGAATTTTTTTGGAGGGGAGAGATGTCTCTCTTTACAAATGAATTTTCTGCACCGACAATGCTTGGATGATAGACAGGGAAGCAGGTCATAATGCCCTTGTGTTGGGTTCCAGCAACCATCATCTCTCCCTACAACTCCTCAAGGACTCCCACAGATTCTGCTGTCTGGATCTCTCCACCATGTGTCTCCGTAGCTATTTCCCTGGACAGAAAGGACAACTTGCTGGCAGTTCTTCCTTGCTTTGTTTCCTGTCTCCAGATCCTCCCCCCATGTTATTATGACTCCAGGTAGGATCTCTCTCTAACCAACTTCCTGCCCATCTGTCTTCTCCTTCTCACATGTATATGGTTTGGTCAGACACTTCCTCCTATCAATCAGAGTCTCCTTCAGTGTAACGGTCCCAGCTGCCTCAGAGTCTCTTCTTGTACCTTGACTGAAGGGACTGTCCACTATGACGTGGAAAGTGCCTTGCTAATAAAGCCATTGGGTGTGGGATGGTACAATATAGCCTGATCTTGCCAGATCTTGGAAGCCAAGAAAGGTCAGTACTTGGTCGGGAGACAGTCGAGGAAGGCTTTGCAGGCAATGGCAAACCACCTCTGCTAATCACTTGCTGAGGAGGAGGAGGAGGAGGAGGAGGAGGAGGAGGAGGAGGAGGAGATTGGATTTATACCCTGCCCTTCACTCAGAGTCTCAGAGCAGCTTACAAACTCCTTTCCCTCCACCTCCCCATAACAGACACCCTGTGAGGCAGGTGGGGCTGAGAGAGCTCTTTCAAGAACTGCCCTTTCAAGGACAGCTCTTCTCAGAACTATGGCTTGTCCAAGGTCATCCAGCAGGTGCAAGTGGAGGAGTGGGGAATCAAAATCGGTTCTTCCAGATTAGAGTCCACTACACCAAACACTCCTCTGGGGTCACCAAAAGCGCACCTTCATGGTGCTTCACATGCACACGCACAACAAAACCTTCCTTCCATCCAAGACCCCAAGGGAAGCATGGAATCATAGAATCATAGAGTTGGAAGGGTCCTCCATGGTCATCTAGTCCAACCCCCTGCATAATACAGGAAATTCACCAGATCTAGTTGAACCCCTTCATGAACCCCAGTAGAGGAAAGGGCAGGAAAAGGGCTGGGGGGGCAGGAATTCTAATCCAAGGGGCTTCCAGGAATCACATAGAGGAACCAGTGGGTTGGATCTCTTTTGGCTGGAGTCCCTGTTGGGGAAGGGAGGGAGGGGAACCTTGGGAAAATACCGGAGCCTGACTAGCTTCTTTGCCCTGTGACAATGCAAACCAGGGAACAAACTCAATGGAAGAAGAAGATTCCATTTTGGAATGTAGGGGATGTTCAGAAACTAGCTTCCAGCCCGGAACAAAGCAAGCTCTCTGCATATTTTCTTTCATTGCCGCATGGAGACAGTCTTGTGCACAGCTTGCATTGGCCAAGAGGACTTCAATTAGTGGAAAGAACAATTTGCTGTGTGCATCTCTGCAATCTTGCACCATCCACCCGATATCTCAGTGGATTTCTGTTGGGTGAGTCCAATGGGGAGGGTATTTACCTGTCTGGACTTCACCTTTCACAAGCACAATGAGAACAAAGAGAGCAGGGGTATTGTCTTTGCTTTAAAAAAAACCTTGGTAACAGGAAATCCCCCCTCCATGTTCTTGAGAACATAGGGCTTGTTATTTCTTCTCAGAGCAGTTAAGCAGGAGGACAAGGCTGTTGGTGTTGCAGGCCTGTAGCCAGGATTTTGCAATTCAGGGGGGCTTTGAATAAGTCAGGGGGCACTGATGTCAAAAAATAAAAATAAAATTTAAAAAACCTAACTTTTGTGGCATTCACATTCTGCTTGCCTACATGGAGGAAGCAAGTCATGCTTGGGGAAGGGGTAGCGGTGGGGAGTCTTCCGGGTGGCCCAGAGAGCCAGGGGCCTGGATGGAAGTTGGGGGGGGGGCTTGGCAGGAAGTCAGGGGGCCAGGCCCCGAAATGCCCCACTGTGGCTATGGGCCTGTGGTGTTGGTCCAAAGTTGTAGTCTGAACTGATTGTCCTGTGTTTTCCCCACAACACTGGTTATCACTAAGGACATAAGAGTCATGCTGGATCAGACCAGTGGTCCCTCTGGTCCAGCATCCTGTCTCCACACAGTGGCCAACCAGTTCCTCTGGATGGCCAACAACAGGGTGTAGAGGCCGAGGCCTTCCCTGATGTTTGGTCCTGGCACTGGGATTCAGAGGTTGGCTGCCTCTGAATGTGGGGGATCCCCTCCGTCACCATGGCTAGTAGCCATTGATATTCTTCTTCTCCATGAATCTATCTAATCCTCTTTTAAAGCTGTCTATTCCTGTGGCCATCACTGCATCCTCTGGCAGCGAATCCCACATTTTAATCACTCTCTGTAAAAAGCAGTATTTCCTTTTATCTGTCTTGAACCTACTCTTCATCAGCTTCATTGGATGCCCTCAGGTTCTAGTATTTTGGGAGAGGGGGAAAAAATCCTCCTTGTCAGCTCTCTCCCAATACCCACTGAGCCCAGTAACGCCACTGCTTTTCCAGGCAGCTTCCTTATGCTTTTACATATTTTGTATGAAGACACAGCAACGCTCCACCACCAATAAAAAATTTCCCAAGCAGAGTTTCATGCTACCTTTAGACAGATCCCGAGGGTACTGTGTGTCTTCTTGCTCTAAAAGGGTTGCTTTGGAACTTACTGCTAAAACCAACAGCTGGATTCCAGCCTTTGTATCTAACTAGGGGAGCTTTGACTCTTGAAAGCTCATGGCCCCCAAAATCTTGTTGATCTCTCAGGTGCTCCTGGACCTTAATCTAGCTGTTCTATTGCAGACCAACATGGCTACCCACTGAAACTGCCAAAACCAAGATCCTGCATGACTCTTCAGAAGCAACTGTTTCCAAATCCAAGTTGGCCGCCATGACTGAAGATGTTTCTGCTGTCATTGTTAACTTCAGGGACTATG
Source organism: Gekko gecko (assembly GCA_029375565.1). Taxonomy (NCBI): domain Eukaryota; kingdom Metazoa; phylum Chordata; class Lepidosauria; order Squamata; family Gekkonidae; genus Gekko; species Gekko gecko. Next base: position 292,862,958 of record JAPDNY010000001.1, on the reverse strand, counting down.
AGCACCACTCTTGACAGTCTAGAAGATGGAAGAAGAAGAAGAAGGAGAAGGAGAAGGAGAAGAAGGAGAAGGAGAAGGAGAAGGAGAAGGAGAAGGAGAAGGAGAAGGAGAAGGAGAAGGAGAAGGAGAAGAAGAAGAAGAAGAAGAAGAAGAAGAAGAAGAAGAAGAAGAAGAAGAAGAAGAAGAAGAAGAAGAAGAAGAAGAAGAAGTGCTTTCACTCCATCCTTGCAGACTGCAACCACTGCAGAGAGCCAGTTTGGTGTAGTGGTTAAGTGTGCGGACTCTAATCTGGGAGAACTGGGTTTGATTCCCCACTCCTCCACTTGCACCTGCTGATGTGACCTTGGGTCAGTCACAAGCTCTGGCACATCAGTTCCTGAAAGAGCAGTTTGTGTTAGAGTTCTCTCAGCCCCACCTACCTCACAGGGTGTCTGTTGTGGGGAGGGGAAGGGAAAGGAGTTTGTAAGCCGCTCTCAGACTCCGAGTGAAGGGCGGGGTATAAATCCAATCTCTTCTTCCTCTTCTCTTCTGCTGCATCAAACTCCAACTCACTAGAAGGGAGGGAGAGAGTTTCAGAGTTGGCCACTGTGAAGTGATGAGAGTCTTGGCTGTTCTATGTGCTGGCAGAGAGAAGTCCTCACTGGCCAAGGCAGTGGAGTCCATGTTTCATCAGAGTGATGCAATACTGTAATGGAAGAAAGTACTCTTCCCATAAGAACAGAGCCGAGGGTCCAGTTTATAAGGTCCAGAGGAGAAATAAAAAATCAGAGGCGAAGCAGGAGGATTTCAGTGTAGACTCCGTACCTCGTTCTCCATCATTTGAGCACTGCACACGGATAACACCTAAGTTAATTGTCCACATTGATCCTTACACATTCAGTGTGAACACTGATTGCCCCTCCGTCTCTGCCCCAGAGAAAGACAAATGCCAGTTTCCTTGCCTTTCTCAGGCTTGTTTGCTGTCCTTCATTCTTCCGGCTTTCCGGCTTTCCGTATGGGGGCTGCACATGAGCTAGCTGCGAGGAGGGATAAGACTGAATGGTGCCCACGGCAAGTCCCTGGAGCTGCCAAGCAGGTCAGCGAAGGAAGGCAAAGAGTCCCTGGAGCTGCCGCAGATGCTGATTATAGCCAGTCCTCCTCTTCAATGAATGTTCCTATTTCTCCACCAGGGAGACAGGACCCTCTGGTAAATTGAATGTAAAAGGTGCATTGAATGTAAAAGGAATCACTGGGCAGATAATGTCCGGTCAGTGGCTACCATTGTGAATGACTCAGCCTGCTTCCAGTTCCATATTTCATTCAGGGGTTTTCTGTAGCAGTCCAGCACTGGTGGAGAATAGCAAATCCAGACGCACTGGGGCTGCTGGCAGAAGTCTTGGGATCTCTGCATTAGATCCTGACACTCATCATTAGGGCAACTCCCCCCCCAAAAAAAACACCCCTCCCTCTCTCTCATTTTCTGATCAACAGATCTTCCTGCTTGGGAGCATCTTGTCTTTGCATGTCTATGCCATGTACCTTCTCCCCACCCCACCCGCCCCCGTCAAGTCACAGCTAATGTATGGCAACCCCCCTAGGGTTTTCAAGGCAAGAGACATTCAGAGATGGTTTGCCATAGTCTGCCACCACGTCATGACCCTGAGTATTCCTTGGAAGTCTCTCATCCAAGTACCAACCATGGTCAACCCTGCTTAGCTCCTGAGATGAGCTAGTCTTGGCTATCCTGTTCAAGGCGTCATGTACCTTATGCTGGGTTAGACTATTGGCTGTGGCGGTGAAATTGCCATTCCAAGGTCTGCGGCAATGGTTTTGTCCTGCTAAGTTGTCTTGGATCCTTGTGAGCTTGGAGATACCAGGGAATGAAGCCAGGCCCTTCTGCATGGAAACCATCACTGAGCTATGGTTCCTCCTAAGCAATGAGTCAAGGGGCCTATTGTCCCGTCCTAGGCATGTGGATATGTTGCTGGATTAATAATTTTGTGGGTTGGTCAGCAGTTCACATCCACTAGCTTCAGTGGGCTTTCTTCTGATTTAGGCTGACAGCCGGCCACCACTAACCGCCCATCCTGAGCCGTTCGGTTCGAAGGGATGCACATGGTAACTGTACATTCCATCCTCTCCGTCCCATGGTGTCCATCAGAAAACAGACACGCAGTGTTTCCCCCCATCTGTTCTGCATTGCAGCTTCGTCCAAACCCTTTTGGGCTTTCTTAAATTTCCTTCCACCCAGCCCATGCTAGGACAGCTGCAGGACCTTCCAGAGCTGCTGTGGCTCAGAAGTTCCTGAAGTGGAGCCTTCCCTTCTGCTCCTTGGACCGATCTCCCCCCCCCGCCTTTGGTAAGAATGCAAACATTTGTTTTTATTCATATGTGCCTGTGTGCAAACTGTTGTACTGGCACTCAACCTCTTTGGCCCTCACCCTGTTACAAAATTTAATTAACAGTCTGTCACAGCAGAAACCCGAGAGGGAAAATTGCTTGTTTTCATTTTATAACTTGGTGAATTATAAAATAAAAACCACAAGGTAACCAAGTCCGAGTTTGTCTTTTTAAAAAATTATTATTATTGTTCATCTGTACTTGCCAGAAAACAGCCTTGTCCCAACTAAGAATGACTTCCTGTTCTACTCCAGGCCATTTGACAATCTTAGACATGATCCTTCTTGTAATTGTACCTAGGCTAACATCCTTCCCTTCGGTCTCATGGAATGCCAAAAGTCTACACCCATGGTACTAACGCATGCTCCGGAGGACTTTTTGTTGTTGTTGTTGTTGTTGCCATCAAGTTGCAGCCAACTTATGCACCTTTGGGTTTTCAAGGCAAGAGACATGATCAGGCTAGCCTGGGCTATCCAGGGGCTTTTCTGCATTCTCATCTTCCTTGCTTGTAAATTCCTGGGTTTTTAGGGGGGGGATAGTGGTTTCTGTTCCTCATGGACTTAGCTCCCTCTAGTGGTCGATTTGATATCACACAGGTGTATGTCCAGTGAGCATATTTCCCTGCAGCTTTAAACTGCAACTTTTTATGCTGGACATAAACTGGTGCGATATTGAATCAACCAACAGAGGGAGCAAAGCATGGGTAGAACAGAAAACCCCCCAAAGAAACAGGAACTTACAAGTGAGGAAAATGATAATGCAGAAAAGCCCCGGGTCAGGGCAGAGGACTGTAGAGCAGTTTATAGATCACCCCGTTGCCTCCTGGTCAGCCTCCAAATGGACCTGAACCTATTAGGGATTTCCCAGCCTATGAGTGATATATTTGTGAACTCTTTGGTGGTTCAAAGTCTAGGTCCCTTCTGGGTAACTTCTTTGGTCAAGTCCAGAGGTACGGGGAGGGGGGCATATTACCCTGGGGCTCCATAAGACAGAGGTATGTATTGGTTCATATTAATCACGTTCAGTGGAGAAAGACGGTTGCCCTAACTTGACCTTTAATTTTTTGACCTTCAGAGTAGTAGGTAGTAGAAAACCTGCCTATTGAGTGAACTGATGCTCGTTGGTTATGCAGCCTCCCTAATGGTCATCTGAGTGGGCCCTGTTCTTCTCTCTGCTGCTGGGGATGGAGAGGCTTCTCCACACTGCCCGGGAACAAAAAAGCAGGGTTCAGCTCTCAGCCACTTTGGTCTGTGATGGTCACAGCCTTCTCACCTTTGTTCTCCTTCTTTTGATTTGAAGAGCCTGCTGCGATGGCTATTCTCACGTCACGTTCACCCAGCACAATGCCACCCCCTGATTTCAGATTTATTTATTTACTTATTTTTCAGATTTCTATTCCGCCCTCCCTATAAGTGGGCTCAGGGCGGATCACAGGGCCATTCGGCATCACAATATATAAACACATTAATGCGATATAAATGCATTAATAATGCGCTGATGAAGGAGTCATCCAATTGATGGTGGCCAATCTGGGAAAGGGACTTTGAGGTCCAAGTGATAGAGTGGAACTATCAGTGTAATGTTCTGAAACAATGAAAGTGGGGAAGGCAGAATTAGGAATTGCCCTTATAGAACAGCTGACCCAAGTATTTCCCCAGAGGGACATCTTCTTAGCTGTTGATTTTAATGCTAGGGTGAGCAATAATGTCCATGTTCTTGCTACTAAGTCTGGCCTTGACTTGGAGACATTTAACTTTTTATTAGTACCTGATTCCCAGGACAATACTTCTAATTTAGCTGGACAATACTTCATTCAATTATGTGCCCAATTTTATTTACTCTGGCTGAATGGCTGAATGGCTTATTATGGAAATGCAGAATGGGGAATTATTAGGGAAAGGGTGGCCCCGACCTGGATAGCCCAGGCTAGCCTTGTCTTGTCAGGCCTTGGAAGCTAATCAGGCTTGGCCCTGGTTAGCATTTGGATTGGAGACCACCAAGGAAGTCTGGTGTTGGCCACAGAGGTAGGCAGTGGCAAACCACTTCTGGACCACATCTCTTGCCTTGAAAACCCTACAGGGTCACCATAAGTTGGCGGCAACTTGACAGCATTTTCCATCATCTCCAGGGAAATGATAGGGAGGAGGAGACTCAGAAAAGACTCATGTGGATGACTATGATGTCGGAGACCCAGAGGGTCAGGGATGGGACCATCGACAATTCCCATCATCCTGACAGCACCTTTCCAGGATATGTGTGCAAAACAGAACATTTTAAAAATGATTGAGGATGTGAGAGTTCATATTTAAAGTGAGCTATACTAACTTTTGGCAAATTCGGAAGGTGGTGGGCTGGCAGTATACCTCTGATGACTGAATGCTGCAGGCAAAGAACGGGAATGACCGTCCAAATCATATCCTGCTTGTGAACTTCTAGTGTCTTCTGAATTAATATAGAGGGATACCAGATACTGGGCTAGACTGGCCCTTGGTCTGATCTAGTAAGACATTTGTAACTGGTGTCCCGTCCCCCCCCGCTTTGTTTATAATGCATGTTTTGTTTATGGGCAGTAAAGATCCTAGTTTGCAATGATACTAGCAAATGCACAAGTGGGGAGGGGGTGGAATTATTCCAAATTAATTAATTAATTCAGAGTGAAAGAAGGTAATAGGGTGGATCCTACCATCTTTCAAGGAAGGCTTCAACACTGAGCCAAAATGGAAGGGGTGGTGGTGGAATCAACATTTTATGAAATAAATAAAGTTTAATCAGTGGAGTACTAAGGTACGGGGAGGATCCACCCCCCACTGATTCATATGCCATAGATATTTCCACTATAGGTATTAAATACCAGTTAACGGTACATTTTACTAACTAAGGACTTACTAGTGGCAGGATGGAGTCTGTCGTTGCTGTAGAAGGGGGAGGAAACCACGGAGAAAGGAATCTCTCCCATATATGAAGCATGTATGAAACAAACACAAGGAATCTTCCCTTCAAGAGTCACAAAATCGTTAAAAACAAGTAGACGGAGAATCAAAAGCAACAGAAAAGGCCTTTGAAAGGCCAATAACAACTTTGGAGACAAGGGTTTGTAGAGCTCATGTGCAGGAAAATAGCACCATCTGGCGGCATATGCTGTCTCTGACATGCCCATTCCCTCCCTCAAAAGTTATATTTGTTAAGAGTCCAACCAGAATGGCTCCATATAAATGAATCTTTATACTTACTCAAGTAGGATCAACAGAGCTAACAACAATAGGCCAGCCAGATCACCTATGGGTACATAAATTGAGATCTTCCTGTTTATGCTTCCTTTGTGTGGTTATCTGAACAGACTTGTCATCCGTTGTTACATAAGAGCAGTGTTTAATTTTAGACGGCGCTAACGTGGGTTGATGGACTGATAAACCTTGTTTTGATACTAGAACACGCTATTCCAGCATTGCACAACACAAGAAAGTGACCTGATATCCCTGAAATATTGGAGGTTTTGCTTAAGAAATGGTCCCTTATTTCTTCAGCTGGTAGGAATACTGCCCAAACTATTTTTAATCTGCTAGAAGAAAAACTGCATCCTTGTTCTTCAGTCTGTGGTCACATTTCCAGCATTTATCAGTATAAAGTTGTAACGATACCATGAAAACACTCATTACACCAGGTTTGTCTTTGAATTCATAAGAAATTTTTCAAAAATTGCAAACTATAGTATTGGGCCTTCCACTGGGGTTGCCAGGTCCAGGTTGAGAAACTTCTGGAGCTTTGGGGGTGGAGTCTGGGGAGGACAGAGACCTCAGTCCACCCTTCAAAGCATCCATTTTCTCCAGGGGAACTGATCTCTATAGTCTGGAGATAAGCTAATTCTGGGAGATCCCCAGACCCCGCCTGGAGGCTGGCATCTCTGCCTTCCACTAAAGTAAGCCCATAGTTGGAGCAAATGAAGCCCAAGAGAGAATATGGGCATCCCATGGTCCTTCCATTCTGGACAACAACAGTTCTGATTGTGAAGTCTGGGTTTTATTCACACAGGCAAGGGATCACTTGGGGAAAGCCCGCAGAACCTTAAAAAGAGGATGTCTGTCTGGTATTGTGTGACGCACCTTGAGTCCTCCCCAGAATGTAAAACAACACATGCAAACAAGAGCTGGTGGCTCCACTGCTGCCAACCTTCCTCCGCCAACTGGGAGATGAAGGTGCCTTGCAGTTAGTTAGGAGCCTGAGACAAACCAAAAGCTGGTCTTTCCCAGTGGCAGCAGTAGCAGCACTGGTGGTAGAAACCGCTGCAGCACCAAGAGCAAAGGGGGCATTGTGGGCCACAGGACAACATGGTCTTTTCTTGCTTACTTACCATCACCTGTGCAACTGCCAGCTGTTTCTCTCCAGCTGCTGCTGGGAAAGGAAATGCCCCGCAGCTGCGTTCACCTTGGGGAAGTGAGGGCCAGGCACTTTGCTCCCCAGCGAGAGGTGAGAAGGAGGGGGCATAGATGGCACAGGCCAGGCTGCATCTGCAGTCTATACCAGCATTCCATTCAGTTGGCTGGGATGCTGCAGCCACAGGCGCATTAAAAACACATCCTGCACTCTGAGCCTCTTTTCAGGCACAGACATGAAGCTGCCTTATATGGAGTCAGACCTTTAGTCTGTCAAGGGTCAGTGTGGTCTCCTTGGACTGGCAGCTGCTCTCCAGGGTCTTCAGCTGAGGTCTTTCCCATCACCTCCTTTCTTGTCCTTTGACCTGGAGATGCTGGGAGCTGAACTTGGGATCTTCTGTGGGCCAAGCAGAGATTCTCCCACTGAGTCCCCGTCATCTGTGGGCAAATTAGCACAGGGCAGATTTTGCCTACAGAGACTTGGTTTTAAACTCCATTTTACCCAATTTACCTCACAGGAATGACGTGAGGATGAAATAAGGTAATCTAATGTATACCTGGATGACCCAAGCTAGCCCCATCTTGTCAGATCTTGGAAGCTAAGCAGGGTTGGCCCTGGCTAATATTTGGATGGGAGACCTCCAAGGAATACTCAGGGTCATCATGACGCTGAGGACAGCAATGGCAAACCACCTCTAAGTGTCTCTTAACTTGAAAACCCTATGGGGTCTCCAGGGCCGGCCCCAGGTGTCTGGGCGCCCTAGGCAGGACAGCCTGGGGCGCCCACCCCAATGGGCATGCCAACCTCCCGGTTAGAACGCCCGCCCCTTCCCTCCCAGTGGCGGTGCCGGCTTTTCTGGGCGCCTCGCAGCCGTGAGGCACCCAGGAAAGCTGGGGCTGCCAGCGCTGGGCGGGAAGGGGGCTTTCACGGGGGGGGGCGGGGGGCATTTTGGCGCCCCTGCAGGGCCGGCACCCTAGGTGAGCGCCTAGCTCGCCTAGTGGGTGAGCCGGCCCTGGGGGTCTCCATAAGTCAGCTGTGACTTGATCACACACAAAAAAGTATACCAATCACATAGCTCAAAAGACATTTTTAGAGGAACAGCAAGTCACAAATGTGCTCAGTAAAAAAACACACAACAGCAATCCCCTTTCTTCTCCAACCTGTGCAAATTCCTCCACCATAGTTCCCCTCCTCCCTTCTCTCATTCTATCGAAATGCCTTCATACAAGCTGTGGTCAGCATAGAGGAGAGAAACTGTGGCTCAATGGCAGAACATCCGTTTAGCCTCCAGAAGATCCCAGGTTCAATCCCCACTTAAAGGGATCAGGTAATAGGTGTGATAGACCTCTACCTGTGACTCTGAAGACCTGCTACCAGTCAGAGTAGACTGTAGTGACCTTGATGAGTCAGTAAAACACAGCTTCATGCATTTTATTATGTGTTACATCTGGAAGAGGTCGTAGCTCAGTGGTAGAGAATTTGTTTGCATGGAGAAGGCCCCAGGTTCAATTCCCTAGCATCTCGAGTTAAAAGGATCAGGTAATAGGTGACGTGAAAGACCTCTGAGGTCCTAGACAGCCCCCGCCAGTCAGAGTAAACAGTGCTGACTTGGAGAGACTGAGGGTCTGACTCAGTATAAAGTGGCTTCATGTGACCTGGACGAAGAGGCTGGATGAATATTTGTCAGAGATGCTTTCGGCTGGTCCTGCATTGGGCAGGGGGTTGGACTAGATGATCTGTATGGCCCCTTCCACCTCTATGATTCTATGACCTGAAGATCAAGAAATAAAGTCAGATTTAGGGAAAGGAGCTGAAGTTATACAGTAATTCTGTAACTGATTTTCGCAATGCATTAAAATCTTCTCTTTCACATTCATCTCATGATGTCAAATGTATTAGGTAAGAATATAGTGATAATGACAACTGGATAATTAAGAACAAAAACATTAAATAGCTTGAGTGTGTCCTATGAACACACATTAGGGGAATCCCACTTTTACCTGCATCACTGACAGGTTATTTTCGAAACACAAACTTAAAATCTTAGTTGGTGTATATGGTTGAAATTTTATTTAAAAATCAGAGTGTTTCCATTCTTACTGTGTCTGATGTCAAAACACATATTCCTTCACAGCCCCATCCTTTTTCATTTGACAACATCAGGTTTAAAATTAGGAAATGTACATAATTTCAGAAGATAATGGGAATTTGAGCAAAACTCCCCTGGCTGGCATTTCCTTCACTGTTCAATGGTCACCACTATTCTTTGCAATAACGGAGAGCCTCGGCCACTTCAGTGATCAGTGCCCTTAGATGGTTTATATATTCAGCAGAACCAAGTGACAACTTTCCCCCTGGACTGTACCACTTCAAGCTTCAGCTGGCAGGTTGCAAATCTGAGGAGGGTGATCATGCACAAAGGGGGGTGGGGGGTGGGAAGAATACACCAAAGAGAAATATAAGCTGAACTCTTCTTTCTGAAAATTCTCCCCCAGATAGTATTTTTCCCTATGGGAAAGAATTTAGATCTCCTCCCCCACAGCCTGAAGTGGTAGAGTCCGGTAAGAACGCTGCATCTCAATCTCGACTGCCTCAAGCCCCTAAATTCTCTAAAGTTTTCACTCAACCCCCCCCCCATCCCCTTACATAGCAAATGTTGTAAGAAATAAAGACAATTTTGTGGGGGACAGGAACAGTATGTGACATGAAACTGTAGCAAACCATGAATTCTGAGGTTTCCTCCTTTGTTGGATGCTATGAAATCTGTCCATGATTTATGGAGACCTCCAAAGCCTGCCAGGAACAAGGCCCCATAACTTCAGAAGAGCTGTGTCTCGAGTGAGGCAAGTGGCAGGTTTATCTGTCAGCAGGGATTGCTTAGGGCTTTGTCTTGATTGTTCCTGACAAGTCCCTCCTGACGTTACAGGTGAAATGTTTCCGATGGTGCTGGTGCTGGTGGGCATCAGGGGATAATGAAGAACACTGAGGTAATTCCCTCTGCTCTCTGCCATAAATAAAGCCTGTGCTGAGAATGTGCGGGTAGGTTAAAAAGGCTGCCTTGCCTGACTCTCAATAGCTTTACCACATTATAAAACAGTGGGTTTTAAATCTAGCAATTCAGCAAACGAGTCTCGATAAATAAAAATCCTACAGGTTCACATCTGGGTTTTGTAACTGTCATCCTGAGGCAGATGATAGATTACCTCAGAGACAGAGGAAGCTTTCATGAGAGATACCTATACCTCGACACTAAGTGTACTTACTTAAAGAAAGTTACTTTGAAATAAATGGAATTTACTTTCAAATAAGTGGGGTTGCGGGGGTGGGTGGGTTTTGTTTTTGTATTTCTTGCATCTTCAAAATGCTGCAACACATGTCTGAAAAAGTACATGCTCAAGAGTTTTTTGCACTGTTATAGTGCAATCCTAAGTAGGTCTACTCAGAAACCCCCTGAAGTCTATTCAATGGGGCTTACTTCCAGAAAAGTGTTCTTAGGATTGCACTGTTAGAAAAGTCACTCAGAAAATGGTTGTCATTTTGTTATGTGGTTGTTAATTCATCTGAAGGTGAGGGAGGGGTGAGCCTTGATTGATTCTCTAGCTTTTGGATCAGTTGCCCTCTGTCAATAGATAGAAAATAGAAAATAGAAGAAAGCTAGATGATAGATGATAGACAGACAGTTGGACAGATATCAGGGAGCTGAAAAATATTGTTATTCGTAGTTATCTGATTTCTGATTGAAAGTTTGATATTTGGATTTGTCCCCGTCCCCCCGTCCCCCCGTCCCCCGGTCCCCAGATTCTGATATTATTCAGCTCCATTATTCCTTATTAGGAATCTTTCTGAAAGGCTGAAAGGGCTATTTTTGAGCAAATGGCGCCAAAATTGCAATGGAGCTGCTGGTGCCTGTCTATTAAATAACCCCCAAGTTTCAAAGTAATTGCACCAAAAGCTCCAATTTTATGGACCCCCTGAACAGGGTGCCATCCTCCATTGTTTCTTGTTTGGGGGAGAATTCCATGCTTTCTCCAGGGCAGAGAATAGCCAAAGATGGAAGAGCAAGCAAAGCAACTACTGGCCAAAAGCCTCTCAAAGCAAACAGAACCAACAGGCCCAAGGAACCAATGCAGAACCAGGGAATGTCATCAGAAGCGTGGGACAGTGCGGCAAGCCTAATGAATAAATGTACAACCTGAGAATCCAAGCCAATGTAAAACCAGAGAATCCTCCTAGCCAAACTTAGGAAAGATGATGCATGCCTGACATATGTAATAGCAGAGAAGCTAACCAAATGTACAACCCAAGAATCCAAGGCAATGTCAAACCCAAGAATCCACCACAAATCTGACACAAAACAACTTGAGCACAGAACACAATGCTGCAAAACCAACAAATCCAATTTCAAAGGACAGAATAAAAGCCAAACCAATGGACAAGCTGAAACCAATCCCTGGGAAGAGACAGACACACAGTAAAATTAAATAAAAAACCATTCCAGAAGCCTTAAAATACTGGCTTCGATATTCCTGGTTAGTCCTGAATTTTTGGGGGGAGGGGTTCTGGGACTCGTATACCCCTGTCCTTATTTTGTCCCCATTTTTGCCTTTTGGAGGTGCTTTTTAAAGTGTTGTTAGTGTCAGTTGTTTGAATGCTCAGTAGGGTTCAATATTCTCTCCTGGTTCCTAGCAGTTAAATCTCTGGAGACTGTGCATCTTGATACATCTATGCAAACAGTAAGGTGTCATACAGCAATGGCAGATGCCCTGCCATTTCACACACTGCCTCCCCTGAGCTGTATTTTGAACAGCTGATGATTGTGGGACAATCATGCTTTCTAATACTTCTTTTAACTCCCAAACCCCACCCTCTTGGCTTTTAAATCAGTGGAGGGAGGGCTACGGCAGAGGGGAGGAATGCCAGCAAACCATTTAGAGAGCAGGGCCTTGGGCAGTGAGTAATAGTGGGTGGGGTGGGTGGGAGGGGGAATCCCTGTTATAATGGTAGGGTTGTGACAAGTGTGTTCCCATTTCCACTTGTAAAATGTTAGCAGCAGTGAGAACAGGTGTGTAAGCATCGGGGTTGCCAGTCTCCAGGCAGGGCCTGGAGATCTCCTGAAATGCCAACTGATCTCCAGACTACAGAGATCGGTTCCCCTGGAGAAAATGGCTGCCTTGAAGGGTGGGCTCTGTGGCACTGTACCCTGCTGAGGTCCCTCCCTTCTCCAAATCTCACCCCCCAAATCTCCAGGAGGTTCCTAACCCAGTGTCAGGTTCTTCAGTCAGTCAGTCACACAACACAACAGGGGCTTCTTCAGAAGACAGTGTTTAATGATGAAACAGTACTAAAGACATGTGTACATTCTCTTTGTCAGTAATGACTAGTTACAGCAGTGCCTACTAGGTTATACTACATCCAAACACACACACCCCTTCAGCAGAAGCCAATCGATACAGTTCGCGCGCACCAGAAGCTAAGCTGGCTAAGCAGGCTAGGAAGCAAAACATTCTAGGAACCGTTGCAATTCCCAGCAAGGCTGGGACAAGTTGCCAGGTACCCCCTGGCCACCAGTGTATGTAGTGGGGGAGGGTTTCCAGACCCAGTTTAGGAAACTCCTGGAGATTTGGTGATGGAGCCTGGGAAAGACAGGGACCTCAGAGGGGTATAACGCCACAGAGTCCACCCTCCAAAGCATCCATGTTCTCCAGGGGATCTGATCTCTAGTCTGGAGATGAGCTGTAATTCCAAGGGATCCCCAGGCCACACCTGGAGTCTGGCATCCCTCCATGGAGGTGGCAATCCTTGATAGCACTCTGTGCATTTACACACAGGCAACAGAAGCATTCATACGTAGCCCTGAGAACCAAGCATATGGAAATGGTTTCAGTGGTTCTTCATCTGAGAATGAAGGAAAGCCAAAGGGGTCATCTTCAGGAGCAGTGCATTTCCCTGTTCATTGATAATATTCATGCAGAGTTTTAAGTGGATTGCTTCAACAGAGGGACGGATTCAAAGACTGCTCCCTTCAATAGACCCCCCCCCGCAGTGTGGAGAATAGACAATACATTCCAAGACAGTTTTGAAAGTCCAGGAAATAAGCCAACAGTAGAATTTCCCAATTTGTTAATCTTCCCTTGATAATGCATGGGATCCCTACCCTCAAAAAACACCCAAACCACTGGTGTAGTCCAGTAGCGCATGCTTGTATAAACAGAAGTATCTAAAAAGGCATACCATTTAGAGAGCAGGGCCTTCAAAGTCCACATGCTACAGCCTTTATGTACTATGATGTGTAATGTGCTGCTGTATGACAAGCAGACATCTGAGGATATCTCAGGCAGGACAAAACGGAGATAGTGCTTGCTCTAGAAAACTGTGAAAGGGACATAAAGTCATTGCACTTCATGAACATTGCTGCACACAGTAAAGCCACCCAGAATGCTAGTGAAATGCATTAAGAGAGGTTAGCTTTCCTCAGGGGCATAAAGTACCTAAATGGGCATCTACATAAGTTTGTTAAACTTAAATCTTCACTGTCTAGCAAAGAGGATGAGGCCCATGATTAGGCCAATAAAAATCTAGGGTACTGGCAATCTTACCTCTCCCACAAATACTTGAGAACTAGAGGCCTATGTCTAGGGTTGCCAACCTCCAGGTGGGGACTAGGGGGTCTCCTGGATTATAACAAGCCTGAATGTGTGTTTCTTCTAAGTAAGAATCTAGGATCAAGGTGCCAGGTATTGTAATAGATTATGGAATTCCTTAACCTTTTTCCCTTTGATTACCTTAAACAGAAAACAAAGGTGGTGATGGGGGGGGGGGGTTGCAGTAACTTCCACTAAAGGTTTACTATATCATATAATAGCGCATTATTGCTATAGGATAACTCGGTTATGTAACAACAGATCACAACCTGATTTCAGTGCAGGTGAACAACTCTGGTTTCCAGGGGGCTGCCTTGTCATTCCTGGTAGTGCATCCTGTCAGATAGTTTTGGGGCAGAGGGAAAACAGCTTTTATAGAAAGGTAGTGCCGACTAAAACTTTTTAACATGTACTGTTGGGGCCATTAGTTGTTCATTCATACTCTCTACCAGATGCAGCCCAAATCACTATTTTGGACATTGCAGGAAACAAACGAGACAAAGGAGAAAAATGAGTTTAAAAATACTTGTTCTGAAGACACAGGCCACTAGGAGTAGTCGTGGCCGAGTGGTTAAGGCGATGGACTAGAAATCCATTGGGGTCTCCCCGCGCAGGTTCGAATCCTGCCGACTACGGGATGAATCTCCTTTTAAAATTTAAAACTTTTTAATCACAGAACAAGATTCTGCCGAGCAGAAAGGGCCTCGCGCCTCCCTGCGCCGGCTGAGCTCAGGCGGAGCCCTTGGAAGCTGCCAGAATGGGAAGACGGAGCGGGTCCCGTGACGCTCCTTCCCGGATCTCCTCCCGAGCTTCGACAGGGAAGCGGCCGCTGCTTTGGGACGAGGCGCCAGCATGCAGCACAGCCCGGCGCCGTCCGTGCTGGTCACCACCAGGTAAGAGCGAGCGGGAGGCTTCCTCGCCGCGCCCGGGCCGCCGTGGAGAGGAGAGGCTGTCAGGCGCGCCTGGGCGACCCCGGCGCTCGCCATCGGCTTCTTGCCCGGCCTGGTCTGGCCGCGCTTCCGCCTTCCTCGCCTCGCCTTCCCCGCGACAGGGCGGCGGCGGCGCGGAGGCTTGGCCCTCTGGCCCTCGATAGCTGCCTTGCCGGGCTCTTTCTCCCGGGGGACGGCGCGGCTCGGGGCAGGCTCTCTCGCGCCTCGTCCTCTGCCCCGAGGATCCCCCGCTCCGCCTCGGCTGCTTTCGGTGCCTCCTGCCTGGGGCGTCTCTCCCAGCCTGTCGCGGAGGGGTTCCGCCCCCCACCCCCGGTTCTATGGGCCGTCCGATCACCTCGTTCCTGCTCCCCCCCGCCCCACCGCGAGAGAAAAGCCGCCCTTTCCCTGTGGGGGAGTTGAACTTTTCTAGAGGTTCTCAGGTTCCCCTTCCTGTGATTCTCCGTCAGGGAGGGACGCTTTTCTTTTGCAAAAAGTTCTCTTCAGATGTGCGGGGGTGGTGGGGGTGGTGTGTGTGTGTGTGGGATCCACTAAGAAAAAGCGCCCACCCCCCACCCCCCCGGTCTTGTATCCTTAACAACTGCAGGAGTTGTCCAATGTAGTCAACCGGATGGCCCAAGTCCGCCTGAGTTCCTCAGATCTCAGGAGCGAAGGAGGGTTGACCCGGGTTGGCAGTCGGCTGGGAGAGACACCTCCAAGGAAGCTCAGTTGTTGCTACGTGGATGCATTGCAGCCTATTTAAGGAACACCATGGCAAGACGGTCGATATACCTACTAAATTTCTGCTGTGCCTGAAGCATTTAAAAAGCGTAAAGAGTTCTCGTCCTGGGGGAAAGCGTTGGCAACATTAGCTTTATAGTCTGCTACCATCACAAAGCCAACGGAAATCCTTGAGTGCCTGTTGGTTACACTTCTTCTTTTCTTTTTTTTGGCATATTCCCACAAATTTACACTGAAGTTGTGTTTCTGAGGTCATATCGAGCTAACTGGCCAAATCAAATGTTTGTGAAATCAGATACACCATTTCATGGCCTTGGGTTCCTTGAGCCAGAGAGGTGTAGAAGTCAGAGTGAAAGGCCAGGATTGGGGGAGACCCAGGTTCAGATCCCCACTCTGGTATGGAAGGTCGCTGGGAGATCTGGAGCCGGTCACTCTCTGTTAGCCACTAGTCTTGGGCCAGTCACTATTTCACAGAGTGATGATTGCGAGAAAATGGAGAACAATGTTGTAAGCCACTTTGGTTCCTGCTGAGGAGAAAAGTGTAGTATAAATCAAGGCGGATAAAAATCAATTTTTTTTAAAAAATAATATCAGATTTTTAAAATTTAAACTGGATTTTTAATAGAATGCTTTTTGAGGGGAAAAATCTCTCTAAAGATAGCTCTCTGTTTAAGATACATATTGATTCATTTTCAATTATGTAGCATGAGGCTGTATATTCGTGTATTGTTTAAACCAATACCTTGAATTGGGTTTGGGAGCAAATAAGTAGTCAGTGTAATTGCTGTACTATCTGAGTCGCATGGTCTCTGGCTGCTCTGGACAAGCAGTCTGACTGCAGCATTCTGCGCTGAATGCTCTGAACACTCTGCAAGGGTAGCCCCAAGTAGGATGCATTGCAGCAGTCCAGTCTAGGTGCAACTAAGGCATAGACCACTGTGGCTAGATCTAACGGCACCAGGAAGGAATGCAGCTGATGCAGTAGCTGAAGCTGGGCAAAAGCACTCCAAACCAGAAGAGCCACCTGGTTTTCGAAAGTGACAGCTGTCTCAAGTAGCATTTCCAATCTAATCTAATAGCCTATGCTTTTTTAACAATAAATATTCAAATAACAAGTCTGTTTTTTGTTTTTGTATCATGAAATGTTCATAAGTATTCTAATATCCAATTTTCTATTGTTTCATACATACACAATGGAAAAAAATACAATAACATAAACCAATCACAAGATTGAAAGCTCATGAATAACAAGACTGGGGTGTGTATTTACAAAGTCACCAAAGTGAAAAGAAAAGAGAACCTCTGTCTTTTCAGCACTGGATTTGTTGACTGAACTTTGGTGTGTTTATACCTCTGCAGGCCAGTTCAAAATGCCCACACGGGATTAGATCTGTCAGTCCCTGAGTACCAGGAGATCCGGGGGAAGATGATGTCTGGCCATGTGGAATATAATATTGTGGTTGTTACCCAACTGGCTGCGTTCAAATCAGCAAAGCACAAACCAGAAGATGTCATTCAGTTTATGGTAATTGGTCACTTTAACTTTCTGTGTGTGAGAGTGTAGGAACTTCAAGTTGCTCAAGTTTCTTATATGCTGGACAGTGGGCTGATGTATTGGAAATAAACTAAACAACAGTCACAAAGCCTCCTCTGCATTGTCCCCAAAAAGTCCTTACCTCCAGTGTGGTGTAGTGGACTCTAGTCTGGAGAGCCAGGTTTGATTCCCCACACCTCCATATGAAACCTGCTGGGTCACCTTGGGCCAGTCACAGTTCTCTCAGAACTCTCTCAGCCCCACCTGCCTCACAAGGTGCCTGTTGTGGGGAGAGGAAGGGAAGGAGATTGCAAGCTGCTTTGAGGCTCCTTGAGGTTGACAAAAATAGGGTATAAAAGCCAATTCTTCTGTTTGGTGTAGTGGTTAGGAGCTCAGACTCTAATCTGGGAGAACCGGGTTTGATTTCCCACTCCTCCACTTGCAGCTACTGGTGTAACCTTGGGTCAGTCACAAGTTCTCTCAGAGCTGTTCTCCCAGTAACAGTCCTCGAAAGAGCTCTCTCGGCCTCACTTATCTCACAAGGTGTCTGTTGTGGGGAGGGGAAGGGAAAGGGATTGTAACTTTGTAAGCCACTCCGAGACTCCTTCGGGTAGTGAAGGGCAGGGTATAAATCAAATCTCTTCTTCTTCTTCTCTTCAAATGCCTACATAGCTTAAATGCCTTCAGCAAGAACGTGAGAGAAGCCAGTGCTGGATCAGGCCAATCACCGATCCAGTTCAACACTCTGTCATACAGTGGCCAAAACTACCAGGTGCCATACCTTACTGTCAGATGACCACCAAGAACTGGGATGACCCTACTGTTAGGAAGGAAGGGACTGCCTCCATGTGCCTGTCCATATCTTTGCTGCTGCAGCCTACCAGGGCCACAGAATGTGGACATGCTAAGACTTCATGCTCACGTGCCTGATACTCAAGGTATTATAACTTAAAGACAATGCCAGTGGTGTGGAAAGTTGAATCTTCTCAGCTGATATGCACACTAAAGACTTCACATCTAAGGTGTAGCTCTGCTAGAGGGTGGTAAGCCTGTGCTTGGGCTGTACCACATTGCACTGCCAGTAAGGGTGCACATGATGGATGAAAAAGAATTCTTGAATGTAGGAAACCTTTGTCCATGACATCTAGTTTTCTACGTGAAAAACTTTTAAAAATGAAAGCATGTTCAAACATGTGAGTCAGTACCTCCTGCAGTGGTACTGTCCTGGCACAGGTATTTGAGACCTCTGTCTTAGCTGGCCTTTATTGATACATCTCAGAAGACTTATGTTCTTTGTAACTTTAGAGATTGTTGGCCCAAGCTGGTCCAATATAAAAGGGTTACCTTAGTTATTTTGTATCTGCAAGCTGAATCTGTATTTGCAGCAGTTACCAAGTATAATTAAACATCAGTGCTGAAAATTGCAGGCATTTTAGTTGCTTTATACCTGGCCTATGCTAAGCTGTCCCTGTGCACTTAACTGTGCCATCCAAAGCAGGGTCATATGTAACATGTGCTCATTTAGGTAATGTCAAGTGAGCTGTCAAGTTGCAGCAGAACAAAGTTAGAGTCCAATGGCACCTTTAAGACCAACAAAGTTTTATTCAAGGCTTTCATGTGCACGCACATTTCGTCCGATGATGAAATGGAATTACATATCATAGTTGTGTATATCGGAGTGGTTTGTTAAATTAAGCATGCAAAATAGTGAGGACACCTTTTTTAACAGATCAGAAGAATGACAAGCTTAGTTCTGTTTCATTTCAACTGGGTGGGCGGGGGGGGGGGAACAACATAGGTAATAAATATGTTAGAACTGGAGACTGATGTGCCCTAATTTGTGAGAATCCCGTCCATAGACCCCACCCATCTCCTTTCAAGCACGGAGGTGAATTTTACAGCATCTTGGCTGTGTAGACTGTTTCCTTTTCCAAGTTGCAACCAACATTCAAGGCAGGAGAGGAACAGAGGTGGATTGCCATTGCCTTCCTCTGCACAGCAACCCTTGTCTTCCTTGGTGGTCTCCCAAACAAGTGTTAACCATGGCTAGGGTTGCCAGCCTCCAGGTGGCACCGGAGATCTCCCGCTATTACAGTTGATCTCCAGATGGCCAAGATCAGTTCTGACGAAAACAGGCTAGCCTGCCTGGGAACATATAATATATATGTGATTTATAAGAATGTAAGAAGAGCCCTGCTGGATCAGACCAGTGGTCCATCTAGTCCAGCATCCTGTCTCACACAGTGACTGACCAGTTCCTATGGTTGCACTAGTATATGTATGAAGTCGTTGGAATCTTGCGAGTGCTAGATGCTAAGTTATTGCTATTAATCAAGTCTCAAGGGAAATCGAGTAATTTGCTGCCCGGCCTTGTTCTTTGCAGCCCCACCTGCAGAGCGGAGGTGAATGGTGACCAAAGACAGGGCTTTTTCAGTGCCGGCACCACTCCGTTGAAATGCCTGAGGCTTGCTTGGTGGCTAACTTTCCCTTAGGGAACAGGCCAAAATGTTTCTTTTTTAACCCAGGCTTTTAAAACCGAGGGGTTCCACCTTTTTAATCCATTTTTATCATTCATTCCTAGCCCAAGGACTATTTTATTAGCATCCTTTAAGGCTTCTGAATGTCGTTTTATGCTGCCTTTGTGTTCCTGACCCGTTTGAGCTGTTTTGCTTTGTTGCATTGTTTAGTTGCAAGCTGCTTTGAGTAGGTTTCTGGAGAGGTGGTGTATACATTTTTCTAAAATAAACGAACAATTTGGGAAACATCGTGTGATGAATCCACTAGAAATATCTATTTATTTTAAACAAAGCTTTACATTGCCTGCCTGCTTAAAAAAAATGGGACAGTATAAAGCAGTGCAAAACCCAGCAAGCAATGTCACAGGGCCTCTAAGTCATCCCTGTGTCTCTAGAGAGCCACGCCTGATTTGTGAGAGGCTTTCTTCAGCGTTAGTCTTTCCCCCCGCCTTTGAGCCTTACTATTTCAGAGTGGCATTAGTTTTGGTCGCTTGCTAGAAGCCCTGATGATTGCTCTGCCTTTCGTTCCTTTCCAGGGAGATAATTAATTAAAACATTCCAGTGCCCCCCCACCCCCCAAAATGACGTTTTTCTCCAGAGATGTATTTTGGGGTCAGCTGAGTGCAGATATGGCCAAGTGCCTTAAATAGTTTGGCCATGTGCAACTAATGGCAGCTGAGTTTTGGACTTGAAGCTTCTTGCAGACTTTTTAAGGGCAGGGATCTGTTCCCCATGCCCCATTTCTCTGCCTAAGAAACATTCTATTCCTTTAAAAAACAAACAGTCATTTATTTAGTGAAACGCCCTTAGTTTTGTTGGCAGAGTTCAGAAAATAATCCAATCCACACTTTGGAGTTTTTCTTTCAAAGAATTTTGCAGAGAAGACAATAAGTGACTGCAGGCCACTAATAGAACAGAGAGGCCTTCAGAGCACAAGCGCTAACACAGACTAGCACACAGCAGAAAGAGAAACAACAAGAGGTAGGTTGAAATGCAAGAGAATAACAGTCAATAAGCCCTCAACCAGGGGTGTCAAACATATGGCTCGTGGGCCGGATCCAATCCCTGCAGGCCTGCTCTCTGCTGCTTCCTGTTTCTACTTCCTGCATCGTGGCTCCTTTTGCCCAGTCTCTCCTATTTCCTGCTTCACAGAGGAGAGAAAGAAAGCCAAGCCTCCTTTCCCTTCATTGGCTCTGGCGAGGGCCAGGGAAAGAGCCAGAGAGAGGGGGAGGGAAAGAGCCAGAGAGAGAAAGAGAAAGGGAAACAAAGTCCCGTGGCACTTTTAAGAAGACCAACAACATTTTATTCCAGGTATAAGCTTTTGTGTGTAAGCACACTTCTTCAGAAAGGGGGATGGGGAGGGAAAGAGCCAGAGAGAGCACACCAGAGAGAGAGAGAGAGAGAGAGAGAGAGAGAGAGAGAGAGAGAGAGAGAGAGAGAGAGAGAGAGAGAGAGAGAGAGAGAGATCCCTCTTTCCAGTTCTGACAGATAGTGGGGGGAGAAACCTAAGAACACAATTTGCATTCTTTATTAGTGGAAGGGAGCAAGAGTCCAGTAGCACCTTAAAGACTAATAAAATATGTTGCAGGGGATGAGCTTTCATGAGTCACTGCTCACTTCTTCAGATACCGCTAGAATGTGAGTCCATCTGTCCTTATATTTTGGAGTGTGAAGTGTTTTCAGCTGCCAAATGACAATAGCAGGCATTGCTAATAAGGGAAGAAACCCAAGTCTCAATTCAGTCCAGGAGGATGCCTTGTCTTGAGCTTCATTATCAGTTGCAAGTCAGCAGTCTCTCTTTCTTATCTCCCTTTGAAATTCCTTTGTAAGAGAACTGCTACTCTTAGGTCAGCGACTGAATGCCCTGGAAGGTTAAAATGTCCCCCCACTGGTTTTTGAATGTTGTGGTTTTTAATAGCAGTAGAAACAGTAAGAGTCCAGTAGCACCTTAAAGACTAACAAAATTTGTGATAAGTTATGTGCTTTTGTGAGTCACGGCTCACTTCTTCAGACATTTCCATTTATTCTTTGCATCCTCCTGGAGTGAGTCCTCCTGTACCAAATAGAGACCTAGGTTTCCTGTCTCGTTACCAGTGCTGGTATCTCTACGCCTACCACCCCTCTGCATATCATACCTGATTCAATCACGCCTGTTATTGCCATTTGGCATATGAAATCATCTTTGTAAAGTTTATATCTCCAGTACCTCTGTTATATTTTATGGCACACGTGGCCCAGCCCAATAAATTTATGTTAGATCTGGCCCCCATAGCAAATGAGTTCAGCACCTCTGCCCTAAACACTAGAGAATGCTCCACAGCTCCCCCTAGGGTACTCTTTCAGCAGTATTTACAGTCTCTTCGCAGGCTGTCATTTCTCTAACAGGTTTGACCAAGCCTATTTTGGTATTCAGAACTATTTAAGATTTATCAAAGTACAGCAACATAGCTGGGAAACTGTCTTCTGATTTTGTACAGCTTCATGCATGCACAGGCACATGCCCTTGTCCTCTCTGGGAACAATCCTAAGCAGGTCTACTCAGAAGTATGCCTCTTTGGTGAATGCATGGGGCTGGCGTATGTACTGAGCTAGAGATAACCAGTGCATGTGGGTGTGAATGACAGAAGAGTGGGGAACAAGTGTAAGATGCAAGCTAGAATCATAAGAACACCTGCCTGGGAGTAAGCCCCGTTCAGCCCTTTGA
The DNA here is from genome assembly GCA_029375565.1 of Gekko gecko. NCBI lineage: Eukaryota > Metazoa > Chordata > Lepidosauria > Squamata > Gekkonidae > Gekko > Gekko gecko. The sequence goes on along the minus strand of JAPDNY010000001.1, from coordinate 292,841,146 downwards.
AGGAGGCTGCACTGTGTCCGTACGACTGGCCCAAGGTCACTCAGTGAGCAGCATGGGGGAACTGAACCCAGCTCTCCCAGATTCTAGTATGACTCTGCAACTCAGAGGTCCCCAATGTAGTGCCTGACTTTTCCTGGCACCCTCCAAGTGTTTCTAGAAAATGGGCAGGGTCAGATGGGACCTGCTGAGCAAGGCTTCTGGTTGAGAGAGTTTATTAGCTGTGCAGATTTAAAAAAGCAGCTGCCACCGCAGTGCAAGGATCTTTACCGTGTGATTGAAGGTGAACTGTGTGGCAGCCATTTTGTGGCTGGCTCTGCCTCTTATGGCAGCTGTTTTGCAGCAGCCATTTTGTGGCTGTGCCCACCATGTTGGGTCAGAATTTCAAAGGTGCCTGTAGGCTCAGATAGGTTGGGAACCCCTGATCTAATCTCTACACCGCACTGGCTCCTGCTGCCATCCCTTTATAATTCTCAGCTCAGCCTTCTTTCTTCCCTAGAGAATTGCTGAACTAGATGGAGGGGAGATTAATGTCCGGCCAGGATATTCACAAGTGCTGTGAGTGGGGGGCCGTGGCTCAGTGATTCAGCAGCTGCTTGGCATGCAGAAGGCCCCAGGTTCTGTCCCTGGCATCTCCAGTTAAAAGGATCCAGGTTCTAGCTGATGAAAAACACTTCTGCTTGAGACCTTGGAGAGCCTTTGCCAGTCTGAGTAGACAATACTGACCCTGACAGACCAGTGGTCTGATTTAGTATGAGGCAGCTTCATGTGTTCATGTATGTTCATCCTGCTTGCACAGACTTTCGACAGCATGACCTTGAAAGTATGTGAGGACCATTTGCACTGCTGCTGGGTTTTTTTGACAAAACTGGGAAATCTCTTCCATTGGTAGAGATGCTCCAGTTTGTCCCTTTCTATGTCTGCACATGGTCTGAGGGATGACAAACGGAGGGACTAGCACGTACATGATTCTGGAATAAGATATACAGGTAAGGGGCCTGGGAACTTCATGCAATTTGATTCAGTGTTTTTGAATTTCATGGCACAACAGAGTTGTGAGTTGGGGTCTGGACTCTGGAAGTCTTTGCTCAGACTTCTGCATACAAACTAGGAGGTTTTAGGCTCTTCTCCCCCTGTGCTCCCTTAAAAAGTATTTCCTGGAGGCCAGAGAACTTTCCACTTTGTGAAAAGCAGAAACCCATGAGGCAATTTTGTAATCCTCGGCACCTATTACTTACAAACAGAGTTGTTGTTATGCTTGCAGGTGTATCACTGAAAGTATAAGGTGCATTTGGGTACAGCTTTGTGCAAAAAGGACTTTAGGGCATCTTAAACCAGACGATAAATACTTGCAGTACACTCGTTGCAATGTTGCCATACAGTGAAGATAGATAGATGATAGAGATGGATGGATGGATGGATGGATGGATGGATGGATGGATGGATGCACCATTGCTAAGATTCATCAGTCATAGCCACGCCTGATGGATTTCAACGTAGAGAATTTGGGAGGTGCTTTATAAAGCTATTTGGCTCAGATAATTTTCCAAATTAATGTATGTAACAGAATCAGGAAATGCAGGTCACTTTAATGTTAATTCCAGTAGAGGGCACTCGAGCATCATTTAAGATGCATGTTGTGTAGGCATGGAGGAAGAATATCATTCTGTTCACAGATTACTTATATTTGTACGTTTCCATTTGGAGTTAATAGGTTTCCATTATTTTTCAAGTAACACAAAGGGGGGAAGGGTGCATTGTTTTCACTCTGTTAATGCATGAAATATTAAATGCAAATTTGGTTTCCAGCACTGAATCACTACAGTGGATGAAAATTCACACCATTTAATTGGCTGTCTGGATAAAGATACGTAACTGTTTGAAGTTCGCTATGAATCTGCTGCATGGGTTCACACTAGAAAAGTTAAAACAATAAGAACAACCTTATGCCAGTGTGGATTTAATGGGTTGGCTTTTGGTCTTGTTCAGGGTATTGTTTTGTTGTTCTCTTGTCCAAGAAACGGCCTCCTAAATCAGTGTGTGAAAAGTTGGTAGACTGATCTGTATCACTGTACAGAAAGCAAAATGCTGTGTACATAATCATTTATGGCCACAGCCTGGTTAATGGGTAGCCATAAGGCAGAAACCTTGGAGGCTGAATATGCGTTAGAGTGGAGCCGTCACAGAGAAAACGGCCTCCTTGTGCTGATTATTAGGAAGGGAATTGAAAACAAATCAGCCAGTATCATCATGCCCCTGTATAAATCATTGGTGCGACCTCATTTGGAATACTGTGTACAGTTCTGGTCACCACATCTCAAAAAGGATATTATAGCATTGGAAAAAGTGCAGAGAAGGGCAACTAGAATGATAAAAGGGTTGGAACACCTTCCCTATGAAGAAAGGTTAAAATGCTTGGGGCTCTTTAGCTTGGAGAAGCGCCGGCTGAGGGGTGACATGATTGAGGTTTATAAGATTATGAATGGGATTGAGCAGGTTGAGAAAGAAGTACTTTTCTCCCTTTCTCACAATACAAGAACTCGTGGGCACTCCATGAAATTGCTGAGCAGTCGTGTTAGAACAGATAAAAGGAAATACTTCTTCACCCAAAGAGTGATTAACATATGGAATTCACTGCCACAGGAGGTGGTGGCAGCTACAAGCATGGACAGTTTCAATAGGGAATTAGATAAACAAATGGAGCAGAAGTCCATCAGTGGCTATTAGCCACAGGGTATAGATGGGAACTCTCAGTCTGGGGCAGGTGATGCACTCTATTCTTGGTGCTGGAGGGGGCAGCAGTGGGAGGGCTTCTGGTGCCCTGGCCCCACTGCTGGACCTCCTGATGGCACCTGGTATATTTTGGCCGCTGTGTGACAGAGTGTTGGACTAGATGGGCCATTGGCCTGATTCAACATTGGCTTCTCTTATGTTTTTATGTTTATGTTCTTATGATGTCCTCATGACACAGAACGTTCGCAATGACTTACCCTCAGCTCTGTTGCACTGAGAGTCTTTGTGTTCCCGTTCTCCAATAAGAAACATTTATTTATTTATTTGTATTTATTACTTTCAATTTATATCCCGCCTTGCCATGACATGAAACAGAATGGGATTTTGGCAGCATCCCTGTTAGGTCCTTGGCCATCAACATGTTCTATCTGTGATTCGATGCATTTGCCATAACATCCTCTTCCTACTTATGCTCTGTATTTGAGGTGAGGAAGCTTATTTTTCACATTACCTCCTGGAGCCTCCTTGTTGCTTTCTCCTGTTTTCTTGTTATTGTATGTCTATTTCCAGCTCAGCTTCCCTGTTTCTCACCCCTGCTCCTGCCCTATACTTGGCATTGCCTGTCATGCATCACTTCTGCTTGGACTTTTACTGGCCCCTATTGGTGAGTTGCTCCTAAAGATGATGAGCTGGTTTTTATACCCTGCTCTTCTCTGCCTTAAGGAGTCTCAAAGCAGCTTACAATCCCATTTTCCTTCCTCTCCCCCACAACAGGCATGTTGTGAGGCAGGCAAGGAGAGAGTTCTGAGAGAACTGTGACTGGCCCAAGGTCACCCAGCAGGCTTCATGTGGAAGAGTGAGGAATCAAGCCCAGTTCTCCAGATTAGAATCTCACACTCTTCTTAACCACTACACCATGCTGGCTCCATTGGGTGGAGTGTGGCTTCTTGTGAATTTTCCATGTGGCTTCTTGTGAATTTTCACGTACTGTTATACAACCCTGAATTCTCCTGTAAGCACTCAGTGAGCTCTAGCATAACAGCTGCAGGACTTTGTGCCGCTGTTCTGGGCCATTAGTACTGGGAGTAGGGCTCTTGGCTGGAAGCGCTTCAGGCATTATGGTGGATACCATCAGTTGTCAACTTTGTTTTAAAGGTTGTTTCCATTTACAGTGACAGGGCTTGTTTCTCTGCTGCTTCTCTTTAAGGAGCCACTCGCATCCTCTTGTGTAGGCAGATGTCCACTGGGGGTTTTAGAACAGTACCATGATCTGTTTTTTCCCACTACCAGGGAAGCTTCACGGACACAGTTTTGGTTTGCCCAAGTCCATCTAGTGCAGAGGTGTTGAGGGCCAGGCCATGTGTGCCATAAAATGTAATGCCAGGTACCAGAGATACACACTGTATATAAAGGACAGGACCTGGTAAGCTCCAACTTGTTGTATCCTCACTGCAAAGCCCCATGGGCTGGGAGGCGGGGTGCAAAGGAAAACCTTCACGGAGAGCCAGTGGTGCAGCACTGGGCATAGACACTCCCACGCTGCTCGACTGCTCCAGACAAAGCTGTTCTGCCATGCTGAAGCCACAATGGGAGTAGCCCCACCTACTCTCCTCCCTGAGCAGTCTTCTGTTCCCTCCCTTGTACCAGTTGCTCATGGTCCACATAAGAGCCCTGGAGAGGCCAATTCTGGCCCCCGGGCCTTATTTTTGACACCCCTGATCCACTGCATCTGTCAAGGAGAATTTGAAACTAAGTCTAAGTTTTATTTGTTTAATACATTGGTATCTTCCCATTCCTCCCAGGGAATCGAGTGGTATGAGTGGGGTGATCACATGTTGTCCACTCAGCACCATCTATGGTTAAGAAAAAAGTATTTTTTTTCTATACTAGTCAGGACTTTTCCACACAGAGACCCACTGCATTCCAGCTGGCATCGTGGTAAGGGTGCTGTCAGGGATCAAGTCCAGATTAAGCCAGGAGGTCTGCATTTGTGCATCATTCAAACCACAGTTAAGACTAATTGTGGTTAATAAGCCTACTTCAGACCATGATTTCAGATCCCTTTTGAATGGGACCCTACCTACCTATAGTTAGTGGGGTGGACCATGTTCAGGTGATCACTCTAACCATTGTTAATTTAATTGGCCTCAGTGTTGGGGCTTCGCTTTGTCAGTAAAGGGGAGGGGCCTTGGCTCAGTGGTATGGTATCTACTTTTCATGTAGAAGGTCCCGGAACCAACCCATCTCCAGGTAAAAGAATCAGTCATCAGGAGAGAGACTTCTGCCTGAGACCCTGGAGAGCCACTACTGTCAGAGCAGACAACCCTGACCTTGATGGACTGCAGGTCTGACTCAGTATAAGGGGGGATCATGCATTCAACGCCCCACCCCTCTTTTTGAATCTATGCTGCTATCTCAGTAGAGCCTGAGGTGCCTGAATATCAGAACTTGTGGATTTGGGTCCCTCAATGAGTGCACTAATTTTGCAAGGTTGGTCGTTCCCTATTTCAACCTGTAAGTCGGTCTTTGACAGCTCTCAAAACTTTTATCTCAGGCAAAGCTTTGCAGGTCTGTATATGTCTCCATCATCCCCCGCACTTTAATTTGCTTTATATAATTGTATTTTGGGACTTCCTCTTGCTCTTCTTCCATGCAATTTTCCTTCAATTATATCTTTGAACTAGTCCCTGCATGCTCTCCACCCTTTCCCACCCTCTTTAATTCACTTTATGTAATTGTGTTTAGATGCTTCCCCTCCTTCAATCCAATTACCCTTCAATTATACCTTAGACTTGTTCTGTTTCTTAAAAAGTCCCCTGTCATATATGTCTTCCTTTGAATACCAGGCACTGAGACTCCGCAGGAGAGGCCGCTGTCTTTGTGCCTAACTTGGGGGCGGCAGGGTCTTGAAAGCACATGGTTGTCTGCTAATGAAAGCAGAAAGCTGGACAAGATGGAGCCTTGGTCTAAACCAGCAGGGCTTTAAAATATTCTGATGATTTGTCTAAATCTCATGCTTGAACAGGAATTTGAACCAAGGTCTTAAGGGCTAAAGTCTGGTGCTTTATAACATATTGGCATAGTGGTATAAAAGAGATTTGAGGCTTGGTTCAGGCTTTTTGAAAAACTGTAGTTTATTTAAAAGACTAGGGCTAGTTTGTAAAATCATGATTTAGCTCACAGGCATCATTGAAATTTATCTCTCTATTTAAATTGAAAATTATTTGTTTACAACATTTATATCCCGCCTTTTGGGTTCGTGACCAAGAAGTGTGCTGATTTCATTGCCTTAATGCTTTTCCCCACAGAGACCCACTGTATTCCAGCTGGCATTGTGGTAAGGGTGCTGTCAGGGATCAAGTCCAGATTAGGCCAGGAGGTCTGCATTTGTACATCTTGCAAAATACAGTTAAAACTAATTGTGGTTAATAAACCTACTTCAGACCATGATTTCAGATCCCTTTTGAATGGGACCCTACCTACCTACAGTTTGTGGGGTGGACTATGTTCAGGTGATCACTCTAACCATTGTTAATTTAATCAAACTGTAGATCTGAGTGATGTCCGGACTCTTTAGCCTCTCCTGAACCAAGTTGGGTAGTAGGTGATGTGAAAGACCTCTGCCTGGGATCCTGGAGAGCTGCTGACGGTCTGAGTAGACGATACTGACCTTGATCTGATCGACCAAGTGTCTGACTCAGTATAAGCTTCATATGTTCATGTGGGAATATCAGTCATGTGTGGGAAACCGACAGTTGGGGATGGAAGTTCTTATCTCTGCCTTGGCTAGGACCGCAACAAGGTGATAAAGCCCATAAAGTAAAGGTAAAGGTTCCCTTGCTTGAAAGCCAGTCGAATCCAACTCTAGGGTTGCGGTGTTCATCTCTGTTTCAAAGCCGAAGAGCCAGCGCTGTCCGAAGACGTTTCCGTGGTCATGTGGCCGGCATGACTAAACACCAAGGCGCATGGAATGCTGTTACCTTCCCACTGAAGTGGTACCTATTTATCTACTTGCAATTTCTTGCTTTCGAACTGCTAGGTTGGCAGAAGCTGGAACTAGAGATGGGAGCTCACCCCATCATGCGGCACTGTCGGGTCTCGAACTGCTGAACTACTGACCTTCCACAGCCTGCAGTTCAGCGTCTTAACCACTTGAGCCACCGCAGCTTCAATAAAGCCCATACACGGCCACTAAATTTTGCTTCAGAAATCGTGAGGAATTGTGTTCTCCTTTACATGCTTCTTCACATTTGCCATTTAATAAAGAATTTTATATTTTGCCCATGTCATCATAGGTCTCAAAGAAATACAGTGAGATTGAGGAATTTTATCAAAAACTGCTTTCAAGGTATCCACAAGCATCTCTGCCTTCACTGCCAAGGAAAGTGTTGTTTGTCGGGGAATCTGACATTCGAGAGCGAAGAGTTATGTTCAATGAGATCATGAGATCCATTTCCAAGGAAGCAGATCTTGCAACGAGCCCGGAGTTACTGGAATTCCTAGGTAATTCCAAAATGTTCCCTTTAAAAACTGAAGGAAATTTCTTCAATACGTAAGGGTTCAAACCTTGCAGGTCCACAATGTTTGCAAAATAAACAGTGTTCTTCCAAAACCTTTTAAAGCTGAGTTCTACTGCTGTTATCTTAAGGACCGGTAGTACATATTACAATCAGGCTGTGAAATTCTAAATGAAGCTTTCCTACATTTGACATGTCTCAAAACATTTTAGCTCATCTAGGTTCTAACTTTGCCTATGGGATCAGAATCCTGGAAGCAAATTTACACTCCCTGCTATGGCACACGGGGTCTGTTGAGTTTTCCCATCACCAGTTCATGCCACTGGTTGAAACTCCCTGTGCTAGCCCCAGTGGACATATTGTACTCTAATGAATGGATAAGCCTGTGGGGGAAGGCAAATTGCTGCAGAGGTTCAAAATAGTACAGTGAGTCTAATATCTAGACCAGCTCAGAATAGTTTTACTTAGAAATAATTGATTTTAGTATAAATTAAATGTAAATATTCAGAATCAAAGAGTAAATTGTCTGCTGATCAACAAAGCCTTCATTTGCTATCTTTTTGAGTAGGTTTATATGTATCCCTTTTGGGAATTTTTTTAATCCTGGGGTTAAATTGGACTCCAAAGACATTCCCTTTTTAAATATATCTTTGAAAATGTGATGTGCAATACTGTCAACTTCTTTTCTGTAAATCCTGTACTCAGGTACTAGAAATCTGTAGTACTTGTAAGAGAGCTTGCTACAGGACGAAGTTATTGATTCTGGGAAATTAATAAATTAAGATCAAAATTCTGCAGCTAGGTATCCACATTTCTGTACCCTGACGAGTTGAATTCTGCAACCATTTGACATTTAAACCAATTTGTGTGTGCTTATTTTCTAATAATTTATTCAAAATGGTTACACAGAGCACTGAAATGCTGTTTGGACTACAATAAATTTTGTTTGGCTTCCCCTTTGCTCCACCCTGGTCCTCAGGGCTTCTTGGATGTTGCTAGGCATTGCCAACCCAGTGAGCTAGAAACATTTTTTTCCTAAGTGAAAGCTGACATTCTCAGAATGTTTGTGCTCTTCACCAAGCACCATACAGCTACAACATGATTATGGAATCACAGAACAGGGACAGCTGGTTCTTGATATAGTTAGATTAGCAGGGCTGGATCTAAGCAGCTGCTAATGGTAGTTATGCACAGCTTAAATGTCATGTGGTTGTACTTTTGGCCTTAAATCAAAAAGAAGTAGATGTCTGGTTATTAGCAGAATCAGAAGGCTCTAATCAGGGTTGGAATTTGTTGATAATAGCAGTATGCACACCGTCATTCATAACACTGAATTTTGGAGCCTTTAAAAAAATTATTGTGTACAGACCGAAAACATAGACTCCCTCTGTGTCAAGGCAGAGAGCTGATTGTCTGTCTGTTTGTCAGTCCTTCTCTGTCTCTAGATAGGTAAGTTATGGTGCCTGTATGTGGCCCTCTTTGAAATCCTGCAGCAGAGTTGCTATAAAATGAAAGGAACTATTAGACTACTAGCTACATGGCACAAAAACGTATTGTTTATTAATATAAGAATAAATCTCCTACATTCTGTTTGCAGATCTGTCAGCAGTCAGGGAAATGAGCACACGCCAGTGACAGCAGTTAGCTGTTCAAATCAACTTGTTATTCATTTTCCATGTGTTCCCCCCCCCACCCCCCAGCAGGAACCAGATCTGCTAGTGCGATTGACTTCAAGGGTAAAAACCTTCCTGATAAAGAAGAGGAAGAAAATGAAGCTTTTGATTTCTTCAGAGAAGAAGGAGTGTCTGACATAATTCCCCAGTTCAAGTCGCCGAAAGAGCAAGGAATTAAAAGTGTGAAAGAAGAAGAGGATGGGGAAGAGGACGATGATGTTGACCCTCTTGGCGTGATCAAGTACAACTTAGTTTTATTCTGCTTATACCATATTAACTCAAACGTCATTTGTTCCAAGAAAGTAATGTTGAAGTCTTAGGCACAAATTACACGTTACATTAGACACAGCAGCTGCCCGTTCTCCGTGGGAAATCAATTCTAAAGCACGGCAGGGGCCCAGTTTGGTGCAGGAGGATCCAAAATGGCCCTGTGTAGCCATTATTTCCCTGACTGGAGGGCTGCACGTGCACTTAGAAATAATAATCCAAATAAAAGCAATTGACCTGGTTCAGTTGTAATGCAAAACTATGGTTTATTTTAACGGGTCCGTGTGATGTTCAGCTAGCAAATGATCATCCTACCCTGGTTTTCCATGACAAATCCCTTTGTCCCCCCCCCCCCGCCTTCAGAAACCCATTTGGTGTTTTGTTGTGCAATGAGTGTGGCACTGGGCAACAAGTCAGAATGTCTCTGTGCATCCCGTAGAACCATAGTTAACATTAACTGTGGTTAGTTAAACCAACTCCAAACTCTGATTTCAGACCCTAGCTTGATGTAGCCTTGTTGGTGGAATAACCCATGGTCAGATTATTCACTATAGATAGTTTGTTAAGCCAGGAGTCCCCCACTTGTTGCCTGTGGGCTCCATGGTGCCGACCCACACACTTCCTGGAGCCTGCCACATGTTTTTTAGAAAGTTGGCAGGGCTAGGTGGGGCTGTCATTAAAAAGTGCGAAAGAAAAAGAGGAAGATGATGCCAACCCTCTTGATGTGATCAAGTATAACTTAGTTCTGGCTTCTGATTGGACGCGGGAGATTTGATTGGCTGTGCATTTTTTTTTTAAAAAAATGCTACTTTGGCAGCAGCTGCCAGCAGAGCCCAAGGGTCTTCACTGTGTGGCTGATGGTAAGCCACAGCAGGGATTTTGTGGCTGGCTTTGCTTCCTGTGGCAACCACGTTGTGGCAGACATTTTGTCTCTGTGTTGAAATTCCAGAGATGCCCACAGGTGCAAAAAGGTTGGGGATCATTGGGTCAAACCATAGTTTTATGCAGCATCTGAACAAAGCCATTGTCTGTGTTGGCTTGACTGCAAAAACAGAAAATGCTAGAAAAGTATTCTAGAGAGCTGGCACGGTGTAATGGTTAGACTGTCAGACTGGGATCTGGGAGATCTAGGCTCAGGTTCCTAGTCTGTCATAGAAGCACACTGGGTGACCTTGGGCCCGTCATACTCTCTGCTTAACCCTACCTAACGTGGTGGTGGTGAAGATAAAATGGAGGAAGGGCGAATGATGCCGTAAGCCACTTTGGGTCTCCATTAGGGAGGAAAGCAGAGCATAAATAAATGAGGTACTGATTTTTCTTTTTCTTTTTCTTTTTTTTGTATTTTTTATATGTGCATGTATTTGTGTGCACCCGGAAGCCATGGTGACCTCTGGTGACTGACTGTGTGTGCACCTGGAAGTCATGGTGACCTCTAGTGACTGACCCCTGCTTGGGGCCTGGAGTATATTCAGAGAGGTGGCTGAGTAAAGCCTGCCCCCACCTGCCACCTCTGGTATTCCAAGGAAGTCTCCCATCCAAGTACTTGCCAGCATCAAACCTGCTTAGCTGCCAAGATTTGATGAGATCGGGCTTGCCTGGGCTATCCAGGTCAGGGAGAGGTACTGATTTTTCTGATGTGTCAAACATCATAATACAAAAGTGGTTATTTGTAGTTAAGGATTGCTACAGGAAGCAGAGAAGTGGTATTCCTTATGATCCATCCTTCCTTCCATCCAGTTATACAAAGAATATTGTTGGAACAGTGTTCCATTTTAAAATGGGTCACAATATTGAGTCTAAATGACTTCTGGCAAGCCTCCAGGGAATGAATTAGAACTGGATGTGACTGAAGGATGCGAGCTATAAGGACTTATTTTTGAAGAGTAGTCCTATTGTATTTCCAGGAATTACTCTAGCATAATCTTTTCCATTAGTCTAATTATTAGGGTATTCTGAGCATTCTTCATTCAGCAGTGTCCAATATTGCTCAAAGTCTGAGCTCTTCCCCTGTATGTATTAAAAGCTAGGATGCATTTTTGTTTTGTGTGATCATTATTTATACTGAAAAGCTAGATAAAGTACTGTGTTTCTGTGGCCGTAGGCTTATTTTAAAAAGACTGTCCTTTTTCGGATAGGAAAATGATCCTTAGAACTGGATAACATGTTTTATTGGATATTCCACTAACACCAAACATAGGTAGTAAAGAATTCAAAGTGCCAAAACAAACAGAAAGCATTCCTTCTTGGCAGGGGTCATTCGTAGAAAAAGAGGTGCAGGAGCTCATTTGCATAACTCATTTGCATATGCCACACACCCTGACAAAGGGCAGGCATGCAAGCATGCCTGGGTTCCCTGCCTGATCTTCTCCAGGCGCCCTGCGGCCTTTAAAATGCCTTTCTTTCCCCATCTGGGGAAGGGAAAGAAAGGCATTTAAGTCCCCCCCCACTTCCCCAAGTTTGTCCACAAAAGCAGAGAGGCTCAGGGGAAAAAAGGGGCATGTCTGCCTGCCTCCCCTTCCCCTTCCCCAGCCAACCTGCCATGGGGAAGGGAAAGAAATGCATTTAAATCCCCCCAGGTAGCAGCGGGGCTCTGCAGGCCTTCCCTGGCCCATCTGGCTGGGCGGGTGGGCCAGGAAAGGTGGCAGCTGCCCCTGGGCTCCTTACTGCCAGAGTGCCATTCCAGCGTGTTCCAGCAGAAAATGACCCCTGCTGCTTGGTTTCTGGAGTATCTAATTAGATGAATTGCAAGTATTTGACTAAGATGCAGAGAGCCACCAGAAGAGTTCTGTGCTTACAGAAGGGCCCATGGTTCTAAACTATCCCTCACTTCCCTCTGTGTCACCCCACAATCTACTCTCAAAATCTGGACACACATTGGGGATGTTCTCTGAGGCAGTCAAGAACTTGTGGCTTGAAAAAATAAATAAATAGAGGAACCATGCTGGGCACACACAAAAACCTTGATGGATCCCTTCTTTGAGTGTGTGTTTCAGTTCCAAACTCTTAATATAGAAGCAAAGGTATCAATTTTAGTGGATTCCCTATAGTGGTTACATGAGAGTCTAATGAATAAACTGCTGGCTGTCATTGGGATTCCCTCCCCCACCCCAAATTTTTTTAATGGGAATCGTCCAGAAGCTTCTCTCCTCCATGGCTGCAGAACTAGGTTTGGAAAGCTGATTGGAGAAAGAAACAAGTGAAAAAAGCCTAAACTCATTGGCATGGATGCAGATTTAGTCATGCTTTATGACTAGTGCCCCTAGATACATATCTCCATCTGGCATGTCCACCCATCTTGCTTCTGTCATTCCAAGAAACATTGCCTGCATTCCAAACATATCTTTGCAGTCAAAAGGGCTAGAAACATAATTTTCCCCCAGTGAATGCTGAGATTACCTTGGAAACTGAACTGCACATGGATAGCAATTTTTCTTTCTTTGCTCTTTTGGAGGGGAAGAGGAAATACCCTTTTTTTGGAAGGGAAGAGGAAATACCCTCTTTTGGAAGGGAATAGGAAATACCAATAGGTCAGCTGCTGGTCTTCTAGCGATAGTGAGCTATTTAAGAATGCAGACCTAAGTACACTTACTTGAGAGTAACTCCCATTGGACTCTGAGATTTACTTCTGAGCTAACAGGTTTGATTGCATTGCTTATATTCGAAAGGTTTAAGTAATAAGGGATAGGTTAATAATTACAAGTGGAAACGTTGCATTTGTTTGGTTGCAAGGTAAGATTTCACCACTGGCAATATAAGAGCTGTTTCTTTGATTGCTGGAATTAAATCAGCAAACATCAATGGCTGTTTATGCAGCCGGTAGTTTTCAGCTAAAAGAGACTGCGAAAATTCCAGAGGGATGGAATTACTGGTTCTCTTTAAATACACAGCTAGCATTCACCTTATACTGAGATTCTAGAGCTCTGAACTAGATCCCAAGGGGACAATGTACAATTTTGTATTCAGCCTAAGAAATGGAGAGTCTCCCCACCCCCTCTTTGTTTGGCATTTTCAGCAGCACCTTTTGCAAATAAACCCACAAAAATAGCTGCTGGCTTTCCTGCCCATCTATAACAGCTTCATTGATGTATTTTGTTAATTTCGTATTCTGCCTTTTCCCATGGAGTGCCATGCACCAGCAGTCTCCCATACAGTCACTAGACAGACCCAGACTAGACTCATTTCTGTAAGACGGCTGCTGTAGCCCATCCCTGCAGACTCTACTTGTGGCACATAGCCTGCATAAGGAGAGGAGGAGCTACACCAAACATTAGGATAAGCTTAAGCCAAAAGCAATAAAATGTGGTTTGAAGTTTAACATAAATATTCCCTAATGTATTTTGAAATTCTTCTTATGGAAACTCAACTCAGTAAAGTGAGAAGTCACATGTGTCATGAAAAGGAGTTTAAAAAATTGTTGTGAAAAGGAATTTCAAAAGACGTCTGGAATGTTTTTAGTTGCACTTCCAGCTGCACCTTCATGGCTTTGCATTTTGATTTTCTTTCCCTCTTACACGGACAACCTAGTATGGTTAGAGTGTCAGACTGGGATCTGTGAGACCCAGGTTTGAATCTCCAGTCTGGCTTGGAAGCTCACTGGATGACCTTTGGCCAGTTAATCTTTCCCAGGCTGACTTTCCTCACAAGTTTGTTATGACAATAAAATTGAGGAGGGGCAAATCTTTGTGAGTACGCAAGGGGAATAGGGCTTAACTGCTCCCCCCCCCCAGGATTAACGTGTGTCACAGATATCAGACTAACTGCCCTGAAAATGAAAAGAAATTTGATGAGAAAATAAAAAGCACATACCACCAATGCTCTATCTAAGTTGTGGAGTCTTGTGAGCAGAAATTCTGCTTTGTGGGCTACTGGCATCAAAGTTGTGAGCAAGCGGTTTGACTGCTGCATCAATTAGTTTGCTCTGGAGCCATCCTGCCTGAGCTAAGACAAAAATGTGTGAGCTAGATCACACTAACTCAGCTTAGAGGGAGCACTGCATACCATATATGCAAACACAACAAATGGAGCAAGGGTAAACAGACATGTGGATAAAAGGCAGTCACCTACACCCTGATTCTTACATATCCCTAAAGATGGTAATAGAGAGGCACTATAATTCTCTTTCATCTCCCATCATTCTCCTCTTCCTCCTCTGTTTCACACAGCTTGACTCACTGGATGCCCCCTTGCTTGGGCAGGACTAGGTAAGCATGCCACAGGATGTAGTAAGGGCTGCCAGTGTGGAAGGCTTTAAAGGGGAGTGGACAATTTCATGGAGGATGGGACTATGGCTGCTGGTCACAATGGCTACTAGTCATGATAGCTCTCTACTCCCCCCAGTGTCAGAGGCAGAATGCCTCTTTCTGTCAGTTGCTGAGGGGCACAGGCAGGAGGATGCTGTTGCAGCCATCCTGCCTGTGGGTTTTCTAGAGGCAGCTGGTTGGCTCCTGGGTGGACGGAATGCTGGACTTAATGGGGCTTTGGTCTGGCCTGGCGTGGCTCCTCTTTTATGTTCTTGCTTTTAGAAATCATCCCATTGCATTTGTTTCAGTATCTAGAGGCCATTGCCTGCTGAGTAGAGTACCATGTCCTCATAGCACTTTCTGGGAGTTAAGATAGAGTCCTCCTCCTTGGTGTGTAAAGATGTCTACAAGAGCTCCTTCAGTGTGCTCAGGGGTTTTGAGTACCTACCAGTGGACTCTCTTTCCTTCCCTGTCTGCAGGAAACGTTCACTCTGCCTTTTGGCCTGCAGAAGCTCTATAGCTTAGGTAGGATTCTTGCTGCCTATTGGCCTTCTCCTGGCTAGTGTCATCTGCACTTGTATGTCACTGGCTGGCTCTGAGGTGGCCCATGACAATTTGTTTCTCCACATATCTCTTGCTGGTCACCAAACAGTCCCTCATAGTCTCTGTTCCTGCACCAAGAGTGCAAACTCAAAAATTATTCCATGGGGCTGCAGCCTTTGGCATTAATGCTGGGGACATTTCACCACAAATCAGATGGAGGTTTTAGGTTGCTTCATTCTCCATCCTGACCCCCATCCCTGTTTCACTCAGATTTATTCACTGGGTGTTGCCTTTATCAGGCAGGTCTAAGGGAGAGTGCACGTTTCTTACCTTGTCTTCCATGTGACCTGTTCCTTGAAGCTAAGTACTCCAAGCTGAGGAGACCTGATTGCTTGGCTGATTCGTTATGCTCTTGGAAATGTCACTTCCAGAAAACTGTGATACCAGCTGTAAATATTGTAGATGATGAGGGTAGTGATTTTAGTAATTCCCCCCCCCCAAATAACAATAAACTATTAATAACAAAAAGGAGGGAGTGGTTCTGAAACTACAGCTGTAACTTATTAAGAGTGCAAACTAGCCAAAGTTGAGAATTTTTGATTTTGTATTGATTGTTATTTTTTTTTAATTAGGTGTGCTAGGTTATGGGGAATTGTTTAGAGTGATTTTTCTGAGTAATCTACTATAAACAGTAGGACGAGTATAAGGGGGTATTAAGCATTTTAAACTGGGAGTGTCTTAAGCATGTATTTAAGTTCTTTTGCCTGAAAGGCATCCTAAAATAATCTTCTTTAGGTGAATATCTATATCTATATATATATCCACACACCCATCCATCCATCCATCCATCCATCCATCCATCCATCCATTGTATTAACTATATTATATTATCTATCTAGCTTTTGACAGAGAGAGGGAGACAGGAACATATATAGCTTGAAGCATTCAGCTTATACAGCCATCTGTCCAAATACGCAGCTGCAAACTCTTTGAGATTTGCTTTTGACAACTGCTGAGTCCAGAAAGCATGTTTGGACACTACAGTGTGCGTATGACACAAATATTTGCACTGCTTCCAATCCCAGCTGCTTGTCAGAGCTGCAACTTTTAGACAACAACTTTTGCAGACTGGTAATGAGTACAAACAGCCCCTAAAATATGTAGATGTAGAAGTGACCCAGAACTATATAACGTGTTTTTTTAGAATTTGGCAGTTCATTTTCACTTGACAGAGCTGATCTAGAGCAACTCCTATTCATTTTAGTTAGGGTTTTGCAGAAGTTCCTGACATATCCATCTTCTGTATTAATTTAAATTTATACTTTAAGAGTCATTTTTTTAAGATGGGCGGGGTGAGAGTTTTTGTATGCATAACATGTGTTTTACAGGGCAATCCTAAATAGTTACAACTATATAACTTCATTGACTTCAGTGGACTTGGAAGGTATATCTTAGTTTAAGATTGCCCTGTTAGGGTGTATTATAGTCTAAACGGCCAAATACCATGAAAGTGACCAATCTTTGCTCACAATAGTGTGTTCCAAAGGAAAGCAGGGAATGTGGGTTTTTTTCTTCAAGGACAGTAGTTTCTAACTCTTCCTGTATAATTTTACTCTAGATTTGTGTTGGTAGACTATATCCCTAGTTTCTCAGGGGATAACTTTCTGAGCTTCAAACTAGAGTTTTTAGGAATAAAGATTGCTTAGTTAGCTCCAGTGGGAGGCCAGTCTATTTCAAACTTTCCCCCCAAGGATATAAGGCATCAGAGACAAATCAATGAGTACCTGAAGGAAACAATTTGTTCCAAGCATGACATGCTCACTGCCTTACTTAGAGCCTGACATCTTTTTATATTTACCCAGAGGAAATGAGGCTGTGCCCAATCCTTCCCCCTGCACGACTCATAATGGTGTCAAGGGAGAAGGGCAATTTAGAACACGGAAACTGTATGGAGTGAAAGAGTTAAACAGCTTTTTCACACCTTCCCTTGCTGATGACAACGGCAGCACCCCACCAAGCTCCTTGGAAGCTCCTTGGGAAATCCTGATCCTGGATCTCTTATGTGTCATGTTATGCACGTGGCATTCCTTTTGAAATCAGTGTGTGTGTGGGGGAAACCAAGCTGCAAAGCCCTTATCTGTTACATTTGTTAGGAAAACGAAACAAGTAGGAGTGAAACAAAAACTAATGAATCTTTGAAACAAATAAAAAAAGATTGTCATTCCCATCTCATGTCTAATCTGGTTCAGGTTGTCCATACTATATGGGGTGGGACCGGGACGTGAAGTGCAATTTCCTCACTAGTTGGGTGATTAGTACTAGTTAATAATCCTTCTTGGTTGGGTCGTGTGTTCCAGCATGGTAACTCCCAGTTGCTTTCTCACACATTACAAAAAGTTTTGAAAACTTTTTTACTTCTGCACTCAAAAATCCCTGTTGCCATTCAAGGTCTGCCCAAGTTCCCAATAAACATCCGCCTGATGATGCTTTGACATCCATAGGAAGAAGAAAACAATACAGAACACTTCCCACGACCATCACTCTGAGTACCATGTGTCAATCTTCCTCTCCCTTAAACATTGCCCTGGGGAAAACCATGTTGTAGGTTCTCTGTACCTGACTATTGCAATTCTTAGGAAATATCCTTGCTGTGCAGGAGGAGAGATTCCTGCTCCCTTCTATCTTAATTGTTATGCATTACTACCACCATGCAATTTATAAGTCATTTTTTTTACTTTGAAAAGGTGCTTTACAATCTTGGTTGTGTTTGTCCTCTCAACTGTCCCTGAGAGGAAAGCAGCTAATATGTCCATTGAATAGGGAGAGAAACTGAGGCTGGGAGTGAAACAAAATAATAAAGTTGTTTCTGGACTCTGCCTCTTCAGAGCATAGGTGGTGGTGGGCAGCTGGTAGCACAGGCTCGGCATGTAGAGAGTTGCAGGTTTAATCCCTGGCATTTCCAACTGAAAGAACCAGGTAGTAGGTGAGGTTACAGGGCCAGTTTGGTGTAGTGGTTAAGTGCACAGACTCTAATCTAGGAGAACCAGGTTTGAGTCTCCACTTGCAGCTGCTGGATGACCTTGGGCAAGCCATAGTTCTGTCAGAGCTGTTCTTGAAAGAGCTGTTCTTGAAAGAGCAGTTCTTGAAAGAGTTCTCTCAGCCTCACCTACCTCACAGGGTGTCTGTTGTGGGGAGGGGAGGGGAAGGGAAAGGAGTTTGTATGCTGCTCTGAGACTTCAAGTGAAGGGAGGGGTATAAATCCAATCTGTTCTTCTCTTCTTCTTTCTGAGACCCCAAAGAGCTCCTGCCAGGACAAGTTGCCAGTACTGACCTTGACAGACCAATGGACTGATTCAATGTAAGGCAGCTTCAGGATGGTTTTTTTGTGAACCAAGCCTTAGGTTGTACCACTTCAGACAGTAGGTGAGCATGCCCATGATGGAGGCTTGCCCTGTGAAATTACATCTATACACTTGGCCCTTGACATCTCGTTTTTCTCACACACAGAACTGTGTGGTAGGATGGGAGGCACATTCATTCGTATGAATCCTCGTCTGCAGCTAGAGTGGTACAATCCAAATTCACAGTTTGTGAGAACTAGGCCAAACCGTCCCAAAGTCCCAAAGAGGGTAGCTAAAACAGCTAAATATGGTTCAAGAATTTTCCATACTCCGGCTGAACTAACTGGGCAGATTGAAACATCTTTTGTCTTAAGGGCTTTATAATAATAGGGCGCCTCAGCCCCTCAATTAGAATTCAGAATGAGCATTACCTCATCCATCGGCCTCAGTCCTTCACCCCGTGGAACAGGAAATGTTGAATCACTTGATTCACAGAGCCGTTTTGTTGACAATAGCCAACGTTAATGGGGGGTGAATTTCAGTTGCCTGTTTTTCTGAGCCTTTAATGAGTTTAAGTGAATAATTGGCTGGGTTTCATGGCAGCGAAAGTGTATGTAGGTTAACAGAAGCCTGATCACGGAGGTTCACGCTCACCGCACTGAGCGTGTTAGGAAATAAGCCTAGCAAGTCTGAGCATCTGTTGTTTGTGTCTAGGGCTCCTGTCCACACGGCCTTTCCTGTATGCGAGTGACTTGCATACAGGGTCCTTTGTGAGAGTTCGCTTCCAGTTTGTAACAGCTTCCCTACCCTACTTACCCACCGGCAATTTTTACAACAGGAGTGGCTATTTACAGACATCTTCTGAGTTACCTACTGTAACACAGGAAGGATTTATGTACATTCCAGATGTGAGCTAGACACAGATGTTCTGGGGGGCTCCAGCATAAAGCTGGAAGAGGTTTTTACATTTCCCCCTCCTCAATGGCCAACTATTTTTCAGCATATACTGGCAAACAATTTCAGAGCAAACTAAAACAAGCAAAAAATGTTGTTAAGTATTGCTCTAGAACTTCTGTGGGGACTGAGCTGTAAATCCTCTGACTGAGGGGACAGTCCTACAAGGTGCTACTCTGACTTTGCTGCCTAAATACTGTGGGATACAGAGCTCCATTTCCACTAATGGAAGGCACCTCTGTCAGCAGAACAGGACTTTCCTTTTTCCCACATCTCATTGCAGCCCTCCAGTCTCCCCAAAATGCTGCTCCCAAGAGGCAGGGGATTTTTGAAAAATAGGGAGTATGCAGCAGGAAGGGTGAATCAACAGAAATTGTTCCCCCTTCCATTAATAGATCATTTAGCCTGGATCTAACCAAGGGTTGCCAACCTCCAAGTGGTGGCTAGAGATTTCCCACTATTACAACTGATCCCCAGGCGACAGAGATCAGTTCACCTGGATAAAATGGCCGCTTTGGAAAGTGGATTCTGTGGCCCTTTATCTC
Organism: Gekko gecko; assembly: GCA_029375565.1. Classification (NCBI taxonomy): domain Eukaryota; kingdom Metazoa; phylum Chordata; class Lepidosauria; order Squamata; family Gekkonidae; genus Gekko; species Gekko gecko. Next base: position 292,821,336 of record JAPDNY010000001.1, on the reverse strand, counting down.
ACTGAAGTCCCTCCCCTCCCCAGACTCCGCCCTCCTCCGGCTCGATCCCCAAAATCTCCAGGGATTTCTCAACCTGGGACTGGCAACTCTAACTCTGTTAATGAGCTCAGTGTCTGTTGAAGTTACAACTCACCTACCTTTCAGGCATTATGGGGTTAACTGATAGTGTTAGTTGTTAGTAAACAAGGCAGTACTTTATGTAACCTGTGTCCACTTAGAAGTAGCCTTTAGTCTTCCCCAGGAAAACTTTGTAGGAGGTGTGTTGACCGGTAACCTTTCCATTGGTCAGTTAGCATCTTGTTTGTAGAAACTGCTTTGGTCTTGTAGGCACGTATTCACAATCTTTATTGCTGATCTTTTGTTGCTGACCAAGAATAAGGAGAAGAGTAGCCGTTGCTCATTTCTCAAGCAATGTGACTGTTAGCATTAGTTAGATGCTAGGATGTATTGTATACATTTCTTTTATCCAAACATTCCCCGCCTTCTTTTTATCTTTTTAGTAAAGTAACTTTTAAAATCTAACACATGGAATATGTCTCTTGCTTTGCCCCAGCCTTATTTTAAAGGCAATATCCCACCAGTTTCACACCTGATAGGAGTCGAGGCCTTTTTCTGCTTTTAATGTTCTTTGTCGGGTGTTAACTGTTAGGTGTTATCTCTGTTATGTTTCCACACGAGACCTCGGAGAAGGTGATCCTTCTGAGCTCCTAGGAACATAACAGCAGCTCTGAAATTTGAAAAGACATAAAAGGAGACATAGACAGCTGCTGGTTTGCTGAAGCCCTATGGAGTCTGGTGTTTTGATGCAGAGCGGAATATCCGCTGCCTTGTAGGAGTGCTTCTTCGCCTTCATCTGTGCCGTTTTATTTTTGTATATGCAAAAAGGCTGTTAATCTTCAGGATTTTTTCCTTCAGAGGGAATGAAGTGTCCTTGCAACTTCTCATCAATCAGGGAAGGTGTTTATAGCAATATCTTGAGAACTTTGCTCATCTCCAAACCTCTCTTTCCAGATGGTACTTGCGGAGAAAGCACAAAAGGTAGTACCAAAGTGACAGAGGCCACAAAATATTTTGTCCCCAGTGGGATGGGTGGGATTGCAAAGTCCAACTTTTCTGTCATTGCTTGATTTGTATATTGAAGTATTTCTACCCAACGCTTCCAGATAGCTCTGGGTGGGTTTCAACACCTAGAATAAAGCCACTTCCTACAAAACGCTGAACTGCAGGCTGTGGAAGGTCAGTAGTTCAGCAGTTCGAGACCCGGGTGCCGCATGACAGGGTGAGCTCCTGTCTCTAGTTCCAGCTCCTGCCAACCTAGCAGTTCGAAAGCTAGAAATTGCAAGTAGATAAATAGGTACCACTTCGGTGGGAAGGTAACAGCGTTCCGTGCACCTTGGTGTTTAGTCATGCCGGCCACATGACCACGGAAACGTCTTTGGACAGCGCTGGCTCTTCGGCTTTGAAACGGAGATGAGCACCGCAACCCTAGAGTCGGATTCGACTGGCTTTCGAGCAAGGGAACCTTTTACAAAACAAAAACAAGACCCTGACAACCTTCTTTCAAACATTAAACATGTCCACACAATGTACCTGTAGAAACACAGCTCTTGGAAAACAGTTCAGATCCAAGCCCTCTGAAATGGGGCTTCTCAAACGATACAGTCTTGCATGCTTTCCAGAAGGCAGTGGGATTGGAGGGATGGGATCTTCCGGACTGTTTTTGGAAGCCTGTTTCAGAGTGGGTGAGCAACAATGGAGAAATCTCTGGGGCCATTGCAATGGAAGCACAAGGAGAAGGAATGCTTGGGCCAAAAAGAGCGGACTGAACGCTCCAGCGCCGGAGACATGGAATGCATGAACTTGAAATCAATGCAGAAAAAAAGAGAGAAGTCTCCAGAGCATGTACCAAGAAAGAAACTGAGCTGCCTGATTCTAATAATTTTTACCAATTACTTTCCATTAAGCACACTGACGGTGCACTGCTAAGCAGAGTCACACCCTTCTAAGTTACACACATGGTTTCATCTTAAGCAAAAGTAATAATTTCTACTGAATTCAGTGAGCTTGTTACCTGGTAACTGTGTTTAGGATTGTAGCCTGCATACAATACATTTGCCCTTTCTTCTGTTCTTCTAGTGCTCTCCTACTAAAAGAATCTCCAAATGCAACAACTCCAGCATCTAGGAACCACTTTGTGTTTATTGGAATTTTAATAAGACTAATCTGCTTTCTGTCACTTTTCCTACCATCAGGCCAAAATAGCAACAGCAACACTCTGTCTCATCTGAGATGATTTAAGACAAAAATATTGACTAGTATTCTACCACTCTGCTCAGTTAAGCGTGAAACTCTCCTCCCACTCTCCTTTTGAGGAAGAGCGTCTTCCCACAGAAGACCCCCTTGCCTTCGAAGCAGGGCCGGCCCACCTGCTAGGCGAACTAGGCTTTCGCCTAGAGCGGGCCCTAGATAGGGGCAGCAAATTGCCACCCTCACCCCCATCAAAAGCCCCCCGCCAAAAGTGTAGCACGTTCATTGCTGCCCTCCCATACCTTCCCTCCCTCCTCTGTAAAATGCTGGTTCTGCTGGGCTCTTCCGAGAGAGTCCCGGGCCAGCTCCCCAAGCAGCGCCATCTTTGGGCTCTGGCCACCATGCCAAGGAAAGGAGGGAGGGGAGCAGAGAGAAGGAGGAGGGAGAAGTGCTGCGGCGCTGCCCCACCCTGGAGGGGGAGAGGGGAGAAGGCGGGCAGGCGGGGGGCACCCCTCTGCCCTGCCTGCTCGGGCCCGGCGGACCAGACTGTTGCAGGAGGAGGATGCCTTGGAGCAGGTCTCTTCCTCCACCTGCCCACCCACCCCTTCTCCCTGCGGCAACTTCAGCCATGGAGTTTGCAAAGCTGGGACACAAACTTCTCCCCGGCTGCCCCCCAAAGGGGCCTCCTTCGGCTGTGGTGCCCCCCACCCCCACCAGCCAGCCAACTGGCCACATCTCTTCCCCAGCGCCATGCCTCGCATTGCCCTGGCCTGCCTGAAGGCGCGGCCAGCAGGCGGGCAGGAAGCGGGCACACTTGGCCATATCCTGGAGGCAGCTGACCTCCCACATCTGTGTGTGTGCGGGGTGTGTGTGTGTGCTCAGATGGCAGGACAGGCTCACCTGCCAGGAGCCCTGGGGAATGCGGGTGCCAGAAATGGCAGCCGACCGGCCTGGCCTTTGCCGTGGGAGCACCTTGCAGCAGGCGTGCCAGGGCTGAGGAAGGCACAGGAGGATGCTCGGTTTCAAATGTAGGACTCTGCTGCAGCCCCCAGAGTGACATGGCAGCTCCTGGGAACAGACTCCCCACCTTGGGTCACCGCACCTCCCCCCCTCGGTAGTGACAGTCCCTGCTGGGCCCAGATGGACGACTCTGGGACTGGGAAGATGACTCTGGGACTGGGAAGACAGCCCCCACCCCAGCCTTAAGCAGGTGATTTTTTTTCAGTGCAAGAAAAGTCTTCCTTCTCTCCAGGCCCTGCCTGGCAGCCCCATAATTGGGCGCATGGGGGGTGGTGCCAGAAGGTAGCCTCGCCTAGTGTTTCTTTCCAGATAAGTGGAGCAGTAGGAATACAAGCCCTTACGTTGTTCATTCCTTGTACACAAACAGACAAACACAGCATGCAGAGCTGTTTTTGTAACACTGAATCATTTCTCAGATTTGACCTGAGGGTTTGCTCTTCCAAAGAGAAAAAAGTAGAAAAACAAAAACATTTCCTCTGGGCTACTGCAACCCTTTTACATTGGCTTAGCAGATCTGTGGCTCCTAGCCATTATTTTTATTAAGCAAACCATGCTTTCTGTCAGCTAACTTCAGAAGACAGTCTTAAATCCATTTGCTGAAGACATTTACTTCACTCTTTCTCTGATAATACTAGACTTGGTGGACCAAGGTGCAACTTGGCATAAAATGCCTTCCTGTGTATATTTAGCATATTTATATATGAAAGCCAGTTTTCAACAGTTCATTGTATGATTAGGAACTTGAACCTAGGATGTGAGTCTGGGGTCAACAGAGTGAGGAACTTTACCTACATCCTATTAATCGTGCCCCCCAAACCTGCCATAATGGTTAGGGTAGCCCTGATTTAAAGTTGTTTCACTTGGAAGCAAGACTGCTTCATTTCCTTAGAACTTACTTTCAAGTAGGTGCATTTAAGACTGCAGCACAAGTTGGGATTGGCAGTATTTTTGTCTAAATAAATCAAATCCTGGCTCCTGACTATTGCTTTATTTAGACTGGATCCTCCTTTGAAAACAGGCATTATGTTTGCAAATCTCAAGTGGCCTTCACAAATCCTTAAGTGGCTTGGAGACTTTTGCCACTAAGTCCTTCTGGATTTGGTGTATGTCAGAAATAGGCAACCCTTTTTTGGCCCAAGGAACGAAAACACCACCAAAATAATATCTCCAACAACAGAGTAGTTGCCCCCTTTATTGTGGGAGATAATTCACATGCATGGTTTGTCATAACAGGAACAAGCCTTTGAGAGCCTTGAGTTTACAAGCTTCCTTTCTCTCCTCTCCGTTTGCGTGTGGTTTGATTGTGAAGAACTTCTGCTTCTGTGAGAAACCGTGGGCTGGATCCTTTGGATCTGTTTTGCTAGTGGTAGGACTTCCTTCCAGCTCAAGAAGCCTTCCCCTGATGCCAGAGGCTCTTACCTTACATCAAAAGAAGATCCCCCGTGCTGGACGGAGCTCCCACTGCCAGCAAAATGGAGCCATCAATTCTGTAGGTAATTAAACCGTAATACATGGCAGGGATCTAGAACCTATAGCTCTAGGGCAGGGATCCCTAACATGATGCCTGTGGGTGCCATGGCACCCTCTGACCCCTTTCCTGGCATCTGCCAAGTGTTTTTTTTAAAATAGGTGAGGCCAGTTGGGGCTGTTGCCTCATAGTTCTTCTGAGTGGTCTTTGGAGATTTGATTGGCTGTGCAGGTTTTTAAAAAAATTACTATGGGAGCAGCACAAGGATCTTCACTGTGTGACTGAAGGTAAACTGTGGCAGCCATTCTGTGGCTGGCTTTGCCTTCTGTGGCAGCCATTTTATGGCTGTCATTTTGCGGCTGCTCCCACCATGCTGCGGCAGAATTCCAGAGGTGCCTGTAGACTGGAAAAGTTTGGGGACCCCTGTCAAATATGGTCAGTGTGGAACCAAATATGGTTCTTCATAAATGGAAATTAAACATTTAAAGTATAATGAAGGGGTAAGTGGGATGCAGAATAACCATTATGTGACGGCAGGTAAAAATTCTTATGGGATTAAAAAAACTTTTCGGAGAACCTTTATGGAATGTTATCCAAGTATCCAAGTATGCCAGTTATCCAAGTATGAACCATGACCAGATTTATGGTAGTGCATTAAAACAACGGCATGTGGAGCTCCTGTATATATTAACAGCTTATTGTGAGGCATTGTGTGTGCCGCTTCCTAAATAAAGATTTGCGACAGCCAGTGTTTTGGCTGCAGAAACTTTATGGACTATTAATCAACATGTCAATTATCAGTGATGTGAAGCTGTATGTTTTCAGGTATACAAATGGACTTCCTTATACAGTCCCTTTGTTGTTCTCTTGCTCTGAATTTTGCCATGGCCTGGCTCTTCCATTATACAAGGTTGCTGACCCCCTGCTCCTCTATCCTTTGTTCTGCGGACTAAGATTCCAAACAGCAATTTGGTCTTGGTTCCTTAGGAACAGAGCAAGACTGAACGAGTAATGGCAGAAAGGGGCCTGGCATGATACAGCAGCCCCAACCTCCTTTCAGTCCATCTGCACCAGAGCCCTTGAAATGAACTTGCCAAACATAGCATAAAAAGTACTTCAGGGAAATTACAAATTGTCCTAATAATAAATGGCTGGCTGAGTGAATGGTGAAGGCTGAGAATGCTTCTCTCTGTTCCCATGGGAGAGCTCTTTTTGAGGATGTCATGCTGGGTACTGCCAGCGGCATTTCTGAGGATTCATCTTCCATGGCTTTTTTGCAGCTTCAAATTAATCCCTCCTTCCTGCTGTTTGAGAAAGCGCTCACCCCTGTTTGGAGTGGGAACCATCTTTAGTACACTGTGCTAAATGGGTACATTTTATGCCATTGACTGTTACTCTTATTGTGGTAGGGCAGGGTGGAGAGAACAGGCATATTCTAAATACAGATACGTGGGAATGGTGTTTCCTTGGTGTGCCTTGACTGTGGAGAAGCCAAATTTCTGGTAAGCGGCAGTGTTAGGTCCTAAATTAGATCTCCGTGGAAGGGAAAGCAAGAAGAACCATGGGTACAAATGATTCCACCTCAGCTTCTGCCCAAGTAATATTTAAAGAATGTGCTTGTTCCTTTTCTGTGTCCAGAAGTTCTTCCTTTGGAATAGTGAGTAATGTATTCCAGAAAATCCAAAATTAAGCAAGTGAGCGGGAAAAATTACCAGACTCTGCGGAGGAATGTTAACAAATCCTTCCAACTGTATTTAGATGCCAGCCTTTGAAAAATGTTTAGCTAGTGTTGATGCTTATGTCTCTGTGTCTCCTTCATTTTTTTCCACACGGCATCTCTCTTTAGCATCAGAGTCTGGAGGAGGAACTTTATTATGACTCACAAGCCACGCATCATCCAGTAAATAAGAGGATCGCAGTGAAATCACTGCTGGTGGTGGAAAGTGTTGTCAAGTCGCAGCCAAATTATGGTGACCCGGGAGGGTTTTCAAGGCAAGAGATGGTCAGAGTTTGCCATTGCGTCGCTCTGTGTAGCAACCCTAGACTTCTTTGGTGCTCTCCCATCCAAATATTAGCCACGTCCGACCTTGCTTAGCTTCCAAGATCTGATGAGATTGGGCTAGCCTTGGCCATCCAGGTCATTTCAAAAACTTCTCTGGCAATTGTGTTCAGTGTCAGAATAGACAGTCCTAAACGGAGTTTCATCTGTTGCAGTCCTTGGTGATAATAACTCAAGGCAGAGACAGCTTCCACACAGTTCTCATTGCAGCTGTGAAGGCAGAGGCATTTGCTGTGACAACAGAGCATCTCCATGGCATATTTCCCTGCACTCTCCCAGCCCCAGGTAACCATGGCCACCATTTCCTTCCCCTGCCACGGCATCCAAGGGCTTTTTCAGGGGTTCTCCTTAGCCAATAATTGACACATTGCTACAGCATATCAATATGTTTGTAGTTGATTAAGACACACCCACCCACCCACCAACCAACTTCTGATAGCATGAGGGGGAATGCTGGCTGTGGGAAGCTGGGGCAGGGGAAATGGGTGGGATCAGTCTGCATATCATCCCCCCCAGTGTTGCTGCAGTCTCTCCAAAACCATCATTGGCCCCGGTCACACGGGCAGGATACTCTGTAGGGGATGGGAGGCTTTTAGCAGCAGAGCAAAAAGAAGCACAGTAGCAGGATCTCACGTCCCCCCACGGCTCCGTCTACAGGCCTCTGGCAGCCGATCAGACCAGCAAGGCAATGCAGCAGGACTGGCGAGACAACACAGCAGCACCGTGTTTGTGTGCATGCGCCCGACTCCAACGGCTGCTGGAAGCGACGGGCTACCAGCGTGTCTCCGATCAGATGCCCGCCAGTGCCGTGCATTTAATGGAAGGTAGTACTGGTTAGCTGGTAGTTTTTAATTCTGCTTTTTCCGCGGGAAGCCATGGGTTGGCCATGGGAGTGCTACGCTTCCTAGATGTGCCGGTGTGATCATGCCCAGAAACTCTGCAGGGCTACTGTGCCTTCGGCGGGGCAAATGCCCCGTGTGACCGGGGCCATTGTAAATCAGGTTTGGGAAAGATCGCATCAAAACCAGGGAAATGCTGGAAGGTGCACAAGTGCTACCCATTGCTATGAGGAAATGGGGGAAAGCCCACTTCACATCCACTGCCAATCCAAACCAGATAATAATAACCTCTGTCTGGAACAGGGCTCTTTTTGTAGCAGGGAGTCCTTTGCATAATGTGGCCAGTCCTCCAAGAGCTTACAATAGCCCCTGTAAGAAGAGCTCTGTAAGCTCTTGGAGGATTGGCTATACTAGGGGTGTGTCGCCTAACATGCAAAGGAGTTCCTGCTGCAAAAAGAGCCCTGAATTCTGGAACATCTGAAAGTGAACACAACCAGCAGAGACTTTCATACAGTTTTGCCTTTTCTTAAATTTGACCACCCCATGGAAAGCTTGTGATAATCTGCCATTATTTGGAAATGATGGGGGAGTGCCAGGAAAGCCCTTGCTGTACTCACTTGAGCTGAGTCTTTGCCACCCCCCCGTCCTTTGCCTCTTGCCTCACGAGGCAAAGGGAAGGCTCTCCTTCTGTTTTTTAACACGATGCCCACCAACACATTTTCTGACACCCACCAAGGGTTTTAGGAAGTGGGCGGGTCTGGGTAGGGCTTTTGCCTAGCAAGTCTTCTGGTTGGTTCACTATCGGAGATTTGATTGGCTGTGCAGATTTTTTTTTTTAAATGTTGCTTTGGTGGCAGTTGCCACCACCGCACAAGGATCTGCACTGTGCTGCCAAAGTTAAGCCGTGGCCATCATCTTGTGGGAGGCTCTGCCTTCCATTGCAGCCATTTGGTTGCTGAACCCACCATGCTGTGTTAGAATTGTAAATGTGCCTGCCGGCTCAAAAAGGTTGCAGACCTCTCTTTTAAATTATTGTTGCCCATCTTGAGTGTTCAGGCTAGGACCAGTGAAGAACTAGGGATGGGCACGAACCTAAATTCTGGCTTGGGGCAGCCCACAAAATGAATCCTGAACCACGCCAAAAAGGCCGCAAACCAGCCAGTTCAGATCCCCCTTTCTCCCAGCCGTGTCTTGCTGTAGCTGGGAGAAAGGGGGGGGATCAACTTGGAAGGGTTAAATGGCTGGCATTCATTTCATTTCTCCCCTCTTTGAAGCGGGGGGGGGAGCAAAACTGATGGGTTTAATGACTCACAGCCATTTAAACCTAACAGCTCATGAGTGGACCTGCCTCGCTGATAGATTTAAATGGCTTCTAGCGTGGGTGTGCCCATCAGCTGTTAGACTGAAATGGCTGGCAGCCATATCACTGGTCTTTTTCATTTCCCCCCCATTTTGAAGGTCAGCTGCAGACTCACACTGCTCACCTGTTAAGTTTAAATGGCCCAAACAGCTGAAGTGGACAAAAGTCTGGTAAATGTTCAGGGAAGGCGACTTCTCCAAACATCAATTCTGGACCTTCGTGCCAAATTCTGGCTTGTGAACTGGTTTGTACCCATCCCTATGAAGAACTGCAATGATCGTGTTCATGAAACCAAAATGAAGGAGGCTTTTCTTTCTAAGATGGACATCCAGATTTGGGGGTGGCATTTTTCCACCTTTCCGATGTATTGTCCCTGGAATCACTAGAATCCCTTGAATATACGATAGGTTCTCTTCCAATCAGATCAGCCTCAGGCTTTTGAAAATATAATAAGAATTTTATGTGGAAATATGGACACAGGGTTTTTTCCCCCAGTTGCTAAGAGATCAAAAGGCAACAGAAACATGATTCTCACTGGGGTTATGTTTTTGTAATTTACTGCAAGCTTGATTTCAGAGCATTTGAACTATCCCATCTTTAGCAGTAATTCTAACTGTGTTAACAGAACTATTAAATATAGATTGAATTTTCTTGGAATCTTTGCTGGCTCTATTGACTACTTGTATTTTATTTTTAGTACAGTTGCTAAAAACATTATATCTGTGGTTAAGTTCTTTATTTGTGCTCGCAACATATTAAATTACTTTATTTGTGCTCACTATGTTTTAAATTACTTTCTCTGTTACCGTGGAATGTAATTAATCAGTTCAGTTATAGGCTACATCCTGATCTTGAGTGCAAGTTCACTGCTGGCTTTTGAAGGGACTTTAGTAGACCACTGTTAGCTTGCAAAGCCATTCACTGCTAAAGATATATTTGTCTATTATATTTTTACCCTACTCTTTCACTAAGGATTGAGGGGTGCTGTGGTATGCATAGGGTTACCATCCCCCCCGATGAGGGTGGGGTTTTCCCCAATTTTGGTGGCCCCAATCCACTGCTGGCCAGCTGGTTGGTGGGGAAGCCCCACCCCCAAACAGCCCTGTCCCACCTGACATTCATGGCTCAGTGATGTCATCCAGAGGTGACATCATCACACCAGGCATGTTACACAATGGACGCTCTAACATTTGGGCAAAAACTCTATGGTGACCAGAAGACTCCCAGAATGAGACTAGAAACACACACAGTAGCCAGATATGCGTGGTTTTTCCTGCCTCATATTTATTTATTTAATTACTTCATTTATCTTCCCCCTTCCTCCCCAGTAGGCCCCCAAAGTGGCTTTCATCGGTTTTCTCTTCTCCATTTTATCCTCCCAATAACCCTGTGAGGTAGGCTAGGCTAGGCTGACAACACGTGACTGGGTCATGGCCACCCAGGAAGTTTCCATGGCAGAGTAGGGATTTAAACTGGGACTCTAAGCACTGCTCCACACTGAGTCCCCCATGAGGACCAAAAGTAACCTGACTATTGTTCTCCCTCTGATGTCATCACCACAATTCTTATTTTTTTTTTTTTTTGGGGGGGGAGAATGAAGTTGATGGGTGGTTAGAATCAGGAAAGAAAAACAGAAGTATTTCTCCATGCAGTGCATAGTTAACTTGTGCAGTTTACCGGCACAAGGTCTAGTGATGGCATTAGTTTAGATGGCTTTTAAAAAGTACTAGACAAATTCAGGGAGAGTAGCTCTGTCAGTGGTTACTTGATGATGGGAAAGTCCAGCAAGAGGTAGCATATAATAAGGGTAAAACAAGAGAGGAGGAATCAGTTGCCTGGATTCCTTGCTTCTGGTTTGCTGGAGGCAGTGGTCCCTCTAAGCTGAGTTAGTGTGAGCTAGCTCACAGGTTTTTAGCCTCTGGCTCACACATTTTTGTCTTAGCTCAGGAAGAATGACTCCAGAGCAAACTAATTCATGCCGTAGTCAAATTGCTCACTCAGAGCTTTAATGCCAGTAGCTAAAAAAAAAATACAATTTTTGCTCACAAGACTTCACAGCTTAGAGGGAGCATTGGCTGGAGGCATCTGGTTGTCCACTGTGAGAAACAGAATGTTGGACTAGATGGATGATGGACTCTTGATCTTATCCAGAAGGGCTCTTTTTTATTGTTTCAGTCATTTTCTTCCTCCCTCCCTGCCCTTTCTCCCAGGACCTTAGAACAACATGCCTCGTTTTCCATTTGTGTGTGTGAGATAAGCTAGCATTTGACTATTACTGTTCCTGGTAGAATGAAAAGAATATCTTTCAGGGGAAATTTAAGACAACCGTGAAGAGATTACATTCTAAGTCCACAAGGTTTTCTTAACAGCTTTAGTGATATCTGTTGGATTTATCTTTTGTATTTTAAACCTTCAGATCTAAAAAGACCAAGAAGCCCTCGCCTTCACCTGTCAGAGAAAACCAGTCCAACTTAACAATTTTTGATGAAGAATTGGACCCAGATGATGAGCTGTTCGGCTCAGCTAAAGATTTTTCGTTCACTGGCAACAAGAGGATACCGTCAGCCAAAGAAAGTAAATGTATTTATATTCTGTTTCACAGTGCAGTTTGTCTGCTTCCCAAGTAAGTGTAGAAGTTTCACGTGTCTTATAACAATTTTACTTGTTTAGAAAATGTGTATCCTTCCTTCCTGTTATAAAAAAAATAACACTTAAGATGGCTTACAATGATTTAAAATATATAAAACATAACAAAACACTAAAAGTTAAAAATAGCAGGCCGATAACAGCAGAGCCGCCTGAAATAACATTAAAAGTACCAAAAAAAAGAGAGAGAGAAAGCAGCTGACAATAAAAGATACTAAAAGTTTCTTCAGAAGAAAATCAAACAAGTTAACAATGATTCTGATATTGGACCTGATTCTGAATCGTATGAGATGGAAGGTGGCATGTTACAGCGTGATCTTGTCAGATCTCAGAAGCTAAACAGAGTCGGTACTTAGAAGGGAGACCACCAAGGAAAATTCAGCAGAGGAAGGCAAGGGCAAACGACGTCTGCTTCTCACTTGCCTTGAAAGCCCCTTGTGGGGGTCACCATAAGTTGACTGTGTCTTGACAGCACTTTACACACACATATGAATCATATACTCATTTGAATTTGTGTTCAAAGGGTTGGGTTGAGTTAAAAGCAAGGATAATGGCCCAACCAATATGTAAGGGCTCTTGCTTATCTCTGCTACTCTTCCTAAATAATGGCTAAAATAATCAGATGGTGAGGTTGCTTATTTGACCAACTGTGGCCTCGCAGTTTATATATATACACACAACAACAACATAGGAGTGTGTGTTTGTCACTTGAAATGATCTGTGTGTAGTTTGACTGGAATGTCTTACACAGAAGTGTGGGCAGATCTTAACGTGTGAAGCAGCCGTGAATGATTGACTTGGAATGACTGACTTTTGCTGGTACCCATCTCCACCCCCTTCCAACACAATGTCCATTGTTGTTATCTGCAGTTCAAATCTAATTGAATGTATCTGTCTGCTCAACTATTAGATCTGAAATTATTTGAAGATCCTGACCTGGGTGGAATGGTAATGCTAGGTGACTCCCTACTGTTGCCAACAGCTTGTGTGAGCAGAGAACAGACCGTATCCTCTACCCTTGAAGAGGACACCAGTGAACTGTTGAGGTATTAATCTCCAAAGTGGTCAGTCATTGAAGTTTTAGAGCTTCGTAGCCTTGTTCAAAAATGCTCTGAGGTAAATCTGTCCGTCTTGTACATTGTTGCCCACCACCCTTGATCTCTCAGGGCAGTGTATGTAATTCTCGCTTTCCTGTTTTATCTTCACAACATGCCTCTAACTAGTTTGCATTCCTGGTCAGTCAGAGAATATTATGGCAGCGGTGGGATTTGAACCTGGGTCTCCTTGATCCTAATCAAGACCTTAAATCACTGTGCTACATTTTCTCTCAAATAACACGCTATATAGCTGTGTGGGACACGCAAGGTGGAACTACAGTGTTATATGCCATCTGTGATGGTTTTCTTTTTCACAGGGGAGAACAGCTCTTGCAGCCCTTTGTTCCTTTGCTGTAACTGGCAATGACTAATGGAGGGAACGGGAATCAGTGAGGCACAGGAGGGAACGGAGCTATCTGTCAGTTACCTTTTCCAGTTTTATCTTGCGTCCCTCTGAGGAGTTCCGGGTGGCATACGTGGTTCTCCATCCTCCATTTTATTCTCTCAACAACACTGTGAGAAGACTTGGTTCCCAGTATGAGCAGCAGGCTTTACTAAAAGCCTGCGATAAATGTATTTAATTTTGAACATTTTTATGCCATCTTTCCACCTGATTAGGGTCCCCAAGGCAGCAAACTTGAAAACATTTGAATGTTAAAAACAACATTTAGAATGATAAAATAGATCTATCTAAACACATAAATGTACAGCACCAGGAGCAGGCAGAAGGGCTAAAACGGTTACTGGGGGGATGCCAAACAAAGCAAAGAAGTTTTTACCCGTTGGCAGAAGACACCGATTGTTAAGTATGAGCCTTAACAAGGTAGTGATTTCAACAAAGTGATTTCAGCTTTATTAAACAGCAAACTAGACGATCAGACAACACACACACGAAACAGTGGAGCACAGCTCCCTTTTTAAATAATCCGGGCTGTCAAAGTCACACCCATATTACAGTTAACAACCAATCATAACATTGGGATAAAGGCCAATAAGGTCTGTTCCCTCCAACAAGTATATACAGTTCAGGATTGGCTATTTACAGAGTTTCACAGAAACTAACAAATGGGAATGTCGATCTTACAATCCCTTTGGCTGACTCAAGTTTAACACGGGAATGTATGGAGTGATTCAAGCTTCAGACATAACACCGATAGAGGGAGACAGACTAATCTCACTGGAAAGGGAGTTCCAAAGTTTTGACCCCATGACCGAGAAAATGATTTCTTTTAATTGGCTTTGCACCTTAAGATTTCCATTAACAAGACAATGGCCTTCTCCTAGCGTATTTTGATTTCTGGGAGTCAGCGCTCTCACATTTCATTAATGGAATGCAAGGATTTACATTTGAGAGGTGTGGGCAGACATGAAGTTTTTAATAACTTTCTAAAGTGTTAATAAGCAATACTCAATGGAGGGGAGGGACAGCAACTATCTTTAGTGTGAGGTCCTTTTAACGCACATGGTTCTACAACTCCTATTATTTAAGCGAAATGTATTTGTATTGATAGGTCTCGTCAGAAACACCTGCCTTAATGTATCTAGAGGTAAATGAAAACTGAGTGCCATCTCTGCTTATACTTTGGCAGCACACTGGATTTTCTAAGGCACGATATCTGCTTGGCATGACTTGATTTTATTGGAGTGGGGGAAGGAACACTCACAGTCTCATGTTTTCCCCTTTGTCTGGATGAACTCAGTAATCAGAGACGAAAATTTGCTCATGTTTGCAGAACACAATGGACTGAGCTTGTATTTCTGTCATAGCACTATGCTTCAAGATATTCCATATTCTCCCTGCTCGATCAAGTAAAAGAGGCCCCAGTGGTCTGCCACCCATGCTTTCTTGGAGCTTGGCATGTGATGAATAGCCAGTCACTTGCCAGAACAGCGAGAAGAATGAGAGTCATTCTCTATGCTAGTGCTAGATTGCCACTGAGACGACAATGACGTCAGCATCTGGCAGAAGAATACAGGGGAGGGAGGGAATTTGTATAATTACTTCTAGTTTTCCTGTGCCGTATACTGTTCTTTCACAAAGGTGATCCTATGTGTACTTGACTTGTTTATAAGTAAAAGTACATTGAATCCAGTTGTGAATGCAAAGGATGTTGACATTTGTGATGATGGTAAAGCAATAGAAAGGTAGTCACCCAAGGTATAACAGTAAATGGAAACTAAAGGCAATTATGGGGGGGGATGGATGAAAATTAAATAAAACAACAAATCAGCTGTCACTTGCATTAGGACCCTCCCCTATGTGTTAGAGGTGAAGCTGACTCCCCAAGTTGACTTCCCACCCTGGGAAAGTTGACAACTCCTCCTGGGGAGGAGGAAGGGAACAAAATCACCTTGACTGCCTCTTTTATCAGAGGAACTGCACTGATGGAAGAGGGAGGAAAGGCAATATCACCCCTTCCCCAGTGCAGTCTCCCTGACCCATATAGCAACTGGTCCACACAGGTCCCACAACTATAGGAATAAACTTTCCTAGGCTCAGCAAGAACTGCCAGGGCAAAGGGTAACAAGAAAGAGATCCACAGTCCCTGCACTCATGGATGGCTTGATCCAAACCATTCTTTCCTTCAGGTTCACTGGATTCTGAGTCACATGAGCATGCTGATTACTGTTAACAGCAAATGATGATTCACACGGTGTAAGTGGCCCATCATTCCTCCTGACGTCCCAGACAGAACTTTAAAGTCATCTCTTATCATTTCAAGCACAACATAGTTCACAAATTTTCAGCCCCGGCCATCAAATATGGCATTATTTATTTATTAATTGATACTTTCATACTCCACTCTTCCTGTTGTCTCAAGGTGGCTTGCAGATAATAATTAACACCAAATGTTTTTTTAAAAAACCTCAGTATCTCCCTTCCCTTCTAAAAGATGCCCCATTAAAAGCCCTGACCTTTGCATTGCCTCCTCAAGATCTCCAAGAAGGGGCACCCCTAGCCTCTTCAGGAAACCCGTTCCACGGCCCAGGCTCTGGCTGATGCCAAGCAGGCCACCCACAGCCAGTAAGCGGCTTAACCTAGTACAGAGAAATCAAGGCATGTCCATGGGTTAGATCAAGCCAACCGTTCTGCTGATGAAAGAGGTTATAACAATTTCCTGACTTCCCAAATTCCCCTTTTCTACTACTTGGGCTGGACAATCCCTTTTCTTTGTTTTGCTATTCTTTGTTTCGCTTTCTGTCCCACCCAGTTATTCGGATTGATTCTCCCACAGTGAGAAAAAGGCTTGTGTGGATTTATTTGTTGTTTTAGAGATGTGCGAAGTAGTTCAGTTGTTTTCCCCAGATTGGTGTAGTATTGACATGTTAGAGGCTTCAGGAGAGGAAAAGGGAAGTGGAGCCAAAAGATCAAATTACTGCCATCTTGCTTGGGGTTGCCACGCCCCCACCCCTTATTAAATGTAGATAGAGATACGCTGACCCAGCCTAAGGAATTGAGAGTCTGACTAAAATCCTTCCTTTGTCTTTGTCTGATAACAGCACATGAGAGGCTGATGGTAATTAAAAACAAACTGCTTTATTTCACTTTTGAGGGGAAATAATCAGGTAGGTATGAGGTTTAGGGCTTAGAAGGTGAACAGTTAAAAGGAATGAGGTAACTTTATTATAAAAATGAACAGTGCATAGTTTGTCATAATCAAGTAGCTATTTTGTTATACAGATAGGTCTTTCAAACCATGGAGAGAGATCTCTTGGCAATCATTGCTTAAATAAACAAGCATAATCTTCTTTGTCTCAAAAATGCATAAGTTTGTGAAGGCAGAAACATTCACACAAGTTCCAGTTCTCCTTCTTAACCGCTTGATAGGGATCACACATACATCCTTTTACTAGGAGCCACTTCTTTCAGGGAAAGGATACTCATCCTACTTCCCTAATTCAGGATCGTCCTTGAACGTCTCCCTCTGCTTAACTGCCCTTCACTGTTATCATTCCACTCTCAACTGTCATTCTTAACTCTTAACTGACACTCTGAACTGTAGAATTCCATTTGAATCTCCTGTGACTCAAGGTTCTCAGACCAGGTTAAAGCATTAACCATTTACTGTCCATTACAGAGGTGTCCCCTCTGACCACCCAAAAAGGCTGTGCTGGGGATCATGGGACCTTCTTGAAGTGAAGCTGTATGGGACAGGGACAGTAGTAAGGACTCATAGAATCACAGAGTTGGAAGGGTCCATACAGGCCATCTAGTCCAACCCCCAGGAAGGGGGGTATTGGTCAAGAGTAAGTGAAAAACTTGGCTAGAACTAACCCTATTCCTATGATCCACTGGCACTAAATGTTATCTGTTCTAGGTAAAGGTAAAGGTTCCCTTGCTCGAAAGCCAGTCGAATCTGACTCTAGGGTTGTGGTGCTCATCTCCGTTTCAAAGCCGAAGAGCCAGCGCTGTCCGAAGACATTTCCATGGTCATGTGGCCAGCATGACTAAACACCAAGGCGCACGGAACGCTGTTACCTTCCCACTGAAGTTGTACCTATTTATCTACTTGCAATTTCTTGCTTTCAAACTGCTAGGAGAATGCTGTGTCAGGATTTAAACTCTAAAAAGTACATGAATTACAGTGTGGTTAAAATGCTAAAAGCATTATCCTAGTTGCTCAGTCAATTAAAAGTACACCTTTCAGTCTTGTTGGCAGTAGGAAACAGCAGAGTAAGTGATAGATGGTGGGATGTTAACTGAAGGGTGAAGAATAGTAGCAAATTTAGTATTTTGATCTCTGGCAAGGCAGAGAGGAGAGCTGTGTGAACCTTTTTGCCATAATTTTATCCCACTTCTGCACTACAGCACAGTGCAGCTATCTATGACTTTAGCTGTTCAGAGTCAGGAGTGTCATTTTTCTATCCGTCTGTCATATTTTTATCCTGCTTTCCCTTGAAGGAGTTCAAAATGGTGTACACAATTCTCCCCACCTCCATTTTGTCCTTGCGGCAACCCAGTGAGGCAGGGTAGGCTGAAAGAGTTTGATCCCCGAGTGAGCTTCATGACTGAGTAGGGATTTGAACCTGGCTCTCCCAAGTCCCGGTCCAGTCCTATAACCATTATGCCACACCCCTTCTCTAGAGGAAAAAAAGTGGAAAGAAAATGGCAGCAGCTGAGAAGATTCACTGTTAAAAGCACCTGTCAGCAGTGAACCTGTGAGGCCCACAAGATGGTCTCAGATTTAATTTCTGGGCAAAAAGAGACTGGGCGAGCAAGTGAAAAGAGAAGGACTCCTTACTTGAAATTGCCTCAAACATTTCCTCCTGAGAGGAATGCAGAAATTTTGCATATCTGTTTTTACAGTTCGATAGATAGGTCCCACTAAAATGGAATATATGCAAAGGTAATAGAGATTTCTTTATTCAGATAAAGATGGAATCAATAGACTTGCTTAATTAGACATCTTAGCAACAGAGTTTTGCACGTGCAGAGTTAATCAGCTCACCCAGGAAGCTGTTTCAAAACAACTATCTGTCAAAAGTAGTCCAGAATCTGGCCACTTTATGGGCATCAGTGGGTATTGACTGGTTGAGACTTTATTGATGCGATTGTGTGATTTTGAAAAAGCGTATATTCTAATAGACTTCCCTGACATGATGACATCACCCAGAAGTGACATCATCATGCTAGGATGCTCTGGTTTGAGGGCAAAACTATGGTTTAAAGCCTGTTTTACCATAGAGTTTTGCCCCCAAACCAGACCATAGAATCATAGAATGTTAGAGTTGGAAGGAACCTTGCAGGCCATCTAGTCCAACCCCCTGCACTCTGCAGGAACACAGCCGAAACCCCTACATACCTACAACATACCCAAAAGATGGTTGTCCAGTCTCCTCTTGAAAACGTCCAGCGAAGGAGCATCCACCACCTCCCGAGGCAGTCTGTTCCACTGCTCAACCACTCTTACAGTCAGGAAGTTTCTCCTGATATTAAGCCGCTAACGACTCCCTTGTAATTTCCACCCATTAGATCTAGTCTTGCAATCCGGAGCAAGAGAGAATAGATCCACTCCATCTTCTACATGACAGCCCTTCAAATACTTGAAGACTGCAATCATGTCCCCTCTAAACCTTCTCTTTCCCAGGCTAAACATACCTAACTCCCTCAGCCTTTCCTCATAAGACTTGGACTCCAACCCTCTCACCATCCTGGTCACCCTCCTCTGGACCCGCTTGAGTTTGTCAACATCCTTCCGAAAATGTGGTGCCCAAAACTGGACACAGTACTCCAGGTGGGGCCTGACCATAGCAGAATACAGCGGAACTACCACCTCCCGTGATCTGGACACAATGCTTCTGCTAATGCATCCTAAGAGTGCATCCTAAGACCATTCCCCTCACGAAATCGCCAGCATGATGATGTCACTTCTGAGTGACATCATCATGGTGGGGACGTCCCAGAATGCCCCCCAAATCCTGCTGGAGTGACAATGAGAACTTGCAATGCTACTTAGTCTGGTGCTTCAAAGATGAGAAGAATGCCGCCAGATCAAACCTCCCTTAGAAATAAAGAGGATGCAAGTGCAGAAGTTTCATCTAACTTGACAGAGTTCATGTCTCAAGCCTTGAACCTTCCCCTTAAGAACCATTTCAGATACAAGGAGCAAAGTGCTCCAAACCCGGATCGTAGCCAAAACCATATGATGACCAAGGTGCCACTTTTGTGGTGAGTGAATGTGTAGTTGCTTACTTGTATTAGTTGATTCCTGTGATCTTTATTATATCAGCCTTGAAACTGAAAACAGTTACCTTGTCAGGTAACCTGTCACTTAATCCATGGAAATGCTGTATAGAACCAACCAGACAAAAACTGTGCTGTTTGACACCCCGCCTTCCCACTGCAGGGAGAAATGTCTTCAGGCCAAACTATGTCCAATGCAAGAGATCCATGATCAGGACTTCTTGTGCTACATTTTTTATAATAGTGACTATGGAGGACCCCAGTTCAGATCATGACATGGGTGGGTGGCGGTGGTGAATACATGGAGCTATTACATGTTGAGTCAGAGCAGCGGTCTGTCAATGTCAGTACTGTGTCCATTCTGACTGGCAGCAACTCTCTAGGGTCTCAGGCTGAGGTCTTTCACCTTACCTACTAGGTGATCCTTTTACCTGGAAGTTCCAGGGATTGAACCTGGGACCTTCTGCATGCAAAGCTGATGATCTGCCACTGAGCCATGGGCCCTCCCCTGAGGTATTGGATGGCTCCTTCCATGCTGCTCCCTTAATTTAAATCATAAACACAGCCACACAGAACATCCAGTGTGAGGGGAGAACACCCCTGTAGCAACTGTAGAGGTGGGAGATTTGTACAATCTGAATTGGGTCCTTCTTGTACCTTCTGTTTAGCTTTTCTTTTTTTTAAGTGTGAGATGTACCTTCTTCATCACATGGACATTGTTGAGCCCTTAGAATGTGTAATGCTGCTGGGACAGTTTAAGGACACAGCTGAGAGGGATATTTACTTTGTGACTGCAGTCAAATGAATTTTATCTTTTCATCTTGATGTTGGCTTTTTCAGAGCAACTGCAGCTCCTTTTGCCTGGCTTTCATCTGTGTTTACAGGGTTTTTGTTTAAATTAGCAGGATAACATTCGAGGCCAGAAACTTGAACAGAACTTTTTCCCATGGTGACCTCTTTACCGGTATCTGTGCTTAAATTGCTTTCTTGCTTGTTGCTATGGCATCCAGTCCTACAAAGGCATGAGGTGGAGGCAGGCAGAGTGCTAATTTAAACACAATTTTTAAAAGGAAAAGGAAAATAAAAAATTCAGCAGAGTGCTGTTATTTGAGCACTGAGGATGAAAGTGTCAAATGAAGAAGAAGAGGAGATTGGATTTAAACCTGCTCTTCACTTGGAGTCTCAGAGCGGCTTACAATCTCCTTTCCCTTTCCCTTCCCCTCCCCACAACAGACACTCTGTGAGGTAGGTGGGGCTGAGAGAGCTCTTTCAAGAACTGCCATTTCAAAGACAGCTCTTGTCAGACCTATGGCTTGTCCAAGGTCATCCAGCAGCTGCAAGTGGAGGAGTGGGAATAAAACCCAGTTCTCCCAGATTAGAGTCTGCACACTTAACCACTACACCAAACTGGCTCAGACTGACCATTATTGGTTTCAGAGGCCAGTGCTGGAGCTCAGACCGGTCCCATCTGGCTGCTGACACAGTCCTCTGCTTTTCCTTTTTCCAGTCCTTTTTCAGTGGCTGCCTCTGCATTTTCGGAACTCGGCACGAGATTGAGATCGAATAGAGCATAGGATATCTATGCTACTTCAGTATTTATTTACTTCATTCATACCCTGCCTCTGGATCAGTCAGCTGCAGCCTACAATTTCCTCCCCTAGGCCAATGCACAGGCCAAATGGCTCCCTGGAGGGAACTGAGATTGACAAGCTGTGAACTCAGGAGTCATATGCAAAGGTCTTTAATTCAGAAAAGTGGTTGCTAACCCTTTGGTTAAGCATATCCAATTTTTACATTTTCCCTTCTCTCCATGTAAATCCTTTGCTGTTTTCTTACCACAGATGTGATTGTTCTTTTAAGACCACGCCCTCCCCCCTTTTTGGCAAAACTCTTTGCTTTAGTTTTCTAACACTTATTATAATCATTTTGTTCCAATAAGAATTTAATATTTATTTTTAACATTTACACATTGTTATACAAAACTGGTAAAACCATATTTCTTTTCCTACAGTTAACTGACTTTCCGTGTCACCCATACCTATTTTGCATTCTCATTTTTTGGAACTGGCACGGCACCCATCTACCATTCCTGCTTATATGACCTATTTAGAAGGCATAAATATTTTCCATTAGCAGCTGGAACATTACAGTATCATGACAAGAATTTCAAACAGAGTTCTTCCTTTTAAAACTGAATGTAAAGTGTTTAAAGAAAAAAATAGCAAGTGGATTTCTTTGCTCCACAGGACCTTATAAACAAGAAAGTTACACGCTTCCTTTCCAAGTGGGTGAAGGTTCTAAAGATCATTGGCTGTGCTGATTTGTTTTCCTGGCTGTCCATGGAGTGTACTCGTTAGGCATGCTAATGGTACATTGATTTGCCAAAATAAGGAAGTTCCTTCTGGGTTCCACATTTACCAGGGGGCCTAACTTAAAGATGACCTTTTACACACATCTACTTAAAAGCCATATGTGTCTGGTCAGACTTGTTGCCAGCATGGAACACACCCTCAGTAAGGAGCCGGGAAAGTGAAGGGCTGCTGCTGCTTCTGTCATGACCATCCTCTGATCATCTTCCTCCCTTTCCCCAATGTTTTGTGAGACAGCCTCTGAGGGGCAAGAAAGCGGCAACCCCTATTTCCGTCCTGCCCTTGCTCTCTCCCCCTACCCTTCTTTTCTTGTCTCATGAAGATGCCTTATACTAAATCATACCCTTGGTCCATCAATCAGTATTGCACAGTAGCAGCGGCTCTCCAAGGTCTCAGGCAGGTAGGGTTGCAGGTTGACTTACCTGGCCAGCGGGGGTCTCCCAACGTCCTTCCAAGAGACTGGAAGTGATGTTAGGCTTTTTCCAAGGTTTGGGCCTACTTCTGGTTGTTGGTGACACTCTAGTTTTGGGGCAAAACTCTGTGATAAATTTGGCTTCAAACCATAGAGTTTTGCCCCAAACCCAGAGTATCACCCCAACTGGAAGTAGGCCTGAAATTGGAAGTAAGCTCCAAAAGGTCAGTTGGGGGTGGGATTTTCCCCCACTGGCTGGTGTGGGCAAGAGCCTGAGAAAGCGGGGGTTCCCCTGCTCCCACCAGGAGGCTGGCAGCCCTACAAGCATAGGTCTTTCCCATCACCTACTGCCAGATCTTTTAACTGAAAGTATTGGGGATTGAACTTGGGACCTTCTGCATGCCAAGCAGATGCTCTGCTACTGAGCCACAATCCCTCCCTTGGCCTGGTGCAACAAAACTTGGCTTGGTGGTGGAGTCTGGACTGTTCACCCTGGAGAGGGGAGGAGTGGGGGGAGGATGATCCTGGCAGTGGCAGAGGAAGGCATGCTCTGTGGGAATGACACTTCACCCTTTTGCCTCCTCGCGTGTTCCACTGTGGCAAAAGGTCTAGGATTTAACAGATGGGCACTCCACTTAGGAGTATCTTGTAAATGTGCATGTGTAAAAAGCCGTGTCTAGCTAGGCCCTGAGTGGTTTCAGATATTTTCTTAATTTTCTTCTTGGGTTTATACAACAAACATTATTTAATGCCATGTACCAGCTTTTCTTCCCAGTAAGGATCCAAAGCAGCTTACAGCAATGTTCTCTCCCCCTTCATTTTACTCTCTCAACAACCGTCCTATGAAGTAAGTTAGGCTGAGATGGTGTAACAAGATAAATGTAGTCTCGCATCCAGTTAAAGAATCTGGACCAATGAGTCCTCTAAGAATTGTTCTTTTAAAGTTTTAAACTACTTGGCCCCGGATATCTCCAAGATCTATCAGAGAAATTGTAATTCTGTTAGATTAATTAATTCTGTTTTTTTAACCTCTCACCAGCAAACCAGGCAGAAACTATACAGAGAGTTACTAATTTTTATTGAAAAAAGAAATAATTCTCTTTACTAGACAAGACATTGGAAAATAGAAACATGTGAAAATTATCCATATACCAACTGCAAAAACGAGTGCCAATAAAATCAAATCTTCTAGCATTTCTGAACCATACTTGAGTAAGAAAATATATGAAGCAAACCAGATTTCAGATTATTATCTTAAAATGCTTCTAAGGATTTTTTTTAATGAGCCAAGACACACATACAAGCAGAAATCTCACCTAATACCTTCTAAAGAGTTCCATCCAGAGAAATCTGATTTGCATGTCACATCAGTGTGTTTATATAGGAAAATAGCTATCTTATGCTAAACATATGATCATCAACTAGATACATGGTCAATACTTAATTTAGGATGAGATAATCAAACAGGGGCATCTGAAGATAAAACCGTTATGCGCTCATTAACTTTTCCAAACAAGATTAGAAGGCCAAACTAAACTGTTAATCTCTGTTAAAAGGCAGTAAATCTAATATATCTGTAACTACTTTAATTAACTGCCAAAGATTAAAGAAAAAATCTTTTGCAATCAGATTTGTCTAATAGCTGAACCAATATGAGCTCACAACTACATGAAAACGTGCAAGATCAGCAAGGAAACCTGTGATTTCACCAAAATCCTGCCTCGACAGAGTAACTGGCCTAAAGTCATACAGCCAGCTTCCGTGGCAGAGCAGGGATTCAAACCTGGGTCTTCCATGCCCTTGTTCAGCACTGTTTTCCCAGTGTTTTCACAAACAGACGTAACCATTCTCTAAATACCACCATTGAGTGTTACGATCATGCCACGTGTGTGATGGTTTTCAGTCCTTGTTCACCTATATGTTCATACCATATATTGAGCAGTATATGCTGGTGTAGAATCCTAGAATCCTAGATTTTATAGGAGATCTAGTCCATTCCCATGTTCGATGTAGGAAATCCAGAGCTGGAAGTGCAATGGTCACTTCCAGGCTTGATTACCGTAACTCACTTTATGTGGGCTTGCCCTTGAGACTGATCCGGAAACTCCAAGTAGTTTGCTCTGGAGCCATCCTTCCTGAGCTAAGATAAAAATGTGTGAGCCGGAGGCTAAAAAACTGTGAGCTAGTTCACACCAACTCAGCTTAGAGGGAACATTGGTTGCCAGCTGGTGTATCGCCCTCAGACTCACATCCTATATTTCTCCCACTTCTGAATTCTTAAACTTCAGCATCTAAAACTACTATCATATATGAGATTATTCTTTTCCCTTCTCAGAGCAGTAGCTCTGAACCCACTGTGTTAAACCATAAGTGCAACATCTCAGATGCTCCCACTGTCTTTTGCCCATGGATGGAACAAATGAGTGGTTCCTTTCCATGTCTGGTTATGAAACTGGAAAACTCAGAAACAACAGTAAAGGCATATTTGGGCAGGCAATATACTAAAAATACAAAATCAAGGGGGTCATATAATAGGAGCTGTTTACTTTGCGTATAGGCTATGTGCCAAGAGTGTAAGTCTGCATATACACAACATTTACAAGGAGCCAACAGACCTGCAAACATCTGCCTTGTTAAATTATTCTTGACTTGTAGAATTATATAAATATGTGGATTTTAAAATAGCAGGTGCTCAAAGAGATGAGTCATGGTTACGACTGCTCGAGTAAATAGACGTCACGGCAGCTCACGTTTGCTTTGCTGGAAGCAAAATACTATAAAATTCTGAAGCAAACACTGAAAATGAATGCTCAGGAATCAAATATTTTGGACATTAGTTCAAATAATTACTTTTCTTCTGTTATACAGTTGGCATATCACATCCTTTGTACCATTGTTGCTCTGAACTCCTTTATGTATTTCATGTATATCCAGCCTTTCTTCCATCATTTATTGATCAAACCATTTTTACCCTGGTTTTTAGCACAAATACCCCCAAAGCAGGAAGTCTGGCTATTGATTAATTGGCTGGCTTTAGGAAATTGACCAGGCATAGACTTACGGTTGCCAGCCTCCTGGAATTACAACTGCTCTCCAGCCAACAGAGATCAGTTCCCCTAGGGAAAGTCGCTGTTTTGGAGAGTGGATTTTATGGCATTAAATTCTGCTGAGGTCCCTCCCCTCCCCAAACCAGACCCTCTTCGGGCACTGCCCCCCCAATATCCAAGCATTTCTCTACCCAGAGCTGCCAACCTTACATAGACCAGACCATGGCTCCTTGGGTTCAGCAAGGTTGCCAGATCATATGCCTCCCAAACATTGGGTTGGATTCTGTGAAACATTTCCACTCACACAAGAGCTGTTGTATGAACCAAAAAACTAATAAAGTCATTGGAAATAGCATTATATCAACTTGACAATCCCATCAAAGATCTGAAGTTCTTTTCCCTTCTCAGAAAAGTAGCTCTGATCCACTGTGTTAAACTATAAATGCAACACCTCAGATGTTCCCACTGTCTTTTGCCTATGAATGGAACAAATGAGTGGTTCCTTTCCATGCCTGGTTATCAAAGTTACATATTTCCTCGATACAAAGATGACCCTGAACGTAAGACTACCTTCCTAAAAAATTGTTATACACAGAAACTTCTTATATTACTGGGCACAACTGTAACTTATATGCAAAGGTAAAATGACTTCCTCCCCTCTTTTGGGGGAAAAAAGATCTAGTCTTGCATTTGAGTACATACAGTAGTAGTCACAGGCTTGTTTTTTTTAGATATGCAATATTTTCTTTAACATGAGGATGTATGGGCAAGTGTGAAGCAGGCCCATAGCTAACAACTTTTTGCTCAGGGGGCCCATGTTTTTCTCAGGGGGCCCACCACCAATGTTCCCTCTAAGCTGTGGAGTTTTGTGAGCAAAACTTCTACTTTGTGAGCTACTGCCATTAAAGTTGTGAGAGAGCAATTTGGCTGCCACATAAATTAGTTTGCTCTGGAGCCATCCTTCCTGAGCTAAGACAAAAATCTGTGAGCTGGAGGTTAAAAAACTGTGAGCTAGCTCACACTAACTCAGCTTAGAGGGAACACTGTCCAGAACCTACCCCAGTCTCAGAACTACTTAAAAATCTGTTAAACCCCATTTAATAACTCACATTCTGGCGCGCCCCCCCGCCAACCAATTAATAGTTGCCAACCTCCAGGCTGGGAGGAAGGGGGCGGGCGCCTCATCCCCCCCCCCAGGGCCCAGCTTCAGAAGCACCCAGCAGGCGCTTAGAGGGGTGGCACGGCAGTGGCGGGGAGAGTCCCCGCTGGCCGCCAAGCCTCCCCGCCTCACCCCCCCAGCTTCAGAAGCACCCGGTGGGCGCTTAGAGGGGCAGCACGGCAGCGGCGGGGAGAGTCCTCGCTGGCCGCCATGCCTCCCCGCCTCACCCCCCCCAGCTTCAGAAGCACCCGGTGGGCGCTTAGAGGGGCGGCACGGCAGCGGCGGGGAGAGTCCTCGCTGGCCGCCATGCCTCCCCGCCTCACCCCCCCCCAGCTTCAGAAGTGCCCGGCGGGCTCTTAGAGGGGCAGCATGGCGGCAGCAGGGAGAGTCCCCGCTGGCCGCCATGCCTCCCCGCCTCATCCTCCCCCAGCTTCAGAAGTGCCCCGGCGGGTGCTGGCGCACTGCAGGAGCAGGTGGCACAAGCAGCTCCCCTGCGAGGGCCAGGGGGAGGGGCCGGAGGGAGGAGGGGGGAACAGAGGATCGGGGAGGCGAGCCCCCAGGGCCCCACGCAGGCTACGGGCCTGGTGTGAAGAAATCCCTTCTAAAGCTCTGGTGAGTCTGGTCACTTCTGTGGTCTGGCCATTTGATAGTGGAAGAGCTGTCTTTAAAAGATGTCTGCTCCAATTACCCGTAAAGGCTGAGTGAATTTAAAGCATAAAAAAGGGGTACACCCCACTGTCTCTTCTCCCCTCTCTACTGATTTTTCTCGGGTTGTGCTCACTTCTGTTATTGCAGTCTTGATTGGACGACAGACCAGAGGTAGAAAAAAGATGACGACTGGGAGAAAGTTGAGTGCTGTTCAGACTTGTTGCTCTTTAAATACCATCCCCTATCCCTCCATTGTATTTGTGATTGACGTAGACATGTGCATGTCAGAGTAAAGTGAGACAACTAGGCCTCCTCCCTCAGCCTGCCTGAGGCCAATGGCAGTTCAGCTCCTCTTCTGCTTTTTTGGTTCTGTCTGACCATTTTGGGATCGTATATAAGCTATGTTAAGTATGCCACTCAACAACAGGATTTCAGCAAAAGTGATTTCAGCTTTATTACATACCAACAAACAAGTGGACCACAGCTCCCTTTTTAAACTCTCCCGGGCTGTCAAAGCCACACCCATAACATGTTAAAGACCAATCATAACACAGGAATAAAGGCCAATCAGGACCGTTCCCTCTTTGCTACATTTTCACACAGTGATTGGATATTTACAGAGGTTTCACAGAAACCAACCAATGGTAATGCGACAGATGAAGAGCCACATTTAGAATCAAGCTTAACATGGGAATGTATAGCATGGATTCACATTCTAATACACAACAAGCTATCTAAGGAATCAGTCCTGACCTGGATAGCCCAGGCTAGTCTGTTCTCCTCAGAACTTGTAAATTAAGCAGGGTTGACCCTGGCTAGTAAGTAGATGGGAGACCTCCAAGGAATACCAGGGTCATGGCCCATGGCAAACCACCACTGAACATCTCTTGCCTTGAAAACCCTACAGGGTCGCTGTAAGTCAGCTGTGACTTGATGGCACTTTCCACCACCAACAAGGGGTCAGAACCTGGATTTTATTACCACCATCTTTCTGCCCTCTCTTCCTTTTGTGTCGTATTTATTATATTGTAGGCCTCCTTTTGAATTTTAAACTACCATGAATGCAGCAACAGAAAGGCTGTCTGCAAATTTAATTAATGGGAGAGGATAGATGCTTCTGCTGTCAGGAAAGATCCTATTATTTCTTAGATGTTTTTTATTGTAGTGGTTTCCTAATAGTATGTGCTACTGTAAATTGTTGCTATATTATATAAATTATATATAAAATCTCAAATAAAGGCTCAGGTCTGCTGCCATTCACTGTAGCTTGGTTCTGAACTCAATGGACATTACTCAATAGAAGTGCCACTGGTTTAACTTTGTAATTTACTTCCCCCCTTAGAGTGGAAGAGGATTTTGAGAAAATGTGGAACTTAAATGCTAAACCTAAGCCCAAGCCAAAGCCCCAAGTGCCTCCTAAGCCAGCAGTACCAAAGAAGCCGACAATGGATTCAAAAGTTCCAGTATGCACAGCCGCCAAGGTAAAGCCAACAGAAGTGAAGGTACAAAGCATGGGAGAGGTGGACATTCTTAAGTACATTCAGGAAAATGAATCCCTGGGCAGTGAAGAACCGAGCCTGTTCTGAGAACATCAACTGTAGACTGGCTGCTTCAACCTTGACAGGCCCTTTCTCAGGAAGAACGCTCCTCAGCCTGCTGAACAGGGACAACAGGTCTTGATTGGAGTTTTGGGTTGCCCCTTTGCCTGCTGGTCCAATAGAACAGATGGTCAGCTTGGCGGTCTATAAAGCAGTAAATTAATGAACTGGGTATGTTTTTACTACAGAGCAATTACGGATTAATCAATGATGCCTTATTTTAAAGAGAGTTTGAAGAGCCGGGGGGAATTGCATTAAAATAAGCGCAGTGACATTTTCTGCACTTCGGTTGCAGATCAAGATATGGCCACATTGTGCATATAGCAGAGCTTTGTACAAACTGATTATTCAGCTGAGAGGGTAGATGGCATAAAGGGAACAGACCATATAGTAATGGTGGGTTTGTAACACTGGGAAAATAGTGCATTTTTAAAAATGGGACTAGTTGTACTTCTTCCTTTTGAAAGGACTTGCTGGAAAACATGCAATAAAAGTTCCACCTCCGCCCCGCCCCCATTGCTGCGATTGGCTTATTATTTCCCGGGTGCACGCTTTTCGCAGTTTTTCAGACAACCATTTATGGTGCAGGAGAAGAAGAAGATCCAAAGATATGTGGGTGCAAGTACATCCACATGACCAGCATGATGTCACCAGTTTCTTTTTCAAACTTAAGAGTTTTCTCTGGCACATTCAGAAGTTTCCTGAGTTTGGGGCACAGGTTGCCAGGATACATGCCAGCAGGGAGGGGGACTGTGGAGGCTCCCCTCTGCACATGGCCTTGAGCCCGACTGATTCTATCTTTGCAACTTTTATAGAGAGGTGCCCCATCTTTGGTGTGGTTAGGAGGCATGTTTCTTTCAAGATGCTAACATCATAGCAGCTCGAGTCCCCACTTTGGGAAATCCATCGGCACAGGGAGACGGTTAGCCCAAAGCCATCTAAATCTGTTTTTCCAGTTTGTGAATGTTGTTGTGAGATAGTTACACGATTATATTCCTTGATAATAGACACGTCATTTCCAGACCAGGGGGAGGGGGGCAAGTTTGGAAAAGAAACAAGAATATCACGTTTCGAGAGTTGATGAGTGGAACGTGGGTGAGTTGGCACACAGTATGGGTATTTTTAAAATTGACCTTCTCCATGAGCCTGACCTCTCTCTCTCTCTATTCCTTCCAACCTGAGTGTTTGTGGCCTATAGAATAAATCTCTCTTTATGGAACCTTAAGCCATATCAAATGTTTGCTAAGCTTGTAAACTTTTCTTGATAGCCTTTTGAATATAGACCTGAATCAATGGGAAAACCCCACATTTAAAGCACTTTAAAATAACTGTGTTTATAATGTAAAGTGATTAATATTTTGTTATGAATAGAATGAAATGATCATACATTATTAAAATTAAATAGAACAAATGTTTCTGTGTATCAAATTACACCCTGTTATTTGATGGAATAAGTTCAGATGGGCAGCAGATGTTGGATTTGGTTTATCTAAACTGGGGTGTCGAACTCATTTGTTTTGAGGGCCAGATCTGACATTTGGGCCGAGCCATGTGTGCCATAAAATGTAATGCCTGGTAAATGGAGATATAAACTTTGTAAAGGTAGTGGAGATATAAACTTAAAATAAAAGCATGCTTAAAACATTAGCACTCTTGCAAAAAAAATTTTATTTAACAGTGCCTGATAACTGACACCTCTTGCTCTGAATTATTGCATCAAAATGTCTGTGCTGTTGCAATCTTGAGTATGCTGTTCAGGTGTGTATCTGTAAGCTGCAAACCTACGATGACGCAGCAGCAGCAGAACTGGAAGAAGAAGCAGAAGACAGCCAGTTCCACTGCGGGCCTGGTAGAAGTCCTCCGGGGGCCTGATCTGGCCCCCTGGCTGCATGCTTGACATCCCTGATCCCAGTGTAGTTTTCCCATGATATAACACTAATAAAAACAACAACACAGAAATTGGATATTTTATGCATTACAGAATATGATCTTGGCACTTCATAAATGCACACAGACAAACAGTAGATAAGAGCAAGAGTCCAGTAGCACCTTAAAGACTAAGAAAATATGTGTCAGGGGATGAGCTTTCATGTGTCACTGCTCACTTCTTCAGGTAGAGCTAGAATGTGAGTCCATCTGTCCTATTTATTGGAAAGTGTAGTGATTTCAGATGCCAAATAACATTAGCAGGCAAATGACAATAGCAGGCATGATTGGATTTAGGTGAGCTTCACAGAGGGGTAATAGGCATGGAGAAATTAGACACAGGAAACCTAGGTCTCGATTCAGTCCAGGTGGATGCATTGTCTTGAGCCTATCAGTTGCAATTCAGCAGTCTCTCTTTCTAATCTCCCTTTGACATTCCCTTGAAAGAGAAGTGTATTTAGGACAGTTCAGAATGGAATTTTCATAAAGAGATTAGAACTGTAGCATAATGGAATAGCTCAGAAGTAGGCTTTTATAGGAGAACAGGACTGCAGTCTATTGCAGGGTTTATTGTATCACCTCCCTTTTACTGCATCACCTTCCAACTTTGTAATCCACATTCTGTGTTATGGTATGTCATGTCTTAGACTAGGGGTCCCCAACTGGGGGCCCTTGGGTGCCAAGGTGCCTGACAACACCTTCCCTAGTGCCTGCCAGGTATTTTCAGAAAGTGGGTGGGCCCTCTTGCCCAGCAGGGCTCTTATTGGCCATTTGAGTTCTGATTAGCCGTACAGATTAAAATAACATTTTTTTTCCAGCAACAGCTACTATCACACTGTTGATTTTATTCTTTCTGCGACTCCTCTTTCATAGTATATAATTATAAATCACCCCTTCCCCACAATTGGGCTTCCTGTGTGTGTTTGTACATGGCAGTACCTCCTGCAGTGGCCATTTCGTGGTGGCACCCACCACCCTGCGTCAGAATCCCAAAGGTGCCCACAGGCTCAGGAAAGGCTAGGGACTCCGGCCTTAGACATTTCTGTTGTTGTTGTTTGCTTGTTTTCCAGTGCTGTGATCCTGCTCTTGCTTTACTGTTTATTGGATGGCCTTCCTGTCTGATGAAATTGCTTTCTTAATTTTTGTAATCTGCCTTGAGTCTAACTGAGAAAATCAATGAAACAAAATAAAAATAAATGATTTGAACCTGGCATAACAGAAATAGTACACCCTGTTACTTCGAAGTGCTGAGAAATATCTACATTGCACCAAATGACTACTGGTACAGACTGTGGGTAGCTATGGTTCTGTGGTAGAGCTGCTGCTCCTGGAGGGTCCCAGGTTCAATCCTCAGCCATCTCTATGGAAGACCAAGACCTCTGCCTGAGACCCGGGAGAGCCACTGCCAGGCAAAGCAGTCAGTGCTGACCTTGAATGGCAAAGGTCTGAGTCAGTAGAAGTCAGCCGCATGTGTTCAGCCTGCAAGAAGAAGAAGAGGCAGAAGAGGAAGAAGAAGAGGAGGAGGAGGAGGAGTTATACCCCGCCCTTCACTCAAAGTCTCAGAGTGGCTTACGATCTCCTTCCCTTCCTTTCCCCACAACAGACATCCTGTGAGATAGGGGGGGCTAGTCAGGAGTGGAAGAAGTTGTGGCCTGTCTGTACAGGAGCAAAAGGTCTTGGGTGCCATCTTGTGGTGTGCCCAGGGCTTTTTTTGTAGAAAAAGCCCAGCAGGAACTCATTAGCATAATAGGCCACACCCAATAGCAGAAACTCATTAGCATATTGGGCCACACCCCCATGTTACCAGAACTGTGGTCATCCAGCCACACCCACCTTTTGTTTCTTATTCTGTTTACCTTGTTTGTTGCTAAAACCCAGGGCTTTTTTTTGTAGCAGGGACTCCTTTGCATGTTAGGCCACACACCCTTAATGTAGCCAATCCTAATGAGCTGCTGTTGGGTGTGGCCTGTTATGCTAATGAATTCCTGCTGGGTGCGGCCAACTCAGGAGCCAGCCGGAACTCCATTCCTGAGCGTTCCTGCCCAAAAATAGCCCTGGGTTTGCCACACAGAGTCATGCCTGTGCTCCTCCCTGTCTCCCCTTCCCTCTGTGTGTGTTGCTCAAGGCTACATGCTGATTCTGACCTTGCAAGAGTGGTGTCTTTTCTGCCCAGAACTGCCATTCTGCTTCTCTTCTTCTCAAGTTCAGAGACTGGATGGACCCACAGTTTAGTTAAATGGCTATTGTGGCTGTCTGAATGCGGAATGCTCCACTTATACGGCAGCTAGTTAAGGTCTCTCAAGCTAGGAACTCAAGGTGAGATCTGAGGCTGGTTCAAGAATTTATTTGTTCGTCTGTAGCCCACTTTTCTCCCTGATGGCCTACAGCATTCTCCTATTCTTCATTGTGTCCTCACAACAACCGTTTGAGGTAAATTAGGCAGAGAGTGTGTGACCGGTCCAAGGTCACCCAGCAAGTTTCCATGGTTTGAGCCCAATTTTACCATAGAGTTTTGCCCCAAAACTAGAGCATCACCCCTTGATGTCATTGGCAACATAATGACATCACTTCCAGGTGACATCATTACATCGTGTTTGGGGGTATTTGTGGGTGATGTTCCCTCTTGCTGGCCAGCTGGGTGGTGGCAGAAAGGGGCCCACAAGAGCAGGGGAACCACTGCCCGGCCCGGGGACCTGGCAACCTTAGTTGCATTGGGTCTGTTAACTGTAAAAAGCTGAACAGTGAATACTAGTTAAGAGCCAAAAGAAAAAGAGAAGGTAATATTTCTGTTTGTGTTCACACTAAAATTACCAGCAAAGGGGCTTCTGCAACAAAATGTGGGGTTAAACTGGCTGCAGTTGCAATCAGCTGCTTAACTGTGAATTTTCTTCGTGTCTGTTTTCCAAGAGTTTTTATCCTGGCGGGTAATGGTGGCCCTTGTAATAGAGCTATTTACATATACCTTATCATGTTGATCACCATGATAGCAAAACAGACCCAAATATGTTCCTTAATAAAAATGGATCTCCTTTGTATCTGGCGTCATAATATCTGTGTCATTCGGCTAACAATCTCATCTACCCAGTTGAAAACAATATTTCTTATTTGTTTGAAAAACAAACAAAAAACCATTTTAAAGGAACCATTCAGATAAACAATTTACTTACAGGTCCAGGTTGGGAAATCCTGGCGATTTGGGGATTGAGCCTGGGGAGGACAGGGACCTCAGTGGGGTACAATGCTATAGAATCCACTATCTGAAGCATCCATTTTTCTCCATGGGAATTACTCTGTAGTCTGGAGATGAGCTGTAATTCTGGAGGATCTGCAGGTCCCATCTGGAGGATGGCATCCCTAGCCGGTACTCATGTATTAGGTTGCACCGATTTCCTCCTCAAGATTTGGGAGATCCCCCTAAAAGGAGCTGGGATTCAATACTGGTGACTACTAAAATAAAAAAGCCCTGCTTGAAGCTCTGCTGGGAAAAGATTGGATGCCACTAAAGTTTTCCCATGTTCTGGACCTGGCAACTTCTTAGACAGAGATATCAGGACCTGGAATATGGGGGGAAATGCCTTGTGTCTCTGAACTGCATGCAGCCAACCCGAAATGTCAAGAGGTCACATCCTGCTCTCTTATTAAGTAAAAACATGATGACATAAACATAGTGCTACAGGCTCATTTGCCATAAGAGTTATTGATCCAGCAGTGACTGGTGCCAATCAGGGTTTTGTATCCCGGTCAGAGGCCTGAAATGGGCTCTCTTTGTTCTCTCCCTCTTAAACATGCAATTCTCTTGTCACTTCTCTTCTGAGACTTTTATTATCCCTCAGATTCTCTTTGCCCTACATAAGAAGCCTCTGGGTTTGTTTGCTGAGTTTTTACATTCAGCAGATCTTATTTCCAAGTAATTAACAGCTTTGTGGAAATCGTGACTGGACTTGCCCAAGTTTGAGAGATTAGAGATGATAATAAGAATGTGGCCGGGTGATAAAGATGGGGAGGGGATAAAACCGCCATTATTTCATTTTTGTCAGACATTTAGTACATGCACGTTAAAGGAAATATGCAGATTTAAGATCTAAAATATCTTTTGAATTATGTCAAAGATGCTATTGCATTGTTGTATATTTGGCTAATATGTACAGTAGTCCATTGAGCTACATTAGAAAATGGGGAAAGGATTCACAAATTACTATCACAGAAGAGGAATAGGGCTGGCTTTGGGAAAGAGCTGTTCCTAGACTGCTGTCAAGTAGTCTTAAACCAGCATAAATTATTTCTCCAATGATACCGAACTCCCCATAAATTAGCCCTTATATATAATACAACAGAGGATATGTGCCAGAGACGTAATAGTTCCTCTGCAGATATTTTCCATATTTTCTAGTCTTAAGAACATAAGAGAAGCCAATGTTGGATCAGGTCAATGGCCCATCCAGTCCAACACTCTGTCACACAGTGGCCAAAAATACCAGGTGCCATCAGGAGGTCCACCGGTGGGGCCAGGACACTAGAAGCCCTCCCACTGCTGCCCCCCCAAAGCACCAAGAATACAGTGCATCACTTGCCCCAGACTGGGAGTTCCTATCTATACCTTGTCGCTAATAGCCACTGATGGACCTCTGCTTCATATGTTTATCCAATTCGCTCTTAAAGCCATCCATACTTGTAGCCACCACCACCTCCTATGGCAGTGAATTCCATATGTTAATCACTCTTAGGGTAAAGAAGTACTTCTTTTTATCTGTTCTAACCCAACTGCTCAGCAATTTCATTGAGTGCCCGCGAGTTCTTGCATTGTGAGAAAGGGAAAAAAGTACCTCTTCCTCTACCTGCTCTATCCCATGCCTAATCTTGTAAACCTCAATCATGTCACCCCTCAGCTGTCATTTCTCCAAGCTAAAGAGCCCCAAGCGCTTTAACCTTTCTTCATAGAGAAAGTGTTCCGACCCTTTTATCAGTCTAGTTGCCCTTTGCTGCACTTTTTCTAATGCTATAATATCCTTTTTGAGTTGTGGCGACCAGAATTGTACACAGTATTCCAAATGAGGTCACACCATTGATTTATACAGGGACATTATAATACTGGCTGATTTGTTTTCAATTCCCTTCTTAGTAATCCCCAGCATAGCATTGGCCTTTTTTATTGCGGTCACACACGGTCTCAACATTTTCAGTGAGTTATCTACTATGACTCCAAGATCTCTCTCTTGGTCAGTCTCTGCAAGTTCGGACTCCATCAATGTGTATTTATAGTTAGGATTTTTGGCCCCAATGTACATCACTTTGCACTTGGCCACATTGAACCTCATTTGCCACATTGATGCCCACTCACCCATCCTCAACAGATCCCTTTGGACTGCCTCACAATCCTCCCTGGTTTTCACCACCGTGAACAATTTCATGTCATCCACAAATTTAGCCACTTCACTGTTTACTCCCAACTCCAAATCATTAATGAACAAGTTAAAAAGCATCAGACCCAGTACTGATCCCTGCAGTACCCCACTGCTTACCATCCTCCACTGAGAATATTGCCTAATTATACTCATTCTCTGTTTCCTATTAATTAGCCACTTCTTGATCCACAAGAGGACTTGTCCTTTTATCCCATGACTATTGAGCTTACTTAGGAGCCTTTGATGAGGAACTGTATCAAAAGCTCTGGAAGTCAAGGTAAACAACATCTATTGGGTCCCCCTTGTCCACATTTGTTCACTCCCTCAAAAAACACTAACAGGTTAGTGAGACAAGATCTTCCCTTACAGAACCTATGCTGAGTCTGCCTCAATAGTTTTTGTCCATCGATGTGCCTACTAATTCTTTCCTTAATAACAGTTTCCACCAACTTACCCGGTATCGATGTCAGACTGACTGGCCTGTAATTTCCTGGATCTCCTCTGGAACCCTTTTTAAAGATGGGAGTGACATTCGCTACCTTCCAGTCCTCAGGAATGGAGGCAGATTTTAATGAAAGATTACATATTTTTGTCAGGAGATCCACAAATTCACATTTGAGTTCTTTCAGAACTCTTGAATGTATGCTATCTGGGCCTGGTGATTTATCAGTTTTTAAGTTTTCTATCAGTCGTAGGACCTCCTCTCTCATCACCTCAATCTGACTCAGGTATTTCAACACGTCTCCTGAAATCAGTGTTCTGGAGTGGGCAAGCACTTCTTATCCTTCACAGTGAAGACAGAGGCAAAAAATGCATTCAGCTTCTCAGCCATTTCCCTATCATCCTTCACTACTCCTTTTACCCCTTGGTCATCCAAGGGCCCCACTGCCTCCCTGGCTGATTTCCTGCTTCTAATGTACTTGAAGAAAGCTTTATTGTTGATCTTTATGTTTTTTGCAATATGCTGCTTATATTCCCTTTTTGGCTGCCTGATCATAGACTTGCAT
Source organism: Gekko gecko (assembly GCA_029375565.1). Classification (NCBI taxonomy): domain Eukaryota; kingdom Metazoa; phylum Chordata; class Lepidosauria; order Squamata; family Gekkonidae; genus Gekko; species Gekko gecko. Next base: position 292,784,347 of record JAPDNY010000001.1, on the reverse strand, counting down.
TTTATTTGCCACCGTCTGTGTTCCCTTTTATCAATCTCACTGAGACTAACTTTCCACTGCTTAAAGGAATCCTTCTTACCTTTAACAGCTTCCATTACTTTGTTTGTTAACCATGCAGGCCTTTTTCTATACCTATTTGTGCCTTTCCTAACCTGTGGTATATATATATATTATGAGCTTCTAGGATTGTAGTTTTAAATACTCTCCAAGCTTCCCCAATGGTTTCCAGGGCTCTTTTTTTGTAGCAGGAACTCCTTTGCATATTAGGCAACACACCCTAATGTAGCCAATACTAAAAGAGCTTATAGAGCTCTTCTTACAGGGGCTATTGTAAGCTCTTGGAGGATTGGCTACATTAGGGGTGTGTTGCGTAATATGCAAAAGAGTTCCTGCTACAAAAAGAGCCCTGGACCTTTTCTACTTTTCCTTTCAGTTTCCTCCTCATATGTCTGCTTATTTCAGAGAAGTTACTCCTTTTAAAGTTAAAAGTGGTTGTGTTGGTCTTTCTGGGCAACTCCTTATTTATACAAATGTTGAACTCAATAACATTATGGTCACTGTTCCCAAGTGGTGCAATCACTTTTACATCTCTCACCAGGTCTGGGGTGTTACTTAGGTCCAAATCCAGGATCACCTCTCCCCTGGTAGGTTCTGTGACCATCTACTCCATAGCACAGGCATTGAGAGTGTCTAGAAACTCAATCTCTTTTTCCCGACTTGAACACATATTGACCCAATCAATGTGTGAGTAGTTAAAATCACCTATTACAACACAGTTATTTTGTCTAGCTGCTATCTTTAATTCATCCATCATTTTATAATCTTCCTCTGTCTTTTGATCTGGTGGGCGATAAACTCCCAGAGTTAAGCTTCCTTTTGGGCCCACTATTTCAACCCATAGCATTTCCAGAAGTGAATTCTTACTCTCAATGTTACTGGACTGTATACCCTCTCTGACATACAGAGCCACCCCACCTCCAACCCTTCCCCTCCATCCTTCCAATATAAGTTATAACCAGGAATCACCGTATCCCACTGATATTCCTCTTCCCACCAAGTTTCTGAAATACCCACAATGTCTATTTCCCCCCAACACCAAGCATTCCAATTCCCCAATTTAACCTCTGAGACTTCTAGCATTTGTATATAAACACCTATAGTTTCCCATGCTTGTTAAGCCCGCAACCTTCCTCCTGCTGCCTTGAGACCTTACCAGGCAGTCCATATCGTTAGCCACAGTCTCTAATCCATTTTCTTGTAGAAAAGTAACAGCTATCCCTTGATCTCTTTGAGATGAGCCATCCCGAACCAGAGACTTTTCATCTCCTGTCAGCTTTCCCCCAATGTTCAGTTTAAAAAGTGCTCTGCCACCTCTTTTATTTTAAGTACCAGCAGCCTGGTTCCTTCTCTGTTTTGTACAGCTCCCTCTTGCCCTAAGATTCAAATATTTTGGAAGACTGTGGTAAACGTTGCTAATGAAATGCTGGGTAGTGAACCAAAATTAATTATTCTGGGGTTTTTGAGATGTTATGTAGATGATTCAGATTTGGCATTAGTACTAGGTTTATTTACAGCAGCAAGGATGGTTATTACAATAAACTGGACTATGCCAGAATTACCAACTATCAGTGAGTGGTTTAACAAAATTTGGCTTATTACACTATTATCTAAATTAACAAAATGTCAAAGGGCTAGTAGGAGTAACTTTATGGAACCTGATTTATTTACTAAAGATTGGATATTATTATTTTGGAATGAAAAAATATATAAGATATACTCATTTGCTTATTACAATTTCTTGTAAAAGTACTGGGAAATTTTGTATGTATGTGTATGTGTATATGAATGCATGTTTGTATTGAAATAATAATAATATTTAAAAAGAATGTGGCCGAAGATGATGGAGGAGGGCCCATGGTTCAGTGACAGAGCACATATTTGGCATGTAGAAGGTTCCGGGTGCAGTCCCTGGTAAGAAAGCTGGTGCTTGGAACAGGGCTGTTGAGAAGGAGAGACCAGGAGGACAAAATTCTGAGAGTCCTGGTTATCTCTAGGAGCCCTAGAGACGGGTAGGTCATCTGATTTGTTTTCATACTATCTTTGAGCTGGGTCAGGTGGGGAGGGGGCCAGAGGAAATCTTTGTCTATGATTCCCTTGGTAGTTTTCGACAGTACCTTAGCTGCAGCCTTGTATTCGCAGTTGAAAGGCCCAAAGCCGGTAAAAATGAAATACAAATGCAATAAATATCAAATTTATTATAACCATGTTAAAATAACCAATCTAAAAATTGTACCATCAACCTAAAAACATTCCCTATTTGGTCCAAACTCAAACTGCCTCCAGACTTCCACTTCATTCCCAGTCTTGTTGGGTAAAGGTGACCTTGGGTATGTCCCAGTTTGTTTGTTTTTTAAAAGATAAAGGCTACTATGTGGAGCTGCTGGCCACTAAGGAAGCACCTATTATTCACCATCATTTTTGCAACAGCAAAAAAGGTAAATGAGGTCTTGGGATATATCAACAGAGGCATAACATTTAACTTGCAAAATGTCAGAGTCCCGCTGTACACTGCATTGGTCAGGCCACACCTGTAATACTGTGTGCAGTTCTGGAGGCCTCACTTCATAAAGGACATGGAGAGAATGGAGCGGGTACAGAGGAGAGCAATGAAGATGATCAGGGGCCTGGAGATCAAGCCCTCTGAGGAAAGGCTGAGGGACTTGGGAGTGTTCAGTCTGGAGAAGAGGAGGCTGAGGGGAGACATGATTGCTCTCTTGAAGTATTTGAAAGGCTGTCACTTAAAGGAGGGCAGGGAGCTGTTCCTGTTGGCAGCAGAGGTTAGACTCGCAATAATGGGTTGAATGAATGAATGAATGAATGAATGAATGAATGAATGAATGAATGAATGAATGAATGAATGATTACGGTCCACGACCAGAGACAAGTTCACACAGCAAATAATTTTGAAAGTACAGATGTAAAAACACTCCAATTAATGAGTTTAAATTATGGGCCGAAAGATACTGGCTGCATATTAGGGGAATTTTTTTTTTCAGTAAGAATAGTTCAGCAGTGGAATCATCTGCCTAGGAAGGTGGTGAGCTCGGCCTCACTGTCAGTCTTCAAGCAGAGGTTGGGCAAACACTTGTCAGGAATGCTTTAGGCTGATCCTGCATGAAGCAAGGGGTTGGACTAGATGGCCTGTATGGTCCCTTCCAACTCTGTGAGTCTATGATTCTATCACTGTGCAAGAAAAAGATAACGATTTCTTTGCTGGGCAGCAACATGGCCAAAATAGCAAGCACGTGTCACTGAGGGTGAAACATATAAAGCCATCAGCCTGCTCTCAACATGTGACAGAGGCTTCCTTGGCATGAATCGATTGTGCCTTGTCAAAGCACTCTTGAGGAATGCAGCTGAGTCTTTCTCATTCGTTCCTGACATGGGGGCAGGGCACAGGTTTGTCACATTTTTTCAGCAGTGTGCTTTATGGCAGGGTACTTCATGCTGGCACTGTCTTCAAGAAGCTTCCTAGACTTTTGCAGCATTTGATTCAGCAATATATGTTTCTGTCTCCAGGATGCCATAATAAGCTAGACCCAAAGACAAGACAAGACAAGTGTGTGTGTGTGTGTGTGTAAAATACAACACTAAAATACATTAATTAAAATCCAGCATTAAAACTCCAGCTCAGCAATAAAAAAAACCTTAATAACAGTCCTTTTTAAAAATTAAATATTTTATTCATTTTTCCCCTTTACAACATTGTAAAGGGGATTAATAACAGTCCTGACAGCTTAAAATAAGTTTCCAAACCAAAATAATATTAAAAGATCATCCCCTTAATTAAAAGCCCGGCTGAACAGAACTGTTTTTGGCCTGACACCTAAAAAAAGACAATGTAGGTAGCAGGTGAACCTGAAGAGGAAGGGCATTCCACAAGCAGGATGCCACTACTGAAAAAGCCCTCCCATTGGTTGCTGCTTGCTCCACCTATACAGGTGGTGGCTATGATGGACCCCTCTTTCTTCTTCACTGTGAGGCAGATTTCTCCCACCAAAATTCTTAGTTTCCTTCAGGTACTGAGCTAGCCCCCCTAGTAGTGTGATAATATTTGCAGCTTTATAAATCAGAATGTCCCACCCTTTGACAGAATCTAATTTGGCTTTTGCCCAGCCCAGGAACTTGCCAGGAGAAAACAGGAGCCCTCTTTTTAAATCACTTGAAAAGGCACTGGAGACTGTGTAACAGTGGACAATAATAAAAATCTTATTTAATAGGCAGGGATGGTATGAGGTAGTCAGGAATTGGAAAGGCTGAGGTAAACATTGTGGTAAAACCATATATTTTTCAAGCTGGTGTTGTAGCAGCTTATTTTTACAAATTCTTGGTTCTCATCAGTGAGAGATGGTTGACTAAATACTTTGGTTTCAGTTACAATGTTTCTGCATATAGTTTCCTAATAACTGTTCAGGTTTTCTGAAAAGGTCACTCTTTCAGTGTATCAAATTCTTTCCTCTTTTCTGAAATCACAGTCTGTCTTCTTTCCCCTGAGTAGTCTATAACTGTTTCCTCTCATTACAGACCAGGGACTGCCTCAGTGCCAATTCCCAGCGAGTACCTTCCCAGCCTTAATTTAAACTCATTATTGTGAGTTCTATGCTCTGCTGCCAACAGGAACAGCTCCCTGCCCTCCTTAAAGTGATAGCACTTCAAATACTTAGCAATCATGTCCCCCCCCCACAACCTCCTCTTCCCCAGACTAAACATTCCCAAGTCCATCAGCCTTTCCTCAGAGGGCTTGGTCTCCAGGCCCCTGATCATCCATGTTGCTCTCCTCTGCACCCGCTCCATTCTGCCCACATCCAGAACTGCACATAATACTCCAAGTACGGCCTGACCAATACAGTGTCCAGCAGGACTATGACATCTTGCAATTTGGATGTTATGCCTCTGTCAATATACCCGAACATTGCATTAGCCTTTTTGTTGTTGTTGCTGTATCACACTGGCTGCTCATATTTAACTTACGGTCCACCTGTACTCAAAGATCTTGTTCACACACACTGCTACCCAGAAGTGTATCCCCCATCCAGTATGCGGGTTCCTCATTTTTGTTACCCTGATGTAGAACTTGTTAAATTGCTTTGTTAAATTGCATCTTGTTCACATCACCCACTTTTCCAGAGTGTTCAGATCTCGTTGAATTCTATCTTCTGATGTGTTTGCTGCTCCTCCCAATTTGGTGTCATCTGCAGATTTAATGAATACCCTCTCCACACCCAGACCATTTATAAAAATTTTGAAAAGTACCGGGCCAAGAACCAAGCCCTGTGGCACCACACTGGTCACATCCCTCCATTCAGATGAAATGCCATTGACAGCTACTCTTTGAGTGCAGTTCTCCAACCAGTTCCCTATCCACCTAATTATCAAAGAGTCTAGCCCACAGCCCTCTAGTTTACCCATCAGAACATCACAGGGAACCCTGTCAAAGGCCTTATTGAAAGCTGTACTGAAAGTTTTACTGGAACTGCTTAGGTCGCTTCTTCATACAGTTCTATCGCTGGTCAGACATGCCTACTGCAGTATCCCATCACTTCCTCATGGTTCTAAATTGCGAGTCTTGTGACTGAGACTTTATTCTGAATACAGCAACCCAAACACTGGATGTTTTGTGTGAAAATGTAAAATCTTGATAATGAATGTTGTCTGAGACAATAATTCAAAGTGATGACATATCCACCCACAAGCCATTATTTAAGTATGTGACCAGACGCTTCATAAACATAGCTTCCGCTTCTATCCCTATGAAGTGCAGCATCCAGGTCACTGTGGTGCAATAAATTATCATCCTCGAAATATTTGGGTTTTAGAAAATACTACTTGGCCTCATGTTTCCTTGGCGTGTTTCAACATATTTTTCCCAGTCCTAAGCTTACACAAATCCTGCCTTGTAGTTTGTTTATCAGCCTCGTTCCTGTATAATTTCCGCATTTTCAGTTTGCAAAAGGTGGTTGCTGTTTCCAAAGGTAAGAATTTATCATAAGGAAGCCTGTGAAATGTTGACTAGTATGAGATCTATTGACGTGCTCAGCTTGTTAGAGAAAACAAGTGGAGTCCCGCAAGAAACTTGCGGGATGGTCATCCCATTCCTCACACCTTTGCTTCCTCCCCTCTACCCTTACCTATCTCACACTCTTTCTCTCTTCTGGGGTGGAGCCATAGACTCAACCCTCCAAAGCAGCCATTTTATCCAGGGGAACTGATCTCTGTCACCCGGACAACAGTTGTAATTCTGGGTGATCTCCAGCCCTCACCCAGAGGCTGGCAATGGTAGTTCTCATGGAGGAAATGGCTGGTTTGGAGGGTGGAGACTATGGCATTATACTGGTCTGAAGTTCCTCCCCTCCTCAAACCCCACCATCCCCAGGATCCACCCCTTAAATGTCCAGGAGTTTCCCAATCCAGAGTTGGCAACCCTATTTCCTTCCCACCCAACAGCCAACGTAACCTTTATCTGCCTTTATCTGTCTTCAGCTTTTTGTCTCCACACCCCTCCCCCACAGTTTCTACCAAGGAAAATTATAGTCTTTCTCCACAGTGGGGACCAAAGCAGCTTACATTATTCTCACCTCCTTTTTATCTGCACAACAACCCTGTGAGGTTGGTTAGGCTGAAAGTATGTGACTGGTCCAAAATCACCCAGTCAGCTTCCACCGCAATATGGGGATCTGAACCTGGGTCTTGCAGACCCTACTCTGAGGCTCTAACTGCTGCACTACTGCTGGCCTTCATAGGGTGGGTGCTGAACAGCAGCAAGCAGCCAGGCCAAGTTGAGTCATGCAAATTAGGTGGTATCAAGTCACCCAGAGGGTGCTGCCTAGGGATGCCAGCCTCCAGTTGGGATCTGGGGATCCCCTGGAATTACTGCTCAGCTCCAGACTACTGAGATAACTTCCCCTGGAGAAAATGGATGCTTTGGAGGGTGGACTCTAGGGCATTGTACCCCACTGAGGTCCCTGTCCTCCCCAGGCTCCATTCCCAAATCTCCAGGAGCTTCCAGACCTGGAGCTGGCAACCCCACTACCCCCATCCCCTGCCAGTGCCCGTGGGGGGACCTGGCAACCCTAGACTGCTGCCAGGCCTAGGGTTGGCAACCTCCAAGTGGGGCCTGGAGAGTGAACTCCAGAGATCTGTGAACAACAGAGATCTGTCTCCCTGGAGAAAATGGCTGCTTTGGAGGGTGGATTCTGTGGCATGATGCCCAGCTGAGGCCCCTCCCTTCCCCAAATCCTGCCCTCCGTACACTCCACCCCAAAACCTCTAGGAATCCCCCAGCCTGGCCCCAAGGCTCCCTCCCCCCCCTCCCAGGCCGAAAGAGGCCTGGAAAGAAAGGGCCCTTCCCCCCACCCTTTGACTGACAGAGCCAGTCAGAAGCCTCTCCTCCCCCTCCCCCCCAACGTTCTAATCTCTCACCGTTGCTGCCTGGAGTCAGGTCCCTGCAGAGGCCATTTCAAAAGGCTTTTTTGGAGGAATTCAACTGTCCCTGAAGGGATTTTCTCACTTTTGGGATTTTTCTACAAACCCAGGAAGTCTACTGACTATGTAGGAAAAGCTGTTGGGGGAGAGGGAGGCCCCTGTTGGAGGGAATAGGTATCCACACAGAAAAAAAAAGTCTGGGAATTAGAATAAGGATTTCAGATTTGATCATACAGTCAAGGCCACAGGTTGGTAATGTGGTAAGAGGGCCCCCAGATACATGGAAACTGAGTTCCTAGCAGGGAACTTCAGGGGCACATCTGATCCAAGGTTCTCATGACAGTGTCAGGTTCTCAGTCAAATCACTCTTCACAGGCACTTTCGGGTTTAGAAAGTTAATTGGAAGATATGAGATGCGCAGGGTTTGAACTCTTTGTCAGGTCTGAGACCTGAAGGCGGGAAAGATGCATATAGTTACACTCTCACATTCCATCCATACACATCAGCTATCCTACATGGACCTTAGACAGTAGGGCCCACCTCTAGCTATCAAAGTCGTTTTCTCCCAAGGTCACCTTCCTGTGAGAAAGAGTCTCTTGAGGGCCTCATAGAAAGTTACATCTGCAAGTGAGTCTGCTCCTACACACACACACACACACACACACACTCCCCTCCCCTTAGCATTGTCAGGCGAGGGGTAAGATAAGAGCATCACTACCCAAGCAAGGAACATGGGAAAGCAGTTACACCTATAGGAATAATATACAGCCATAGGAATAATAAAGCAATAGGCATAACATATTGCATAGAGGGAATACATAGTTAGCTTGAGTCTGACAGACAGCCACGTGTCCACCACATGTAAATTGTGTGTATTGTGTGTATTGGCCCTGTCAGATGTCTGTCACTACTGGAATGGGGCAGGAAGGAGATATATTGAAGTGGCTCCAATGCTGCTGAGGTAGCATTGGAAGATGTCATTGATTATAAGGTCACAAGAAAGGGGACCCGCGATACTCGCGGGGGGGGGAGAGAAGAGCTCCACACACAGCAGGAGGAGGAGGAAGCAGCAGCAGCAGCAGCAGCAGCAGGTAAGCCTCCCCCCCGGCCCTGGACATCAGCAGCAAGGCCTGAGTGGCTGCCAGCCACCAAGCCCGCTGATTCCCCCTGTCCCCAATCTCCTCCACCACCACCCCTGGCTCCAGCATCGAGGCCCGAACAGCTGCCAGCTGCTAGGCCCACCGATCTCCTCCTCCCCCCGGCTCCGGCGGTCTCCTCCGCGGCCGCCACCTGTCTCTGCCTCCCCCCAGCTCCAGCGATCTCCTCCTCTGCCGGGCCCACCAATCTCCTCCCTCCTGGCTTCAGCAATCTCAGCCACTGAGGTCGCCGCCGATCTCCCCCCTTGCCAAATTCTTCCTCCCCCCCCGGCTCCGGCAGAGAGGCCTAAGCAGCCTCGCCGATCTCCTCCACCCCCTCCCCCAACTCTGGCAGCGAGGCCCGAGCCGCTTCCAACCTCCGGGCCCGCCAATCGCCCCTCCGGCAATCTCCTTCGCTGCCGCCGCTGATCTCCCCCCCTGCTCCTGCGGCGAGGCCTGAGTGACTTCCAACCGCTGGCCCGCTGCAGATTTCTCAGAGCGTTCCCTGCACATGCGCAGGGAATGCTCTTACTTTGGGGGGATTTAAATATTCCCCCTGTATTTTTTCAAAGTGTTCAGATTTTTCTGCACACCTGGGAAACGCCCCACGTGTGCAGGAAAATCTCCCTGCCTCCCCAGGTGCCCCCGATGTGTGGATTTAGATATCCACACACAGGGGGCAACTTGGGAATTAGATATATAGATGATGGTAGCCCCGGGGTAGGGTTGCCATTCTCCAGGTGGTGGCTGGAGATCTCCCACTATTACAACTGATCGCCAGGTGACAGAAATCAGTTCACCTGGAAGAAATGGCTGCTTTGGAAGGTGGACTCTATGATGTTTTACCCCATTGAAGTCCCTCCCCTCCCCAAACCATGCCATCCTCAGGCTCCACCCCACCCCCCAAATTTCCAGGTATTTCCCAGCCTCTCCTGGCAACCCTACCTGAGGGGGGATTGTGAGCACTTCCTTGAATGCTTGACATCCAATGATCAGGATGTTCAAAATTCAGTGCACATATTAACGTATTGCATCTTGGATCCTAATACACATCTGGGCCCACTAGGCCCGACTGATCAAATTCTACCTCCTCAGCTGTGCAGGAAATTCAATTAAGGCTGAATTCACACATTTCAACTGTGAAGCATCAGATGGCTACAAATTACTGCCTGTTATCGCCTCTGCAGCATGGCTCCTATTCAGGAGAAGTGCTCGCTGAAGGGGGTGAAGACAAGAATGTACTACAGGAACACAATGACTTCATGGTGTATGCTCGCTGGTAGATGGTCACAGAGGATGGTGGCACTTCTGGGCCATAAACATGGTTTCATGTATCCTAGATTAATGTGGTCTCCTCCCTCTTCCTCCCACCTACAATTTTTAAATAAGGTAACAAGAAGTTATGAGGAGGCAAAGTGGGATGGGACCATGACTTGGTGACAGAGCTTCTGCTTTGCACACAGGAAGTCCCGGGTTCAAGCCCCAGCATCTCCGGTCACAAGGATTAGGGAGTAGGTACTGTAAAAGGCCTCTTCCTGGAACTCTGGAGTGCTGCTGCCAGTCAGATGAGACAATATTGACCTTTATGAGCCAAGAATTTGCTTCTGTATAAGGCAAGCCGCATGCCAATTTGCTGCAACATAGAGTTTTCAGAGTGTTGCCTGCCCATGCACTGAAACGCATGAATCTGGGAACTGGGGAGAAGGAGGAGGTACTATGAAGAAAAATATTCTAGCCTCTATCCAATGGGAGGGATTTGTGGAATTCTCTCTCTCTCTCCCTCCCTCCCTCTCTCTCTGTGTCTCTGTGGTACTCCTACTTCTCCTTCAAGAAGGCAGCTGTACCTCCTCAGAAGAGCAACCCACAATGAATGTGAAATGAGATCGCCATTGTCCTGGTTACAGTTTCTTTGCTTTTATAAGGGCTCTGTCTTTCCCTCCCCGTCCATTTCCCCAAACTTGTATGTTATTCTCTACAGCAGAGCCATTAGCTGGCAATGAAATAAACATTGGAAAGGCATCTTCTAGTCCAAACACCTGCTGCTTTTAATTCACACCAAGCAATTCTTGCGCGAGCTCCTGTGTAGGCGAGGTTCAGATGCTTCTTCCCCCTAAAAGTGACGTGGGTCTTCTCCTGCCAGCAGCTGTCGCAGCCGTCCAGTGTCACTCTGCAGCTGTGGGGGGGGGGGGAGGTCAACATGCTTGTCTGGTAATACCTTTGGTATTTGCTCACTGTTGGCACTGATTTCATCTCTACCCAAATTTAGGCCTCTCTACTATTCGGGAGCACATGGGCCAGTTCAAGAGACTTCTATCGTTTTTTTCTCCTCCTTCGGCACATGCATCAGCAAGAGGGTGGTCTGGGTGAGAGCAGAGCGGCATGCAGAAAATTCCTGTTTCTGATCATGGCCTGCAGTTCAGAGGGAAAGGGAGGAGGGAACCAGGTTGTATTAGGTCTTGTGTTGATCCATTCACAGCTGGGTAGCATCACTCCTGTGTGTGTAGATTATGCCCTTAATGTTTAAGATTCTTCGTGACACATGGGGCTATGTGTGTTTATTTTTCTTAGCTTCAAAGCCTTGGTTGGGTACTTTAGACCGGGGGCTGCCTTGTATTGTTGCAAAATCACCCCACCCCCTTCAATGTGGTTATACTTTGAATTCCATAATATTCCTTCTGCCAACCACTTGTTCAAAGTTACGAAGTTGGGAACAATCTGCTGGAGGGTGGCTGGGGATTTGGAGTAAGGTGTCACCAATGTGCAGATGACACCCTGCGCTGTTTCTCCCTAACAGCTAGGGTTGCCAGCCTCCAGGCAGCACCTAGAGAGATTTCCAGATGACCAAGATCAGTAGAAAATGGCTGCTTTGGAGGGCAGACTCTATGGCATTACACCCTGTCGAAGTCCCTCCCCAGTCCCAGTTCCCTCAGAACTCTCTCAGCCCCACCTACCTCACAAGGTGACTGTTGTGGGAAGAGGAGGGGAACGGCGCTTGTAAGGCACTTTGAGATTCCGTAAGGTAGAGGCAAGCAGGGTATAGAAATCTACTCTTCTATATTATAAAACCGAACAATTGAGTCAATATTGGGGGGGGGCACCTCTTTTACAAGACTGTCTGGAGCTGTGTTTTACTGGAGCTGTCTTTATAGAGCAGATCTTTTATGCCTCCCCTTGTTGCTCCCACCCATTGAGCCTTCTCAAAAGCCACTTCTGAAAGTCAGGGGGGACTCTGGGGGATAGTGGGGGATAAGGCATGGGGCGGGGCTCGATGAGAAGGAGCAATTGCCCCCATACTCAGAATAGTCAGACACAGAAAGTTGGATGAACTATGGGCCACTTTTATTAAACTTACAGTTGAAAATAACGGCAAGGGCAAAATATGGAAAGCGGCATGATCCAGGCCAGTGGTCAGCATTGACCCTTCCCCAGTCGTAGGATGCGGATCCACCCACCCCCAGCTTGAGCCAACCTGTGTGGCTCCCCATCGGCGGGCACCACGAAAGACATGCCCTGAAGATCCAGCCCCAAGTTGTAGAACTTAAGCGGCCAATCGATCCATGCAGTCCCCAAGGCAGTTTGCCATCTTTTTCCCCAGGTCGACCAACCCAAAGGCTAATCTGGCCAAACTCCTATTGCCTGAAGTAATTAATTGGTGCTCCTGTTAGTCACATCTCAGTTATCAGCCCAATCCTGCCCACTAAAGTGACCAACCTAGCAATCAGCAACACCCAGAGCCAATTGCACAATCCGTCGATTAGAAGAAGAAGAAGAAGAAGAAAAGATTGGATTTATACCCCGCCCTTCACTGCCCAAAGGTGTCTCAGAGCGGCTTACAAACTCCTTTCCCTTCCCCTCCCCACAACAGACACCCTGTGAGGTAGGTGGGGCTGAGAGAACTTCTGGCAGAAACTGTCCTTGAGAGAACAGCTGTGCCAGAGCTTGTGACTGACCCAAGGTCACATCAGCAAGTGCAAGTGGAGGAGTGGGGAATCAAACCTGGTTCTTCCAGATAAGAGTCTGTGCACTTAACCTGTTGTGTATTGAACTGTAAATCAAGCCTATACATTGCCATGTTAAGCTTGACTCTGAATGTGGCTCCTCAGATGTCACATTGCTATTGGTCGGTTTCTGCGAAACCTCCTGTAAATACCAATCACTGTGTGAGATTGTTGCAAAGAGGGAACGGTCCTGATTGGCCTTTATCCCTGCAATGCCATTGGTCTTTAACTTGTTATGGGTGTGGCTTGGACAGCCCGGGAGAGTTTAAAAGAATGAGCTGTGCTCCCCTTGTTGTTGTGTGTTCCTGAGTTGGTGTTGCCATTAAATAAAGCTGAAATCACTTGTTGAGCTTATTCCGTTGTTGAGTCTCATACTTAACATAACCGCTACACCAAACTGGCTCTCAGTTGTACAAGGTAGGCGAAAAAGCATCCCGGGCTCAGGCCAATCAGCCCGAGATCAAAAATCCCTACCCGGCCCCCAAAAGAAAGGTGACCAGCCGTAGCCTGCACAACCATCAGGGTGGGAGGGTGGGCCAAGCTCTTCGTAAGAACTGGTCAATTGGGAGTGAAGCCGGCTGTAAATACGCCGGCTCCGCCCCTGCACAAGTCACACAGCTGTCCCCAGCATACGTGTCGCCCCTTCCCCCTTCAATGGAGGCAAAGTTGGCCCCCGGCAGTATGGCTGCGCCATCTGCCGGTAGGGCCAGATTGACAGGATTATATTGCTCCTTTGTGTGCGCAGATGCACCCATTGTTCACATGGGGGGGGGGGGCTGGATCCAAGCTCGTGATTTTAAGACACAAGGAAGAAAAAAAAAAATTGGTCCTCAATTTACATTACTCCGATTCATGATGAACCTGTACATACACGTTGATTTAAACTGTACGCGCACAATCCACCCCCATTAGAGTCATTCTGCACAAACTCAGTGCTACTGAAATACCCAAGAAAGTGCATGTGTGCCTATGTGTGTGTGTGTGTGCATGGGGGGGGGATGGACAAGCAGCCAGGTAATAGAATCTCATACTGGGAAGATTAAGGAAGAGCCAATGGCTGCTTTGGAGGGTGGACTCTGTGGCAGGGGTGTCAGACATACCATCCGTGGGCAGGAACCGGCCCATCCAGGGCTCTTATCTCGCCTGCAAGCAACTTTATTGCCAGATGACAGAGGTTGCGCATTAAGTCCCTGTATAATGTCCCAGTAATGGGAGGCGGAAGTTGGAAGGTGGGCACCAGGGAGATACTTTAGGGAAATACTGTAAGAGTGTTAAGGTTTTAAGCAGGGGTGTCAAACTCATTTGTTATGAGGGCTGGATATGACATAAAGGAGACCTTGTTGGGCCGGGCCATCTGTGTCATAAAATGTCACGCCAGGCAGCGGAGACATAAACTTTATAAAGGACACAAACACAAAGGGGTTTTTTTTTAAACCTAAAATAAAATCATGTTTAAAACATTAGCACTCTTGCAATGTTTTGTTTATTTAACAGTGCCTGATCACTGACACCTCTTGCTCTGAATTATTGCATCAAAATGTCTGTGCTGTTGCAGTCTTAAGTATGCTCTTCAGGTGTGTCTCGGTAAGCTGCAAACCTACAATGATGCAGCAGCAGCTGAACTGGAAGAAGAAGCAGAAGACAGCCAGTTCCACTGCGGGCCTGATAGAAGCCCTCCGGGGGCCTGATCCAGCCCCCGGGCCGCGTGTATGACACCCTGGTTTCAAGCATGTTTGGAATAAAAAATAATATTGTTAATTAGGTTTGCCTGTGTCCTTTATAAAGTTTATATCTCTGGTACCTGGCATTACATTGTACGGCACATGTGGCCTGGCCTGAGAAAGTGGCATTTATGTCAGATCCGGCAATCATAACAAATGACTTTGACACCTCTGCTCTACAGCATGATACCCTGCTTGAGGTTCCTCCCCTCCCCTCCCCTCCCTCCCCGAACCCCACCCTCCCCTGGCTCCACCCTTCCAAATCTCCGGTATTTCCCAACCCAGAGCTGGCAACCCAACTGATAACTGAGTCAGGAGGGTCTGTGGAGGTCCTGAGAAAATGGCTGGAGAAGGTAATGGCATGGACAAGGGCCAGTAACTTGAAAGCGCAGTCTAGGCAAGACGGAGGTGCTGTTGGTGAATAGAAAAGCCGCTCAGGGACTGAGGAGTCAGCCAGTCCTGGAGAGAGCTGGTCTCCTCCAGAAGGAGCAGCCTTATAGCTCAGTGGTGTTTTTGTATCTCAGCCTATGGTGTGAGGCTCATGTTTCCTCCATGGTGGATAACACCTTTTATTGGTGGTGGAAAGTGCCCTCAAGTCACAGTTGACTTATGGCGACCCTGTAGGGGTTTCAAGGCAAGAGATATTTACAGGTGTTTCGCCATTGCCTGCCTCTGTGTCATACCTCTGGTATTCCTTGGAGGTCTCCCATCCAAACACTAGCCAGGGCTGACTCTGCTTAGTTTCTGAGATCTGACATTGAGCTAGCCTGGGCTAATATGCCAGCTATGGCTGTTCCTTAAAAAGCATGAGCAGTCCATGGTGATCCATGCTGTGATCCCATCCAGATTAGACTACTGTAATATCCTCTACATGGGATAGAGCCACAGCGCTGCCATCTGTTTCTACAGTGCATATCATGTTCCGTAGGCAACATTGTTGTACATTTGTGGGGGGAAAGAGTATTTTTAGCCAGGTACAACCAGTCTCCTCAATTTTCAGAGTGCCATGCTTTGACTATTGTGCTGAAAATGATGTCGTAGTAATAGAACTGCATGGTCTGTATCATGAACAGGTACAGCTGTGCCTCTTGTTAGCACCAGCTCAAATTCCCCACTCCAATCTCAGTGCCACACTATATCCTGCTTCCTGTCCTGGTATTACGGTCCTTCATGGTTCTTACGGGAAATATTGCAAGCTGTAAGCGAACAGTTAATGGTTAATGGCATAAGAACTCAGTGGACATCTGCCAGTGACGTTGGACTGGCGTGTTGAGAGAGTCCTTTGGTTGGCAGGCCTGCCAGATACACTGGGGGCAAGTTACAGATCTGTTCAGCCAGACACTGTGGAATGGTGTGAAGAGAACTTGATGTCAGGAGATGATACCCTTGCCCTCTATGCAAGATCCTTCCTGTGCCAGGAATTGCCTTGCAGTATCTCTGGCACTTTGGCACGTAGAACTGTTGTTATGAGTCAGCAAATGATCCTCTCAGTTCTCAGTCCCATCTCCAAAATTGGCCAAAATGACAAGTTTCATATGAAGGGTGAGTGACAACTACTGTACCTCTCCACAGGCTCTGACATCTTGAGTGATATCAAAGCTTCCTGAGAAATCATAGGATGCTGTAACTCTTGTCAGCCTTCTGGCTAGGAATATAGCAGTTTGTAGATTACTTTTTCATACTGTTTGCCCGTTTTAATTTATTTTTTTAAGATTTACTTTATCTATGCCTGCTTTTACCCTGATGGGGACCTGTAATGGCTTACATTTATTTTCATCACCTCCATTTTATCCTATCAACCCCATGAGGTAGGCTAGGCTGAACATGTGTGACTGGCATGTGACTGGTCATTAGGGTTGTGCATTTGGTATTTACATCCATCTTGCCTTGACCAGGTCCTTGGCTTTTTCTGCCCTGGCCCCTGCCTGGTGGAACATGCTCCCCATTGAGATCAGGGACCTGTGGGATCTTCTTCAGGGTCTGTAAGATGGAGCTTTTCCACCAGGCTTTTGGCTGAGGCAGTGGGCGTCCATATAGGGCCTCTTTGAGGTGTCTGTCCCCTGTCTTCCATCCAATAATCTCTGGCTACTCATCTGTATCAACAAGCCAGGGGACCTCTTCCAACTACTCAGTTTCTGACATTGGACTGTGACCACCAATTTTAATGTTGTATTATTGTGTTCAAAATGTTAATCATATTTATTGTATTAGTAATACGTTGTTATCCACCCTGAGCCTGCTCGTGGGAAGGGTGGGCTACAAATATGGAAATAAAGAAATAAACACCAAGCCAAATAAATACCTGAATTATGCCTTTTTGGCATTTTCCAGGTATTTATTAAGCCAAATACCAAATCAGAGCATCTATTCTGTAGCTGAATAGAGATTCCTGAATACTATTTGGCTCTTTCAGCTACTAGTAATAAGGCTCATTGCAGAAAGAAATGAAACAAGCTCTAGAAAGTGGGCCTGGGAGAGTGCTGTGGCCTGCCACAGTCACCTGTCCCTCCCCCTCCAAGCACCATGATTCTGGCTGTGTGGTTTTTCCATCCTCCCCCCCCCATATTCCTGCTGGGCTTCCTTCCTGGCATCCCTGCACCCTCAGGCCATCTCTTCTTTTGTCAAGAGACTTGATGGGAGTGGCCATTACCAGGAATGAGCCACAAGTGGTTCCCTATGTTGTTCTCCTGTTCTCTGCCTCCTTCATCTGCGGCCATCACTGTTTACCCGAAGAGGAGCCTGGGAATGCACCGCTGTAGGAGGGAGGAGAAGGAGGCAGCACTTTGAAAGAGTTCCAACCCAGGTGGGGCTACCGCCCTGCAGTGGCTCCTAGTGGCCAGAGAGATGGTTCTTCATTTGTCCTTCCTGGGACATGAATTGCATGGGAGAGGGAAAGTTTTCTGTTCAGTCTTCCACTCTTTTTACTACACCCATCCCACGCAGAAATGCAGCCAAGAAAGATTTCCTCCCTGTGCTGATTCTCCACGTCAGGCCATCTAGGGAATTCCTGGCCATCATGTGAGCATCTCAAAAGGCACTGGAGCCTTCTTGAACACTGGATATTTGGGGTTTCAGTCTTCCCCCTGTTATTTTTTTGTAGTACTTTTGAAGCACATGGACTGTTTTAATAGTCACTCACCCTCACAACGAAACTGAAAGGTAAGGGCTCCATTTATGGGGTGTGTGAGGGATGGAGGGGCCATGGGAGAGGACCAAAGTGAGGACCCCCTCCCCACCCCACCTCGACACTGCACATGAGCCAGAGGGAAGGAGGCCCCAGGCATCCCCAGCCTCGCAGAGAGTTCCGTCTGTCCCTTCCATCAGCTCGGAGCACACTGAGCCTGAGACGCTGGCCACAGCTTCTGTGCGTGGGACTCCACAACACAGCTGGCCAACGCAGCCAGTGCCTTCTGAGTGGCAGTTCAGGTAGCCAACTGATTTTGGCATGCATAGAACTTTGCAACTCAAAAATGCAGTTATTAATAAGGAGAGATTATTCAGCTCCATTATACCCTATGGGGTCATTATACTGAATGGCAAATCTTTTAGGGTATATTCAGTGGTCTGTGGGAGAAAGGATTTGAGGTAGAGGCACCAAATTTTCAGCATAGCTGCTGGAGCCTCTCCCCAAAAGGACCCCCAAGTTTCAAAAGATTGGACCAGGGGTACAATTCTATGGGCACCCAAAGAGGGTGCCCCCATCCTCCTTTGTTTCCAAAGGGGGGGAGGCAATACAAGCATAGCAGAATGTCCCAGAGAATCTCTGCAGTAGAAAGTGAAGGTGTGTGTGTGTGTGTGTGTGTTTGCAAGGCCAGCAGCAGAACCAGTGCAATGTGCCCAGCAGAACCAATGCCTTGTGGCAGTGCCAAAACTCAAAAGGACTAAGGTCAAATCTGAGAATCTCTGAAGTAGAAACTTAGGGGGCGGGTTCTGCAAGGACAGAAGAACCAGTGCAGTGTACTAGTGCCCAGCAGCAGAACCCACCTACTAGTGTCCAGCAGCAGAACCCAGTGCCAATGTGGCTGCAACAGAACTAACCAATGCCACACCAGAGAATCACAGCAGGGTTTTTAAAATTTTGGCAGAGACAAGGGCAGTAGAAGCCCAGCAGAACATTCAAAAGTGAAGGGTAGGCAGGCACTTTTGCTAGCCCACCTGAACTAAGGCCAGCACAATACACTGAAGCCCAGTAATGTTAAGCTGCCATTTGCCACAATAGCACTGGGTTCTGCTGCTGGGCAGCCACTACTGCACTGGCTCTGCTGTCCTGCAACCCCCCACATGATGGTGATTCCGTGCTTGACATCAGTTCTCTTGAGCTGGCATTTGCCACAATGCCACAGGGTCCTGCTGCTGGGAAGTAGTAGGTTGGCACTGGGTTCTGTTGCTGGACATCAGTAGGTTGGCATTAGGTTCTGCTGCTGGGCACTAGTACATTACAATGATTCTGCAGTCTTTGCAGAAATGCCCCTCTCTTACTTCAGAGGTTCTCAGATTCTCAGATCTGACATTAGTCCTGTTGGGTTGGCACTGGTTCTGCTGGGCACATTGCACTGGTTCTGCTGCTGGCCTTGCAAAAATGCCCCTCCTCATTTTCTACTGCAGAGATTCTCTGGGACATTCTGCTGTGCTTGTATTGCCTTGCTATTTCTCCCCCTTTTGAAACAATGGAGGATAGGGGCACCCGCTTTGGGTGCCCATGGAATTGGACCCCTAGGTCCAATATTTTTGAAACTTGGGGGTTATTCTGGGAGGAGGCTCCAACAGCTACACTGAAAATTTGATGCTTTTTCCTCAATCCCCCCCCCCCCAAGCGCACTGAATATACCCTAGGAGATTTGCCATTGAGTATAATGGCCCCATAGGGTATAATGGAGCCAAATAGATTCGGTATTTCTGAATATTTCCTGAATCCAAATACAATGCTGACACTGGTATTCAGGAATATTCAGGAATGCCAAATAAATCTGGCTCTTTTATACCTGAATCCAAGAAAAAAAAATTCCTCGCACACCCCTACTGGTTACCCAGCTGGCATCCATGGCAGAGTGGGCATTCAAACTTGGCTCTCCCAGGTCCTAGTCTGACACTCAAACCACTACAACACACTGGCTTTTCAGTTTTTGAAGCTGTATTAGCTGCTGTTAGATAGAAATGGCTTTATTTGCATCAAAAGGCCTTCCAACAACTGATGCCTGGAGCATGGAAAACGGGCAGTTTTCCATTTGGGGAAGCTTGCTTTTCCATGGCTAAAAATGGAGAAGGGAATTTTCTTAGAAAACAGAAGCTGTTCCATGAAATACTTTTGCAGAATCACTAGAGATCTGCCAAAAGAAAAAGAAAACTTCAAGCATATCCTTTTGTATCAGAGCTAAAGCAAATCATTTTAAGGAAGCAATCTGAAAGCCATTTCTGCTGATAACAATCAGCTCCCAAAGCTGCTCACATCCAGAAAGAGCCAGGCCCTGCTATGGTTGTTTGGTTCTGCCTGGGCTTTGTATTTTATTTTACAATGCCTTCATCCCACCCTTCTCCTGACCCAAAGCAGTTTACAATAAAAGTTCACTCTAAACATACATTACAATGCAGTTCTGGTTGCCAAGGTGCTCCATTATGGCGGGAGGCCTGCTGTTGGCAAGCCCTGCTACCTGCTAGTGCTTTTTTGACCAGTGGGAGAAATTTACTTTAAAATTGCCATTAGTGCAATTGTGTGATGTCACTTCTGGGGGAGACCTGACAGGGACAATGGAAAGGCCAGGTGCGACAGTTTTCATTAAGCAGCTATAACACTGTGAGCGCTAAGACCATCGGGAGCTGTACTTCCCTAAGATATTCTTTGTCTCTGGGGAAATCCAGCAAAATACAGTCCCTAGGAATCCTGGTACCTGTGATGTTTCTGCAGAGCAGCAGCCATGTACATGTTGGGCAAAGGAGGCTGAAATGAGAGGAGGCAAGAGAAGACCTCCAAGTCTTTAGAGGGAATTAGATAAGCATATGGAGCAGAGGTCCATCGGTGTATTAGCCACAAGGTATAGATAGGCACTCTCAGGCTGAGGCAAGTGATACTCTGTATTCTTGGTGCTTGGGGGAGGGGACAACAGTGGGAGGGCTTCTAGTGTCCTGGCCCCACTGGTGGACCTCCTGATGGCACCTGGTATTTTTGGCCACTGTGTGACAGAGTGTTGGACTGGAGTGTTGGCCATTGACCTGATCCAACATTGGCTAGAAAATATGGAAAATATCTGCAGAGGAACTATTACATCTCTGGCACATATCCTCTGTTGTATTATGTATAAGGTCATTGGCCTGATCCAACACTGGCTTCTCTTATGTTCTTATGGATCAGTGTTAGAAGCAGTGGAGGCTGGCCCATTAGGGCAAATGGGGAACTGCCCCAACAACTCAAGCTGCTCCCAGCTCCCTCTTGCTTCCCTCACCAGGCAGCCTAGGTGGTGGCAGCCTGTCAACGAAGTCAGTCTCTGATTTGTTTAGAACAGCCAATGCCCTGGAGGGAGGAGCTGGGGAGCTGCTGTCCATAGCTCCTGTTACATAAACCCCCAAAATGGCCAGCAGCCCAGCAGCATGATGTCACTTCCAGGTTTTACCATAGAGTTTCTGGCAATTCCTAGACAAGACTGATGTAACTTCTGGGATGCTGGTCCTCAGCTGGAAATTCTCAGGAACCATGGGGGGCTGGAGACTGGAAGTGATGTCCTGATTTGAAGCAGGAAGTAATATTATGATCCCTAGGAATTTCAAAAATCTGTGTTGTAAAACCTTGCCCAAACAAAACAAAACCTCCTTCAGGCTGCAATCATAAACATATTTGCTTGAGAGTGAATCTTGCTGAATATAGTAGGACCTCAGATTAAGCAAGCATTGGAACACAAAAACATTAGAAGAGCACTTCTGGATCAGACCAGTGACTCACACAGTGGCCAACCAGTTCCTCTAGAGGGCCAACAACAGGGCATACAAGTTGAGGCTTTCCCCAATGTTGACACCTGGCCAGGGCCGGTTCATTCACTAGGCGAACTAGGCATTAGCCTAGGGTACGCCCGCCCTTAGGGTGCCAAACTGCACCTGGTCCCCTCACCAAAAGCCCCCGCCAAAAGCCCTGCATCTCCTTGACCTAGCCAGGGACAGGCAGCCCGAGTGGCGGGGCAGGGGAGTCCAGTGTGTGGCCAGGGCTGCCTCCTCCTGCCGAGCTCCTGGCTGGCACAGGGGGCTCTTGCACCGAGAGCCTTCCACGGTGACCTCAGGATTGGCTCCACTGTTGCCCTGGCAACCACCTGTGACCGCGGGTCCCTGTCCACTGGAGGGTCCACCCCCACCCCTCCTCCCCCAGCACCCTCGCTCTGCTGGGCCACCCCCACCCTCCCCCTGCAGGCTCCAAGCCCTCTATGCCCTCAAGGGCTGCCCCTCCCTGCGCTGAGGACCAGAAGTGCCACAAGAATGGGCCAGGCTGGTGTGGGGGGCATCTTGGGGGGTGACCTCAGGTTCAAATGAGTCTTGGGGTAAAGCCCTGGCCAGGCCCTGGACCTCCCTTGCCCGGGTGGGACACCCACCCTGAGATGACTGTGCATGGCTGGCGAGAAGCCACGGGCTGCACAGGGAGACCACTAGGCCGCCTCTCCTCTTCCCACATGTGGTGGGTGGCTAGGCTTAGCCCCCACCCCCTCTTAGAGCCTCTCCCCGGGGGGGGGGTATTTGGGGCTGGATAGGCCAGTGACGTCTGCCTCCTTGCCTGCCTTTCTGCCTTCCCTCCCCAGGGGCCAGGCAGCCGACAGCATTTCCCCCACTTCTATTTTTGCTTTTATTTTTGAAAATTGGTGGGTGCACGGGAGGGGGGCACCAGAAGGGATCCTTGCCTAGGGTGCAAAATAAGCTGGGGCCAGCCCTGCACCTGGCACTAGTATTCAGAGGTTTGCTGTCTCTGAACATGGAGGTTCCCTTGATTGAACCACTAGTGGTATATTAAAGGCACTGCACATGCTCTCAATTATTTTGCTAGCAGAATGTCTAGAAAATGTTTAACTATCAAAGTCAAAAGTGCTGGATCACTTGAAAGGCTGTTTTTCTGGGATCATCAAGCTTTTATTTAGGTTGGGCTGGTTGTATGTTGTTATCCACCTTGTGGTGGCCCTTTGATTTCTATATTTAGTCAGAAGACTTGTTGTGTTACTTTACGGCATGAGAAATGAGTTCTTGAGTTGGGGTTTTGGTGAGGTCTGGAATAAATGGAAACTTGCTGTGCTCATTTCTTTGTCACATGGACCTTATTCTTCTAATTAGTGTGTTCAGTAGTGGGATTTTAGAGAAGGGCTTGTGGCCGAATCTGTCTCCTCTGTTGGGAATGTTGGCAGAGTGTAGATGTATAGTAAAGCAGAGCACAAACTCTTTTAAAGAATAAAGTTGGTTTATTAAGAAGAGAACAAACTTTGTAAGAAAGAGGAGAAAGAGAAGTCTAATTAACCAGGAGGAAGTCACTAACAAACAGAAGCTCAACAAGTGCATTGAGCCAATCAGGAGACAGAAAGGAGACTATTTGAAAATAGTATGAAGTTCCTAATCTCACTATGCGAACCAGTTATCCCCACTGCTGCCCCCTGCAGGATGTTCTTGTCATCTTCTTTATTCACGATAGACCTTGCATATTCCAACAGGAAATCCTTCCAATTATTGGAAATGAATGGTTGCTGGAAGTTGGTTAAGGAACTGTACTGTAGTGCTTTTAAAAATATTTTTATGAGTACATGTGTGTGTGAGTGTGCCTGGAAGTCACGATTGGCTACTAGTGACCCCTTGGGGGCTTGGATGTTTCAGAGAGATGGCTTGCTATTGCTTGCCTCTGCCTCCTGGCCCTGGTATTCTTTGGAGGTCTCCCATCCAAATACTTGCTAGGATCAGCTCTGCTTAGCTTCTGAGATCTGATGAGATTGGACTTGCCTGGGCTATCCAGGTCAGGGCTGTACTGTAGTGCTTTGATTATTATTATTTTATTTTTGTGTCACTGCAAGGGATGGGGATGAGGGCAAAACAAGAATTAGTCAGCTCTGCCTAATATTAACTGCCCTGCCCTTCACCTCAGCAGCCCCAACCAGTCACCACACTGGTCAGAAGAGGGTTGGTGTGGTAACAGCAATCCATGGCTGCTTACCATTTTCATGCACCAAAGCGATCGTGTGACTAGCTGATTTTATGCACAGAACCGTAAATTGGTTTTCTGCTTTTTCAGTATAGAGCCTGCTGCTTTGGGATCTGAACAATGCTGTCAAACCACAAATCTGGAACCAGATACATGTATTTAAAGGTGGCAATCCATGATTCCTCCATCCCCTTCTGCTTTTTAAGGCTGGTGTCTGTCCCTTACACCAAGCAGAGGTAGAGCTCTTGTTATACTAATGAATCTACTTGTGGGACAGGAAGAAGGGAGGAAGAGGACATATAATAAACTGGCTGAAATAGAAGTCGTTCTTGGTAGCCATAATGCTGTTTGAAATGCACACAAAACTAGCCTTGAAATCAGAACTGTGTCATCCTTTTGCAAACATGCTTATAAAATCATTGTCGGTGACTTGTCACTGTTGGTATTTTGCAGTGGGTGCCTTCCCGTCAGTTCAGTTTCTTGTATAAAACTGCTGGTAGGAGCCTAGCAAAAACAACAAGAAGAGATAAATGTGTATGACCCCCATCACTTTGCTGTGTTGATAATCAGGACCCCCACCCCCTCTCTCTCTGAAATGCACACTTCATTTCTGTGTTTCCTTATGGGTAGCATGTCCCAACAGGTTCCCAACACTGCCTAGGCAAATGTTGGGGGATTTGGGTGGTGGCATCTGGGGTGGGTGGAGTGTAGGGAAGATTTAGTGCCACTTCTGGTTGATGCTCTAGGAATTTCCCCAATCTGTGTGGTAAAGACCATAGAGACTAGATGAAATCCCTGTAATGTCACTATGGAATCCAATTTTTCCCCATTCCTCAATTTCTTGAGGGGAGGAGATTGTGGCTGGAGGTGAGGAATCCCCTTCCAGGCCTGGAGAATTGGGAAACCTTAGTCCACATGATTCATGAATGGTTGGATCCAAAGGGTGTTATCTGCTAACAGAAATGAAGGGGAGACTTTTGCTGGTCCCCCTTCCCACAGGAGACCCCACATTGTCCTCAAAACTGTTCCAGAGTATCCATTGTCTCCTCAGGAGCACCATTTTGGTGAGGTTAATAGCCTGCAGCAAGGAAGGGGGGAGTTTCATTCCATACTTTGGATGCAAATATTGAACCTATCCAGTATTCAGTTGACTGGAATCATTTCTGGTGCCTATGGGATGGGGAAAGGGTGATCTTTTTAGAAAAAAAACCCCAAACTTGTATACAAAAAATTATCCACTGTCTAGTAAATTTAATAAAAATGCCATTATGTAAAATTTATTTATTTATTGTTTGGACTTTTAGGCTCCCCATCCCTGTGAGCAGGGCTCAGGGCGGTTTACAGCAGAATGGGACAATATATAATCTGGGTTGTTAAAACCAGTAATAAAATACAGTACAGAGTCAATAAATAAAACAGGCTATTCTACAGTGGTGAGGAATTTTGACAAAAAATTGCAACTTCCCATAGCCTCCTGAGGGAGGGGGCAAGGGAGGGGGAGCAAGAGACCTGAGAGTGCCACACTACATGCTGCCCCGCCACTGTCCTCAGCCGAATGCCTGGCAGAACATCTCTGCCTTACAAGCCCTGCGGAAAGGTAATAAATCCCGCAGGGCATGGATGTTCTCCAGCAGAGAGTTCCACCCAGTGGGGAGCCAGGGCCTAAAAAGCCCTGGCCCTGGATGAGGACTGCCAGATCTCTCTCGGGCCAGGGACCACCAGAAGATTTTTGCTCTGGCATTTGGCCCTCTTCCCCAGACCTTTTGCAGAGGTCACCTACCTGGGGGATCAGCCAGGATTGCCAACTCTGGGTTGGGAAATTCTTGGAGATTCAGTGGCCAAACCTGGAGAGGGTGGGGTTTGGGGAGGGGAGGAACCTCAGCAGAGTATAATGTCATAGAGTCCACCCTCCAAAGCAGCCAGCCATTTTCTCTGGGTGAAACTGTGGATTCCAGGAGATCTCCATGCCCCGACTGGAGGTTGGCAATCCTAGGACCAGCCATCCCCCTGAGCTCACTGCTGTGGAACAAGTGCCAGATCAGCCACTAGAAGCGATGATGCTTCCAACTTAGAAGTCATCCCAAAGAAACTTAGGACCTTGGCAGTAACAACAATAGGAGTAGAAGTCAAAGCCTCTGGAAACGTAAAGGGAAGCTGTCTGCTGGAAGGAAGGGCCTGCTTGCCTACCTGTTTGAGGGGAGAATGTGTGCCTGTCAAGACTAGAGCTGTTACCACTTGCTCTGCTTCCCTTCCCTCCCTGTGGCTTACTTTGTTGATGGCAGGTAGACTGGTTGTTTCATGTAAATTATTTTGTAGAATTGATGGTTTTCTCTTCTTTCCCTTTTCTGGTATTGGAAGGCACCTTGAATGGAGAAAAACAGATTAAATGCACCCAAGTATAAATAAATAAAGCAACATAAATTTTCATCTCTGCACCTATACTTCAGGCAAGACTTTCTTCGATTTGCTTTTATTGTTATTACTGTTTTGAATATGAATGTGTTTTTTAAAATATCTTCGGCATCTGGGAAAACATCTGTCCTGATGGGGAGCCAAATGTAGAAACTGGCAGTGCCATCCTGAGCAGAGTTACACTCTTGTAAGCCCATTGGCTTCAGTGGAGTTTGAGTGGCATTGCTCTGTTTAGGATTCCAATCTGAGATTCCCAGTTTTCCAAGCTGGGACTTAAGCCAACAGAATGAAGACTGTAAAATCTGGCTCTTTACCTCTGATAAAAGGCTGATGTATCAGTTCCTTTCCCTATCCTTTAGCTCCAAGAGAACTAACCCATCTTGCTATATAATTTCTGGTAATCCATATGAAAACAATACACGACATTATAAATGCCATTCACACAAGCTAGGACTTACCTGCACTAGTTGCTTATTGAAATTAAAGTTGCTACTCTAAGCATATCTGGGAACAGGCTTTATCAAAAAAATTTCACACGCACTAAATAATGTACTTTCAATCTTATTCAGCTTGCTTCCAGCCACCAGCAACATGGAGGAGGAAACAAGCATGACTGCTGTGGCAGAACTTGGCTGCTCTGACCTGAACGCCCTGTTTTTCCTTGCCTTCCTAGGGGATCCCAATTCCCTGGAGAGGCTTTTCTTCCACTCTTGGGTAGCCTGCCACCACCAGCTGCCCTTTTGCAAGGAATTGCGCTCTGGGAGGGACAGGACTCCCAGCTTCCTTTCCAAAATTGAAAGCCTTGCCTCTGTGTCTCCCACTGCCCAGTGCTGGGTTACCATGGGGATGATTTACTGCCTTGCACGCCCCTGTCCTGCACGCCAACTGCCAGCTTTCCCCCTCCTGGTGCTCCTTTTAAAATAGTGTGTCCATGATGGTGGAGGTCAATGTGGTACAGAGAACCACTCCTAGCATCCAAAGTTATAAAGTATTTATTAGAAAGAAAATGTGTACCAGCATACTTTTGGCACAGCACCAGATCTGAGCAAAGGAAACAAAAGAAATCAGTAAAACACAGATCCTCTGTCCCTCTCACTACACATGCTGTATTCAGATGTTACAAATTAGGACAGGCTCTTTAAGCTTAGGATGTTATACATCTCTACAGAGTTACCATTACCTTGCAGCTGTCTGTAGCTCTCTAGGCAAGCACATGGTCAAAAATGGCTGCTTTCCCAGAGGAGAGGTCTCTGTGTGATCATGTCCTCAGCACCCAAGGAAAAGAGGCCTGCCTTCCTCTTAGAAAGAGGTTTTATCATTTCTGGTACTTCATCCCCTCCCACTGACCCAGCCAGCCCAGGTCAAAGAGGCACTTCCTGATGATCTCCAGGAATTTGTTTCCTGGAGAGTTTCTAGTGTTCTCATATCTCCAAACCTCTATTCCCTGCTAGAAGAAGGGGGAGGTCTTGACCCACCCCATTGTCTCTAGCTAGATTTATTAGTATATGTATACAAGTAAGTTGGAAAGTGATTGCACCATCTCTCCCCCCCCCGGCTGTTTCCAGTCCAGAGGGGAAAAAAACTGTTAAAATGCAAAGTGGAGGCTGTGCTCCTTGCTAGCCTCCCAGGAGAAAATGCATTTCTTCACAGCTGCTGTTACCTCCCAGACAGACTTACCTCATTGTCAGCCAAGTCAGAGGAGAACTCCTGAGGTTCTGTGGGGCTGGGCACCAGCAGACCTTGGCCATGCAAGGCAAAATGGGAAGTTAATGAGAAGTTGTTCTGAGGGAAAGGGTTAAACATACCTCCCCCAGTGTTGCTTCCCCAACCTAATTTCTCATGTGCTGTCCCAGCTTCTTTTAATAGTAAAAGAACAACAGAAGACTCAATTGTAGACTTTCTGCTGTCTCAAGCTTGGCACCCTGGCATTTTTCTGTCTCAAGCTTGGCACTCTGGAAAAGTGTTGTGTCATTAGTCTGAGATGTTTGCCAGTATAACTATACCCTACTTCTTTTTTTTTCTTAGCTGAGCAGTCCCTTTTCTTCTTCTTGGTTTCTCTGTCCATTCAGTTATTTAAATGTATATAGATACTAGGAAGAAGGCCTGTTGTGGCAGTAAAGACAATGGGCGTTAGCCAGGCCACCAGGCCACGGCTCCCCTTGGGCCTCCCCTCCCCATTCGAGGCTCTAGGAGGGGCAGGCCACCTGGGCTCACCTCCTCCCCAAACCCCACCATCAGGCTAGGGCAAGCGGGGTGA
The DNA here is from genome assembly GCA_029375565.1 of Gekko gecko. Lineage (NCBI taxonomy): Eukaryota > Metazoa > Chordata > Lepidosauria > Squamata > Gekkonidae > Gekko > Gekko gecko. Next base: position 292,756,193 of record JAPDNY010000001.1, on the reverse strand, counting down.
GGTGGCTCCAGAGGCCTGTCTGTGGCTGGCAGGTGAGCAGGGAGAGGTGATGCAGGGGCCTCCGGAGGTATTTCCCCACCCGTCTGGCTTGGTGAGGATGGCAGTGGCAGCAGGTTCGGGAGGAGGCCCCTGTGCTGGAGCGCCTGTCCCCGGCTGCCCAACTGCGACTCCCACGGGCCTGCGCCCCACATTGGAGACCCCAGGGGGGCAGGCTGCCTGGCCTCGCCTCCTCCCCAAACCCCACCATTGGTGGAGGCCCCGGTGGAGTGGAGAGAGGTGGAGTGGGGGCCTCCAGAGGCCTGTCCCTGCCCAGCCAGTGGCCAAGTGGGGGTGGTGATGTGGGGGGCTCCAGAGGCCTTTTCCTGCCCACCTGCCTTGTTGAGGACAGCTGCAGCAGGCTCGGGCAGAGCCCCCCCCCCCGCTGGAGCTCCTATCCCATCCATCGTCCAGCCTCACGCAGTCCAGGCAGCAACCTGCGCTGGAGCGAGGATGACCGTGGCGGTGGCGGCATGATCGGGCTCAGGTCCCCGGCCGCTGGAGCATCTGTCCCATCCAGCCACTCCCAGGAGAGTGAGGCAGAGATGGTGGGTGCCACCTCTATGGGTGGGACCACGGCAAGGGAGGTTGTGATGCAGCCAGTGGAGACAGATGCCCTGCGATTGACACACCAGGGCACCAACCAATTTCAGAGCATGTGGAATGTTCTAGAGAAGTGCCACCACCATTTGACTTTTATAATATAGGGAGATAAGCTGACTCAGCCTAGGGAATTTAGGAACTGACAAAAATCCTTCATTTGTTTATGTCTGATAATGGTACACAGGAGGCTTATGTTAATTCAAAACAAACTGCTTTATTTCACTTCTATGGGGGAAATAGTCAGGTAGGTATCAGGTCTGGAACTTGGCAGGTGAACAGGCAACGGGAATGAGGTAACTGTGTATAAATATAAACAATAGATGATATGTCACAATAAAGTAGCTGTTTGGTTCTATAAACAGGACTTTAAAACTATGGTGAGGGGTCTCTCTTAAGTAGTTACTGCTTAAATGAACAGGCATAAGCTTCTTTGTCTCAAAATTACTGAAGTTTGTGAAGAGAGGAACACACACTTTCCAATTTCCCTTCTTAAACATTTGATAAGGATCACCCCCCCTCCCCTTTACTAGGAGCTATTTTCCTCAGGGAAGGACTACTTGTCCCACTTTCACTAATTCAGGATTCTTCTCGATCCTTTCACTCTGCTTAACTGGACTCCATAGTTCTAACTGCCACTCTCAACTGCCACTCTCAACTGTAGAATTCCATTTGAATCCCTGTCACTTAAGGTTCTCAGACCAGGTTAAATCATTAATCATTCACTGTCTGTTGCAGCCAATTCTGTAGGAAACTGAGGTTGAGTTTAGACCACGTTGGATGATACTTCTCTACAGTTCTGTTTCATGTATCCTTTCCTATTAAATAAAAGGGTAGTGGTCTGGCAAGGTTCTATGCTTGGCAAAATCAATTCGCTCCCTGGTATGTCGCTCAGAATCTGTCCCTATCCACTAGCTGCGTTGCCTGAGTTCTCTCCCACCCACTGCAGCCTAGGCCACTCTTCTCTGACTGGGCCAGCATTTCAAGCTCATTTGCATACGGAAGCTGATTGGACTTCACTCCATTTCACACCTCAAACTCCCCCCCGCACCGCAAGACAGTTGGAATTGTCCGTTGTTTATGCAGCCTGTTGTATTCTGAGGTGAAATATGTCCTCACTCACAACACTTCCCCTTCAAAAGAAACAAACCCAATAACACAACCATACCACACCACAAAAAGGACAAGTCACACCACAAGCAAAATACCACAAGGTAAAAAAAGCTCTGGTACTAATTCTGGCAGGGGACACTATGAGTGTAGAAAATGATTTATCAACACAGTGGAAAATCTTTAGGAATTGTTTGGTGCATTTACCATGGGGCACCTACTCAGAGCCTCTGGCATTTTCTTACTCTGCTGGCATCAAAACCAATTGAAGGCAAAATAGAGATATGGAGACTTTCCCATCCTGCTTTGCATCAATTTGTCTTTGTTGGCAATGGCAACCCCAGGCCTGGCTGGTTGCTCCTGTTCAGCAGGAGCATCCCTATGGAAACTGCCTGGGTGATTTTGGACCAGCCGGAGACTTTCTGCCTAACCTGCCTTACAGGGTTGCTGTACAGATCACAAAGCCGAAAAGAATGAAGTAAACTGCTTTGCTCCCCGCTAATGAGAAAGACAGAATTTTGCCTAGGAAGAGGCTGCTGAGAGGGGATGAGATAAAGTTGCCAACTATAGGTATGGAAATTCCTGGAGATTTGAGGGGTGGAGCCCAGAGAGGGTGAGGTTTGAGGAGGGGTGGGACCTCAGACAGGTACAGTGCCATAGACTCCACCCTCCAAACCAGCCATTTTCTCCTGGGGAACTATTGTTGCCAATCTTGGCCCAGTGGCCATCAAACCATTCTCTTCCACCCCCTGCTGTGCAGCTGTCTTTCCCCTAGGGTTGCCAATCTCCAGGTGGTACCTGGAGATCTCCTGCTGTTACAATTTATCTCCAGATGACCAAGATCAGTTCCCCTGGAGAAAATGGCTGCTTTGGAGGGTAGACCCTATGGCATTATACCCTGTTGAGTCCTTCCGCCCCACCCCCCAATGCTGCCCTCCACAGGATCCACCCCCCCAAATCTCCAGGTATTTCCCTACTTAGAGCTGGTAACCCTACTTTCCCCTCAGTGCCTGTTGGTAGGCAACCAAGCTTGGTCCTGTCACCTGTTTTGGCCTTTGGGAGAAAACTCATTGGGGCCAGTCCTGATAGGGTTGCCAACTCCAGATGGGAAATTCCTGGAGATTTGAGGGATGGAGCCTGAAGCGGGTGAGGTTTCAGGACGGGTGGGAACTCAGACAGGTACAATGCCATAGACTCCACCCATCAAACTAGCCAGTCCATCCTGGGGAACCATTGTTGCCAATCTCCAGGTGGGGGCTGGAGATCAATCAGAATTACAACTGCTTTCCAGGAGGGAGGGGGGAGGACATGGAAAGCAGATAACGGTAGGTTGACAATTGGCTGGGAGGGAGATATGGTTGCCAGCTCCAGGTTGCGAAATTTCTGGAGATTTGAGGGGTAGAGCCTGGAGATGGTGAGGTTTGAGGAGGGGGTGGGATCTCAGACAGGTACAATGCCATAGACTCCACCCTCCAAACCAGCCAGTCCCTCATGGGGAACCATTGTTGCCAATCTCCAGGTGAGGGCTGGAGATCACTCAGAATTACAACTGTTCTGCAGGAGAGAGGCCAGAAGTCAGCCAAAGTCAGAGGGGAAGATAACAGTAGGTTGATGGTTAGCTGGGAAGGAGATGGGGTTGCCAACTCCAGGTTGGCAAATTCCTGGCAATTTGAGGGGTGGAACCTGGAGAGGGTGGGGTTTGAGGAGGGGTTGGACCTCAGGCAGGTAGAATGCCATAGACTCCACACGCCAAACCAGCCATTTCCTCCTGGGTAACAATTGTCGCCGATCTCGAGGTGAGGGCTGGAGATCACTCAAAACTACAACTGCTCTTCAGGTAGTAGAGATCAGTTCCTCTGGAGAAAATGGTGGTCTCTGTCATACCCTGCTGAGGTCACCACAGCAAATTCACACTGTGTGCCCAAAGCCAGGGCACTCTCCCAGAGCCTCTTTCTAGAGCCCATTGTATTTATTTTCACAACGGGCCTTACTCCTAGTCTTGTTATAAACACACTTCCAGTAATTGAAAAGGACAAGGTAAAGTGTGCTGTCAACTCACAACCCATTCATGGTGACCCTATGAAGTTCTGCTTCATGGGATTTTGAGGGCAAGAGATGGGCAGAGAGAATTTGCCATTGCTATCCTCTGCACAGTAGCCCCAGTCTTCCTTTATGGTCTCCCATCCTAGTACCAACCCTGCTTAGCTTCCAAACTCTGATGAGATTGGGATAGTCCGGGCTATTAGGGCTGCTACACTGAAAAGAGCAGAAAGATAGAAATACCGTTATTGGTTTTAATGGAAATCTTTTGTGGTTGTGTCATGTTTTCACCACATGGGGGTGAATTTATAACAATTTTTTTTTCCCACTTAGATCTTACTTTGTGGTGAGTTGTTTTAAAGTATAACCTTGCCAGGATTTTCAGTGGATATGCCCCCGAGAAAAGTAATGGAGTGTGATCCAGTGTCTGCGAAAGGTACCCTGGAAAGGGGGCAGAAATTTAAGCTTAATCGAGCATTGAAAAAAGCTTCCACCCAGGACTCATCATTTCTGACTTATATGGCTGTGTCTTCGAGGCTTTCTATTTCTCCAAATTTCCACTGATGAGGCTCCTTACAATCTGCATGGCTGGTCCAGATAGCAAGCATCCCAATTAGCTGAAAATTTAAAATCTGGATTTAATTACTACATATTATTAACAAACAGTAATTTAGTTCTATCACGATAGGGATTGAAACGGCAAGCAATTACAAGATGGGCAGAAGGAAGAACTTGATTAAACCCTTTATTTATACCTTATTAACAAAAAGCCATATTGTCCATGGCAAATTATATTTTTAAAGCCCCCCCCCACCACCTTGCTTTACTTTTCACTTAGGCAATCAACACTAATAATTCCTTTCCTCTAAGGAATCAAGGTGCCAGACATTTGCTTGGAATTCATGTCAGTTCACCTGATAGAGTTGCTGTACATTTATTCTTTATCGGCCAGATAACTGTTGAATGCTAGCCAATGTTCCCTCTAAGCTGCGGAGTGTTGTGAGCAAAAATTCTACTTCGTGAGCCAAAAGAGCTACTACTATTAAAGTTGTGAGTGAGTCTGATTTGCCTAGGGTTGCCAGCCTTCAGGTGGAGCCTGGAGTTCTCCAAGAATTACCGCTGATCAGCAGATGATAGAAATTGCTCCCCCTGGAGGAAATGGCAATATGGGAGGGAAGGATCAATAGAGGCTGGCATCCCTGCACTGGAGGCTGGCATCTCTGCTAGGGTTGCCAAACTTCAGGCAGGGCCTGGAGATCACCCAGAATTACAACTGATCTCCAGACGATAGAGATCAGTTCCCATGGAGAAAATGGCTGCTTCAGAGAGTGGACTCTACGGCAGTATACCCCCACTGTAACCCCTTCTTCCACAAACCCCACTCACCCCTGACTCCACCCCCAAATCTCCAGGAATTCCCCAATCTGGATCTGGCAACCCTATGCTAGACTTCTGTTTCATTTTGCTGCAATAGACTAACAGGGCTGTCCCCCTGGAATACCAGTCTCCTGGCTGTCATTCACACCCCAGAGATAGTGATTCCCCTCCTAGGACTGACCCATCAATCCCAGGGCTGCCATTACCCTCTCTGAGCTGTCATTCAAGATTAAGTGCGCTCACCCTGCTCCCAGGGGCTCTCCTTCCACTCTCAAAACTATCATTGCACATTGAGAGCATGCATTCTAGTCACAGGGGCCCTCCTTCCTCTCCCAGGGCTGCCAAAGAATCCATTACCGGTTTTCCTGGCACCCTGTCCAATCTTTCAGTACATTCCAAGGGAGCCCCTGGACATTCCTGGCTCTCCTCTTCTTTCTAATTGTCATTCTTGTCCCTTGCATATCCCATTGCAAGTTATGTCCACCTCGCCCACCTCATCCTGTATTTTCTCCAGGAGTCCACATGGCAGTGACAGTCATTGCAAAGAGACAGGGCAGTCTCCGTGCTCTTTGTCATGACAGCTGCTTGCCAAGAGGGGATATTGGGGGACAGCAACAGGGGGCAATCCAGCAACAGGGGGCAATCCAGAGAGCTGCCCACTGCCCCATCCATCCTGTGTGTGGTCTTTCCCCCTTCTTTTCCAAAGGTCTCACCAAGCCAGTTTGGTATAATGGTTAAGTGCGCGGACTCTAATCTGGGAGAACAGGGTTTGATTCCACACTCCTCCACTTGCAGCTGCTGGATGACCTTGGGCAAGCCATAGTTCTGTCAGAGCTGTTCTTGAAAAAGAGCAATTTCTGTCAGAGCTCTCTCAGCCCCACCTACCTCACAGGATGTCTGTTGTGGGGAGGGGAAGCGAAAGGAGTTTGTAAGCTGCTCTGAGACTTCGAGTGAAGGGTTGGGTATAAATCCAATCTCCTTCTCCTCCTCCAATGGGCAGGGGATCTCTGTTGATGCTCCCTGTTTCCAACCTCCAACTTCGCAGCCATGACACCCCCCAGCTCCCCTTTTCTCCAAACTTTCTAGATCTTGGGCACCAGATTGTGACACTGGTTTGGAGGATAATTTTTCTCCCCCCCCTCATATTGAGGAATGCAACAGAGATCAGGTCCTCCCACTGAAAGGGGCCCCTCTCCAAGGGGGCGCAATGAGTTTGGGGAAGGGGCTACGAGGGAACCCTGTTGCTCCAGCCAAGCCCCGTGTGTTCAAGCCTCTTCCCCAGTGCAGGTTTATAGTCTGATGCAACCTCCAGGTTACTTGCAAGAGGCAATGCACACACCTTTCCCCACTGCAAGGTGGGCACATGCAAAAGACTTGGATCTGGAACAAGATGCAGTAACATTTAGCTATCCCCCCTCCATCTGAAGAAGTGTGCATGCACACGAAAGCTTATGCCTCGAATAAAACTTTGTTGGTCTTAAAGGGTCCACGGCACTCTGACTTTGTTCTCTCTCACAGGTGCTCTCTCACACTCTTTCCCTCCCCATCTCTTCCTCCTCAAAGGAGGAGGAGGTGAAAGATCAGCCAATGAGGGGAAAGGAGGCTTGGCTTTGTATCTCTCCCATGCGATTGAGAGAGGCAGCAGAAGCCCCAGAAAAAAAGCAAGCAGGAGAGAATTTTGTCGCCCTGCACTCAGGCAAAAATCTGTGCACTATGGCCTAAAAATTAGTGCACCAGTGCACCCTAGCTCAGCTTAGTGGGAACACTGAATGGTATGCTATCTGAGGTTTGGGTCAACCAAAGGAAATGAGTCTGTTTTAAGGATGTAGGCCCTAGATCCCCAGCATGGGGCCCATGGGTGCCATGGGGCCTACTGATGTGTTTCTAGGGCCCAACTGCTTCTTCCCCAAAGGAAAAAATCATTCTGGGCTTTCCTCCATCTCATCTTCAAAATACCCCCAGGAAGCATGAGCCTTGGATCTGCATGGAGCATCTCTTTGGAAATAACCATAGGAGGATGGTTGGCTTGCAAACTCTCAAAATTGTATGATGTTCACGGAAGCCATTTTGTGACTGGTCTTGCCTCCCATGGCTGCCATTTTGTGGTGCCTACCCTTTCTCAAAATTACTAGAAAGGCTAATAATGTATTTTGAAAACTGGGGTTAGTAACAATGCTATCTTCTACAGTAGCAATATCTTGGTTTTATGACTGCAGTCTCAACCCCTCCAGGGTAGTCACGGTGTCAAGATATTGCCACTATAGAAGATAACATCTTTGCTAATCCCGAGCCTTTTCAAGTTTGCATTAAAAACTAGGCTTGTAGCCTATGGTAGCCATGGGTTTAGGGACAGGACCATAGCTCAGTGCTAGATTCATTTATTATTTATTAAACACATTTCTATCCTATGTGTTCCCTGCTAGAATGGATCTCAATGACTCTGATGAGGCAGCATTGAAATTTCCTAAATAAACCATCAGCATCCCTAGTTCAAAAATATAGGACAAGAAACAATTCTGCTTTTGCAACAGTCATTGGTGTATTCTGCCCAAGTATGAGGCTGTTGAAGGAACTGAATACATTTAGCTTGGAAGAAAGAAGACTGTACTCTTCAAATACTCGAGAGACTGTCACAGCCAATGCTCCCTCTAAGCTGTGGAGTCTTGTGAGCAAAAATTCTACTTTGTGAACTACTGGCTTTAAAGTTGTGAGCGAGTGATTTGGCTGCTGCATAAATTAGTTTGCTCTGGAGCCATCCTTCCTGAGCGAAGACAAAAATGTATGAGCCAGAGGCTAAAAAACTGTGAGCTAGCCAGGGCCTACTCGCCCACTAGGCGAGCTAGGCGCTCGCCTAGAGCACACCAGCTGCAGGGGCACCAAAAGGTGCCCCCCGCAAAAGCCCCTCTGCCTCTTCCCAGGCTTGCTTGGGTGCCCTGCAGCCGCAAAGTGCCCAAGCAAGCCGGCACTGGGAGGGAAGGGGCGGGGGTTAGAACCTCTGCCCCTTCCCTGGCTTTCCTGGGGGCCCCGCAGCTGCGGAGCCTCCAGGAAAGCCGGCGCTCCGCTGCAGCCCCCGGTCTTCAGGCCCCACCAGGAGGTTGGCATCCCTGGTGGGGGGGCGCCCCAGGCTGTCCTGCCTAGGGCATCCAGACACCTGGAGCCGGCCCTGGAGCTAGCTCACACCAACTCAGCTTAGAGGGAACACAGCACAATGGACTTGATCTCTGTTGCTTTGCAGGACAAGATTATGTGATCTTAATTTGCAGAAGTATAGATTTCAGCTGAACTTTAAGAGAAACTTCTTAATGGTAAGAGCAGTTTGGATGGAGATGATTACCTAAGGAGGTGCTGAGATCTTTCTTGCAAGTCTTCAAGTGAAGACTGGACAACTATCTGTTAGGAATGGTCTAACTTCAGATTTCCTGCACTAAGCAGGTGGTTGGACTAGATTCTAGATGCTTCTGTCCAAGTAAGCAATATGCAACTGTTTATAGTGACAGACTAGGCAATCCTTGTGTGCTTCATAATGTTGTCCTTCACACAAACAGGAAAGCAGTAGTGAACACAGCTTCTTCCCTTAAACGAAAAACTGTATTCACTAGCTCCTCAGCTAATGCATCATTTATATGTAGTATTTTCATCTGTGAACCAGTGTTTGTGATCATCCTCACTGTCAGTCATGTTGGCTACATTTTTAAAAAAATCTATCTTATTCTATCCAAAGGTCCAAGCAATATACAACCTGGCAAAGACAAAAGCATAAAAAGACAGTTGATCTAATGAATCCGACTGGGGGGGAAATCCATCAGCTCAATAATGACAGCTAGTAATCTGTTCAGACGAATAAGTGAGAAGAGGCTATTCTTCACCTATGTGGGTTCCAGGTCACGAAGGACTTACCTCTGAACGTGGAGGTTCCCTTTAGTCACCATGACTAGTAGCCACTGATAGACCTAGCCTCCATGAACCTACCTAAACCCCCTTCAAAGCCGTCTGTGCCTGTCACTATATCTGCTGACAGTGACTTCCACCTTTAATCACTTGTTGGGTGAAGAAGTATTTCCTTTTGTCAGCTGTGAATCTACCATCCATCAACTTAATTGGATGCCCTCAAGTTCTAGTGAGTCTAGCAAGCACCCTTACTTTCCCCTGATTTCTTGTATGACCTTGGTTCTAAGAGGTTTGTCTCTTTTTAAAACACACACAAAAAAACAACCAACCTCATACTCTAGGAAATACCATTATGTGGCCGTCTGGATTAGTGTGATAATCTTTGTGCTTACTAATATCTGGTCTGTTGCTCAGGAACCATCCTGGAAAAACCACAGAGAAATCCACAAAAACATTTTGGAGCAGTCAGCAAATCTTTTGTAATAGATCTGATAATTGTTAATAAAATCCTCTAATTCACAAGTCTATTGAGGCCTTTCTACCAGCACATCATTTTACCTTTCCTTTGAATGAAGAGTCAAACTGTGCTTTATCTCTTGCTTAGTTTTGTTCAGTTTGAAAGCATTTCTGTGGCCGAGGGAGACTGAAGTGAACATCTGATTTGATTAGGAAGGCAGTATACCTTTTTATGTAGGCCAATTACCCAGATTACTGTGAAATGTGGTATTAAGTATGAAATGTTCTGAAAACAAAGCCCGGCATACCTTGGGGTTTTCCTCCTCTGCCTTAGTTCCCATGGGATTTTTATACACGGCAAGAGCTACTGAGAAAAAAGGGCCTTGGCAGTTTATATAATGACTAGACTGAGACAATTAGAAAAAAAACAAGCTGAAGTAGTTCTGACATGCATTTCAGGAGATTTCTTTGTCCTCCTGGAAAGTTATGAAGAGCTTGTAGAGGCCTACAAGGCCTATTTGCGGAATGGGTAATGGTCTGCAGTCAGAATGCAATGAAAGAAATCTCCTTTAATTCTGAAGGGGGGGGGTATTTTAAGTGGGCTCTTCTCACTTATTGACTCTAATTCAGGGATTCTGATCCCTGGGAAAACTGAATCGCAGCCCTGGTCTACATACAGGGGTGGTCTCAAGTAAGGGTCATCCAAAAGAGCTGAGCTGCTGAGGGCCCTGTACTCGCTGGAGGGGCCTCCTTGCCCTGCAGACAACAGCCGCATCCCACTTCTGCCAGAGTCACAGTAGTAGCAGTTTAAGTCATACTGCAGCTGGCAACCCTCTGAGACCCAGAAAGGGAGGGAGGGAATCTATGTTCCCTCTAAGCTGAGTTAGTGTGAGCTAGCTCACAGGTTTTTAGCCTCTGGCTCACACATGTTTGCCTTAGCTCAGGAAGGATGGCTCCCTAGCAAACTACTTTGTGCAGCAGCCAAATCACTCACTCACAACTTTAATGCTAGTAGCTCACAAAGTCGAATTTTTGCTCACAAGACTCCACAGCTTAGAGGGAGCATTGGAGGCAATCATATATAGGGAAGGGGGAACACGACCTGGCAGTAGGGATGCCAGCCTCCAGGTGGGACCTGGGGATCGTCCAGAATTACAGCTCATCTCCAGACTACAGAGATCAGTTCCCCTGGAGAAAGTGGATGCCTGGGAGAGGGTGGACTCTGTGGCACTTTGCAATGGCCCCACCTGTCCTCCCCAGGCTCCATCCCCAAATATCCAGGTTTTTCCTAACCTGGATCTTGTAATCCTATGTGAGCCCCCATACCCCTCCCACAGCCAGGGGGAACCTCACTAGCCTAGCTGGCAGCCTGAAGCCTGCAGGAAGAAGGCATCTACCCAAGCCCCTCTATGCGTGGGGAGGAGATGACCACCCAAGCCTCTTGCCACACAAGCGGCTTGCTAGATGGAGAGAAGGCACCTGTCTGGCCAAGCACAGCTTGGGGCTGGCTCTTTCTTCTTCCCTCCTTCCTGGGTGGGACTCCCTGCAGTGGTGCTGGTGCCCCATCCTTGAATTCTGCCCAGAGCCCCAGAATCACTAACACCACCTCTGCTTACAGATGTTCTTAGGAGGTGATAGAATAGAATGTACCATTTCAGAATACATGGGCGAGATCACCATTTTTGAATATGCGACATTAAAAAAAAAAAACATCGCGCCAGTAGAAACTAGCATATCAGGGAGTAAACTGGGCTAAATCTTGGTGTGCCAGTTTTTCACTTACAGGAATTCTTTTTTAACATGTGGGAGTATGCCAAAATACCATTCGGCACTTGCAGTCTGGATTGATACACTGTAGACCTCAGCCATGAGAAATAGAGCTCAATGCTGGGTGACCAGGACTGAGGACATTTGAAAGACAGATGCAGCAGTCTTTTGTGATAAACACTGCTGATAGTCGAAAGCACCTTGTTCGACACCCGCAATCATCAGTGAACTGAATGACTGATGACAACTGTTTCCCTGTCGACCACCTGCCATCAGTTCTGTGAGAATGAATGTGTGTGAAGCCCCCCTGATTGCATTGCATAACACTTTACTGTTTGACTACTTGGAAAGTAACTCAATGAACAGGCTCAAATTGTTCACAAATTGCAAACTGATCATCAGACAGACGATTGGTGTCCTGTTTGTGACCGGCAACCAGCTTATGAGCTGAACAGGGGTTCAAGCATCCCTAGTCTGAATCTAAAATGGAGGAACTGGGGCCATATCAGGAGCTGGACGTTATTGTTTTATTTATATTCACAGGACATTTATATCTTTATACTTTAACAAAACCTTAAAATAGTTTACTAATGCTAAAATCACATTACTCAAATGATAATTGCACATAAATATAAGTAACAAGAACCAGGCAGCAGTATAAAACCTATCACCAAATCCGCTAAAAACTAATTACTGCTAACAATAACAGTCCCAGATAGATCACCCTGAGGACAGCTGGAACAGCCTTCTGGAGGAGGTTAGGAGGCATCTTGAGTTCCTGGCTTTCCAAAGAGGCTGCCTGCAAAACAGTTATTGTAGAGAACTTCAAGGCATCTGGAGCCTGGACAAAGGGGAAATACCTGGCTGGTTGGGACATAAGGTATTGCCTGGTTGGTCAGTGGTGCATTGAGAAGGAAAAATGGCCCTGGAAAGAGCCCCACCCTCCAATAGAGGGTGAAAGAAGCAAAAGCTGATATTCTTGTGGTGGTCGTGGCTTCTGACTCACCTGCCCTGCACAGGGCTGGGGCAGCTGGTTCCCTCCTGGTAGCTTGGGACAAGGGCCACTCTTTACTCAGGGCTGGGGTGGACCCAGTGGGGGGAGGTGGCTCCCTTGGGCCATTGGCCCATCAGAATTTTTCCCAGCAGATTTAGCAGCCAATCTGCTCCTGAGGTTGGTTTTTAATGGTTTTTTGTATCTATTGCTTTAACATCTATTTTAACATATTGTTTTTGCATTATTGTTACCGATCTTGGGTCCTGAGATACACAAGAGAGAAGCAGCATATAAATATTGTAAATGAATGAATGAATTTGTGATCTGACTAGGATATTTTGTTTTTAAAATCCTCTATCGTGTTCCATTGCTTTCCATACTTGGTTACCGGCCCCAAGACTCTGCGTATAAAATGGGTTATAAACTTTTTAGTATATTGTCTTAGGTTTGTCATTTCAGGATTTTGACTTTCCAAACTGAAATATGATCTAAAGCAGCCCAGTATTTGCTGCACGAGCTCAAGTAAATTGTTTTCAGTTCCTAACGTCGGTCAAAGCAGACACTCTGAGCATGTGTATATAAATGACACTGTTGCAGATTAATCTGCTTTAGGGGATGGGAAGGAGACAATTTTTCCAAGAGTCTGAATTGCCCACCATCAGGTACTTTGAATACCTCTGCATTTCCTTTCCAAATTGGACAGCCTTATGCTCCAAAGGGACAGTTCTCTCATTACCCACTCCATCTATAATGAGTACCATCTCGCCCGTTGGTTCCAGTAGAAATAATGATTGAGCGCAAGCTCCTTGATGTGAAACAAGATGCCAGTTTCCTGCACTAATGATAATAATCATGCCCATGGGCTGGTTTAACAAGCTGGCTTTTATCCTGATCTTGTCCCAAAACCTGGATTAGACTCAATTTGTTAAAACTCTCTTCTGCAGGCCTTTGACTGAGTATATTTTCTTAGGTCAGCAAATTGCAAGATGGGCTTTAAAAATTGCAGTCTTTTCCTATCTTTTCTTCTGTGTAACGAGGCCGGTAGCCACGGGGGGGGGGGCATTTGGGGGTAACACCCCCCCCCAGATCAGCCCTGCCACCCTCGGGAGAATGCCAGACCACCCCTCTACAAGCAGGAGGTCCCTCAGTTTCAGGTGTGGGGCAGGCAGGTAGGCGGCAGCAGCAGCTCCCGTCCCAACAGTATTATCTTGCTACCTATCTCTCTCTTGCGGAGAGATCAGTAGCGAGATAATATTTTTGGGAGCCATTGCTGCCTGCCTGCTCCACACCAGAGAAGGCTGGGCATCTCCTTCACTGTGGCTCCCCTTCTCCTCCTCCTCCTCATTCACCAGCCTGCAGGAGGAAGAGGAGACGGAGGGGGAGGAAGCATGTGTTGTGCAGCAAGCAGTGAGCCCGCAGCCCTCCCACTCCTGGACCGCAAGGCTTTGTATATTGGAATGGTCCACCCTAGTGCCTCACTGTCCCTGCGCAGATGCAGTGAGGCACCGGGATGGGCCATTCCACTCAGCTGCCCCTTGCCCTCCCCTCCTGCTCGACCACACAGCCTCATTGGGGAAGGACTGGCCACTGAGGTAAGGAGCTGTGGCCCAGCAGGAGGGGAGGGAGAGGGGGCTTACCATAGCACTAATTTAATTAGCTCGATTGGCCTAATTATACAGTGTGCTAATCTAATTAATAAAGCTAATTAACTTGGCGTGGTGCTAAACACCGTACCCCCTCTTTGCCCCCCCCCACCAAAAATTTCCTGGCTATGGGGCTGTGTGTAACAGATGCCCATCAACCAGGGGAGCTTATAAAATGGAATGGCCTATGACTCCATGTGATGCTTTGGACCTCTCAAGTACTTTTTAGAGGAAATAGAGAGGGAAAACTTGAACCACAGAATCCAGAAGGCCTTAATGAACTTGAGCTAAATGGTTCAGACCACAGGCAAAAATACTAATGGAATCTCAGCAAGACATTGGATTGGATCCAGCCCCTACAGCTCCTCTCCTTCATGGCTTTTGTTGACACAGGTCTTGATCCTCAAAATAGCCTTTTTGGGTAGATTAGAAGGACAATTCTTTACTTTTTCATCTGCCTGTACTCACCTGGGGTCTTTTTGGACACTCTATGGTTTGGGATGGGGGCACTGAATGAGCCTGCTACCCAGGTCACCAAACAGTCCTTGGATACCTTAGTGGCCACAACTTTGGGCATGTTGCAGACCAACTTCAAGTTTCTGGATTCCATGGGGATGCAGGGCCAGTGAATTGTATGAAGAAACCTTGTCTAAACCTTCCCAGAGATATCAAGCACCAGTTCAGTTGAGACAGTGATCCAGCAAAAGATGGAGGACATTACTGTGTTGCCATCCTCCTGGTAGTACCAATTGCCAGATGACCGAGATCTGTTCCTCTGGGAGAAAATGGCTGCTTTGGAAGGTGGACTTCATGTTATCATACCCTACAGAGGTCCCTCCCCTCTCCAAACCCTGCTCTCCCCAGGCTTCACCCACAAAATCTCCAGGTATTTCCCAACCCAGAGCTGGCCATCCTACTGTGGATCAGGGTATGGACCAGGCCTAAACCTAACTCCCCAAGCCCAGGGGTACTGCTTCCTGGAGCTGGAGGCAGGAGCAGGGGAGATGTTGGACCTTCCTGTCTTCCCCTCTGTGATGTTCGGGGGGGAGTTGGCTGCCTCGAAAACTCTGCTGGCTGCTGTGGCTATGAGGGCATAAGAACATAAGAGGAGCCCTGCTGGATCAGACCAGTGGGCCATGTAGTCCAGCATCCTATTCACACAGTAGCCATCCAGTTGCTCTAGAGGTCCAGCAAAAGGTCATAGAGGCTAAAGCCTTTCCATGATGTTGCCTCCTGGCACTGGGATTCAGAGGTTTACCACTTCTGAATCTGTAGGTTCGCTTTAGGAGCCATTCATAGACCAATCCTCCCGGAATCTGCTCAGACCCAAATGCCCCCTGGGCTGCTCCCACTCCCTCTGTTGATGGTCCAGGCTGGCAAGCCCAGTACATGAGCCAATGTCATCCAGTGGCATGGGGAAATGCCTCATCAAGGAGGACTCACTCAGTGTCCTATCACTATCAGACATGTCCTGAGCCTATGTCATTCTACCTGCCTTGTGGCATTTTTTGTGGCTCTTCCTCTTGGCACACCCATATCTCCTCAGGGTGTCCCTCTCCATATTACTGGAGATGCTGGGCTCTCTAGGAGACCAAGCCGCCCTTGCATTCCTTGCTGTCTGTGTTGGCCCAGTGATGCTTGTCCCTGGCCAGGATCCCTTAGGCAGTGCTGTCAGATCAGCCTGTGGCCCACTAGCCTGCAGGAAGGAGCTCAGCTGCACAACATGCTGGGTGAAATGCATGGCAGCCTGGGAGAGACCTGAGGGAGTGTGGCTGCTCAACATGTTTGGTGAGATGCATGAAAGCCTGGGAGATACCCTGCAGTACAATGCTGTTGCGTGGTGTCAAGAAGGATGGGTGGGTGGCTGGCTGGCTGGCTGGGGGAATCCAGTGTCACTTCTTGGGGGTCAGCCCAGCCCACGATTTCTTTAGCCAGCCACTATGACCCCGGATCCATGGGGGAGTGTTGGCAGCTGCTATGCTGGGGTGGCGTTCTTCTCCTTTGGTGACATGACATGGCTTGCTGGAGAGAGCGGTGTGCAGAAACTGGCCTCCGATGCCCATAAGCCTTTCAAAAAACCCTTATCTATAGGAGTGTGCCTGGTGGGTGGGTGGGTGGTAACCCCTTCCTCCTGGTATCCTGTAGCAACCCAGGCTTAGCCAGCCAGTGAATGCTGCTGTACAGTCCCCAGAGGGCAAGTGGGGGAAGAGGAACTGCAGCCCTTTGCAGGCACCCCCATGGGCAGACAAAAGGAGGGGAGGTGGCCTCAGCCTGTGATTTTAGCTCTGGGGGAGACACTTCTGATGCTGGGGGAAAGGGATGATCCCCAAAGATCCCCTTGTACAGGGCTGCCCTGTGGATCAGGAGGCTTTTGTTCAGCACAGCAACACCCTGAGCCCAAGACCCCCTGGGAGCACTGTCCCACTCTTCTCCAGCAGCTTTAACCCTGGTGTTTCCACATCGCCACCCTTAACAGCTGCCCTTGCCAGCCACCACCAAAGCAGTGCCCGCCACCAAAGAAAATATGTCCCATTGCCAAGCAGTCTTCAGCTGCTGCCTTGGCCAAAGCTGCGGCCAACTGGGTAGCAGCCTGGCAGCAGTGCCTAGTTGTATAGGAAGTGGTGGACTGGATTGAAAACTCCACTTCCAAGGTCCTCCTGGAAGCCCTGCCACCCCAGGCCAAAGTAGGCTGGACACTATGGCATTATTCCCCATTGAAGTCCCTCCTCTTCCCAAGCCCTGCCCTCCTCAGACTCCACCCCCCAAAATTTCCAGGTATTTCCCAGCTTCCAAAATCGCCATTTTCAGAGCTTCTGGTTTTGGCGATCTAATGGCGGACCCATCTCTTGAGAGCTCTTGAAGATGGGATCTGTGAGCCAGCAGATGGGGAGGGGGTGTGATCGTACGTGCCCCTTGGGGACCCATGCGATGGATCCCTAGCTATGGGGCGCTAAGGATCGACTCTCCACCAGCACATTGCCAGCAGATTGAGGTGGTTCCATGCCCCAATGGTCTTGCCACTATGTTCCAGTACTGGACTCAGAGACGCACATCGAAGCAAGCATGTGGAGGCTGAGCACATTACACGACTGATGGAGAGATCTACTAGATCTACATTGAAAGTGAGTTGTGATTGAAATGAGCACCAGAGACTTTGGCTAATAGTTCCCCCCAAAGCAAGCGAGGGGTGGGTGGGAACCCCCCTACGAAAATAAAAACGGACTTAAAGCATGGGGGGAGACGGATCTGAAAGCAGAATGAGACTTTAGTAAGGACTTTCCAAGAGACTTACAAGCAATTTGTAGGCTTTAGAGGCTTTTGACAATTTTCCTTAAGCGTAAACATCCTCAAAGATGTCGCTGAGGAAGACGGACAAAGATAAGCAACCGAAACCTCAGCCTCCTTCAGGAAGTGCTAGCCCAGCAAGTGCAGTCATGAGACCGGACGTAACCATAGACTTCTCTTAGATGCTAACAGATGCTCTGCGACCCCTGCTGGAGCAAATGATGACACTTAATCAAAACTTTGCTGCACAGCAACACCAGATAAACGAGACTATGAAAAAAAGAGCAAAATGCAGAGAGCCTTAAAGAAGTGGGTTCCAGTACCAAAAAGCTTAAAAAGCAAATGCAGGAGAAGAAAAAAAAGAGAAACTCTGACAAAGCCCAGCTTCTACAGCTTCAAATGGAAAAATCAAGCTTTATTCTGAGATTTCAAGGAGTTCCTGAGAATAATGGGGAGAATCTTAAACAGATTATGAGTGATGCTTTGGGACTGGTTGCAGATTTGAAAGCGGATGTTCTTCAAAACAAGATGGATGTGATCTATAGCTCATATTCCGAATATATAAAGAAAAATAATCTGCCCGGGGAGGTGGTGGTGAGATTCTCCAGAAGACATGTGAGGGATCAGATTTTAAAGGCAACAAATGGAACTTTTCTTGAAATTGATGGCAAAGAAATAAGGGTTTTGAAAGACATTCCCTTTGAAATAAGGAAAAAAAGGAGAAAATACAAAGACTTGGCTTTGTTTTTACAAAAGGATTGTACCCGAAGGCATACTCTTCAAATTAAAAGATAAGAGGGAAAAAATGGACTCTGTTATGAAAGCATGGGAGTTTCTGCAGCAACAACTTGGACGAACAGGAGAAGACGACGAGGAGAGCAGCAAGGGAAGTGATGATGGAGCACCTACTGGAGAAGACTTGGACTCGGAACGTGGGGCAGCTGCCCCCAGGGAAGGATATCGACTGAGAGAAAGAAGGGGAACAAGAGGCAAATGAGTTGCTAACTCCTTCCAAAATCTATTTTTCTTTTTGACATTTAATCGTTCTTTTGTATTGTTCTTTACTAAGTCAGATTATCTGGACTTGAAATATATAGGCGGTTTTAATGATAATTTTTAATGTAACAAACTACTTTGTTTTCTCATTTAAAGCATGTATATTGTAACCATTATATGACCACCACCTCTTGGGTTTTTAGTGGTTATCTTTACTTTCTCCAGTAGTTTATAGTTCCCCCTCCTTATTTTCTTGTAGTTTTGGAAAATAATTTTTTAAACAACAACAAAATGGTCATTTTTTCCAGGTGAATTGATCTCTATCGCCTGGAGTTCAGTTGTAATCCTGGGAGATCTCAGCCCCCACCTAGAGGTAGGCACCCCACAATGTGTGACATCATCACACAGCAACATTGTGGCAATGCTCTGGTATTTGGGCAAAAGCTCTATGGTAAACTTGGCTTCTACCATAGAGTTTCCCCCAAAATACCAGAGCGTCGCTCGAACATTGCCAACATGATGATGTCACTTCCGGGACATGTCAGAAGTGATGTAGAAACATTGCTGCAACTTGGGCTGGGCCTTCTCTTTTCTGGGTAAGTCCCCCTGCCAGCCATTTTAACAGGTTTGCATGTTGTACTAGAACTGGGAGGACCCAGTTTCAACTCCCCATTTGCCATGAAACATTGCATGAATGTGGGCCAGCCACTCTCTCAGCCTAGCCTACTTCACAGGGTTGCTATGATGATAAAATGGAGGCTAACAGAATCATTTGGGCCATCCTGGTTGTATTTTAATGACTTCGTTTTTAATGTTGCCTTCAAATAGTTTTATCATCTTAGTTGTAAGCTGCCCCAGCATGTGTGTATGTGTGTGTTAAGTGCTGTCAAGTCACTTCCAATTTAAGGTGACCCTATGGACTAATGCCCTCCAAAATGTCCTTATTGTTAACAAACATTCTCAGGTCTTACCAGCTGAAGGCCATGGCTTCCTTGATGGAATCAATCCATCTCATGTTGGGTCTCCCTCTTTTCCTGCTTTCTTCAACTTTTCCCAGCATCATTGTCTTCTCCAGTGACTCTTGTCTTCTCACAATGTGATCAGAGTTTGGTAGCCTCAGTTTAGTCATTTTAATTTCTATGGAGAGTTCAGCCTCGGCATATATATTTTCTGAATAAATAAATGTTGACAAGCCTGCATTGTAGGGTTGCCATCAAGGTGGGGGAATTCCTGGAGAATTGGGGGGGGAGTTTTGGGAAGGGGAGTTTTGGGAAGGGGAGGAGGGACCTCAGCAGGGAGTCATGCCACAGAGTCCCCCCTTCAAAGCAGCCATTTTCTCTGGAGGAAATCTCTATAGTCTGGAGAAGGTTGTAATTTGAGAGACCTCCAGGCCTCACCTGGAAATTAGCAACCCTAGCTGAGGTCCATGTTCTGTCCCCACTATCTGAAGTGAAAAACAGAGGCAGGGCCTTGGCTGCAGAATGTCCTCCCTGTGGCTATTTGCCTGCTGCTAGGTGAAAAATTGTTGTTCCTGACATTCTGTTCATGTATTTATTTTTTAATTTTGGTGAATTGTGCTTTTGTTTGTGTGGGCCTGTCCTTGCTGAGATTGTTCTATTGTACTAAGTTGCTGGTTGAAACTGTTGCATTTCCCTTTTTACACGGCTATCTTTATACGCCAGTGTTATTGTTTTATTGTTAATGGTAGCTATTGTTTTCATTTTGTTTTATGTTCTGTTTATATTTTTATTACCAGTTATATATTTGCCTGGACAAGCAGCTAAGAAATAATTAATACCTTTGGAAATAAAACGTTTTTACAGCGTCTTGCCCTCCCAATCATCTGAGCCTACATCAGTTGCTGTTGTAACTGAACAAAATCTAGACAAAACGTACCTCTGGTGTTATGAGAAGAAAATACATGACGTTTCAACAGAACCAAACCCTAGGACAAGGGAAGAACTTTCCTGCGTCGTTGAAACTAAACACAGATTCAAATAACACTTTTAATTGATATTATATGAACAAAGAATGACTATGGCTGCTTAAGAAGGCATTAATCCAAAGGGAATTTGCTTCAGTGTACTCAGTGGGCAGTAGGGATATGGCCCCCGTTTCAGTTCAGTGTCAGGCTGTTTTGCCCAGTGCTTTAGTGTTTCACCCTCTCTGGTATTTTGTCATCAACCCCATCCTCAAGATGTTTCCCTCACACGGGCATAAATGAGGTTTACCTTATAAGTGGTTTAGCTTCCAGACCAAACGGCATGTTATTGCAGACGTGAGTCTGTTCCATCTAAATACACCATCTAAGCCCTGAGAAGCATCGTAATTAAGTTCAAGAGCCCGATGTTTCACTTCTCTTCACCTCCGGTAACCTCTTCACCACCTCTAACTGACAGAACTCTATTAACAAATGTAAATATTGTTTACCCAGATGGAGATGGAAAGTATGACAAGGCAAAGAATATCAGCCTGGGGCTCGGGGCTCTACCTGCTTGCGTTGTCACGGCATAGTGTTCCTCCTTCCACAGTTGCGCTTCCAAAAAGGATCAAAATCAGTTCCCTACTCTAAATATCCCATTCTAGGAAAGATCCCTAGGGTAAAGAGAAGGGTAAAAAATGTCAAAAGATCCCCCCAACACATCACATAAGATACCGATAATTCTGGTTCTGATCAGGTCATAATTTCTCGACTCCAGACAGGGGTGGTCTTAGCCAATGGGCAACCAGGGCAGCTGTCCCCCGTCCTACGTAGGAGGGCTACAGCCCATGGCCCTGCCCCTCCCAGGGCTGCCAAGAAGGGGGGGACTGCCAGAACAACATTCCCGGACCCAAGTCCGCTGGATTTAGCCAAATGTCTTTCCTCTTACTTTGTATGCAGTTCTGGATGCAGCCACTATAGGTGCAAAAACAGCTGAGCACAGGAAAAGGTTTTCACCCTACCAACTAGCCTCACCTTTCTGCAAGGCTGAAGCAAACCTTTGCCTAAGGTCAGGTAAGCCCATAGACCAAGCCAGCAATGTCAGACAAGCCAGCACAGCTAATGGCTGCTACAGTAATTGCCATGCTGCAGCCTGCTAACAACACTGTTTTTCTGAAGCAGTCTATCCTTTCCATTTTTTTTGTTGTTGCACCCAACTCCATAGTTTTGTCTGCCCAGCCAGATCTTGCAAAACAGTAGTTAGTGTGTTGCAGCAAGATAAAACAAACCTTTCCCTCTCTCTTCCTTAATTTCTTTGCCTCTTTTCCACACTTTTCTCCTTCATTTTGCTCTCTTTCATAATCTGCTTTAATTAATCTCTCCTTCCACCTAATTTGTCTGTGCTTCCCCCCCCCCCGTCTTTATTTTCAAGTCCTGGCCTCAGCTGTTTCTCATCACTGTTCTGCTTGGCAACTTAAAATGTATGTGATCATAGGTCTCTAACACCTAGCCTGCCCCTTGGTCATTAACACCTAGCCTGTGCCACAGGAAAATCTGGAGCAGAGTGATTTTTACATGATGTACTGAAATAAGCCATCTTGAATAACTATCTTCAGCACTTTATGAAATAGTTTAATAATGAATTGTTTTATCTGATTTTATGTTGTTTTAACTGTATTAACACACTGATTGTGAGCTGCCCTGAGCCTGCATTGTGGGGAGGGTGGGGTCTAAATGTGATTAATAAATAAATGAATACATAGAACATGTGCAAACCTTTGTTAATATTATGAACAGAAAAGTTCATATATACTATGCTATATGACAAATGATGTAATCTTTTTAGGTAATGCCAGCAAAATCAATCCCAATGATCCCAGGACTTCCCATCTAGCACTGCTATATAACTCAGTGCACATGTAGCATTATTTTCTGATGAATTATGCCTGCCACTGACAGAGACTTTAGCTTTAATTGCAGATAGCACAGGGTGGTGTCTGGAAGTAACCTGGGCCAGGCTGTTTCCATGGTTTTCATTTTTGTCCCTGGAACACCCAGAATCATCCTGAATCTGGTGGCCAATTTTGAGTCTCCTAGCTTTTATTTCTGATGAGTTATGCCTTACACAAATGGACAGATGGACGTACAGACTGATTCTTTCATTAGTATAGATTCATAGTAACAGCAAGCCAAATATTTTTTTATGGTATTTGGTTTGGATCAGGGTCATATAGGGGGCACAATTGTCTTCTCTTCTTCTTCCATCAGCAGAGCTCTATGTGGGTCCCACATGCCCAGGAATCAACTTGCTCAGGGTTGGAAATGGCTGCTGGGAGGAGGGGAAAGTGAGGAAGCTCTGCTGGCAGATTTGTTGGATCCAGCCCAGGAACGGGATTCAAATGTGGCAGCAAATTAAACTATAAAAAACCATACATCTAACACAGGGTGGAAGAAGGGAAAGGAAAACTATATGAATCTGTGGCACGTTCCCAATTTCCAAAAACACTGGCTTAGCAAGGGAGACATGTCACAGCTGATCCAATGCTCAAATTTATGTGAGAAAAGGTAAAAAGATCCTGAAAGAAATCCATAAACTCTGCTTCCTCATTTCAAGATTAATTCTGTGGTGGAAGTAGAGTTGCCAGCCTCCAAGTGATGGCTGGAGAGCTCCTGGAATTCTAACTGCTCTCCAGGCTGTAGAGATCAATTACCCGAGAGAAAAATGGCCGCTCTGGCATTATACCCTGCTGAGGTCCCTCCCTCAAAACTCCACCTTCCCCAGGCCCCACCCCCCAAATATCCAGGAATTTCCCAACCCAGAACTGACAACCCAAGGCAGAATTCTAACCTTCTTCCCAGCAGGGCCTCAGAACTAGACAGACAGAACCCAGTCCTCTTCTGTGGCCATTTGAATAGAACTCCCTCAAGCCTCTACTGCTTCTTCCCATGATGTAGTTCAAGAATGTACCTTGCTGCTCTCTTTTGGATCACTGCATCCTTCCCCCACAACTGAAGTGCTAAAGCCATTAGCAGGGCTTTTTTGGTAGAAAAAGCCCAGCAGGAAATCATTAGCATAACAGGCCACACCCAACAGCAGAAACTCATTAGCATATTAGACCACACCCCCATGTTACCAGAAGTGTGGTCATCCAGCCACACCCACCTTTTGCTTCTTATTCTGTTTACCTTGTTTGTTGTCAAAACCCAGGGCTTTTTTTGGAGCAGGAACTCCTTTGCATGTTAGGCCACACACCCCTCATGTAGCCAATCCGAATGAGTTTCTGCTGATGGGTGTGGCCTATGCTAATGAGTTCTTGCTGGGCGTGGCCAACTCAGGAGCCAGCCGGGTTCCTCTGGGTTCCTGCCCAAAAATAGCCCTGGCCATTTGTGAGGCACATTTTGCTTGACAGGGAAGTTCCTTCAGCCAATGTGTTATCAGAGACTCTGAGGCAGCTGGAGCCCCTGCCGCCCTATGACCTAAGGACTGATCTGCACTAATCTTCTGAAATGACTGGAATCAGAATAAGAACAAAGTGCTTGTGAGGGATGGAAACTATTACAACAATTGAAATATACCGTCTGAACACAGGACAAATTCACAGCTCTCAGTAGCGCTATTAGCTTCAAAAGAGAATTTTTAATCGAGGTATACTTCTGGTCCAAACCCTCATGAGCTAGATTTGTAATCTTTCCTTTCCAGAGCCTTTTCCCCAGTACAAATAAATATATTCTTAAGAATCTAATTTGGTAATGAAATCTCTTTGTAATGGGATGAATATTTCAGGAGTCATATTGATTGCTAATATTCTCCCAAAGCTTCTTATTTACAACTAAGCCAGTTATTTCTGTAATAGGAGCCCATAATTTTTGACCTTCTATAATAATAGCTCAAGCTGTCATCATAAAAATTGCTTTATCAAAAAGCGCAAGGAGTACATAATCCCTGAAGGTAGATTGGTGCTTGAAAAGCACATAGAAATTAATCAGAATCGAAAAGTACTCCATCTAAAACCCTCGAAGCACGATAATTCAGTTCAAGGGCTTCTTTCAATCTCCGGTACTCTTACTGACAGCTCTCCATTAACAAATGTAAATATTGTTTACCTGCATAGAAATGGAAGGCGTGACATGTCTGCTGAAATTGAGGAATATGTGCCTGCATCTTCTTGCTGCTAGTGCATTCAAAGCACATTGTTATGGGCCTTCAACTGGTTTTTTTTTTCCTTCTAAAAATGACAGAGACCCCGGTCACACTGGGGGGAAAGGCACAGCTGAAGTGTGGCTTTTTAGAGCCGCATCAAAAGAGAAGCACGGCGGCGGGATCAGATGGATCCCCCGAGCCGCCACGCAGTTGCTCCCCGGCATGATCAGATGCCGGGGGGGAAGCCATGGACAGGGGAATGAGGCGAGGCTGCTGCACATGCCCAGGCTGCTGCACATGCCCAGGCTGCTGCACATGCCCAGGCAACAGGGCCTGGGAAGCTGCGCAGAGAGGGGCACAGCGGTGATCAGACACCTGCCCCTGCTGCATGCCAACCAGTTGGTAGCACTGTTTTGGTGCTACCTTTTTGATGCACAGTTTTGCTGGGATGGGACGGATCGAGGACGGGTGAGCTCCACTTCCCAGATGTTGCGGTATGATCGCGCCCGCTTGATGCGCCCCCGATCTGTCCCTCTTGCATGGCAAATCCTCTCATGTGACCGGGGCCAGAATAGCCCATCTCTTCTGCAATCCCCATCCTGAGCATGGGTTAGGGTTACCAGACCTCCCACTATGACAAGAAGCCTCCTGCCAGTAACACTTGTTGCCCACTGCTGCTCTGAGCAGCAACTGGAGAAAAATAAAAAAACAACAACTGGCATTATGTGGCATGATATTGCTTCTGGAGTAAACCTGGAAGTGATGTCTCATAGCTCTAGGAATAAGAGGTGGGGAGGGTGGGGTATAAATCAATCAAACAAATAAATAACTGGAAAGTTTTCCCCAAAAAGTGAGGCCATGGTGCACATGATGCTTCATGCACCCCATTTCCCCTGACCCCAAGCTCCCACTGATCATCAGGCAAGGCCTGGTAACCCTAGCTTCTGGCCCTCAAAGGACAATTCAAAGGGCCTTTACCTTTATTGTGAACCTCAGTTAATCATTGAGAACAGACACCTGCACTTTGGTGTGATGGATATCTACTCGTAATCTCTCATGGTTTGTTCCTACCTAGCCTTGCGAAGCTCAATCTTGTCTACACATTCCTGCTATGAAATGCAAGTGCTAGATTACTGGGGACATTTGTGGGAAAAGTCAGTATCAGGTTAGTGATATACTAACTACACTTGATCTTAGCAAAAGACAGAAAAGCCCTATAATATACTAACTCATCTTCTTTTCATCGGTGCCAGTTCTAGAGTCCCTGTGCTTGTCATTTCTGTGTGGTTTGGGATCCAGCGTAGTTAAACAAACTGAAACTTAGTCATGAGACTAAGGGATAGGATGTGTTTAAAATTCAAGGATCATAACTTAGTCTGAAGACAGTGTTTTAAATAATTGAACATGGTAGGTAGAAGCACTGTGGCATACCCACTTTTCTCTAGAGCCATGTTTATTTCCAGTCTCACAGGTTCTGCAGGTTTTAGAAGCTCTGCCAAACCCATTCATCAGATACAAAAAGGGGTTGGATGAACTGCAACATGAGTAACAATGTCTCTTCCATATCCCCTTCAGCTCTACGAAACAGCTGTTTCAGTTTTCAGCATAATTTGCTGATGAACACTCTGATATTTCTGATATACATATTCTAAGATTTATACTGTGGGCTGCCCAAGATGTTGAGAAGTGGTTCTTCTCTCTCATGGCCTTGGCCTGTGTGCCCTGTTCATTGCTCTTTGGGCCAACTGGTTGGCCACTATGTATAACAGGATGCTGGACCAGATGACATACAAGGGGACATAGGGACTAGGGGACATTCATGGAGAGAGGCCATGGCTAGGGACAGGCATAAACTGGCTCATGAACAAAAGTTCATGATGAATTTTGGCCGGGTCATGGTTTGTGAACTGAAGTTTGTGAATTAAAGAGCCACTACAAATTTCTACAGATTTTGGGGTAGTTTGTGGCAATTCATGAAGAGGAGAAAGCAGTGGGGAACAGACAGCTTGGAGCCATTTAAACCCCTGTTTTCTGCTCCTTGCAGAAAGTGGGAGGGAAAAGAAAGCAGAGGTCACAAGCTGATACGAACCAGTTTGGTTTGCGAACGAACCTCTTGTTTATATCGGTTGGTGGCTCAGTGGAAGAGCATCAAGTTGCCATGCAGAAGTTCTCAGGTTCAATCTCTGGTTTCTCTAAAGTATCAGCTTCAACCTGAGACACTGGAAAGCCACTGCTAGTCTGAGTAGACATTAGACAATACTGAGCTTGCTAGTCTGTGGTCTGACACAATATAAGGCAGCTTCATGTGTTTATGTGTTCTTGGAAGCACTGGCCTGATCCAATGGAACTCTTCTGATGCTCATATGGCCCTGTTCACACGGACCATTTGCCCCACTGAAGGCACGGTAGCCCTGCAGACTTTCCATGCATGATCATACCAGCACATCTGGGAGGCATAGCACTCCCGTGGCCAACCTGTGGCTTCCCGTGGAAAACGTGGAGTAAAAAACTACTAGGGTCGAAGTAGTAGTTTCCGGAAACCCCGGGGCGTCTGATCGCGGGAGTGCCAGTATCCTATGGCCTCTGACACCCGCCCATGTCCTGGGGTTTCCGGATGTTGTAAGTGTCCATGGAATGCACACCAATGCTGAATGACGCATGCGCACACGCAAGACACCAACAGTGGCCCACCCTCCCCCAACGGCACATGCGTCCTTTGCTACAGCGTGGTTTGCATGCTCTGCTGCGCTGCTTTTTTGCTGTGCTGTAGCAGTGCTGTGTGATCGGCGCTCAGTGCCGGAGCATGGCAACCCGGTGGCCCATGTGATCGGGCTACCATGCCTTATTTTGCTCCAGGGCAAACTGCCATGCCTCCCCCACACGTTTTCTGGCCCGTATGACTGGGGCCCAATTCTATCAGCATGTTCCATTTCCAGATCCATATGATTTCTAATCATATGATTGTTGAAATTCTCTATAAACATCAGTTACCTGAATCTGTCTTTCAAACCACATTTAAAACATGAATGTGGTGGCAAAAAACAGACCTTTCCCTACCGGGGAGAAAGCAAGTAAATAAATAAATAAATTCAAAATAAGTCATTTGTTTAATTTAATCAACAAAATTCAAACTTGATGAATATCAGGTGGCAGTCTTTTTTAAAAAAGTTATTATTCAAGTGAATGCATGTTTGGTATCTTTACTGGAGCCTGGCAAGGGTCAATGAAGACATGTACCAAGAATTCCATGTTCTGAGCTCCCAGACCTTTTAAAACTTAGGCTGAGTGTGTTCCCCAGTACACGTAGCACCAAAGACAACAGACGTAACACTGAATGTGCCTCCTAGAGGAGGTGGTCTTAGTCTACCATAGCTGGCCTTGTGCAACTGCTGCTGTGGCCCCTGTCCTGTTCAAGTAATGATGAGTATAAGGATCAATGATTTAATGGACTGCAGGTTTCAGGGCACTTTGCAAGAGCACTGCAGTTGCTGGGGAAAGGTGAAGTCTCAAAGCCCCAGTGGCATGGGAGTAGCAGTAGCATCACCTTTCTGCACCTTTCAGGTAATGCAAAAGCCCGATGAGATGGTACATTAAACACTAATTGGGTTGGAGGAAACCCCAACCCAACTTCTGCTGCTATGGTTGCCAACCTCCAGCTGGGGCCTGGAGATCTCTTGGAATTACCACTGACCTCCAGACAACAGAGAGCAGTTTCCCTGGAGAAAGCAGTTGCTTTGGAAGGGTGACCTCCATGTTATTATACCTCCTGAGGTGCTTTCCCCTCCCCAGGCTCCACCTCCAACATCTGCAGGAATTTCCTAACCCAGGGATGGCAACCATACTATGTGACCTGAAGCTCCCTTTTAGAATAGTGTATGTGTGTGTGGGGAACCGGCTCCCAGGCATACCTGGCAGGAGGAGGATCGTCATCATTCCCTTCCTTCTACCCTCGGTGCTTTCGCTAGCAGAAAAAGGCCATGGAGGGCAGGCTGTTTGTCTTATTGCTGGTTCCACGTGTCTCCTGGGCAGCTGGGGGCCAGGGGCCTGGCAAGCCTAGAGTCCTCACAGTTGCCTTGGCCTTTGTCTGGCAGCAGCCGTTGCATATAATAAGTCCTGCTCAACAGACTGTCTCTGCATTGCCATACATCACTAACAGGACTGTGTTCTGGGAAGTCACACCTCCTGGGTAGTATATAGGCTTCCATACCGGACCATTTTTGTTTAAAGTGTGCCAAGACAATAGGTCAGCATACCTGTAGACTGGTCAGTTTTTACCAAGTAGTGCTTTTTATGGCAAAGGAATTTCCTGTGATGTGCCTTTAAGACCTTTGCAGCACTGGGCCAGTTGTAACTTTAATTTCCAGCCCAGGCTTTTCTGTGCCTCAAAAGCAGCTTCTGTCAATTCTTTAGCTGCTTTTTCTACATCCCTTTACCTCCTGCTATGTCCTCAGTCAAAGTGGGGAGAGAACGTGAGTGTGAGTCAGGGGAGAGGGCAGAGAGAGTTGTGTACCTTAGGTGGGATCGGAACTTGACCAGAACTGGATCTCTGTACAAACTATGTAAGCAATAGTTTCAGTCCTCAGATTGTGAGGAGCTTCTAAAAATAAAGATACTGAAAATCAGCAAATTACTTTTGGGGGGCAATGCTATGAGGCCTCTAAAACTTTACAGTTTAGGGCCTTGGTGTGTCCTACTCCAGCCTCACCCCGACCCTTTTCCCCCACCCCTTAATCCCTTAAGTGTGCCTCTAGGCACATGGACTTGACCTCAGTGAGCTCCACCCCAACCCAACTGGTCCCACCCCACCTCTGGGGGGACGGAATGTCCCGTATCAGTCTCTTCCCCTACCTCATTTTTTTGTTCATGTCTAGGGCAGTGGTCCCTCTAAGCTGAGTTAGTGTGAGCTAGCTCACAGTTTTTTAGCCTCTGGCTCACACATTTTTGCCTTAGCTCAGGAAGGATGGCTCCAGAGCAAACTAATTTATGCAGTAGGCATATCGCTCGCTCACAAGTTTGATGCCAGTTGATGCCAGGTGGAGAAGGTGGGCCATGCAGTAAATGTGCCTGAGGCCCAATGTCTGTACCATTGCCCTCATGTTTGTGTCACCATTGGTCACCATGAAGCCCATGGAGATGTCCCTGCCTACCTATTCCACGAACTGTTTCTCAATGGGAGCAGAGACGTTGTTCACCATGTGCACCTCATCAATAATCTCAGCATGGAGCAGAGTCTGTGAAAGCTGACCCAGCAGCCCTCACCCTGCCTAATACCCCACCCACAAAGTCATTGGGTTGCCACCAGTGCATAGTCATCAACAGATATACATGGTGCACCTGAGGGCAAGTCCAGATGTCAGAAGTAAAGTAGACAGTTCTCCCATGAGCCCAGGACACCTGTGCCTTCACAAGGTCCCTGGCAGCCCCGTACAACAAGGACAACATGTTTCTGCTCAGCATGGTACAAGCTGGGGGTGTGTACCAGGGATATGCATCCTGGAGTAGCCTGCCGAAGCCAATGTCTTTGACCATGGAGTAGAATTTTTGCTCATAAGATTCCACAGCTTAGAGGGAGCATTGGTCTAGGGTCTCCATCTCTCTGATTTGCCATTACTAAGAAGTACCAATGAAGAAATGCTGGATTCTGCTGGGTTTAGTGGAGCTTATTTCAGTTATCTCCCTGTTCACACACCTCTTTTACCTCCTCCTCTTATCGGGCTTTTTTAAATGTGTGAGGGGAAACCAAGAGATAATGAGAATTAGGGGTGGGGGCTGTGGTGGTTCTTGGCAGCCCTGGGTGATATGCAGCAGTGGCGCATGACACATCTGAAATGTAAGACAGAAAGGCAGGGATGAAATCCAGAAGAGAGTGGGGGGCAGCGTGGGAGGAAGTGCAGAGGAACAGTAATCTAATAGAATATAATTGGACCAGTGAGCTATTGAGAGCACTGAAGCCTAAGAGTTTAGTGGGCAATTCTGCTGGTACACCAGCTTGCTGCAGCAGAGAAAAATAGATAACCCGGCACTTTCTGTACTGCTAGCTCACTTTAGTCATGCGTCGTTCTCATCTGATTGAGAGTGAGCAATGCTACATTTTACATGTTGCCATAATATTCCCCCACACACACACCACGCAAGCACCCAATAATGCATACCAGCCCTGACTCAGTCCGAGCTCATCAGATCTCAGAAGCTAAGCAGGGTCGACCCCGGTTAGTATTTGGATAGGAGACCCCCTAGGAACTCCGGGGTCACTATGCAGAGGCAGGCAATGGTGAGCCAGCTCTGAATGCCACTTGCCTTGAAAACCCCATGGGGCCACCATAAGCTGGCTACGACTTGACAGCAAAAAAGAGGAATACCGACAAGCAATGCAGGAACCAACATGACAAAACCACAGCAAACATAGCAATTGTAAAAAAAAAAAACCAAAACAACAAGAACATCAGTACGCCGCCTGTATTCAAGCCAATGAAAGGCCTTCTGGAATACCCAGTTTTTCACAGGACAGCGACTGTTAGAGTCCCCGAGTCTCATACCTTAACTTTGATTTTGTTTTTTAACAAAATATTTTCACAGTCCTATAAATAGAGCTTGACAATGCTAGAAGAACTCTGTGTCTTCTTATGTACTGAAAATCCACTGTTCCACGACTGTATATAGATAGTTTACTAAATGGTCTGTAGAATTAAGGTTGTCAACCTCCAGGTGGTACCTGGAGATTTCCCACTGTGACAGTTGATCTCTAGATGACCGAGATCAGTTCCCCTGGAGAAAATGGCTGCTTTGGAGGGTGGACTCTGTGGCATTATATCCTCCCCTTCCCAAACCCTGCCTGCCCCAGGCTCTCACACATAAACTCCATTAGCTGCAGGACCGTCTCTCCCCATATGTTCCTTGAAGAGCATTATGCTCCCCAGGGCTATTTTTGGGCAGGAACGCACAGGAATGAAGTTCTGGCTGGCTCCTGAGTTGGCCACACCCAGTAGGAACTCATTAGCACAGTAGGCCACACCAAACAGCAGAAACTCATTAGGATTGGCTACATTAGGGGTGTGTGGCCTCACATGCAAAGGAGTTCCTGCTACAAAAAAGCCCTGAGTTTTGACAACAAACAAGGTAAACAGAATAAGAAGCAAAAGGTGGATGTGGCTGGATGACCACACTTCTGGTAACATGGGGGTGCAGCCTAATAGGCTAATAAGCTGTGCTGTCAGGGATGTGGCGTAATATGCTAATGAGTTCCTGTTGTTGGGTGTGACCTATTATGCTAATGAGTTCCTGCTGGGTTTTTTCTACAAAAAAGCCCTGATGCTCCCCAGATCAACATCTGCTGATGATCCCCAGTCCAAAGGAGAGCTGCAATTCCGCAGGGCCTGTAAAACGGAGATATTCCCCTAGGCCCATGGTTGGGGTGGTGGAGTGTTCCCTCTAAGCTGAGTTACTGTGAGCTAGTTCACAGTTTTTTAGCCTCCAGCTCACACATTCTTGTTTTAGCTCAGGAAGGATGGCTCCAGAGCAAACTAATTTATCCAGTAGCCAAATCGCTCGCTCACAACTTTAATGCCAGTAGCTCACAAAGTAGAATTTTTGCTCACAAGACTCCATGGCTTAGAGGGAGCATTGGCGGAGACCAACTCCATTGGCCTCCCTTACCCCACCCCCACTTCTGTGCCATTTATGTGGCTCTGTTTCTTCATTGCCCTCTGCCATCAGCCCAATACCTGGTTCCATCTATGGGCATACATGCTGAAAGTTTCTGGGGCCACTTACTAATTGTTCCTTGGTGCTGCTGTATAGGTTTTAATACTATGTAGACCAGGGGTGGCCAAATTGTGGCTTGGGAGCCACATGCGACTTTTTCACATATATTGTGTGGCTCCTGGCAGGGCGGCTGGGGAAGCAAAATTTTATCAGCAAACAAATATCATTGGACAAATAAATATCATTACCAATATCTGCTTTTACCGCTTTTGTTATTATTTTTGGCAACCTCATTTAATGTTAATAAAAAGCAAATGTGCATATTTACCAGTAGAAACGTGTGATATTTGTTCATGTGGCTCTCAAACATCTGATGTTTATTCTATGTGGCTCTTACGTCAAGCAACTTTGGCCACCCCGATGTAGACTGTGTTTTTAACTGTTCTGTCTTATTGTATATTTATTGTTGTAACCTGAGCACCGCTCTTCAGGGAAGGGCAGGCTAGAAATTCTGTTAAATGAATGAATGAATGAATGAATGAATGAATGAATGAATGAATGAATGAATGAATAATCTGTATCTCTACGTATATATCTCTGTCTACCTATCTAGCCTCTCTAGACACCTGCTCAAGGTGGCTCACAAAGTAAAGCAAATATAATTTATGTACTTTATTTACACCCTGACTTTCTCCCTGGTGGGGACGCAAAACAGTTTACACTGTTCTCTTGTCCTCCATTTAATCCTCACAACAACCTTGTGAGGGAAGTCTGGCTGAGAGTGCGTGACTGGCCCAAGGTCACCCGGGAAGTTTCTATGGCACAGGGAGGACTCGAACCTAGGTCACACAAATTGTCGTTTGATACTCTAAGCACTACACTACATTGGCTTTCAGTGACCTCATGAAAACTCCAACTGTAACATTAAAATAAGCCATAAAACAGTACTAAGTAGACAATAATACTATCCCTTAAATAGTTGTTAGGCTAGAAGCAGAACATTAAAACAGCTTAAAAACAGGAAAATGTATGCACTATATATTGCCCCATCTGCTTGACATATACATGAATAAAAACACGTGGATACCTTTTGTCGCATCTAGTCGGACCCAGTGATGCCGAGGAGTTTCAGAAAGTGAAAAGGTACACAAGAAAGCTGTGGTGTTTTTAACGGCTATGGCTGTTCTTCATCTGTTGAATATGATGGGTAGTTGAAATGCTCAGCGCTTCTAATTTCATTGTCAAGCTTATGGAAAAGCAGGTGGAAATTATGGGGGGGGGGTTGGGGGGGTTCGCTCTTCCCAATTCTGCAGTGCAAGGAATACATATACAAGGCAGAAGTTCCAGGGAGCTTCTCTTGCACACTGGCAGTTCACGGTGGCAGCCACTTGTGGCTGAAAACAATTTTCTATTAATTCCCAGGGCCTCAAGGCCACGAGGAGGAGGAATGACTGTAGCAATGAATCAGGGATATCAGTCAGACTCTGCACTGCGGCATCGAGACTGCCCAGCTCTGGGGACCTGGCCCTGTGGTTCACAGTTGCTTTAATATAAATGGCACATCATGCGTGTGTCACACTCAATAGGCTGTAAAGAGCGCATACATTCCATTTTGGATTCTGTCGCTGGGCTGGCTATTGCTGCTGCTCATATACTGTAACACTAAAGGGAAGTGACGGCTTATTATCTCTGCCATCAAAAGAGACGCGGAAGATGCAGCTGGCTGGGCATGGCATTGTTTCCTAATATTTCCCAATTGGTGGGGATGTTCTCAGCAGCCTTTATTGAATCCGTTTTCTGTGGAGGAGGAAACACTGGTGGCTAATGCTGGCTCTGAAACAATGTGCTGCTGACAAAAGTACAGGTTGAGCAGGGCAGCCGTCGCAGAAGCAAGCAAGCAGCAACAGCAGAGGGCATCAAAACTGCAAAAAAAGTGTTGTTCGCCTGTTTTGAACTTAAAAGTGACACTGTGCACTTTGTCTGAAAGGCAACCTGGTTTTCAGCTCTTGCTTAAGCAGAGGAAACCTCTGCGATCAGAGGCGGTAAACTTTCAACACCAGTGCTAGGAAGCAACATCAGGGGAAGACCTTGGCCTCTCTGCCCCACTGGCCCTTCAGGACAACAGGTTTGCTGCTTGGTGAGACAGGGTGCTGGACGAGGCGGGTCACTGGCCTGATCCAGCAGGCCTCTTCTTGTGTTCTTGTGTGACTGTCATAATTAAAGGCCAGTCTGGGTAAAACAGAGTTTTGGAGCATGGTATAGAGGGAGGAAGAAACATACACCTTTGAAGTTTCCTCATCAACACAACACCTTCTTCTCTGGTCACCTTAGTCATCCCAGCAGCAAACAGGTTTCATCATGAACAAGTATCGAGTGCACAGCTCATGTAGTAGCAACTGTCCTTATTATAGCCATGTAGAAAGAGCCTGGTGTTGTAGAAAGAGCCTGATGTTGTAGAAAGAGCCTGGTGTTGTAGTTAGGGGTGTTGGGCCAAGAGACCCAGGTTCACATCCCTTCTCTGCCATGAAGCTCACTGAGTTCACACTGAATCTGCCTAACCTACGTCTAGGTTGTTGTGAGGATAAAATGAGGAGAGAAGAATTACATATCCTAGGAGGAAGGGCAGGATTAAAATGTGAGAAGCGATTTCAAATCCTGCTGGTGCCACTTCCAATGGGAATAACAACAACATGAATGACATGAATAGATTCTGATGATGACAACCGTAACCAACCTTACAGGGTTGTTGTAAGGATTAAAAGGAAAACAGCACCATCAAGTCACAACTGACTCCTGGAAACCCAGTGAAGTTCCACCCCATGAAGTTCTCAGGGGAAGAGATGAGCAGAGATGGTTTCTTTTGTGTACTGAAGAGGCAGGAGATGATGGTCAAACAAAAGAAGAGTTATTCAAAAGCATTGCTCAGGTCCGGACTGGACTGGACAGCTCTGCTAAGAGCAGCACTCAAAATTCTACGATTTCAACAGTGAACGATATGCAATGTAACTATATACAGCAGGTCTGATTGGACCTAAGCAGTGTTCTGCAATTGGTTACCTTAGGTGGCTTCAGGACCAATAGACAGCCAATAGAAAGGGAGAACTAGGATACTAGTGGCAATTCAACATCATAGAACAGCATAGAATTAAACCCAACATACAACAGTTTCCCATTGCCTTTCTCTACATAGCAGCCTCAGTCTGCCTTGGTGGTCTACCATCCAAGTAGCAGCCCTGCCTAGCTTCCAAGCACTGGCAAGATCGGACTAGTCTGGGCTACTGGGGCTGCTACAGTTGTGAGGATTTCTACAAGACAATATGGGAATCACTTTGAACTCTCTAAAGCCCTGTATGAATGCTAAGCATGATCATTTACATTTGAGTGCAGTAGCATCTTAGAGACCAGCAAGGGATTCAGGACATAAGCTTTCGTCAGGGAGCTTTGACTTCCAAAAACGTAAACCCTGAAACTCTTGTTCATCCCTAAGGTGCTCCTGGACCCAAATCTAACTGTTGTACTGCAGGCCAACACGGCAGTCCTCTGACACTAAGCATGATCATTGTTGCTCTCTCCAGATACCTCCTTTGACCAGTTTCACAGAATGTACCAGATCAACAGCAGCCAATGTGCAAATATGCTCAATCTGAAAGCTATCTGGATCCCTGAAGGAATGATTCCAATACCAAGAGTGTGAACGTGCTAACCAAGAGTGTAAACATGTACATCATGGCAGCTCCCTTGGTAAGATTCCATATCGGTTACAGCTCCTCAAACCTGTGTTTTCTGTCATGCATCAAATATCTCTTAACTACAATGAATGCATTCGTATTTACTGACTTAAGAGTAAGCCCTATGGAGACTGACTTCTAAATAAATGGTTCTTACGCATACAGTGTGTCTGAATATGTTTCACTGGAGGCCGCCTGCAAGATACAGTCATCAACCAAGAAGCAGTAAGGGTTCTACAGTACCATCCAAAGCAGAGTTATGCCCTTAATGAACCCAGTGTGGAGTAACTCCACATAGAATCGCACTGCTATGTGTGTGTGCAAAAGAACCTTTCTTTGAGGTGTTTCAGAAACCCTTCTTCGTGTCACTCTTTGGGTGAAAGTGAGCTCCAAAGTTTGGCCTCAGCTTGTTGGGTTTTGAAAGCCTGCCTTCTGCTCAGCTAGAACGTTCCTGTGAAGGACTGCACTTTTTAGAAGCTTAGAAGCGCTGTACAAACAGCTGAAGGACCGTGGTTAATTCTTCATAGAAACAGAGAGCCTTGAGTGACAGGCTGCTCCAAGCAATCTGATTGGTTAGCATCAGCTGAGCAGAGAGAGACTTGAGAAGAATTCATTTGGAATTCAGCCATGACTAAGATCAGTTTAACACAGACAGGAGAACTGGGGACAGTTGGCAAGGACTAGCAGATAGTTAGACAGAGATTCCCATTTGGGCTAAAGAAAGGGGATAGATCTTCTAGTGAGATAAAATTTCCCTACCCAGTCAAACAGGGAGTTAGCTCTGAAGAGTGCAGAGATCCCTGGTCAAGTGTGGTTTAAAACTGCCTTTAGAGACCTTAACAGTCAGTTAAAAACTGAAGATGAGTACTGGTGTTTCAAGAGAAGGGGGTTGGGTCCTGGAAAGAGTACACCAGTGTTCTGGAAACCAAAAGAGCCAGAGATTATTCAAGGAAAGTGTTCTGGAGTGTTTGAGGAAAACATTGGAACAAAAGCCTCTCAACTTAAGATTTAAGTGACTGGGAAAAGCTTAAGAAACTCTCATTAGCCTGAAACATAAGAACTAAAGTCTGTGCATTTAGTGGCTTTACCTCAGAAATTTCAAACCCTGGTTTCACCTGACCGTTCCCCTCTATGTTAAATAAAATATTTTGTTATTTTTGAATTTCAGTACCCCTTGAGTGCCATTTAAAATTTTAAAGTTAGGCTATGGTCACACTGGAGACTTGGCGCGATCTGGCAGTGGCTCTGTTTGCGGTGCTTTAAATAGTTGCAGGAAGTTTTGATCAGACATCCCACCCTGAACTGGCTTCACCGTACACTTGCCCCATGGTCAGGTCATTCAGATTGTTGCGGCATCCTTATTTTTTTGTCTTTCACCCATGCTCATAAGCCTGTATCCCAAGCTCCAGCTCCTTTTTGACAGCTCTGCAATCCCTCTGCCAAGTACTCTGGCCCCTCTCAGCTTTCTTCCCTTCACCTCTCTTCCTTGGAATACATGGAGGGGTAAAGTGCAGATTTACATGAGAGTAGTCCCACTGACTTCAGTGCAGTTACCCTTGTGTTGATCATGGAATGCTCTCAAAAAGCAACTCTGATGTAGAAATAGGAGAGGGGGGTGATTTGTCGCTCAAAAACAACTCCCCGGGGACTCCCAATCCAGAATGACTATTTGGCCAGGGTCAATTATGCACTTATGCACACATAGCTCCCTGATTGGAAAACAAACAAACAAACAAAGGAGACAGAAATGGAAGGGAAGGTTCAGACTTCCCAGACAGCTTGACTTTGCAACGGGGGGTTCAGATGTCAGGAATAGTGGGGTGAAGGTGCTGATATACGTAAACACCGGACTTTCCCCAATGCCTGATTACTTCACTTCCAAAGGGAGGCAGAATGGGGTGGCGACGACTGGGGCACAGAAGGCAGATGTTGCTGTCTGATCATGCTCTTTAAATCCACAAAGGTACAGCCATTATATCAGCACAAACTACTCATCTGACCACAGCCTCAAAGTGAGCTCCCGATCCTTCCCTCAGGTTCCTCGACTGAGCCAACAGCCAAAATATCACACTGTGATAGCCAGAGTTCTTCAGCAAAGAAGAAAACACATTACTAGTGCAGCTCAGTCAGTCAGTAAAGGGAAAGAAAAACAGAGGGAAAATCATAGTTTCGTTCTGCAGTCTCTACACAATTATGTTCCCTGCTGGTAAGCCACCCATTTGGGCTGTCAGAAAGCTGTTCTGCCCTGCTGGGTCTGATGAGCAGATTCTGACTCCAAAATACCAAGCGCAAAGTGACTCTGAAAGAGAATTTCCTTCCCCAGGCAAGAGTTGTCAGATAATTTTCTTTTAAAAGGGATGTCGGTAGAATATAGCCATCCTCCAAGCTCTCTTCTACAGAGAACTTTGGAACTGTGTTGTAACCCTTTCACCTTTTTCTCCTGGACATTGCAGGAACTGCAATTCTTGGGGAAAGCTCATTCCAGCCAGGAGTTCTGAAAACCTAAAGTTGCAGGTGGTGTTTCATTCCAGAGAGTCTTTTGGCCAGGGATGGGCCACTTTTCAGCCCGGGAGAGTCATAACTGGCCAGTTTTTGGGAGTTGGATCCTGGACCATCCTGTTTTCAGGAGTGCTGGCAATCCTATAGCAATGCTGCTTCACCTGGGTTTGCCTTCAAATGAGCTGCTGGTGCCAGGGGAGCTCTTGGAGACTGTTGCCTGCTAGAGGGTGGTGATCCGGATGTGGCCAGCTTCCTCATTCTGACCTCTTACTGGTTGTCAGCAACCGTTCCCTTCAAGCTGCTGAACAAGTTTTGGGGGTCTTCAGCCCCACTGAGTGATGCTTAGGGTTGGGACATACCCGGAGATTCTGGGGATGGAGCCTGGGGAGGGCAGGGTTGAGGAGGGGAGGGACCTCAGCAGTATACCATGTCATAGAGTCCAGTCCCCAAAGCAGCCATTTTCTCCAGGGGAACTGATCTCCGTTGTCTGGAGATCAGTAGTAATAGTGGGAGATCTCCAGGCCCCACCTGGAGAATGGCAACTCTAGTTGATGCTGCATCCCAGGGGTCATCCCAAAATTGTTATGTGGGTCAAGGGCTGGATGGAAAGCTCCCCTGTGGCAGATGAGCGCCACAAGCCATAATCTGTCAATGTCAGCTGTAGCCTTTTCCTCTTCCTTCCATGCCCCTTGGACCAGCTACAGCTACCTCGATTGTTACTGTTCCATAGAGGTGTGCCACTAAAAGGACAATTGCCTGAGCACCATGGTCAGTCAATCACGACTCTGTGAAACATGCGTGTGTGTTTGCATTTTAAGGTGTATGCAGAAACTCTCTTAAGTGCATATCTGATCAATTAGGTGCAAAGAGGGGGGAAATAAATACTGAGACATTAGAAAGCAGAACAAAAAAGAATTGACAGTGGAATCCTAAGAATATTCACCTGGAAGTAATCTGTACTGAAATCACTGGGACATTGGCTGACAAGCAAAGCTCGGCTCTTACTGCAAGTCACAGGAACATAAGTGGTACCAGGCCTGTAGCTACAGTGGGGCATCTTGGGGCCCAGCCCCCTGACTTACCACCAAGGCCCCCTGACTTCCCATCCAGGCCAGGCACTCCCTTGGAAGTGTGTGCAGGGGTGCCCCCTGACTTATTTAAAGTCCCCCCCCGAATTAAAAAATCCTGACTATGGGCTTGAGCGCTACCCTGCTGGGTCAGGCCAGCAGTCCAACTAGCCCAATATCCTGCTTCACACAGTGGCAAACATGTTGTCCTGGAGGGCATAGCGGCCAAGGCCTTCTTGCGAGGTGGCCTCCTCCTGCCACTGGTATTCTGAAGCTGGCTGTTTCTGGGTCTGGAGGTTCCCTTTAGCCTTCATGGCTTATAGCCATTGATGAACCTATTGTCCAGGAATATAAGATCATAAATGTCCTGTGCATTACCTACATTAAGTACAATTAGGCGGGTGGCAACCCAGGAGAGGGTCTTCTTGGAAATGGCAACAAAGTTCTGGAACTCCCTCCCCAGGTCATCTGTTCCCTTCTGTTGCTGTCTTCCACCAGCGGTTTTCTTTGGCATTCCCTCAATGATTCCCTC
The DNA here is from genome assembly GCA_029375565.1 of Gekko gecko. Lineage (NCBI taxonomy): Eukaryota > Metazoa > Chordata > Lepidosauria > Squamata > Gekkonidae > Gekko > Gekko gecko. The sequence goes on along the minus strand of JAPDNY010000001.1, from coordinate 292,716,412 downwards.
CTTCCTAACCAATGTTTTAATTGCTTTTTAAAAACGTTTTGTATATCTTTTAACTCTGTTGTTATCTGCCTCGGTGGCCCTTGTAGGGGTAAAAAAGCAGGATACGATACTGGTCAGCTTTCCCAGTATCACCATCATTCATCAAAAGGCCAGGCTCTCTGCCTTCCAAAGATGCGCTCACTGGGCACCCAGCGGCAATAGCCAGGAGTGGTAATAGAAACACACATCCCCTCCCTCAAGGGCCGACCTCTTCAGAAAGCCCTTTGATATGCTGGCTTGTCAGTGGGAAGGCTTATTTCTTTACCACTTCTCCATTTAAAATGTTCTCAAAGACGACCGCGTTGAAGAACGAAGCTAAATCTTAGAAGAAGAATAACAGCATCATAAAACAAGTACGAACTCAGAAAGAGAAACAAGAAACAGCAAGAGCCATTCTAAGAGCCATGCCTATGAATTCCTGATCAGATGAAAAAATGCCTTTACTGGCTTTGGGGAAAAATAACAAGAAGGAAGGAGTCCTAGACCTTCAGGGGAAATTTCAGAGAGAAAGCCATGTTGGCCTCTTGCAGTAGTGGGGGGATCGACCATAAAGACTTCACGGTGCCACAAGACTCCTGTTTACTTCAGAGTCATGGGACACATCCAAGGGCCACATCCAAGGCTGCTTCCACTTGGGGGCATGAAGCCCTCCCTGATGGCAGCAGCAGCAACAAGCACCAGGGATCAGGCAGGAATAGCGTCTTCACGCACCCAATCCTGCTGCAATCAATGGCACTGCATGCCCTCCACTCCTTTTTCTCCATTGCATCTGCATGAAAACACAAATATGATCCCCCTTCGTTTCCCTGCTGGACTGAGCAGTAATGTTGCAGAGCAGCTCAGCAGAGAAAGGTGAAAAGCCCCTTAAAGGGCCAAAGGTGGAGGATGTGGAGCTTGGCTGTACCCCCTTCCTCCCCCTAGTGGCTGTGGATGGAGTGTCCAGTTGGAGGCTCCACATGCAGCCGCCACCCCGCAATTTTAAATCCAGCTCAAAGAAGGCAGAAACAGGAACCCAATGAGTTGTGTCTGGATTGGACATGGCTTCCAAATCCTGAGGGGATTTCCCCCTGCACAAGACATTATGTTGTATCTACCATGCTGCCATGGTTTCCAACTATAAGTTCAGAAATTTCTTGAGATTTGTGGATGGATTCTCTGGAGGGCAGAATTTGTGGAGGGGATGGACCTAGGGTTGCCAGCCTCCAGGAGATCTCCCACTATTACAACTGATCTCCAGGAGGCAGAGGAGGTCCCTCAGGAGAAAACGGCTGCTTTGGAAGGTGGACTCTGTGGCATTATACCGTATTGAAGTCCCTCTTCTCTTCAAATCCTGCCCTCCTCAGGCTCCACCTCCAAAATCTCCAGGTACTTCCCAACCCAGAGCTGGCAACCCTAGAGGGACCTCAGCCAGGATATAATGGCATAGAGCCGACCTTCAGAAGCTGCCATTTCCTTCAGGGAAGCTGGGACCAGTGGTCATTCTGAGTGAACCACAAGCCCCACCTGAAGGTTGACAACCATGCACTCCTTTTGCTCAGCAAAAAACTGCATTACCTTCCTCTTGCTGGCAAGACCCTTCCTCTGACTCGAGAGGCTTTTCTGATAGTGGAACAGCCTCTTATGCCAGTCGAATTCGTGCCAGAAGAAGGCTCTGCCTTAGCTGAGCAGAGTGGTGGGAGACGATCCTTTGTGTTTCGGTTTGAAGGGATTAACAGAGCAATCTGCAGCTGTAGCCCACTGAAATCAATGGGTTTAGACTGGAATAACTCTACATAGGGTTGCACTGTTACTTTTTCCAGGCAACCCAGTTGGGGCACATGTTAACGTCACAATAGAAAGTCATTCGTGCAGAAGTAACAGGCCTGTCTGTTTCAAGATGCAGCTTCTTTTTATGGCTTCCCCTACTATTATCTCTTAAAAAATAGCAGAGACAAGAGGGCCTGTCTGTGCCACGGGGCTGCCTGCTTGTTTAGGGAATTAGCTCTGCTGCAAGAATACTTTCCCAAAAGCTCCAGCTGTCCAGGTGGCTCTTTCAACTGCTACCTAAATTGGGAAGTGCTGGAGGAGTGTAAACTAACACCTGGGAAATGTCCTTGCATTTCCTTTTGAATTAGAGGTGTTTCATGCTATAGGGCCTGATCCTACGCACATTTACAGGGAGGAAGTAGCCACTGAAATCAGTGGAATTATGTTCCCTGTGAAATGACTAGGATTAAGGAAGGAACAAGTCAGAAGCTGTTTATTACTAATATTTAGACATACTCCCCCTTTTTTTCCTTTTTGCTGTTGTCACAGCCAACTAACAGAGACCTGGTAGGAATTTCAAGGCAACAGAAGTTCAGAGACTCTGCAGGGCAACCCTGGATTTCCTTGGTGGTCTCCCATCCAAGCACTAACCAGGGCTGACCCTGCTTAGCTTCTACAGTCTGACAAGATCAGGCTAGCCTGAGCTATACAGCTCAAGGCCCTCCATTTTATACACTCCATTTTTATACATTTTAAAGCCACCAAATTTTATAGCCTGCAATTTGTCCTTGCAACAAAACCCCTGTAAGTAGGGTTGTTGTCACCTCTGGATTGTCAAGGTTCTGGAAATCTGGGGGTGGGTCCTGGGTGGTGCAGGTTTTGGGGAGGGGAGGGAGCCACGAGGGACAGTAATACCACAGAGTCCAGGGGAACCAATCTCTGTAGTCTGGAGATTAGTTGTAATTCTAGGAGGAGTCTAGGCCCAAACTGGAGGTTAGCACCCCTACCTGTGTGGTGGTTAAGGCTGTGTGACAGAGAGAGAAGGAGGGAGAAATTGAGCCAAGATGACCCAGTAGGGTTGCCATCTTTGGCCTGAGGAATTCATGGAGATTTGGGGGCAGAACCTGGGGAGGGTGGAGTTTGGGGTGCCCTGGAGTTCACCCTCCAAAACTGCCATTCCCTCCAGGGGAACTGTTCCTCTGTCTTAGAGATCAATGGTAATTCTAGGAGAAATTCAGGCCCCAACTGAAGGTTGGCAACCGTACCACCCAGTAAACTTCCATGGAGGAGTAGTGATTTGAACCTAGGTTTCCTAGTTCAATGCACAAATCACTAGGCAACGCTGTTTCTTATGGGTATGTTCTTGGAAGCATGTCTAAGGATCCTTGGAAGCAGCAGAACAATAATTAGTGACGATCAGAGCTCTGATGTTGCCTCATGGAACCCTGTCATTTCCCAGGTCTCCTGATGCTATTAGCGTTTCTAGCGCTTCCCATCCGTTACAGTATTTAATTTCCTCTCAGCCAGTGGTTTTCAGACTTGTCTCCCTTCAGGGAACTTTCTCCATGCTGACTTGTCTGTGAGGAATCGGAGCATGTTGCTTTCTCTGAGAGCCAGTCAAAACATTAAGAGATTGGATTTGCTGGGCTTGGTGTTTGTTGACCTGAATGATGAAGGTTAAGAATCAGCTCAAACCACAATAAATCCACCCTGAACTTGGCTGGCAAACTTATTTACATCACCAAAAAAAGTGAGTGCAGTCTCTTTTTGTCATGAGACTCAATGAACAGACTTGGAACCTTCTGTGTCTAGGATTTAATTAACCATAACAACTCTGGTAGTTAATTAAAATTCTTTAGCTTAGAAATCTATATGGGTCACATGCGCCTTGGGTAAATGGGTCGATGCTTATAGGATACCAGTGTGCTGTTCAAGAGCCAGTTTGGTGCATTGTTCATTACTTGCGTTCACAACCGAACTGAGCAGTGTTTTATAGTGGTTAGAATATGTGAAGACCCAGATTCAAATCTCTGCTTGCCATGAATATACTGGGTGCCCCTGCAACAGTCATTTTTTGTGATAGCCTAACCTACCTGACAGGGTTGTTGTGGGGATAAACCAGAGGAGGAGAGAACTATGTTGTATGCTGTTCTGATCCCCTTAGGAAAGAGGGATTAATAATATTAATTATAATAATAATGCTCAGATTTCTTTCCTTGATGTGTTTCAACCAGTGTTCCCTCTAAGCTTTTTAAGCCTCCAGCTCACACATTTTTGTCTTACCTCAGGAAGGATGGCTCCAGAGCAAATTAATTTATGCAGTGGCCAAATCACTCACTCACAATAGCTAATGTCAGTAGCTCACAAAATAGAATTTTTGCTCACAAGACTCCATAGCTTAAAGGGAACATTGGTTTCAATATGCAAGCCATTGCCATTTAACTTGTTACCTTTAGTAAAGATTCTTTACTTCTTGCAAGATAAACTGAATCTCTGGAGCTTTTAATTTATTTTACACTAGAACAAAATTATCAGGTCAATTTAGCCCGGCATTATCTGTTTTTTCTCTTTGGCCTTGATCTGTTACATAAACAGAGGTAGGTGCATACCTAAGTCAAGTGCCCTCTAATGTGTCAGTCGGACAGAGCTTTTAGAAAATACTGTTTGCATTTCCAAGAGATGTCTGGCATGGAAAGGTATTTTCTCTACATCTTCATCGCATTCCTTCTCAAAAATCCCTGGGGCAGCCGGCATTGGATCAGAGGTATGAGACATCTGGGTGGAATGTGCCCTAGGGTGCAGTATCAAAACATAAAAGGGAAATATTTCTTTTTAATGGTGCACAGTTTGGTTTAAATGGGTTGCTATATGATAACCCAGGTCAATTGTGTCTCCGGAGGTCAGGACTCTGACCTTCCATTTTTGCCCACCTTTCAGCATTCAGAAGAATATTAGTCACTGATTTGCACCTTATGAATGTTCAAGGCAAGGTGGCTGTTTTCATATTCATCAAAACAAGCTGCATTTCCCCCCATTTGTTGGCCTCTCAAATGCCCAAAGGAAGCACAACTTCTGGCGACTTCTTTGTTCTATCAGGGTTTCAGCTTCTTCAATTCCATGTCCAAATATTTATGGTTAACTTAGAAACCCCTTGAGATTGCAGTCAGTTTCCAAGGATGAGGCAGCCAATTGTCAGCTGAAGGCAGCTGAGCTCATGCTGTCCCAACTGTAGCAAAGTCCATTTAAAAAGAAAACACAACAATATGCGCTCAGCTTTTATGTGTCAGCCGTCAACAAGCTGCTGCTGGGTGGTGTGAGTGGAGTGCAGCAAAACTTTCTGTGTTGGTTGGAACAAACGAATTTTAGGAAGGACTCTTTCTTTGTCCTGCCGCTGGTTCCAGCTGGATCTGTCAGGGGCTCACGGCAAGGGGCCGCGGTAGAGCCTCTACTTGGCAGGCAGAAGGTCCCTGGCTCATTCCCCAGCATCTCTGATGAAAGGGTTCAAGTGATGTGGAAGGCCTCTCCCTGAGGCCCTGGAGAATTGCTGCCAGCCTGAGTAGATAACACTGGATCGGTGGTCTGACTCAACATAAGGTGTGTTCAAGAAGAAAAAGAAGAAGAGTTGGGTTTTATACCCCGTTTTTCTCTATCTTAAGGAGTCTCAAAGCAGCTTATAATCTCCTTCCCTACCTCTCCCCACAACAGGCATCTTGTGAGGCAAATGGGGCTGAGAGAGTTCTGAGAGATCTCCCAGCAGGCTTCATGTGGAGGAGTGGGAAATCAGACCTGGTCAGAGTTTTTTCTGTAGAATAAGCCCAGCAGGAACTCATTAACATAATAGGCCACACCCAACAGCAGAAACTCATTAGCATATTGGGCCACACCCCTGACCGCACAGCTCATTAGCATATTAGGCCACACCCTCATGTTACCAGAAGTGTGGTCATCCAGCCACACCCACCTTTTGTGTCTTATTCCATTTACCTTATTTGTTGTCAAAACCCAGGCCTTTTTTTTGTAGCAGGAACTCCTTTGCATGTTAGGCCACACACCCCTAATGTAGCCAATCCAAATGAGTTTCTGCTGCTGGGTGTGGCCTGTTATGCTAATGAGTTCCTGTTGGGCATGGCCAACTCTGGAGCCAGTTGGAACTCCGTTCCTGTGCGTTCCTACCCCAAAATAGCCCTGGACCCAGTTCTCCAGATTCGAGTCTGCCACTCTTCTTAACTACTACACCAAAGAGGGTGTTCTGGCAAATCAAGCCATTAACTCATTATTCTCCAAGGATTTGGATAACAGAGCCTTTTGACGCATGGAAAAGAGTGTTCTAGAGAGCAATAGGGCCATGGTAAGCAAAGCTGCATCCTTCTCATTCCATTGAAGTCCATGTTCATTTAAGAAGGGCCTCTTGTGCGTACCGTCCTGCCACCTGGGCAAGATCAGCAACTGCCTGTACACACTCATCCTCCATCTTATGGAGTAGCCTGCCTGATGAGGACAGGAAAGTTGCCAGTCTCCTGAATTCTTCAGGCGGGCATTTTTACAAAAGTATTAAGGCTTTATTGTAACTGAATGGTTCAGAAAGCTGCTTTGACTTATGGAAAGGAACTATGGACTATACTTCTGTGTCTCATATGAACTATCTGTTGCTGTTGTGTATTATCCCACTAGGTAATTTCTGCATTATTTAACATGCCATGTTAACACTTCTGCTTTGTTTCACCTTTGAGATTTCTGCATGGTTTCTACAATCCTAATCTTATTACATTGTTCACTGGATGTCCCAGTCCTGTTGATTGTGGTAACTGACACTGGGTAATCCACCTTGAGTCTCAGTGTGAAGGGCAGACTATAAATAACATCAATAATTTTTTTTAAAATGCACATTTACTATCAGATTGTGGCATGATTTTCTCAGGAGGACTGGAAAATGTCTGTGTTGTATTGAATTATAGTCAGTACAACTGCCTCTCCTTCTCTTCTTGTACCATTTTGTGAAGTTTTTTTTATTTCTAATGTTTAATTCCTTAAAAGCTCTGTATTTCTTGCTGTCTGACTTGGGTAAAGAAGCAGATATATAGTCCATTATCCTTACTGTGAGGGAGGGGGAGCAAATCTCTCTCTGTCTGCCCCAAGGCTATTCCCCAGTCCACATATTATGAGATAGCACATTAGTGACTCTAATACAATGGCTAGAACATATTTTCAGCAAGCATGCCCTTACTATAGCATAGAATCAAGAGCATCAAGAAGCTATCCTCTGGGGAAACCTTTCAAGATTGATTTATGGTATCCGTGATTCCTCCATGAAGGAAACAGTGTGGGTGTATTGAAAACTGTGCTCAAGATCACTGAAATTAAAAGGACTCTGTGTCATGTTGTCAGCTTGCCTTTCCCTTCCATGTGCCCTTGGAGTCTGGAGTAATGAGTGAGTTCAAATTGCCTGGTGTTCTGGGACAACCTTTCCAGCTTTTCCTAAAGCGGCAGATGAGGATACTAATACTGGTGTGTATCCAGCCATCCCATGCACACCATTTTTCCTGCATCCCTCTCTGTTCCTGAAGCCTTTTCTGTCTCTCGGAAAGATCAGTCCTGGGGTTGCAGGAACCATGCAGAAGAACGAGGGTTGCCAACCTCCAGGTGAGGCCTGGGGGCCTCCAGGAATTACAACTGATCTCCAGGTGACATAAATCAGTCCCCCCCCCCCGAAAATGGCTGCTTTGGAGGGTGTGCCCTATGGCACCACATCCCTTCTCCCCAAACCCTGCTCTCCTCCAGCCTTGACCCCCAAATCTCCAGGAATTTTCTAACCTGGAGTTGGCAACCCTAGGAGGAACAGCCATGTAGGCTGATGGGCTGGAAGGAGGAAAGGAATGAGGGGATGAAGTTGACCCCTTCCCTCAGAAAGCTCTGACCGTAGAAGAGGAAAAGGGAGCCATTTCACCCCCTTGTTGCACCTCACCCCCCCCATATGGCTGTTCTTCCATGAGGGTCCCGTGACCCCAGAGATTACATTTTGGGGGTTAGGAGGGGCTGCAGGAACAGACAGGAATATGGGGAGATTCTGTATTCCATGCATGGTGTGGAGTACAAGCCATTATTTCAAGGTGAACATGTTCTATTTATATTTATTTATTTACTTCTTTTATAACACACCTCTCTCTCCAGTGAGCAACCAAAAGCAACTTACATTATTCTCCTCTCCCCCATTTTATCCTCACAACAACCCTGTTAGGTAGGTTAGGCTAAGACTGTGTGACTAGCCCATGGTCACCCAGCAAGCTTCCATGGCAGAGTGGGACTTTGAAGCTGGGTCTCCCAGGTCCTAGTCTGACACGCTAGCCATTACACCACGCTGGCTGGCACTATCAAAAAAGGAACGTGTGCCTCCTCTCTTCAGAGCTGGGAAGTAGCTGGTCTTTGCCCTGCAGATCAATACCTCCTTCTGACTTGCAACTTCATTATTGCTCCATGATGTAAATCTCTCTTTTTCTTGGCTAGTGGCTGTCATGGTTGAATGAGCAGGGGGGCATCTCGGGGCCTGGCCCCTCAACTTGCTGGCAAGGCTCCCTGACTTCCCATCCAGCCCAGGGCATGATGGCCTTCTCCCCTGGATTAATTTGATTAGCCAGTGCCCCCTAAGAAATTTAAATGCCCCCTGACTTAAAAAATCCTGGCTATGGGCCTGAGGGGGATGCTTTAGATTTCTCAAAGCAAAAGCCACCTTTTACAAAGATGGACCCAAATAATAACAAGAACAACAAAATAGAGTATAGAATGCTAGGTAGGTTTGAATGGTATCCTGTGGAGCTAGTATCAAGATGCACTTTTGGTCTTCTGAATTAAGGCCAATTCACATGTTACCAAGTCTTCTTTCTAGCTGCCAAATGTTGGGAATTTCATGCTTCCCAGGCATGTGGGTGGTTTGATTCAGACAGGGACCATGACGTGCATGGAGAAAGGTCTTCCGCCTCCCCATACTCACATACTGTTTTCCCAACCTGCTATGGCCCCGGAGAGCTGCTATTTGTTCCACTGGGTATCTTATTCTGGAAAAGTCCATGTGTGAATCTGGTCTCAGGTTGGGCTATGTCACCCTTTATGCTTTTGAGTGTGCAGCTAAGATTATTTTTAGTGGGAAGTGTCACTCCAGCATGCAAGAATTTTAGAACAGGGGCATTGTACTGCAGTGATCATCAAAGAAATGGGGATGGACTGTCATCCTCTTTCAACATACATTTAATAGCAACCCTAACTTATTGCTAAACAATGCTTGAAATAGCCCAACAAAGAAAATATTTGATAGCTTTCTGCAACATTTAACACAGTTTATAAATCTTATCTGAATTATAGGCTCAAAAGTATATACAAAAAAAGTGTGGTCACCACCCATCTCTCCACACCTACCACCCCCGGAAATGCACAGCTGGGAAAACACGTGGCATGATGTCATCACGTTAATTGTCCTCCTGCTGCTTGCCATTGGCTGCTGTATTGCATCACACATGATGTATCAGTTACCAAGGAGACAGTTGCTGTCAGTTACCAAGGAGATGAAGGCTAGAAGCACACACATACAAACTTGAGGGCTGAGGGCTCTAAACGAATGGTCCATTCTTCACTTAGATACATACCTTTGTGCATAAATATCCTTCCTGTTTACTCTGCCATCAAATGGTTCAATATCAGTTTTGTCTCCTAGGATCATATGGATAAATGACATAGACATATATCTGCAAACTATCTACAAAACCTGCCTCCAAAGTATCACTCTTGTTCAGGTAGTGGCATTACATTTGTCTGAATAAGGTGCAATGTTATTGGGAAAGAGCTACTTTCTTTAGTTTTGCATAAGTATTTTTGATCAGTAATAAACATCCTCTCCTTAATGCAGTCTACCTTTGCAGAATCTGGCTGGCTTTTCTTCCTGAGCAAGGATATCCTTTCAGAACAGAGAGGAAAGGATACAGTGTTGTTATTGTCATCTTTGCAAAACAAGGCTCTCCACCTTTGGGAATGCACACTCATTAACATGACCCTTCCAGACAGATCAACAGGAAAGCTTATCTTGGGGGTATGACATGGATGGAAACTGAGTCACGCTGACTTCATTTGTCAGTAGAAAAAGGAACTTTCAGTGCAGCCAATCTGCAGATGACTGAATTCATTTATGCTCTGATTTTTTTAAAAAAAAATCCTCTCCAGTAAATCAATGCTTAACTGGCTTGTGGATCAAAAGTCACCAAGCTTGTAAAGTAGCTCAAAGAAGGTGATGGGCACTCAAATCCCATTGATATGAATTAGACATAGAACATGCCGGTCTTTCTGTACGCAGTACTCACGGCAGTCGTTAGGCTGGATCCAACCAGTTTCCCCAGTCGTTAGGCTGGATCCAACCAGTTTCCCCAGAAGTGAAAGACCACTCTTGGACCACCCAAAAAGTTATGCTGGGGATCATGAGGCCTACATGAACAAAGGGCGTGTGCGAGAAGGGCTGGAGTAAAGAGGGGAACTGGATTAAATTGAGTGGAAAAGCTGGCTGGATCCAACTCACTGCCTCCTCCAGGACGGTGTATGGCTTTACTGGCCACCAGGGCTACTCTTCACCATTGTTGAAATGGACAGATTGACTGAACTCTTGCCACCTGACCTGGGTGCATCGCAGAAAATTATCGATGTCAGACAGTCACTATACACCAATATGTGTCCAAGCCAGAGTGTAAACTTCCAACCACAGATGCAATCACACAGCCAGTATTTGCTGCAGCAAAGGGTGGTGAAGGTTGTGCCCCCATTTTTACCCATGATGTAATTTACCAATGTGCCTTCAGCTTTTCTACGACTGCTGTTTAGAACATTGTTAAACTATTGATGTGCTGCAATTTGAAATGGGAAAGCTTTTGACATGCTACGATTGAAACGTGAGAGGCTGGCCTTGAAGAAGAAAGCCTCAGAACGGGAGTAGAGCCACCACCACCCGTCTCAACGTCTCTCTTCATCGACAGCTCTTTACTGATTACTATGAAGATTTACTTCGTTTCTCAGCAAATTACTGCCAAGTTGGATTTTTAGATTGCAAACTTATTGTGTAATTATTCAAACTGGTGCTTTGTGATATGTAAATTCCTCCAATTGATTTTTCACTTAGTATTTAATGTTTGGTGTCGGCACTGTAAAATAAATCTTTATAATGGTGTAAATAAATTTTTGTGTGCTACTCTGGAGCCACGTACTTAGTACTTTTTGTTGTATTATGGTGTGGCTTGGCGACTAGCGTATCCTCTGGCTTTTCTGCCAGGTCAAAGCAGCCATTGCAAAGAAGCAAAAGCATGCCCTCCTCCAAGGGAGTTTGCAGGCAAAGACGGCCTGCTTGAGGGGTGGGGGTGGGGAGGCTCTGCACTGATTCCTTTTTTTTAGCACAAACATGTCACAGCTTACTCAGAGGGTACTGTCAGATGTTACTCCGATGTTATTGCTTTTGCTCCGAGCCAGCCAGATGCTAATCAGCTTTTTCCGGGAGATCCAAGCATCATTGCCCAAGCCTGTGCTTCTGTTGTAGCAAAAGAACGGTTCCCTGGAAGACATCTTTAAAATATAATATATATATATATATATATATATATATATATATATATATATATATATATGACTGTGCAATTGATTTTTAGTTTAGCGGCTGCCTGTGCTCTATTACATAAATTATGAAAGGGCAAAGAGTTAGAGGGGAAGGGAGTGGGGGGGGGTGGAGGCAGTGGAACTAGAGAGCCTGGAGAGGGAGGGAGGGAGGGAGGGCAGAGCCCAGCTTGTTAAAGCCTCTTTAGTGCTGCCTGCTAATCATCTAATTGGAATCTAATCATCTACCTTTAATCTCATTCCCATTCATCATGCCTCTGAACATTGCTTAATGCTTTTGCTGTGCTTCTCCTACCCTGGCGGTTAAAGCCAAAACTGAGCCTTAGACAGCCAAGAAACTTGCAAATTGTTGTTGCTGGGGAAATAGATTCCCTTCTACCTGCCCACAGACGTACTTTTGATGCCAGTAGGGCATGGAGAATGGCTATGCAAGGATCACAGATCCCTTTGGGATGGTGTCTAGTCCAGGGGTCTCCAATGTGATGCCCAGGGGCACCATGGTACCTGCCAACCCCTTTTCTGCCACCCACCAACTGTTTTTATATAGTGGGTGGGGTCGCGTGGGGCTTTTGCCCAGCAAGGCTTTGCATTGACCATTGGAGGTTTGATTGGCTGTGCAGATTTTTTAAAATATTGCTTTGGTAGCAGCTGCCACCACAGCACATGGATCTTCACTGTCCAACTGGAGGTAAGCTGTGGCAGCCATTTTGTGGCTGGTTCCATTTCCTGCAGCCAGCAGCCATTTTGTGGCTTTGCCCACCACTCTGTCCTCAAATTCCAAAGGTACCTGCTGGCTCCGAAAGGTTGGGGACCCCTGGTCTAGTCTGAGAGTTCAACTCCGTGATATACTGCCTCTAGGTGCCGTGGCCAGACAAGGCCAGGGAGTCCTGTGCTTGGAATTATGTGTGTGTGGGGGTGATTTGTATCAGGACCATGGCACATACGGAAGGGGGACTGAAACCTACCCCTGTGCCATTCTCATGTCCTGAATTGGCCCTGGGGAGCTGAAGTTTGTTGGGGAATCTTTACATGTGCAGATGAGCTGCACATGCCCTGCAGGTCAATTTCTCCAGTGGGGCAAATGGCAACTCTCCAGAGCCATTTCAGGTCAAGAAAATGGCACAGGGAGGGAAAAGGCGTATGGTCCCCTTTCCCCATGTGCCAGTGCCACAGTCCTCATCTGAATCAGGGTCTCATACAGCTGTGTGACAAGCTCCGAACACAGAACTGCTAGACCTCCTCTGACAATCAGATGTGCGGACAGACCTGGGGAAATTACAACACGTAGTTAGGACCCAATTCCCATTTTGGAGGTAGCTGAGATTCCTAACAAAGAGGTTTAAAACCTGAGATTATAATAATTACCCTGAAATTGCTTAGCTACTTTATTGTTTATTTGATTATATGATTTAACATCACACAAAAGAAAAGAAAAGAAATCGGGATGTATTGCAGTCAAGTGCTTGTAACAGCTATACACTCCGTGTTTCTTTGCCCCCATCAACTGGTTTACCCTGGGAGCCCCAGTTCTTGTGAGACCTCCAGGTGGTGCCTGGAGATCTCCCCGCTATTACAACTGACCTCCAGGCAACACAGATCAGTTCACCTGTAGAAAATGGCCACTTCAGAAGGTGGTCTCTGTGGCACTATATCCTATTGAAGCCCCTCCCCTCCCCAAACCCCACCCACCTCAGGCTCCACCCCCCAAATCTCCAGGTATTTCCCAACCCAGGGCTGGCAACCAATGCACCCTCAATGCTGTGGAGTCTTGTGAGCAAACATCCTACTTTGTGAGCTGCTGGCATTAAAGTTGTGAGCGAGCAATTTGGCTACTGCATACATTAGTTTGCTCTGGAGCCATCCTTCCTGACAAAAATGTGTGAGCCGGAGGCTAAAAGACTGTGAGCCAGCTCACACTAACTCAGCTTAGAGGGGAACACTGCTGGCAGCCACCCTGTAGTTGGATCGGGTATGTATATACTTTTCCTGGAGAAGAACAGCATGTTCAGTTGTTCTTACCTTACTAAAGTTGTCAAGTCAAGATAGCAGGGTGTAATTTATCATTCCCTGACTCTGCATAGGAAACCAAAACAATGGCAGGCAGGAAGGACCATAAAGTATTCAGGCTCAGGACACCACATCCCAGCAGCAGCAGCAGCAGCAGCTGTGTTTTCCTTTAATTCCATTCCTTTGTTAGCGTTTACCCGGAATGATGGCAAAAGCAGTTGATGTGACTCCTCCTGCACTTTGAGGCAAGAAGAGAAACCATCTAGTCTTAACTCTGGCAAATGACTAGAAAATTCGTAATTCTGGCTTAAGGCAACTGATTAATAATTTACTTTTGATAAACAGTCTTCAGCGAAAACACTAAACAAACTCGGCAGAACTAAGTCTCCTGCTTCGTCTATGAGTCAGCCGTGAAAATGAACCGCAATACCATTTTTGTGCATATAAATAAATTCTTTTCCCCCGGTTCATGTATTAATTTTTATAGGTTGTCATTCCAAGATCCCAAAATTTCTTGTAGTGTCTGTTTAGTTATGAATATTATTATTATTATTTTTTTAGAAAAAGAGAGGATCATTGCAGCCCAACAGGCTTGTTACAGATGAACAGGAACTCTGAGAGTTAACTATAAACTATGTTATAATTCAAGTCAGGGTCGCCAGCCAAATGCTGGCAACTGGCAGGAGATGCTGGGGTGGGAGTGGGGGGTTGGAACAATGAAATTGGCATTGCACTGATGCTGTGACATCATTTCCTCTGTGAACCCAGAAATGTTGTCACTGTGTTGGGGGTAACTCTCTAGAATTCTCTCTAGGTTTTACCATAGAATTTTGGATGAAGCCTAGAGCGTCAGCCCAATGCAATGGCATGACTTCCAGCATAGGAGAAGCCAATCCCCGCACCCCAAATTTGCTCCCACAGCTCCATCAAGCAGCAGCAGGAGTTTTGGAGCTCAGGGTGGGAGGTCTCCCACTGGCCAACCTAATTCCAGCATGGCCAGCTTCTTTCATCTAAATTGTTTTTTCGCAGAGAGATATATGCCTCACCTTAGCTCGGCATGTGCTAAATCTGCTAACCTCCTGGTAGATTGGTTTTCTGAGAAAGCTATTAGCACAGGGATATATTTGCTGCTTGCAGTAACAGGCTTGCTTTTCAGGTTAAGCTACAGTACCATTTCTTTATCACTTGTTTAAAACATGTCTTCTAACAAAATGACAATACAGAATACAAACAAGCAGTTTAAAAAAAATACAACAATTGTTAACAGCACACATACAATTATTAACAGCAGCCCCCCAAATCACTAAAATATGTAGTAGCATCAGTAATGCAGTAAAAGCCAAGGTTAAAATCCATATAGCCACAATAGCAGCAATGATACAATAAAACCTGTAAAGTTATTAAAACCGTTGAAATTATACCTCCCCCCCACCTCCAAAAAAGGCCTTCACATTTTCATAACCTCAGAATAGCTTTAAAGACTTTGGCTGAAGGAAAAGACACTACAAATCTTCTCCTTAAATGGGATTTTAGGCTTCTTCTGAGTTAAAAGGCATATTTCTGGTGACTTCCAATGCCTGACCAGATAAATCAGCTTTCAGTGCGTTGCCGGCCAATAAGCTTTGAAACCTGTCAGAAGCACAATGGTTTATAGGCTCTGGACAGGCATTTGTTTTCTGTGCAGCACCAAAGACTCAAGGAAAATGCACAGCTTCCGTACAGCCTAATGCCCTGCAGAAATCAATACTCACATCTTTCCATTTAAGCCTACAAATGGAAATTTCTGAGCATTTCCAGTTAACAAAATTCTGCAAGGCAAGGCAATTTCCTCATGAATAGTGTCCTTAATGCAAATGCCTCTTCTTAAATTCTTCCTGCAATATCCACGGCCTACAGCGTTTTCTTGCTTCTACATCTCTGAAATATCATTCTACATTTGCAGAAAGCTAATGTAATTTTCCACTATAGCTAGATACACAGGCTATGCCTTTTGTCAATGTATTTTTATATTATTCAGGAAAATGCATATTTTTATCTTACTTTGCCATTTTTTGTTTTTAGCCTAATTAATTGCTCCCTGGCTTCTCCCTGCTGGCCATTTCTTTCACAGCTGTTGTTGCTGTTGTCGTTAGCCATTCAGTCGTGTTTGACTCTTGGTGATTCTGTGGGCCAGCTCTCTCCACGTTTTCCAATCTTGTACTGTTTCTTTGAGTTGTTCCATACTCAGGCTGGTGTCGACTTTTATGGTTTCTGCCATTGTGTTCTTTGGCAGCCCAGTTTCCTTTTGCTGCTAACCAATCCAAGTATAATTGCTTTTTCTAGTGAGTTCTTCCACGTGACATGGCCTAAATAAGTCAGTCTCAGTTTTGTGATTTTTTTCCCCTTCCAATGGCATGCCTGGTTTCATGTGCTCCAATACTTGCTTGTTTGTTACCTTTGCTGTCCAAGGAATGCACAGGAGCCTTCTCCAGCCATGTACACCTGTGTGCATGCCGGTCTCAAGCCCAGATAAATGAGGAGGGCTAGAGAAAGATCTGGCAAACTATTCTGGAAAAATCCGCCAAGAAAATTTTATGGAAAGGCTCTCAAAAGTATCTTTAATGGCACTCCTGAGCAGATGATTAATTGTCAGTTTTTCTGGACATGTAGCAGACTAAGTACTGTTTTTTGCTTTGTAGCATGCCAAAACCACTGCTTATACAGAAGATCAGTGACTTGCATTGCCATCCTAAGTAAGCTTACACTGAATCTTACTCAGCTCTACTAATTGGGGCTTACTCCCAGGTAAGGGTTTTTTTTTAAATTATTTGATTTGATTTATTAAATTTCTACCCCACCCTCCCAGTCGAGGCCAGCTCAGGGAGTTTACATAAAAACAGCATAGAATTTACAGTATACGTAGAATATAGTTTAAGCAGTAAGTAACTTTTTTCCCCACCATAGAGAACAATGGAGAGAATGGGGGCAACCTGTTTTGAGGCCCATAGAATTGGACCCCCTGGTCCAATGTTCTTGAAACTTGGTGGGTATCTTGGGGAGAGACTCCATCAGCTACCTTGTGAGTTTGGAGCCTCTCTCTCAAACCCCCTCCCCTCCAGCCCCCAGAATATACCCTATGTTTTCACCATTGACTTCAATAGCCCATAGGATATAATGGAGCTGAAATTGACATTCGGCTGCCTGAAAAAGTCCGGGATGCCGGCTGGGGGCAGGGCTTGGCTCCTGAGCTGCGGAGCTGTGCTCCGGTGCGCTTCCCCCCCCCAAAGACCCCTGAACATAATAAAGTGCTAGTATCAGTAATTTCACAGCGGTTGTTGTTACTCAGTTCTCTCTCCTTGCAGTCACCTCCTTGATCTTCTTAGATTGTCTTAGGCAGCTAGCTCAGGCTGTAGTTAGAAATCCCAGGGGGACAAGGCTCTCCAACCTTAGGCTGTCAGTTGTTAGTAGTGGCAGCAGCTCCAGAAGTCTGGTGGAAGAACTCTGTTTTACAGGCCCTGGAGAACTGCAAAGGTCCCACAGGGCCCTGATCTCTTCTAGGAGCTCATTCCACCAGAATGGAGCCGCCACTGAGAAAGCTCTGGCCCTGGTTGTTGCTAGCCTGGCCTCCTTGAGACTCGGGAGGGCCAGCCAGTTCTGGGCCCCTGATCACAGTGCTCTCTGGGGAACATGTGGGGAAAGGCAGTCCCTCAGGTATATAGGTCCCTGGCCATAAAGGGTTTTAAAGGTAAGGACTAGCACCTTGAAATGAATCTGGTACACTTTAGGCAGCCAGTGCAATGCCTTTAGTACAGGCTGGATGTGCTCCTGGATAGGGAGTCCCATCAAAAGCCTGACTGTGGTATTTTGCACTAGCTTCAGCAACTAGATTTGAGACAAGGGCAGCCCCATGTAGAGGGCATTACAGTACTCCATAGGGTTGCCAGCCACCAGGTGGGGCCTGGAGATCTCCCGCTTTTACAAATGATCCCCAGCTGACAGAGATCAGTTCTCCTGGAGAAAATGGCTGCTTTGGAGGGTGGACTCTATGGCACTGTACCCTGCTGAGCCCCCCCTCCCCAACCCCCCCTCCTGGATCCACCCCCGAAGTCTCCAGGTATTTTTCAACCCAGACCTGGCATCCCTGGTACTCCATGACTGCACTGTTTGTTTGCTACAATGCTAAAAAGCCAACAACAACCAGTTCTAAAGTTCCATCCCCCCCACAGCTGATAATTAACCATTAATGCATGATTCTTACTTGGCTGAGAACAAAAAGTAAGTCATTGCAAAGGACGGATTATGAACAATAGCCCTGAGAAGCAGCAATAGCACTGTGACTGCTCACATGACACAACCTGGCGCTGCATTTGTGCTTAAATACCCATAGCAGGTCCTAAACAAACATGGAGTAGGGGAGCTCTCTGAAAATCTGGGATGCAAGGGCCTGACCAAGGTGTCATCAGCATTGTGGTGTTACTGCATTATTGTAATCTTTTACCTCCTGGATTTCCCTGTATGGACATGTATGATTATGAGAGCACAATGTCCAGTGTTAGGGTTGCCAGGTTTTCCACTGTGGCAGGCAACCTCCTGTCCTTCGAGCCCTGGTTCTCACCACTGCTCTAATGAGCAATGGGGACAAACAGGGAGAAGGAATTGGGAACAAGTAACATTCCTGGCCCAAAATCAGAAATGGTAAAAACCACAGTGATCGGGAGGATTCCTAGAGCATCGTGCAACATAGTAGTGTGACTTCCAGTTTTTCAGATGGAAACTGCACTGCGGCATTGCATGACACCACTGCTGCCTGTTGCCCCCTCACCTCCCGCCAGTTGCCAGCCAAGGGCAATCCTAGAGGATGCAAGGGGGGAAATGAGTCAATGTATCATGGCAGATCCAGATTATTATTATTTATTCACAAAGTTTGTGTCCTGCCTTTCTGTCCCATCTGGGCCACCAAGGTAGCTAACAGTTAAAACAAGCATTATACATATACATAAATACAATTAAAACCCAAAACACGTATTTAAAAACAAAGAAAAACAATAATTAAAGCATAGGGCAGGAAGGAGGGATCACTGAGGGAATGCCGGATGAACCAAAAAAATCTTCACCTGCTGGCAGAAGACAGTGATAAACGGGGACAGACAAATGTCGCCAAGAAGAGCCTTGCATAGTTTTGGTGCCACAGCTCAAAAGGCCCTCTTTCCAGTTGCCACCCACTTTCTTCTAAACTGTTTTGCTCTAGGTGGTTTGGTTTGTTTTTCTCTCATGTCTGGGCAATCCTAAGAAAAGCTATACTCTCCTAGGCCCATTGATTTAGAAGGGTTGGAACACTTTCCCTATGAAGAAAGGTTAAAGTGCTTGGGGCTCTTTAGCTTGGAGAAATGACAGCTGAGGGGTGACATGATTGAGGTTTACAAGATTAGGCATGGGATAGAGCAGGTAGAGAAAGAGGTACTTCTCTCCCTTTCTCACAATACAAGAACTCGTGGGCACTCAATGACATTGTTGAGCAGTCAGGTTAGAACAGATAAAAAGAAGTACTTCTTTACTCTAAGAGTGATTAACACATGGAATTCACTGCCACAAGAGGTGGCAGCGGCTATAAACATGGATGGCTCCAAGAGGGAATTGGATAAACTTATGGAGCAGAGGTCCATCAGTGGCTATTAGCCACAAGATATTGATAGGAACTCTGGGTCAAGTGATGCTCTGTATTCTTGGTGCTTGGGGGGGGCAACAGTGGGAGAGCTTCTAGTGTTCTGGCCCCACTGGTGGACCTCCTGATGGCACATGGTATTTTTGGCCACTGTGTGACAGAGTGTTGGACTGGATGGGCCATTGACCTGATCCAAAATTGGCTTCTGTTATGTCCTTATGTTCTTAAGTGGTATACGGCTAAAGGACACTCAGGTCAACACTCATATTGCTTGCCAGCAGCTCTGTACCCAGAAAATTTTTGTTGGGGGGGGGTTGGGGAGGGAAGGGGTTGGCCAGAGCCATGGACTTGCCCTGTGCCTGCCTCAATGTGCCTCCCAGCCCACTTCTACCTGCCTGATTTCCTGGGTGGTGGCAGCAGCAGTGCATTGCAGGGGGACAACCTGTGACCACAGGGGGTGCTTTGCAGGCCAGCCTCTCACCCCTGTTCTTCCAGCTGGCAGGGGGACTCCCTGCGTGCCTTTGCCTCCTCCTTCCTCTGCTGGTCATTGGAGGACCAGGATGCGTGCCCTCAGCCGCCCAGGGCTCTATGTGCGCCACCTCCCTTTACCTACCCAACCTGGCAATCGCACTGGCAGCAATCTGAACACGGGCTGAGATGTGCTTCCCCTCCCCTGGCAAGCCAGATGGGTGCTTCAGAGGGGGAGGGGAGCACAGCTGTTTGGGACGGTGCCAGGCACTCATAGGCACCCCCATGGTCTTCTTGGCAGTTACAGGGGACATGTAAGAATCATAGGCAAGTCTTTGAGATTGGATTGAATCCTACAATCCATGACTGCAAGATGCCTGCAGAAGCCTGTCCTTTTCATCTTGGCCCTTCTCCGGCAGCCCCCTATGATCCCTAGAAAATGGACGTTGGGGAATTGAGGAAGAATCAAGAATAAAATGCCCTGAGGTACAGGGTGGGGGGCTCCAGTGAGGAGGGGGAATGGGATGAAATCGCCCTCTCATCACTCTTCCTGATGGTAGGGGAATGCAGCAGAGTGAGAGGGAGGCTAAATGGATTTTGCCTTATTTCACCATCTTCAGTGCTGCTCTTTATGCCTCTGTGGCATTTTGATCTGCTCTGATTCCCTATCTGTTTCCAGGCATGATTCAAAGTGCTGATTCTTACCTTAAAGGCCCTAAATGCTTAGAAACAAAGTACTTAAAGGACTGCCTCCTCCCAAACCTTTCCAGTCCATCAGTCAGGCACATAGCCAGGATTTTTAAAGTCGGGGGATTCAAATTTCTTAGGGGGCACTGGCTAATCAAATTAAAGGAATATCTGGTTTCTTCCCCACACCTGCTGCCACTTGGAGGCCCTGGGCTGGATGGGAAGTCATGGGGCCTAGCCCCAAGATGCCCCATTATTGCTATGGGCCTGTCACCAGTTAAGATCCTTCTCATGAGCCCTGCTCTCCACACCCCTGCCTTCAGAGGTGAGGTGAATGGTCAGCAGAGACAGGGCTTTATCAGCAGTGGCACCTTGTCTGCGGAATGCCTTTCCCCATGAAATTCTACCTGAAAGCTACGCTGCTTTAGTTTAGGCCCCAGGCAGAAATGTTTCTCTTTACCCCAAGCATTTAACTAAAGCATTGGGTTTTGTTTTTACATCATTTTATAGTCCGCTGTTAGCCTGAGAAATGTTGAAGATCCATTTTAACTGGCTTCATGTTTTATGTTGTTTTATGCTCTGTCTGTGTTTTTGAATACTGAGTTTTTAATAACTTTTATGTGCGGCGTAATGGTTTTGTCCAAAGCTGGATTTGTATACTCTGGTGTGCCAGGCCCAATAAACCACACCAAGCGAGGCTTCTAACATGACAGGAGCAAACTTTATTCGAATGAAGAGAACCCCAGTATACAAAGCTGTAGTTCAAAGTTCTAATGCACTTACAGCCACTTATATATCTTCCTTCTTTCCAGAATATTCCCCATGCACGTGCTCAGACTGTCTTCATCACATCATTTCATCTGTCCTGTGACAGGCATTCCCTTAGCCAACCCCTAACAAAACAATACAAACTCTGAATTGGCCATCTTCTTGTTCCACAGTGGTTAAGAGTAACAGACTCTAATCTGGAGAACCAGTGTTGATTCCCCTCTCCTCCACTTGAAGCCTGCTGGGTGACCATGGGCCACTCACAGTCCCCTCAGAATTCTCTCAGCCCCATCTACCTCACAAGGTAACTGCTGTAGGGAGAGGCAGGGAAGGCAATTGTAAGCTGCTTTGACACTCCTTGAGGTACAGCAAAGAGAGGTATAAAAACCAACTCTTCTTCTTCTTCTTCCTCTTTATTTTTTGTAATGTTTTATTTTGTAAGCTGCCTCAGGCAGGTTCCCTGGAGAAGTGTTATAGAAATTTTCCAAATAAATAAATAAATACTGTCCGCAAGACTCCCTCAACCCTTTTCAGAAGGCTCAGTATATCCCATTGTGATGATAACAATATGGACAAACTGATTATGTTGTACTTTCTGGGCGAAGCCAGGAATTAGGCAAGCCTCACACTTCCTGTTTCTCCTCAGTTGCGGCCTCAGGAGAATGAGAGAAGGCAAAAACTGTGAGAGTTCTGTAAATAAGTTGTTACTCTCAAATCTAAAGTTTCTGCAAAGACTGAGAGTGTTTTAATATAAAGATAGAAATAGTAACACTCTTTGGAACAGAGATGTATGAGCTGGATGTTACGAAGCTATAACCTCAAAGCTGAATTTCATTTGCTATCACTCAGAACCAAAACCCTTTGAATCAGGCAAGATTTCTTTTTTTAATGATGTGCATTTTTTTTCACTTTCCCTCAGCACTGTAATTGTGAAACCTTAATGAATTTATTAGGCCATGACAGAATTAATTGTGTTAAAAAACTGAGGCTCCATACTGTCTGGCAGCGCTATAATTGCTGTTTCATGCTGCTGGCAAAGCAGACAGCTGCCGGACTTTTCTCCTCTTCACAAGTGCCCCCACCCCCACCCCCCCAGCCAGGCCCTGCATATCAGTCAGCAAGTTTGGAGATTGAGCTATAAGCAGACCCTCCCAGGGAGAGATAATGACCATGTTGTGTTTTTTTTTTTAATGGTTGCTACCAGCAGCTTGTGTTTCCAAGCAGTTTGGAATGTAGGATGTGCAGTCAGATGTGTGAAAAGCTGGGAGAGGGATGGGGCAGGGAATATGCCGCATGGTAAGACTACACAATTATTGAATAAAAGATGTAATGCTCAACTCCTTTTGAAGGGCTTTAAGATTTAAGTCATGGAGGTAAGAAATTAAGTTGTTTTGAAGCAGGGCCCCCAGCAACTCCACTTGAGGTTTCAGAAAGTGGGACCTATTGCCCAATTAGGCCAAGTAGTCTGGATTTGGTGAGAGATTCCAGGTGTCAGCTGATCTCTACAGCTGTGTCCTCCCCCCCTTGGGAAAGCCAGTTATTCCCCGGGCAACTGTATAATTGTCATCCAGTGTCATGATAAACAATTGTTCTGAGTGGCTGCCTTCATGACCCAGTAAGCACAGGGATACTCCGTCAGTGGCTCGGGAGCGACATGTGGCTCTTCTGAGCACTGTTCCCCAATGTGGTACCTGCCCTGTGTTTTCAGGAAAGTAGGCAAGGTCTGGTGGGGCTTGTAGATGGTAGTTGATTCCCACTGCCAGAGGAACCTGCAAGTCTCCCTGAGGTGCAGGCCTCATCCCCGGGATGGAAGTAAATGTGGCTATTTTGATTGAGGGTAATTGCAAATGTGGCTGTCTGAGAGCTGCAGACTGAGTACCACTGCTGTAGCATATGAAGCAAGTCAGGCAAGAAAGGATGTACTAGGGGCCTACCATGGAAGTGCAAGACAGCTCGACATGACATTCAATTCGAACCAGATGAAAACATCAGTGAGGAGCTCAGTTCCTGTGCAAATGAATAATTCACTCTTTGCTAAGTATGAATGTTGACCACGTTCCTTTAGAAATTTTCAATGTGTAGGGAAGAAATGCCCTGACCTAGAAAGCCCAGACTAGCCGGATGCCATCAGATCTCAGAAGCTAAGCAGAGTCAGTCCTGCTTAGTATTTGGATGGGAGACCACCAAACAAGTCAGGGTTACTATGCAGGTAAGCAATGGCAAGCCACCTCTGAACATCTCTTGCCTTGAAAACCCTATACAGTTGCCTTAAATCAGCTGTGATGGCACAAATCTCTCCTTATATATAATTCTGTTTTGGGCATGGACTCCCCTGAACATTCCAACACACTCCGAAATCAGTTGGCTGAATGATCTGTCATTCAGAGGGTCTCCCTATCCACTGGCTGCATTGCCTGAGTCCTGCCTCCAACATTCTAAACAGTTTGCTGTTCCTTTTCCCCCCATAGCCAGTCAGAACAGAGAGGTCATTTGCATCTGTGGCCTGATTGGCCTTTGCCTCCAACATTCTAAACAGTCTGCTGTTGCTGTTGGGAGCCCTGAGGTAAAATACATATCCCAGTCTCCCTGTGGGGCCTGGAGATCTCCCAGAAACCACCGTGTTCCCCAGCCACAGCACATCATTTCCCCTACAGAAAATTTCCCAGCTATTAAAACTGATGTCCAGGTGACCAAGATCAGTTCTCCTGGAGACAATGGCTGCTTTGGGCAGTGGACTCTATGGCATTATACCCTGCTGAGGTCCCTCCCCACCCCAAACCCTGGCCTCCCCAGGCTCTACCCCTTAAATCTATAGGTATTTCCAACCCAGATTTGGGAACCATGTAACTGGCTATAGAACCGCTTTCCAGACCCTTGGAGCCCAGAAGACATGGCATAGGAGGAGGTGCTTTTCTACCTTAGCTGCCACTGCATAACCCCAAATCAATATAAGTCAGGGGTGGAAGGAACTATACCTGTTACCATGAGGCTGTCCTCCCATACTACCCTCTTGGGTTAGCAAAATGACTTGAGACAGCCCTGCCTTATAGCTAAGCAGAAGGAAATAAATATGGCTTGCCTCCCTCTATTCTCCCCTTCCCTCTGCCATCCCACCAGCCACAGCCGGGACACATACCTGGAGCTTCCTTCTAGAGCTTGTTGTATTTCTTCCCATAACGGGCCTTACTCCTAGTAAATAAATAAAGTGGAAGAAACCTATTAGTCCAAGGGGTTTTTTTTGGCATGGATTACTTACTCCTGATTTTCCTGGCAGTCAATCCTCAAGCCACAGATTCGGCTTTTCCATCCTTCCACACTCGATAATTTTTGCAAAGTCTATAGACCATTCAGATTTATAGAACTCAGTTAAATATTACAGCAAGTCTAAGTTGAGCTCTCTCCTAAAGTTTAGTGGGATTGTCTATAAGGTTATATACCTGGTACTTTTGATGATCAGGTATAGAGCATCTAACTTGTTTTTTCTTTCCTCAATGCAGCTTCAAAGCAGTTTACAATGTCAAACAACAACAGATAATTTTACTGTATGTCAAGTGACTCAGATTCTCTATATTTAATTAGCCCCAATGACCTTTTTATTTGATAATTTCAGCACACAAACAGAAAGAGGGAGGGGGAAATTGTGAAGTTGCTTGCTGAGGTCTGTCCTCTGTGAGTTCCTGTGCCACATAAATGCAAAACATTTTGTTAATTAAGAAATATTCAAGTATGTCTTATATGAGAACCTAGGATATGTACATAATCCACTTCAGTTAGGACTGTAAAACTAAAACAAAGTAGAAAACCTGCATGGAATTCTCAGACATGACCACTAAGGAGTGATTGAGTGATTTAACCCTCTTCAGAACACGATTGAGTTTAAGAAAATTTCTAATCCATAATCAGGATGTTTACACTGCGGCTCTGAAGAGGAGAGCAAGCAGTAGATGAAAGGAGTTCAGCTTGCTGAATATGGGAGAGAATATGGGAAAGGTGCAAAATTTGGTTGTGTCAGTTCAGCTGGGACTTTAGGTCTTGTTCTAACCCCCCTAACTCTTTGGAAGGAAGTCATGATGTAATACACATACAGGCTTAATTATATCTTACCTTATATTTTACCACCTTATCATGTATTCCTGTTAGATATTACTGTCAAAATTATCTGTTTCCCCCCAAATATTATGAAGCTTTTATGAACAGCTTGATATCTGAATTGGGTTGCCATGCCAGTTCTGTGTTGGGGTTTGAGGCGTGGAGCCTGGGGAGGGCAGGATTTGGGGAGGGGGAGGACCTCAGAAGGACCACCCTCAAAGCAGCCATCTTCTCCAGGGGAACTAATCCTGGTTGTCTGGAGATCAATCATAGTATCTGGAGGTCTCCAGGCCCCACCTGGAGATTGGCAATGCTATCTGAATGAGCCTTCAGTCTACAACAGGGGTGCCAAACATGTGGCCCGGGGGCCGGATTAGGCCCCCAGAGGGCTTCCATCAGGCCCGCACTGGAAGTGGCCATCTCCTGCTTCCAGTTCTGCCGCTGCTGCGGCATCATAGCTTGCTTCAGCCATTCCATGTTTTAACCTGGGTCCTAGACTCAGAACGCTGAGCATGAGATTTCTGTGGTGAATGTCAATAAATTAAAAGTAGGTTTGCAGCTTACAGAGCTAATGTTTTAAGCATGTTTTCATTTTAATTAAAAAAATCTTTGTTTGTATCCTTTATAAAGTTTATATCTCCGCTACCTGGCATTACATTTTATGACACACAGGGCCCGGCCCAACAAAGTCTCATTTATGTCAGATCTGGCGCTTATAACAAATAAGTTCGACACCCCTTGTCTACAGCTTCTTAAAGATATCCTGTCCTATTATATAAATGTATAGTGGTCTGGCAATATTCTACGTGTGGCAAAATCAGTCGGCTGCAGGAACTGCCCATCACAAGTTGTCCCTCGACTGGTTGCCTTCCCTTCCACCATGGCGTCAGTGCCGCCAACAGACCTGCCACCCAGCATCTCACCCTCACTCTGTGCGGGGCTGTCAGCCAGGTTGGACGTCCCGGTGGTCACTCCACTAGGGAGCCAGGAGGACAGGCCAGCCTGGTCTCTGCACAGCCTGGTCGCTCCCTCTGGACCTGCTGGGAGGCCTCCGGGAGGGGAGGGTGCCATGGGGTGCCTTTGCCCGACCCCCCCACCTGGCTAGGAGGCCTCCAGGAGGGGCGGGTGCTGTGGAGCTTCTCCGCTGCCAGCCCATCTTTGCCCGCCCCCCCCCCAACTGCCTTCTAGGCCTGCTTGGAGCCCTCCAGTAGGGCCAGGTGCCATGGAGCCTCTCCACCACCGGCGTGTTGGCCGCCAAGGGCCCGTCTTTGCCCAACCCCCATGGCTTCTAGGGCCGCTCAGAGACCTCTGGGAGGGGAGGGTGGTGTGGAGCCTCGCCGGCAGTGGCATTCTCGCTGCCGCCGGCCTGTTTTCGCCCACCCCCACCCACCCTTCTTCACCCACCCCCACCTTCTAAGGCTACTCAGAGGCCTCCGGGAGGGGAATGTGGCGTGGGGCCTCACTGCCGCTGGCCTGTCTTTGCTCGACCCCCCCCCCGCCTGGCTTCCAAGGCCGCTCAGAGGCCTCTGGGAGGGGAGGGTGGTGTGGAGCCTCTCCGTTGGCAGCGCACTCACTGCCACCACCCCGTCTTTGCTCACCACCCCCCACACTTCTAAGGGACACTGACCGCTGCTGGCTTGGCCACATCCTGTTGCCACCGTGCTCTTCCCGGCTCTATGCCTAGCGCCCATTGCCTGTCTCTTTGCAACAGGCCTTGCCGCTAGTACTGATATATTTTGGTATGAACTGTGTAAGCAACGCATTCCATATCAGATCCATGAAGCTGATAGAGATGTTTTATCATTATGGTTGTACAAAAGGTACAGATGACTCTTCCTCCAATTTGCTTAGCCAATATCGAAAGTTGTTCCTTCAATGGACATTGATGGCATTTAGGAGTATTGATAACTTGTGGCGGCTGGTGGCTAACAGCTGTTAGTCACACCCTGCCTGCTTCAGTTTGGAGCTGGAGAAAAACTATTTGGGATGCCATGTGCAAAGGAGACAGAAGTCTCAGCAGTTGCTCATGCTCAGTTCTGAAGTAACATTAGCTTTCCCCCATACACACACAAACATGCAAACCTTTAGGCAAATCCATATGCCTTTTAGGCAAAAGATACTGGAAAGCTAGGTGGACTTTTTGTCAATTATTTTATCAGATCGTCAAACAGTTAGCAGTTACATGACAGCTTGGTAAAAAAAAAAATTACTATGTAAATTTCATATGGACAAGTGGCACCAGGGGAGCCATTTTGTATTTCCTAACAGGGATAGAGAAAAGCAAGCTGAAGTGATTAAGAGTGTCAGACTAGAACTTGGGACACTCGGGTCAGGGCTGTAGCCAGGAATTTGTGTGGGAGAGTGCTGGGGCATGCTAATTAAATTAAACAGGCCATGTTATTTTTTCCCCACTCCTTTACAGATGAACTTTTAAGTAAGGAAACAAATCTGAGAATCTTGTGTGTGTGTGTGTGTGTGTGTGTGTGTGTGTTTTAAATCCCACAAAGGCAGGAGGATAAAGCCAGCACCCCTCAAACCTGTGGGTGGTGATGGAGGGGAGACCCCCTGCTCCCTCCCCCCACTGCAGGCCTGGCCTCTGTCCAGCCAGGACACACACATTGTGAAGCCAAGTGGAAAATGGGTGTTCATCAGCACATAAAAGCCTCCCACTGTGCAGGAGAATGTAGGCCCAGGCCAGGGATGCTGGCCGGACAATGGGCGGTGGGGGCGATACTCCCTGCTAACCTGGATGGCCAGTCCCCTTGCACCTGGCTCCCTTGTGGCCCTCTCATTTGGAACTCCTTAGCTGCCTCCCCCCTTCACTGCTTCTGAGGAAGACAGCAACAAAGAAGGGTGAAGAAAAAGAAGAGCCGAGCGGGTGACAGAGATGTCACTTGGCTGCCTGCCCTGGCTGAACTGCGGGTCTGCCGCAGCTTCCTTCCTCCGCCTTCCCTGGTTCATCCTTCTTCCCACTTTTAGCACTGGGACCAAAACCTCACAGTCCCTTCTTTCAGACACACAGCCTACAGCAAGTGGCAAGAGAGAGAGTGAATAGCTAAGCAAGGCATAAAGCAAGGAGAGTTGGTGGGAAAGTGAGAGGAAAGGGGGAGGCCACCCAGTGAGTTGGTGAGACACCGGGAAACTTTCTGGGGCTGCGGGGGGGCTGCAGATTCAATAGGGGGCACCCCCCACTGACTTCGGGCCTGACTCCGGTTCAGATGCCCAGTCTGCTATGGAAGCTTGCTGGGTTGCCTTGGGGCAGTCACTTTTTCTCAGCCTAACCTACATTATGGGGTTGATGTCATAAGGATATAGTGGAGGAGAGAATGAGGTGGGAAGCTGTTTTGGGTCCCCAATGGGGAGCAAAGGTTGCTATGAAGAAATAAATAAGAAACATACCACCAAGTTCCAAAGGCATTCTTGTAGAGAGATATATTGTCATTATTTTACTGTATAATAACTATGGCGTGGTCACTTACACAGGCCATTTTCTTTCCATGCATGCACCTGCATTTCAGGGGCCACGTGCTAGCCGGAAATTTGTTGCTAAGAACGCAGGGCTGTGATTTTGTGATTCTGTTTGTGTGCTGGAGTGTAAGGAAGCAATTAAAGCCGCTGGTTGTAGCTGACTGCTCAGTTGAGTCTCACAGCTGACAAAGTACACTTGTCGCTACCCAAATTACATCACCGTGCTCTTTTTAGTTAGTACCATTTTCATTCCAAGTTGGCAGGATCGGTTGACGACGCATCTGGTTTTCTTTCTAAAACACAGGAAGGAAACTCCTTGGACCTGGTGATTTGCTCATACAGGATAGTTAGATAATTCTCTCTGTCCCTTACTCCCCTTCCTCAAAATCCAGCCAGAGGACTTTGAAGGAAAAAGCTTAAATAAGCAGATGATCTCACCGGGGACTGTCTGCTGGGGAAACCCTCTTATCAGCTCAAAGCCAAAACTGTGCATGGTGTTTGCTTATTCTTTGCTAGGTCAAGGAATTTAAACTTCAACTCATTTTCTGCAGACCTTGAGTTAATTGGAGTCAGGGTTGTTTGCCTTGCATGCCTGAGATACTTGGAATTGTGAAGAGGTTACTGTAAAAGGCAGGTTAGGCAGTTGCGGGTGGTAGGGAAATGAAGCTTATCGTTTTCCTAAAGTTGCAGGAAGATTTGGGGCTTTAACAAAATCTCGCTATTTGACCATTGAATGTCAGTGCTGAACACATATAGGAAGTCACTTGAATGAAAGCGTTTCTCATGTCAAAATCTTAAATATCAGGAAAATGAAGATCTTTTAGCTAAGGGATTCATGTGCAGGGAACTTTTACATGGGTGTGCCCTTTTCAACAAACAAGTTCACTCCCATGTGAGTTCTGAGATGGAGTTTGTTGTATGCAGGTAGGGTTGCCAGCCTCCAGGTGGGGCCTGGAGATCTCCTGCTTTTACAACTGATCTCCAACTGACAGAAATCAGCTCCCCCGGAGAAAATGGCTGCTTCAAAGGGGGGACTCTATGGCATTGGACCATGCTGACTGCCCCCCTCCCCAACCCCCCCTCTCCTAGATCCACCCCCAAAGTCTCCAGCTATTTTCCAACCCAAGCCTGGCAACCCTATATGCAGGACTGTACCACGTACACTCTTGAACATCAAAATCAGGTCTCGGCTTCAGAACGTTTGCCTTAGCTTTGCACATTCCTGTTTAAAAGAGCTGTGGGGGGGCCTCAGAGGAACATTAACTCAAGAAGAATGAAAAACAATCATGGTACAAGGGCATAATCAAGTCTTTCCCAGGACATAAACTTCAAAATGGAGTGCACACATTTGCCCTTTTTTTGTGCTAGGAGGAAGAGCCCAAAACCACACAATAATGTGGATTGTTAAAATCCTACTCTGTATGCCCTAAGGTTGCGGTCAGGAGATCTCCTGGAATTACAACTGATCTCCAGACTATTGTGATCAGTTTCCTTGGAGGAAATGGCTTCTTTGGAGGGTGGACTCTATGGCAATATACCGAGCTGAGGTCCTTCCCTTCCACAAACCCTGCTGTTTCCAGAAATTCCCCAACACAGAGATGACAACCCTAGTATGCCCCCAACTTTGGACCATTAGGGCCTTCTCTGCAGTGGCACTTCCTCCACGCGTTCTTCTACTGTCTACACTCAGTCAAGCTTAAGGAGCTGTAACTGATCCGGAATCTTACCCAGGGAGCTGACATGATGTACATGTTTGCACTCTTGGTTAGCACGTTCACATTCCTGATATTGGAATCATTCCTTCAGGGATCCTGATAGCTTTCACATTGAGCATATTTGCACATTGGCTGCTGTTGATCTGGTACATTCTGTGAAACTGTTCAAAGGAAGTAGCTGGAGAGAGCAACAATGATCATGCTTAGTGTCAGAGGACTGCTGTGTTGGCCTGCAGTACAATAGTTAGATTTGGGTCCAGGATCACTTTAGAGACCAACAAGAGTTTCTTTAAAAAGATCTTGAGAATGATAAAATCTACAAATATCCTTGATGGGGAGGATAGCTACAATAAAAATGAACATTTTACCTAGATTGATCTTTTTATTTCAAATGATTCTGATTCCCCAAAATCAGAAATACTTTATAGAACATGACAAACTGATGAAACATTTTATTTGGCAAAGCAAGAGACCAAGAATATAACTTAAAAACTTACAGGATATGAAAGAAAGAGCTGGATTTGCATGATCAGATTGGCTGCTTTATTATAGAGCAGCTTCATTGGCATGGTCCAGAGAATGGATTACCCTAGAGAACTCTAGAGTATTAACATTAGAAGGACATAAGTTATTACTGGGATGGCACGCATTTATATGGTATGGAAAAGCTGATGTTCACAAATATTTTAAACAACATTTTATTAGAAAATCTCTATTAAAAGTATGGGAAGAAGTGAAAAGACTTTCTTCTATCAAAATACCAAAAATGGGTCTCACCACTAGAAGCGTTTACTAACCCTAACATTTCAAAAAAATATGTTGTTAAAATATGAAGACCTTTTGGATATCAGAAATGAATTAAAACCATTAGAAAATATTAAAAACAAAAATCTGATTTAAGTTGGTGGGAAAGAGTGCAAATAGAATCAAGATATACTAAAGACAAAAAAATATGGTTTTGCCCCAAAATAAGAGAAGTAGATAAGATACTGTTATATGCTGAGGAAAAACTGATTAAAAAACTGTATGTAATAATGTTAGGAAACAAAACACAAGATGAAATAGTTAAAAATTCCATGGTTAAATGAGCACAAAACATAGGTCATAATATTGATTTAGATCAATGGTTACAGGTTTGGAAAACAAATATAAAATTTACCAAGGCAACTTCATATAAAGAAAATATTTATAAAATGTTTTATAGATGGTATATGACCCCAGATAAATTAGCAAAGATTTATTCTGATTTACCAAATGATTGTTGGAAATGTCAAAAGA
The DNA here is from genome assembly GCA_029375565.1 of Gekko gecko. Lineage (NCBI taxonomy): Eukaryota > Metazoa > Chordata > Lepidosauria > Squamata > Gekkonidae > Gekko > Gekko gecko. Next base: position 292,684,873 of record JAPDNY010000001.1, on the reverse strand, counting down.
CAGTTGGTTCATTTTTTCACATGTAGTGGATATGTGATAGAGTTAAAAAAATATTGGTCTTGGATCCATGAAATGTTACAAATAATGCTAGAATATACCATACCATTTATACCTGAACTATTTTTATTGAACATGATACCAGAAAACTGTAAAAAAACATGACTCTTTATCTTATCATACATGTAGTGACCACTGCAAGAATATTATATGCCAAATATTGGAGGAAAAAAGAAGTACCTTCAAAAGAAGAAATGCTAAATAAAATTCTGGAAACTGCGGAGATGGATAAATTGACTTTAATATTGAGAGGACAAAAAGAAGAAAGATTTCAAAATACATGGTCAAGGTTTTATAAATGGCTTGAAGACTATAACAAATGAACAATATTGATATTCAACGATTTAGAAGAGAATATAGCATACAAGTGTAATTATAATGCATAATCAGGTCTCTTTTTGCAGAAAAAGCCCAGCAGGAACTCATTAGCATAATAGGCCACACCCAACAGCAGAAACTCATTAGCTTATTAGGCCACACCCTTACAGCACAGCTCATTAGCATATTAGGCCACACCCCCATGTTACCAGAAGTGTGGTCATCCAGCCACACCCACCTTTTGCTTCTTATTCTGTTTACCTTGTTTGTTGTCAAAACCCAGGGATTTTTATATAGCAGGAATTTCTTTGCATGTTAGGCCACACACCCCTAATGTAGCCAATCCTAATGAGTTTCTGCTGTTGGTTGTGGCATGTTATGTTAATGAGTTCCTGCTGGGCGTGGCCAACTTGGGAGCCAGCTGGAACTCTATTCCTGTGCGTTCCTGCCCAAAAATAGCTCTGTGCATAATACTTACACAAAAATGTATGGTGATAAACAATGTCTACTATATAAATAGACAATGTAGGAGGTAACAAACTAGATAAAACAGAGATGTATATGGAATCCCCAATTTACATGTCTGTATGTTTGTTTGTCTGTCTACTTGTTTGTTTTTCTTTGTTTGCTTGGTATAAAAATAAAAAAATTACAAAAAAAAGCAATCCTTTATTATGGTCATAGACCAGCAGAGTAAAACATACATGAGCAGAGTGGCTATATGAACATATAAGCAGTCTTCCATTAAAAATATGCAAAAAAACCCCAAACAATTATGCACTCTACTGTACATAATTCTGTGCATAATTTCACCCACAGTCAATGGGTTAGGGAAATGGTGGTTTATCCTTGCAGTGGTTTCAACCCCTGTAAAGAGGAAGCACAGTGATTTCTTGCCCATAGGCTTTGGGGCAGCTGTTGTCATTGGGGGTTTTTTGGTAGTCACCCACAGGGCCGGATCGCCCATAGGGTGAACTAGGCGCCGCCAGGCGCCCACTTCCTCTCCCGAAACTGCCCCCCGCCGTCCTAACCCAGCGCCCACCGGCGCCGCCAGACCCCCGGCCCCTTCCCAGCAGGGCGCGCAGAAAAGCCGGCGCCGGGAGGGAGGGGGCGGAGGCTCATCAGGATGGGAGTTTTTAATGTTCTGGTTTTTGGAAAGCAGCTGCTCATAATCTATTTTAAATTTGGTGAAGCTGGTTATTTTAATGGTTATTCTTTTGATGTTTTTGACGATGTATCGGTTTGATTGTCATCCACTACTGTGGGTCCCAGTTTTGTGGCAGAAAGGCAGGCAAGTTCCCTTGCCCAGTGGGGCTTGTGACTGTTAGTTGGTTCCTACCTTGAAACAGTCACTGCTGGACGAACAGGCTTCATGCCAGGGCTTAAACCAAATGGGGTTCTTTTGGTTGTGAGAAACTGCAGATTAAACACTCTGCAAGCTGCAGAGTGGATACCACTGTTTTAAATGGACAAATGTTATTCAATATTGCCACTCCTTTAGTGCACTGATATGGATATGGTTGCCAACCTCCAGGTAATAGCTGGAGATCTCCTGGAATTATATCTGATCTCCAGACTACAGAGATCAGTCCCCCTAGAGAAATGGCAGCTTCAGAGGGTGAACTGCAAGGCAGCACATCACTACTGATTTCCCTCCCTTCCCCAAACTCCATTTTCCCTATGCCCAAACCTCCAGGAAATTCCCAAGCCAGAGTTTGCAACTGTAGTTCCTGGGCTGTGGTATACTCTGTCTTTTATTCTGTAACACCTCTAGTATTTTGAAAGGGCAGTATCAACATACCAGGATAAGTAAATTGCAGAGTGTGTTCCCTCCATATTATTCATATCCTATTTAACACCAGTTTCTGGTTCAGTCGTTCAGTCACTTGGTAACGGTGGTCTGTTTTTTGCATGTGGTGTGTTCCTGCAGAAAAACAATTAAAAACAATTTAAAAACATTAAAAGAATGCTCACCTGCAAAACAAACCAGTGCAAACAATTTTGCCAAGCCTGTCATTTCCCCTGGAATGTTTTTGTTTTAACACAGACAGAAAGGAAAGAACAGTTAATATCCTCAAAGCCGCTGGAGTGACGGTTCAGGGGACAGAACCAAAGACAAACACGTCTGGAAGAAGCAGGCAGCGTTCCAAGCTAGCAGATGCTCCAATTTGCTAAATCCTTAACGGCTGTCTTTGCAGGCGCTAATTGTAGGCCCATAGAAATGCATGTGGTTTCTCTGGGCCCCAGAAGGCAGTGTCTGTGTTCAGCCATCCAGTCGATGGGGGTCTATGGCCCATCATTTTGTAACTGGAGATTTTTTTTTTAGATAGTTAGACCTCTCTCCTCCTCAGTGAAGATCCAAAGCTGCTTATAACATGGTTCTCTCCTTGTTATTTCATTCTTACAGAACAACTCCGTGAGCTGGGTTAGGCCCAAAGTAATCCACTGAGTTTCCATGGCAGGGTGGGAATTCAAGCCTGGGTCTCCCAGATCTCGGTCTGACTCCCTAACCACTATACTAGGCTGACCAATTTACAGCCTGTTTCGGTTTTCTTCATAGATCCTTTGTCCTCAAATATCCACAAGGTGTTTTAACAGGCCATGTAAAAATCAGAATAAATTAAACTGAGATTTAAGGCTTCTGCATTTTTAGACCACATCTTTTAAACTGAGAGCCAGTGTGGTGTAGTGTTAGAGTGGTGAATTAGGATCTGAGAGACTCAGGTTCTGTCACCCACCCTAGGTGTCCTTGGGGGCTCCAATCCGCACCCGGCCAGCTGGCTGGCAGGAGAAGCCCCACCTGTGAGCCCCGCCCCCAAGAGTGATCACCCCTCTCCCTCCCCTCCTGCCAGATTTAAAGGGCTTCAGCTGATGGACAGGGACAAGGTGGCCCACCAATCAGCTGAGGGCCCTTTAATTCTATCAGGAGGGAGGGAGATGGGCAGTCGCAGGCTGCATGTTCAGCTCATAAAAAGACCCAAGGTGTGGCCCGTGACTGCCCCTCTCCCTCCCTCCTGCTAGACTTAATGGACCCTCAGGCTGAGTGGTAGGCCACGTAGTCCCTGCTGATCAGCTGAAGCCCTTTAAATCTGGCAGGAGGGGAGGCAGAGGGGTGGCCAGGCAGGTGGTCACACTTGGGGGCGGGGCTTGGAGACATCCCCGCCCACCCCCAGACCGCTCCCCATATCCCCCCACCGGAGTGATGAGGGCACCTGGCAACCCTACCTTGGGCCAGTCACGCACCCTCAGCCTAAAGTATTACACAGGGCTGTTGTGAGGATAAAATGGAAGAAAGAAGAATGATGTAATCTGCTTTGGGTCCCCAATGGGGAGAAAAGTAGGGTATGACAGAAGTAAATAAATAAAGAATTCCGTTTATTGGAGTTACCCTTGCCAAACAAGTCAGTGAGGAAGAACTAAGTGTAACCCTTTCTAATGCCCCCCCCCCAGATCAATAAATAACAGCACTCTTTTAGCTGTGACAAATGTGAAATAGCTTCAGAAGTAGAGGGGGGGGAATCAAGGTGTTAAATGGTTTTCAATATAACAAATGTTTATCATAAACCTAACAACTTTACAATGATGATGTGATGTCTATGAACATATCAACATTTGAAGAGACAGGATCTTTAGTGCCTGCTGCAGGCCAGACTGACTGAAGGGGTGGGGCTCTTGCAGCTTCTGATATGCGAGCAACTTTGCCAATTGTCCACGCTCTGTGACCTTTTGCTCCCTAGAAATAATACGTTGAAACAAAAATGACATGGGTCACATAAGGACTTGGAGAGAGAATGCTCCCCAAACTGCAGTTTCCAGGATTCTTACAAGGAAGTCATGACAGTAAAAAGCAGTAAATACCAACCCAGGTTTGTAGTGTAGAAATATGTCTTGTTCAGTGGTTAAATTGATACAAGTCAAGTAGTGGGGCTTGAAGCCTGTGTGGATGCCACACCCTTTGACTCACCAGACAGTCTTATCCCTTGTTGTACGGGAGGCTGGCCAGGATACCAGCTGTGGTTTTGCCTGTGAGGGGAGGGTGAGGCAAAGAGATTTCAGGCCTTAGCATGTTTTATGTTAAAAGCATTTCTTTGGAAAGCTTACTGAGGAGAAACCTCCAGGTGGGTAGCCGTGTTGGTCTGAAACAGTAGAACAAAGTTTCTTGCTATCTTGGGGGGGAGGGACTCATTAAGGTTATGATAACTTATCTCTGCTTAACAAGGCCCCTTTGGAAAACAGGCAGTTTTCTGATGTGATGCGACTCCTGTTTTGTGCAAATCCATTTTCCCCTCCCACTCTTTTTCTGGCTGAACTTCACCTGAATAAACAGTAACAGCTGGAATTTAACATCATCATTCCATAAAGGGAATAAGAAGTCTGGGATAATAATGCTGAGAAGGACAAATGCCTGTATTACTTGAGCCAAACTTTATAATGACTTTAAATGTCAAAAGGAAGGCCGTTTATTCAGAACCATTTATTCAGAATCCATTTTGTCCTTGCCATAAACATCAAGGTGAAAATCACTTCCCTTTCAGTTGTTAACAATCTGTTTTTAAAAAAATTAAAGTAAATGTGAATCAATACCTACATTCAGGTACATCTTAGAGAATTTAAATAGCTCATTTCCTAACATTTTTGTGTTCACATAAAGAAGATCAGGACAGCATGTCACAAAATTAGAGTCATTTCAGATTTCAGCGAAGTGGCAAAATTTTAGTGGGTTTGTGTGCATAGGGTTGCCAACTCCTAATTGGAAAATTCCTGGAGATGTGGGGGTAGAGCCTAGGGAGGGCACAGTTCAGGGCAGGAGCAACCTCAGCAGGGCATAATGGCATAGCACCCACACAAGAAAGCAGCCATTTCTTTCAGGGGAACAGATGTCTCTCATCTGGAGACAATTTGTAATTCTGGATGATTTCCAGGCCCCACCTGGAGGTTGGCATCCCTAGTGCACAGCTGTGTGCCAGTGATGGGAAAATTCAAAGCAAGTTACAAATGCCTACTCTTGGATATATCTGGTAATTAATTGCAAAGAAAACTGCTGTATTTTAAAACCATATGTTTATACTTAACAACCAGCAGTCTTCTGATTGCAGATCAAATAAGGATCCTTTCCCAAACATGAATACATAGTAGTACATAGATGTATTTAGTAGCTCATAAGAATTCACTGAGCCTGTGAGCATTTCTGGAATTTTGATAATCGGCCACCACAAAATGGCTGCCATGGAGACTGGGGCCAATTCGAAAATGTTTGAAGGTTCCAAATCAAGCACCCACCTGTGATGGAAGCTGCTGTTCCCAAGGCAAACACAAAGGTGATGTGTCCTGAGCTTTTCTAAAACACCTAGGCCATGGTCAAACATGCCTTTAGATCTGACTCAGCTGCGAATGGCTGACGTATCTAAAGGCTACAATCAGACAGCAACATCTGGGAAAGGTCCTGCAGCCGTCAGCACCCCATGCTGCCCTACCACGGAAGCAGAGTTAAAAGATACCAGGGAAAGTCTGGTCTTAATGCTTGTCGACGAGCTATGAATGGACTTCCCCCTGTCTGATCGCTCAAGCGCGCTCTCATGCCGTTGGGATGGTCTGCTCCTTCCATCCAGACTCGGTGCCATTTTTTCCCTCACGTAGCAGTATATGCATAACTGCATACTCCATGGGGAACCCACAGTGTGGAGATGCAATTCCTTGTTTATGCACATGGGAAACAAAAGGCAAAAAACAAATAAACACCACTTGGCCGAACGTGCTGTCTGATTGGACAGTGACGGGCTGAGCCTGTAGCTACAAAGGATGTGTGATCGCACAATGCTGTGTCAATTTCAGTTGGGGGAAACAGACTCGCTTTCCCTCTGCACCAAATGGCAGGTCTGACCGTGGCCCTAGTGTTTCAACAAGGTAGAAGAGAGCAAAGACTGGCTCTTTGTTTAGGAGAAAAGAAACTTTGAGGAAGAAGGAAATTGACACCTGGAAGCTCATTGATGGGTACCACAATTGGGGATTGCACGTACGGAATCAGGGAGTCTGCCAGAAATACTGGTGAACACTTAAAACAATCGTGTGTGTGTGAGGGATAAATTTATTTATTTATTTATTACATTTATAATCCACTGTTCTCCCCAATGGGGATTCAAACTTGCATACAACATCCTTCCTTCCTTCATTTTTTTCCCCTCATAGCAACTCTGTGAAGTAGGAGTGTGTGACTTCACAGATCTAGAAGAAGCCAACCTACCTGGATTACAAAAGACGCCAAAGACTCTACATAGTCCTCCAATGAAGAATTTATTAGATGATGTGGCTGAAGTTGTTCTCGGTTCCCCACCAAGGGAGGAAAATCTTATGAGCCACACATATTGACAATTGCGACTTCATGGTAACATCCAAATCCTCTCCCGGAACATTGCTGGCAGGCCATCCAAGAGAACTGCTCCTTCCTTTCTGGAATACCTATCCTTGTTTGACTCTGTTATTCTTCAAGAAACCTAGACTCAAGTGCCTATGACAGCAGATGAATTCTCCACTTGTGCCTCTGCTGCGGAGAGGAAGGGCAGACCCAGAGAAGGTCTGGCTATTCTAGTCTCTGTGAACCTTATGGCAACAGCAGTAAAATTAGGGCCAAATGCCCAATATGCACAGGCCATAGCTGTGCAATTCAATAGATTTTGCCTTTCAGTTATTAATGTATACATAGCCCCTCAAGATAATAAGCTTAGGCTACAGGAAATCTGGAGCAATCTTGAAAAGTACTTAACTAGTCTCCTACTGAAGTTCCCTGTTGCTTTTGCTTTAGTAGCTGGCGATGAAATGTATTTAAGCAACAATGCTGCTCCCCCCCACGAGTCAGCATTTCCCTTAACCCCACCCCAGACAATCCAAGATGCATCCTTGCTCCCTTATTATTTAACTTCTATATAAACTCCATGGTGCAAACCTTATTCAGTCCTTACTTCCATCTGCCCAATATGGCAAATAGACCAGTCTCCACACCATTCTATGCAGATGATATGGCTATTCTGACTTACTCCGGGCACTTACAGCTTACTGCGAAGGGGAGCATATAACAGTCTTTCAAAGACCAAAATTCTTGTTTTCTCTAAAAGGTTTATCAAACACAGGTGGCACACTGATGACCATGAGATCGAACAGGTTAAAGCAGGGGTGTCGAACTCATTAGTTATGAGGACCGGATCTGACATAAATGAGACCTTGTTGGCCCGGGCCAGGTGTGTCAAAAAATGTAATGCCAGGTAGTGGAGATATAAGCTTTATAAAGGACACAAACACAAAGGGGTTGTTTTTTTACTTAAAAACATGCTTAAAACATTAGCATTCTTGCAATATTTTGTTTATTTAACAGTGTGTGATAATTGACACCTCTTGCTCTGAATTATTGCATCAAAACGTCTGTGCTGTTGCAATCTTGAGTATGCTGTTCAGGTGTATATCTGTAAGCTGCAAACCTACGATGATGCAGCAGCAGCAGCAGCAAAACTGGAAGCAGCAGCAGAAGACAGCCAGTTCTACTGTGGGCCTGATAGAAGCCCTCCGGGGGCCTGATCCAGCCCCCAGGCCACATGTTTGACACCCCTGGGTCAAAGTGCTCAGATATTTAGGCGCAGTGTTCCAACTGTCTGCCTCATGGACAGCTCAGCTTTCCCAGGTAACTGAGACTGCCCAAAGAGTGGCCACAGCAACTTTAAGATTCTTCTTTTCAAAAGGGGGTTCTCACATACCATATGCGCTGAAAGTCTTTCAGGGCAAGTTGGTACCCCAGTTTATGTATGGTTCACAGACAAGAAAGCAATCCAATCCAAATTCCTCAGATCCTTATGTGGAGTACCTCACTGTGTACCTTGTGTCCCTTAGGCTAGAAGCAGGGTTGGTTACCCTTGAAGTGCCTGCCTGGTTCCAAGCAATATGCTTCTGGCTTGAGTTAAACCTCTCCCCCCATCCCCGGATTAACTGCATTAATCAGCTTTGACAATTTTCACTCAAGGTGGGTGAGAGCAGTAGAGGACAAATTACAACTATTTGGTTTCTCCTAGACAGCTTTACTGCATCTTGGGTATTCAGGAGCCAGAGCATTAGTCAAATGGAGACTATTGGATAATGCCCTTCAAGTCGACAGATCACAGGTCCACTCTGCTCCAGCAGTGGGGAACGGCAACAAAAACATTGTTCCATCAATTCCCCAAACACTGTAGGGCCTTCACTCTGGCCCATTTTAACGTCCTCTCATATGCCCTTCTGGAAGGAAGATGTGCATGTATTCCATATGTACAAGGTCTCTGCCCATGTCAGTCTGGAATGGCAGAATCAAACATGGCCTCTTACATTGCCGGTTTTACCAGGACATTCGGAATATGTCCAAATATCCAGGCAGATGAAAGGATTTTTATACTTCTCTACTTGACAATCATTTTAATGAAACTACCCTAAAAGTAGCACGATTCTGTGCTCTGGCATGCTCACCAAGGCAGAATAAGACGGTCTAGTATTTAAATAATTTTATTATTACTATTAATTGTATTTTTCTGTTCAAAATATCTATTTTATGCATCCAATATGTATTATGTATTGTTGATATTCTGGACTGCTGATCTCGGATCATCATAATAATAAGCTGAAATTGACTAGCCCAAGATCACCCGGCAATGTTCTATGGCAGAATGGGGATTTGAACCTGAGTCTACCAGATCCTATTCCAGCAGTTTAATGGCTACTTTACCATGTTGCCCCCCAATCTTTCCTCCTCTGCATTCACATTATTCACATCCAGTTTCCTCAGTGATATCTGCCAGCTTGAAGGCTTGTGTCAATATCTGTGATGTGTACCCAATGATGCTAAATTCAGAGTGTTCTTTATAAGAATGGAAGTTTAGATACAGATGAAGATGTCAGGAACTGTATATGGAACTTTTATGAACACTCAAGCATGAAGGTAAGGAACATTCAGTGAATAGTCCACATATTTTTGGATGATCACTACTCTTGCGTTTGTATCCACAGTAAAACAAATCCACAGCTGATTTTAAATCACACGCACAATGAATGAAGAGTACTATGCTAGTCTCTGGTTGTACAGTGGTTGCACGACAGCCTCATAAATCTGCACTGCAGATTATAATTTCTGGTGCTAACATGATCCTGGTGAGAGAGTCTGCCTTGGTCAGGGGCACTATGGGTTGCTCCACACCGCATATGGAAAAAAGAATTTCCAGTGTGACATTGGAGTAGCTAAAGTTTGGCACTCCAAATGTTCATTTATCACGATCAGGTGCCTGCTTGGCAAGCTAGTCCGTGTCATGTCCCAAATACCAAGTGCTTGCATGTATGTAAATTATCACCTACCATGGTACCGCCTACCATTTTCACAATCAGACTGGATTCCCTGCACTTGTGTGCACCTCCAAGTCAATCACAAAGATGCTTTATTCCTCTCCTAATTACATAAAGCATCAATAAACTTTCACTGAGAGGGATGAATATTGAAAGGACATGATGGGTTGTACGGCAAATCAATTTGCAGGATACCAAAACCTGTTAACATCTTTTTTTTTTACTGGATCTATCTATTGGTATTAGTGAAAGAATGTGTGAAACTTTGACGGCAGAAAATAAAACCGTGAGGAATGAGACATAAGACATAATATATTCATCTACCAAAGAAGGGCTGCAGTCACACGTTAAATAATCCAGTTTCAATGCACTTTCCAACTGGATTTTGCCAGTCCACACAGTAAAATCCAGTTGGAAAGTACACTGAAAGTAGATCGAAAGTGCATTATTTAGTGTGTGTGACCGCAGCCAAGGTCAAATCAAAATGCTGCAGTATTTAAAGCTTGTGGTGGGAGAGTTATGTTAGCAAAGCAGGCTAAGAATCCAGTGCACTACAAGTGCTTTTATTGCTAGTGCTTACCCCAGACATCTCCTTATTAATGATGTATCCATGGCAGCATAATAAAATGATTGCTGCTATTTGAGAGGAAGTGCAGTGTACAATGAAATGTGTTGGAAGAGGAGCTTTGTTGGCCTTCTGGCAGGTGACCTGCAATGTAGGGTTTTGAAGTACTTTGAGATGGTGATTCCAAGGTTTCTATTCCAAGGTTATTTTTTCAATGTCCATTTTCCATTACAAAACCTTTCTCATTTCTAGAGGGCAGAAAACTGTTAAGGGAAAAAAATACAAAGGCAACAATTCTTCAACTCCAACATAATGCTTTTTGAAAATGAACTTTTTCTTCAACTTTCAGCATCAATGCACAAGAAGTTTTTCTATAAGTTTGACGAGCAAATGTGAGACAGGAGTTAAAGCAGGAGAAATGCTGTATATCCCTAGGATCCCATTTTCTACAGGGGCTTAAATCTGGTTTTGCTTATGCTGTTTTTTAAAATGTGAATAAAACAGACATTGGACAGCCTGCACAGTGAATTTCAAAACAACTCTCATGCAATTCATAACCTGTATGAATACTATTCACATCATTTGAGAAAGGTCAGGCCATTTTTAGTGTCATAAGCACAAGTGACCTGATATTTACAGTACATTTTACTGGTTTTGAAAACTTGTATATTTTGAATTCTTGGGTTTATTTTTAGTTTGCTAGCACCTGTTCAAATATTTCTGCAAGTGTAATGTCACTATGGTTTGTCGTCATAAAAATCTGCCTTCCAGGTGAATGGTAAATGTCACCGTGTTTCAATTTGCCCAAGTCCATGACACTTGCTAGAGCCAGATTATCAGACAGATGTGATAAACAAGGTGAATTCTTCCCAGATTAAGACATCTCCTTCTAGGTGACAGTTATAGCTTTTGTTGTTGTTTCTTATGGCATTCTTCCATTTCTATTTTTATCAACAAGCTGTCTCTTTATTCACACTCTTCACATTTATAAAATGGAACCATGGGCAGGCATTCAGGGAGATAAAGCCTGTATCTGCAAGGATGAAGACAGACACATTCTTATCAACAGGAGCAGTGTGAACTTGGCTTCAAAACTTGTGCAGGTGCATTGATGTGCAATTTTGATGATGGATCATTTCTGCATTTTACCATAGTTTTGTACTTCAGACACACACTATTGCCTTATAATTTATGGTATACTGTGTGAATGTGCAAACCTTCCCCTTCCCCTTCCCTTCCCTTTCCTTCCCTTTCCCTTTCTTTTCTGAGCTCCTCTGATCAATAGATCTTGAGCAATGACTAAAAGAGTATTAGTTTCTAAAAGAACATATGATAACACAGGAGTTTAGCAACTGATAAGGTTATATTCAGATCACTGTCTAGCATCAGACAGGGAATAACATCCCTTTGAGAATTATTGAACGACACATGTGGTAACCAGTGTTCCCTCTAAGCTGAGTTAGTGTGAGCTAGCTCACAGGTTTTTAGCCTCCGGCTCACATGTTTTTGTCTTAGCTCAGGAAGGATGGCTCCAGAGCAAATTAATTTATGCAGTAGCCAAATCACTCACTCACAACTTTAATGCCATTAACTCACAAAGTAGAATTTCTGCTCACAAGACTCCATAGCTTAGAGAGAATATTGGTGGTAACAGAGGTAAAAACCATTGATTCCTAAAAACTGTGTAAAAGGAACATTCCAGAATTTTATGAGATAAAGTATCAGTCTTCACAAGGACAAAGACAATCTGAATATGGAACTGACTCCTACTACCACCCTCCCTTGCCTGTCCTTGTTCAGGCAAGCAGCAGGAGAAAAATTGGGAGGAAATTTTTCATTGGAGCAAACACATTTTCAGACCTCCCTCTACAGATGGAAATTCTGGGGAAATGTTGAAGCCATGGGACAAAACCTGTTCCCACCCACTCCCATTTTAAAAGGGTTTATTTCCGTGAAAACAACACCTACAAGTAACAGCATGAAACATAAAAGAGCCCTGTTGGATCAAAGCAAAGGTCTGTAGTGTTTATCCTTCTGTTCCCATTGTGGCTGAGAGTGGGCCTTTCAGGAAGCCCATAGGCAACTCACAAGCAAGTATACAATCATCCTCCTTACCAGTGTCCCCCAGCACCTGGTATTCAATGGCATACAGACAACCTCTGAACATGGAGGCTCCCTGTAGCTGACAGTCATAGCCATCCTCCATGAAATTGTCTTATCCCTTTTTTAAAGCCATGCAAACTGGTGTCCATAGCTGTAGCATAAAAATGAATTCCACATGTTGCACAATGTGAAGAAACACTGTCTTTGGTCTCTTCTGAATCTACTGCCCAACCATTTCAGTGGGTCACCATGAGTTCTCATATCAGCAATGATGAGCATTTTAGTCTCCGACAACATATTTTAGCTGGTGTTTCCCAGTATTTTTGTCTTTAATAGGAAGAACAAGTCGTGCACATAATTGTACTTCTAGATGCAAAACAGATATCTACAGAGAGACCACAGCAAATAAATGGAATAGCTCAAGTCTTGGTCACTGCAAATGTCCTTCAGGGGATGGAGGAATACCAACAGAATTGTTCTATATTTGAGCATGGGACTTACTTCGTGGGGATTCAGCTGTGTTAAGTTGATGCTACGGCTGTGGCCAGATTAAACGGCTGCCTTATAAATATGCAAATCAGCTCTCCAGATGTATTGTTGAGGTTGTCTTGAGGCATCCATTTCTAAGCTGCCTTTGAAAAAATTTTCTCTTGTGCTTATTGAAAGTCGTTTGCATAGAGTGGTACCGTTGAGAGGGTAGAGGAAGGAAGAGATGGAAAGGAAGTCAGATAACACAAATGTAAGAAGGCAGGCTGATTAAAGGAAAGTGAGGAGGTGGGGGGGATGCGAGGTGAAAAAGGGGACAGCAGTGCAAAAGAGGGACGGGGACACTCCACCTCTGTGGAATGAAGGCTTTGAAAAGGCTATTTCAAAACGGGATTGGCCAAGACATTTTATTGCCTGCAGTGGAACACCCAGGTGGCATCCTCCACTGCAAGGCCGCTGGTGGTTTATATGTGGTGCAATGCGGAACAAAGAATTAAGGTCCAAAGCACTTCTATGGATTTGCTTTCTTACCGTAATTAACGCAATGGTGCCTGCAGTCTATTTTCCAGTACACGACACAAATAAAACTTCTTAAATGTGCCAAGAGAGGGGATGTCAGAAACAGAGATCATTTGGGATCCATCCTTATCAACTACCTTAATTTGTTAAGAGGCGCCACGAAGTCTTCTTGTGTGTGTGTGTGCGTGTTTAGCTGCCCAGAACCTTTCTTCAGATGGGATGGTAAAAAAAAAAATTAATAGAAAGGTCACTGTTTCTAATATTGGTCGATATTTCTAATACTGCTATTAGTGTTCATTTATGAGATTATTTAATATTCATAGGTAGAAATAATAGTTAATATTTCTGCGGCACTTCACTTTCCCAGAAGACGAGTTGCTGTTTATACCCCGTTTTTCTCTACCCTAAAGAGTCTCAAAGCAGCTTACAATCTCCTTCCTTTCCTCTCCCCATAACACACACCCTGTGACCAGGGCTGGCCCCAGGTGTCTGGGCGCCCTAGGCAGGACAGCCTGGGCCGCCCACCCCACCAGGGATGCCAACCTCCCGGTGGAGCCTGGAGATGGCCCAGCACCATTGTCCTGGGCACCTCGCAGCTGCGAGGCGCCCAGGAGAGCCGGGGAAGGGGTGGGCTTAGAACGCCCATCCCTTCCCTCCCAGGCCGCGAGGTGCCCAGGAAAGCCGGGGCTGCCGGTGCTGGGCAGGAAGGGGGCTTTTCACGGGGGGGCGGGGGGCATTTTGGCGCCCCTGCAGGGCCGGCGCCCTAGGCGAGCGCCTAGCTCGCCTAGTGGGCGAGCCGGCCCTGCCTGTGACGTATGTGGGGCTGAGAGAGTTCTGAGAGAACTGTGACTAGCCCAAGGTCACCCAGCAGGCTTCATGTGGAGGAGTGGGGAATCAAACCCCATTCTCTAGATTAGAGTCTGCTACTCTTAACCACTACACCACACTGGCTCTTCAGTGTTCAAAACACTTCACATTTCTGAGTCATGATTTTTTAAAAGTTGGTGTAAGTTCTTATATTTCCTCTATGTCCAGCCCTCACCAAAAGACACCATTCTGAGTTCTGCCATGGGGAACTGACCTTGATATCAAGCCCTATAGTTTCCCTTCCCTGATCAGACAGGAATGGTGACAGGGTGGGCAGTGGAACCAATTCTGTGAGAACAGTTGATGTGCAGAGGAGGTGGCAGAGCTGGGAAGTACTTAAGGTGGGACTAGACCTTGGAGACCCTCATGCAGTATGGGTGTTTCCTCATTCTCATTGCTTGTAAGTTCCTGTTTCTTCGGGGGGTGGAGGGGGTCCCATTCCACATATGTCTTGCTCCTTCTAATGGTTGATTCAGTGTTTCACCAGTATATGTCTGGTATAAAATCCTGCAGTGTAAATCTCCAGGAAGATATGCCAGACATAAACCGATGTAATATCGAACTGACCACTAGAGGGAACAGAACCTACACCCCTCTCAAGAAACCAGAACTTACAAGCAAGGAAAATGAGAATGCAGAAAGGCCCTATGTATCCAACATGTGAATCTCAGGCGGAGTCAGCTGTTTGTGAATGAGTGGGTGGCCCTTATATAGTTAGCGTGCAAGCTGTGCCAGTAGGGTTGCCAAGCTCCAGGTGGTGGCTGGAGATATGTTGGGATTAAAACTGATCTCCAGGTGACAGAGATCCATTCACCCAGAAAAAAGGGCCACTTTGGAAGGTGGACTCTATGGTATTATACCCTGCTGTGCTCCCCCCAAATCCCACCCTTCCTCAGGCTCTACCTGTCCAAATCTCCAGGTATTTCCCAACCCAGAGCTAACCACTCTTTGTGCCAGGCATTCTGTTATGTGACAGGTTGCCTTTTCCTGCCCAGTAAGCTTGTGCCAAGGGAGGGGATTCCAAAACGGGAGCAGGCAGTAAGGACATTCCTCTGTTCGAAAATATCAGTTTTACCCACCTTTCTCTTCTAGTTTCTCTTTGCTGGTAATGGTCTATGAAACTGGATTATGTCATTGTCTGAATGTATTGATTGCTGCCCATGCCTTTAACTAAACAGTGGATGTTCTTGCCCATTATTATGTGCCTGCGTCATTCCTTGGGTTTACATTATGCAGGATAGTCTACTTTCCTCCCTGCAAAAGATGGATTTATGCCTCTCTCTCCCCAAGAGAAATACAAGATGTAATTGCAACAAACAATACTATTTTATTTCAATAGACAGAGGACACCGTTATACAGGAAATGTTCCTATAATACCTTTCAGACTTCAGTTGGCTGACTGTTGCCACTGGGAGTTCAAATTGCCAACACTTTGTCAGGACGTTGGGTCTTAGCATTACTCACATTTACAAGGTGAGGAGCAGGCAATTTCACTTTTACTGACTATGGATTAGTAAGAGACAGAAAATAAATCAGATATATTGCCTGGCTTAAACACCTTGCGTGAGTTAAGGAAAACACATTGTTCCCACCTCTGCTTAACAGCACACAGATTTCTTTTCGAGTGCTCTGTTGGCCTTTCTCTTATACATGGTGCTTACATTCTCACATGTCATTCTTCGGTACAGTTTACATAAAAGGCTGCTGAAGATGGTCCAATATAGATTTATTTACAGGTAGTTACAAATTCTCATCCTGAAAGTCCATTCTTATTTATGCTTAGAATTCTTGAGTTCCAGACTGAAGTGGACAAAAAGGTCAAGTCTACCAGTGCCATCCTAAGCAGAGTTATGCCCTTCCAAGATCATTGACTTAAATGGATTTAGAAGGGTGTAACTCTGTTTAGGATAGTACTGTAAACAGTCTAAATGCACAGAGGGGTGTGCAGATTGCCATTCTGAAGGATTCTCTCTCTCCAAATGTGCCATTATGACAACAGTTAAGAACAGAGAGCAGGCCAACCTGATGGCCCCTTTGATTAACAGGAAGAAACAGAGAGAAGCTGGGCCTTTTTGGTGGCAAAAAACAAGATCAAAATCCATGTAATAGCTTTTATTAGGACCAACCAAATTGGCACAAAACATTGTGGAAGCTTGGAATCACCTTCGAAGATGGGCTGAATTCCAACTGTTGTGTATTGAAAAGTGAATCAAGGCTATACATTGCCATGTAAAGCTTGAGTCTGAATGCGGCTCTTCAGATGTCGCATTACCATTGGTCGGTTTCTGTGAAACTATTTGTAAATACCCAATCACTGAGTGGTATTGTTGCAAAGAGGGAACGGTCCTGATTGGCCTTTATCCCTGCAATGTTATTGGTCGTTAACATATTGTGGGTGTGGCTTTGACAGCCCGGGAGAGTTTAAAAGAAGGAGCTGTGCTCCCTTTGTTTGTCGTGTGTTCCTGACTTACAGTTGCCATTTAATAAAGCTGAAATCACTTTGAAGCTGAATCCTGTTGTTGAGTCTCATACTTAACACCAACTTTCCAAGAAGAGTGTGTGTGTGGGGGGGAAACACCTCTTCACCTGTCACCTGGCAAACAAGGCAGGCCATTCTGTGATGGATAAACTGTTGTAATTTGATTTGTGTTTGCTTTTTATCGCTGCCTGTGAAAACACTCTGAACAAAGGAAACACAGTTTATACATTTTTTAGCATAAATGCATGAGTCCGTGTTGAAATGTTCTAGCTTTTACTGGAAAGCGGGGGAGGGATCCAGTGCAGCCCTGAATTTTTTTGTGCTTTGGAACCTGAATGGAAGTGGAAGAAGGGAGCAATTCTGCCACCTTCCCTCTCCCCACTTCAGCCTCCCAACCCAGATGGCTGTCATTCCATCCAGATCCCACACCCCTGCATATATATATATATATATATATATATATATATATATACACATATATATATATATACACACACTTTCCTGGGGCTGGAAAGGACTACGGTGGGGGTGGGATCATGGGCAAGATCCATGACCGTCAATGCCTTTAGCATGCCTGAGGTCACCACTGCAAACCCTGCAAGGGGCTAACCACCAGACAGCTGTGGAAGGAGTCCTAGGCACAGCTGAGAATTTGCAGTCAGTCCAGATTGCAAGGGAGGGGTTTCTTGTGCTTGGACGGCTGCTTTAGACCCTGATCATTTTGCTTAGCATCTTCCTGTGTGGCGATCAGTCCACTGGATTCATGAGGTTCAGTGCCTGCTGTTCATTCCCAGTCACCCTCATTCTCCATCTGTCATCCCTGTCATGTAACTGCAGTGATAGATAGATTCAGGTGGGGTAGCTGTGTTGGTCTGAAGCAGCAGAACAAAGTTTGAGTCCAGAGGCACCTTTAAGACCAAGTTTTATTCTGGGTATAAGCTTTTCTGTGCATAAGAACATAAAAAAAGCCAATGTTGGATCAGGCCAATGGCCCATCCAGTCCAACACTCTATGTCACACAGTGGCCAAAAATACCAGGTGCCATCAGGAGATCCACCAGTGGGACCAGGACACTAGAAGCCCTCCCACTGTTGCCCCCCCCAAGCATGCATGCTTCAAAGAAGGTGCCACTGTACTCAAACTTTGTTTAGCAGTGATAAATTGTGAACTGAGAGGAACCTGTCCCTTCCCTTTCCAAGAGCACAAGTGTGCAGATGTTGGAGAAATGTTGAGTAAATGGTCTGGATCAATCTAGATCTCCTTTTCCTTTCCTGCCCCACAACAGACACCCTGTGAGGTAGGTGGGGCTGAGAGAGCTCTGACAGAAACTGCATTTTCAAGAGCACCTCTGACAGAACTATGGCTTGCCCAAGGTCATCCAGCAGCTGCGAGTGGAGGAGTGAGGGATCAAACCCGGTTCTCCCAGATTAGAGTCTGCACATTTAACTGCTATACCAAACTGGCTCTCAGTCAGAACCACACGGTCTGCTTCAGTATAAGGCAGCGCCATGTATTCATGCAGCCAGGCTAGCTGTTAGCAGCTTGCTGGCCTCTGATGAGGATGATTTGCTCAGCAGTTTGGCCACAAGAGTAGTAAACAAATCGTTGGGTCTGAAAGGTCAAAGGGCATAACTTTGAAGCGGGCTTGGCTCCACCATTTTTCATTTTATAAATTAGCGAATCATTGTCATGAATCACTCAGAAGAAACCACCTTTGCCAACTGGGACCATAAATGATTCAAAGGACGAAAGAACAAGCTGACTTAACTGAAAATATTTTCCAAGTCATCTATCGCTGTTGAACTGGTTTCATTAAGTTGTCAGCTGGCTTCCATTCCAGACTTGAAAGGGGTTCAGAAACATTGTTTTCAACAACAATAACAAAATGTTATCCTGGAATCTATTCAGTTATCCATAGCAAAGTTCAGCGTATTTGCCTTAACCGTTACAAACTGAAGATACTTGTGGCTTAAGAAAGGAAAAAAAGTGGCTTAAGAAAGGAGACGTTAAAACTTCCACATCAATATATTTCCTGGACACACATTCTTATATTTGAGAAGTATATGAAAAGTACTTTACCTCTTGATTTCCTTTCCATAACAACTCTTAGTGGAACCTTCATCCAGGTTGAATTTTTGATAGCTTCCTAAACCTTCCCGATGCAATCCTATGCAAAGTTATTTCAGTCTACACCCATGGATTTCAACAGGGTTAGACTGGAATAACGTAAGATTGCACTGTAGATCTGCTAAGTCATGTCTTGAAGGAATCTTGGTGTTCAGATGAATAGCTCAGTGGTTTGACTCGTACAGTTCAATTTGTTTTGAATTGGTTGGTTGTTGCTTCAAGCTTTTTAGCTCAAGACCAAGTTTTTCCAAGGAACTTGCTATAAAATAGCAGCCACATTTTTATGTGGAGCAGCAGAAAGGCAAGATGCTGAACACTTTAAAGACTGCCTCGTTTATAATGGGATGATCATTCATAGGCAACACTCAGTGCCGTGGTAATCAGTTATACCCTTCTAAGGCTGTGGGAAGTTACTCTATCGTTGCAACTTAGGAGCAGAAAAGTTGATGGGTGCATTTCAGGTCCAGCAAAGGAAGCAAAATTAACAAGGTGAGAAGGACTGTGAAGATTTCCAACCCCTCCTGCCAAAGCAGTTGTCTAAACTTGACAAGGGGAAATGGCTTCTTTTCCTTTTATCCAATAAAAGCTCTATGATACATTGATCTTGAGCAGTGAATAGTTGTTGTTAAATCACTTATCACCCAACAGACAAAAGGAGTAAAAGGGTTTTTTGCAACTGCTAGAGTTCTTTTTGGATCCCTGTCAGCAAATAAAAAGGTAACTAGGTCATAGGGATACATGTCAGAACGAGCTTGCAGACAGGGTGAGATATGACACCCCCTGAGATTAGCGTAGAAAGGACATTTCAGAAGGATATGTGCTATCATGTTGATTTTGCCTAAGGGACAGAGGCAGATTCATTCTGAATAAGGTAAACTCATGAACCTGCCCCTCACAATGGCCAAGGAGAGAGCATTTAGTCTGGCCAGAATGAATGCCCCTAATAGACTTTGGGAAGTCAACACATACGTGTAGATGAGAAGAGATTTCGGAGGTGGAAAAACAAAAAATTGGGATGAGCAGGTGTGGCATGCTCTAAAGGCAGAGCTTTGGCGACCAATTAATTTTACATGATTTCTCATCAAAGCAAATGCTGCATGAAAGCCCAGGGCCCAGATAGTGTCCAAGTTAACATCAAGAGCCAAAAGTTTCTCAAAAACAGTCTTAAACCACACTGACCCTATAAGAGTCTTCTTTCAGGAGTGCCAGGTAGCCCTTGCTGCTCAAATATGACTTGATGAACAGTCTGAATGTTTGTAACCAAGTCCTTGCCTCAAGGGAAGGCTGGTCCAGCTCTGAACAGGGAGCCATGCTGGCTGCACAGCAAGGAACGTTTAATAATTTTTGCAGAAACTATAAAGAAGATGGTCAATGTTTTCATTTACCAAGACAATCCTTATGGCTACTCCATAAAAGATAATAGGGATGATTTTTAGGTTAAAGACTTGAACAAAACCTGTAACATAGTCCCCACCTCCATTTCAGAAAAAGTTTAATATGCTGTCAGCACAGATTTTTGCTTTCTCCTTATTAGTGATTGATGTGGCCCCCATTTTAGATTAAATGGGAAAAGGAAACTCAAATATGACAATTCCCTCACTTGCTGGATTTCTTCCCCATTCAGAGTCCATCTGAACACTGAAAGATTCCTTTTTTGTCAAAAACAAGTACTTTAGTTTTCTGGTAGTTTATTTTTAAGTCTTCCTTAATACAATATTCCGAGAAAAAATTTAATGATCTCTGCAGACCAACTCTTGTCTGAGAGAGCAGAGCAGTGTCATCAGCGTAAAGCAGAACTGGAATATTGCAATTGGCCAAATGGGGTGGATGGCAATGGGCTCATTAAAGAAAGTTGAAAGATCATTTAGCTATAGGTTGAACAAAAGTGGGGCCAAAAGGCACTGCCGCCTAACCCCTTTATCGAGGCTAGAATGGCTCATTCAACTCACCACCTAGCCACAGTGGACCTGAGCTGTAAGGTCCACATGAAGTTGCTGCATGAGCCATAGCAGCCTTTTATCAATCATGGTGTGTCACAGCTTTTCCCAGAGTCTTGTTCTAGAGATGATATCAAAAGCTCTTTTCAGATCAATAAATCCTACTGAAAGGGTGCCAATTGTTCAGTTAAGACATCTAGTAAATACAATGAATAGAGTTTGCCCAAGCAAGATAACAAGCTGATTGGACAATAGCAGCCTGGGTCGGAGTGTTGACCCTTCTTGAAAACTGGAACTATTATTGTGCACTTCCTAACTTATGGGATGACTCCAGACATGTGCTCCTTTCGTTTATCTGCAAAACATGTTTATTTATGAAAACAGCAGAGCAAGGATGTCTGCCTACCAAGATGGATTTAACTTGAATAATTTGTTTGGGATACGGTCCACTACAGGGGCCTTCTCTGAGTAGAGGCAATGGATCAAGCCTTCAACTTGAGGTCACCTCAGGCCAGTCAGGAAGAGGGCCATTGGGTTCAAGTATCTCCGAACTATAAATCTGATAAATAAATAAATAGTTCCCTTGGAATAGCAGACAGGTTTTTAAAATACAGAAGGGAATGCTGCCATGTGTTCTAGTGCCCATATTCCACCCTCCAGGAATCCCTGTCTAGGTGGTATTTCACAGCATCTTTGTGAATTGTTTTGAGTAGAGGAATGGGTTCCAGATAGAACACGAGATGAAGTAAGAAACTCCCCACACACACACACTTGATAGAAAGGGCTTGGTACGAGGCACTGATTTTATCATAAATCTTTCCTAGAGTTTCAGCAATTAGAAAAGGCTGAGAGGCCAGAATCTGAAGAGTGTCCTTCTCAGGACAGAAAGTCCTTTCCCTCAGTTAGTAGCTCAGGAGAGGGCAACATGGAATTATGTTTAGGCAGAACAAAGTTCGAGTCCAGTGGCACCTTAGAACATAAGAACATAAGAACATAAGAGAAGCCAATGTTGAATCAGGCCAATGGCCCATCTAGTCCAACACTCTGTCACACAGCAGCCAAAATATACCAGGTGCCATCAGGAGGTCCAGCAGTGGGGCCAGGGCACCAGAAGCCCTCCCACTGCTGCCCCCTTCAGCACCAAGAATAGAGTGCATCACCTGCCCCAGATTGAGAGTTCCCATCTATACCCTGTGGCTAATAGCCACTGGTGGACTTCTGCTCCATATGTTTATCTAATTTCCTCTTGAAACTGTCCATGCTTGCAGCTGCCACGACCTCCTGTGGCAGTGAATTCCATATGTTAATCACTCTTTGGGTGAAGAAGTATTTCCTTTTATCTGTTCTAACCCGACTGCTCAGCAATTTCATAGAGTGCCCACGAGTTCTTGTATTGTGAGAAAGGGAGAAAAGTACTTCTTTCTCAACCTGCTCAATCCCATTCATAATTTTATAAACCTCGATCATGTCACCTCTCAGCCGTCGTTTCTCCAAGCTAAAGAGCCCCAAGCATTTTAACCTTTCTTCATAGGGAAGGTGTTCCAACCCTTTTATCATTCTAGTTGCCCTTCTCTGCACTTTTTCCAATGCTATAATATCCTTTTTGAGATGTGGTGACCAGAACTGTACACGGTATTCCAAATGAGGTCGCACCAATGATTTATACAGGGGCATGATGATACTGGCTGATTTGTTATCAATTCCCTTCCTAATAATCCCCAGCATAGCGTTGGCCTTCTTTATTGCAGCTACACATTGTGTAGACATTTTCAGCGAGTTATCCACTACGACTCCAAGATCTCTCTCTTGGTCCGTCTCTGCCAGATCAGACCCCATCAACGTGTATTTATATTTAGGATTTTTGGCTCCAATGTGCATCACTTTGCACTTGGCCACATTGAACCCCATTTGCCACGTTGACGCCCACTCACCCATCCTCAACAGATCCCTTTGGAGTGCCTCACAATCCTCCCTGGTTTTCACCACCCTGAACAACTTTGTGTCATCTGCAAATTTAGCCACATCACTGCTTACTCCCAATTCCAAATCGTTAATAAACAAGTTAAAAAGCATCGGACCGAGTACTGATCCCTGTGGTACCCCACTGCTTACCACCCTCCACTGAGAACGTTTCCCATTTATACTCACTCTCTGTTTCCTATTTATAAGCCAATTTTTGATCCACAAGAGGACTTGTCCTTTTATCCCATGACTATTGAGCTTACTTAGGAGCCTTTGATGAGGAACTGTATCAAAAGCTTTCCGGAAGTCAAGGTAAATAATATCTATTGGGTCCCCCTTGTCCACATGTTTGTTCACTCCCTCAAAAAACACTAACAGGTTAGTGAGACAAGTTCTTCCCTTACAGAACCCATGCTGAGTCTGCCTCAATAGTTTTTGTTCATCAATGTGCCTACTAATTCTTTCCTTAATAACAGTTTCCACCAACTTACCCGGTATCGATGTCAGACTGACTGGCCTGTAATTTCCTGGATCTCCCCTGGAGCCCTTTTTAAAGATGGGAGTGACATTAGCTACCTTCAAGACCAACAAAGTTTTATTCAAGGAATAAGCTTTTGTGTGCAGGGGCACTTCTTTAGATACATTGAAATGGAAGTTACCAGCCCATACGTTTAGGCATTGTAGAACTGGGAGTAAGCAGCAGAACCGAAGTAACTTGTAATTCATTTGCCTCTGAGGAAAAAAAGAGTTACCTTGTAAAGACATAAAACCTTTTAATATTATAGTCAAAGAAGGGATCCAGCTTAGTTTGTGAGTTAGCTGGAGTCTACGAAGGTCAGAGGGATGGTTTTCCCCCCTAAACATAATAAAACAAAAAGTGATCCAGCAGCTGGTTAAAATAAAACTAGTTAATCAGAAGTTTTAAAAGCTCTGTTGTATCTTTTGCAGGTATCTAAAAATTGTTTCCCCCCTGCCTCTGGGAGAGAGGGAAAAATCTAAATCACAATGAGCACAAAAGGAGCTAAGTTTCTTAATCACTAGCAAGCAAAGGCAGGCTGAGTAGATAGCTAAGTAGCTAATTGATAATTAAGTCAGATAATACCCTAGCCAAGTGTTGTTAATTAACATAGACCAGCACAAAACTGGCTTAACTAATTAGATAAATAATAATTCTAAAACTTAAAACAAAAAGCATGGAGCAAACAACTCGTATAGAATACAAGAAAACCAAAAACAAATGAGCAGTACCCCCCCACACACACACACACAAAATGAACAAATATATGCATAAACTCAGTGGGCATGCAGCATATACTCAGAACTCAGAACACTTCTCTCACATCCTTCACAGACTAAAACAGTGTTAGTAGTTCCTCAATGGAGGAAAATGGAAGAGAAGAAAAAGTGAGAGAAACAAGGAATGATAAGGTAAGAAAGAGAAAGCAGTCAGTGTGAGAAACCCTTTGAACTGCTTTCCCAACCACTCCTACCACTCCCATCCCCCATTCCCCACAGGGGAGGGGGAAGGAGACGTCAACACCGAATCCACAAAACAGAGATAAAAGGGGGAAAAACAAGCCAGAATAAAACCTCAATAAAGTAGAGCAAAGTTAAAGTACTAGAGCTAGGATAAAGGGAATTAAAATAAATAGATGAAAGCTAAGATGAGATTTAAAAAATTAAAATAAAAGCCCCAGAGATGGAGCATTGCCTCATAACATCCTCTGGAATTGGAACCCCCCCCCCCGAAAATAGCTTCAACAGAAGGAAAAAGCTTGTCAGCCATGCTGTTCCAAAAGAAAATCCCACAAATCCAGAATACACTCCTCTACAAACACCTTTCATTAGCACCAACAAAATGACACATATGCAAGCTTGCAAGTTGTCCAGGACTCTTTCTGAAGAATGGATGTTACAAAAGAAAGAAAAAAATAGGGAAAGAAAGGTGCTGGTTGGGACATGATGTAAAGCAAGGGTGTCAAATATATGGCCCATGGGCTGGAAGTGGCCCATGGCTCTCTTCTCTCTCTCCCTCCTCTCCACCCCTGCCTCTGCCTGTCCTTGCCCTTCTGCATTGCCCCTGAGTGCAGAGAGCAGAGGGTGAGGCTGCTGAACTTCCTTCATCTTCACTGGATTCTCCTGTGCCTGGGTGGGTCTGCTAGAGTTGTTCATTTGCTTCCCAGCGGAGGCTTTTCTCTTGTGTTCATTGAACTAGGGAACCACGTGGGTCTATCTCTGGCACCTCCAGTTAAAAGGACCAGGCTATGGCTTATTATGAGAAAGACTACAACCTGAGACCCTGGAGAGCCACTGCCACACTGAGTAGACCAAGGGGGGAGGGAGCATGCAATGCCCAGCCATTTCATGTTTTCCCCTGAGTCCAAGGCTCAGACTATTGACCATAAGAGTAGGCTAGGGAAAGGGTTTGCTCTCCACTCCAGGCAGTACAGGGGCATCAGCCCAGTGCTGCACTGAATCTTGAATTGTGTTTGTCTGTGTCCTTTGATCTCCACTACCTGTTATTACATTTTATGACAACATGGCCCAGCCTGACAAAGTCCCATTTATGTAAGATACAGCCCTTATAACAAATGAGTTCAATACCCCTGATATAAAGTCCTGGTGTGATCTGTTTTGTGCTTAGATGTTAGATGCAGGCCTGATGCTGGTATCCAGTGACTCCAGCTTTCTAATCAACAAGTGTCCTTCAACAAAAAGAAGCAGGGAATAATTCATCCTGCCCCCGCCCCAAGCTTACAGCCTTGCCTACAGAGTGCTTAGATGGATCTCTGTCTTCTCCTCACTGCCATCCTAGTCTAGGGTTGCCGGCTCTGGGTTGAGAAATACTTGAACTTTGGGGTGTGTGAAGCCTGGGGAAGGCAGGGTTTGAGAAGGGGGTGGACTTCAATGAGGCATAATACCATAGAATCCACCTTCCAAAGTGGCCATTTTCTCCAGGTAAACTGATCTCTGTCACCTGGAGATTAGTTTTAATACTAGGAGATCTCTAGCCACCACCTGAAGGTTTGCAACCCTATCCCAATCAGCCTAAACGCAAAGAACCAGAACTTTTCCCCCACTAAAACTTTAGTAGATGGCTCCAGCACTCCTGAATCCTAGTTCTCCTCTTCATCTACCAAATTGTGGACATCCACTACTGGCTAGGTTGCCAGTTGCCAGTTGCCAACTACTCCACAATATCTAAAGCTAACAAGCATATAGTGAACAGATTCTAAATTGAACTACAATAAATGCTCTAAATGTTTCCTGGAATACCCAAGGACTGAATACTAAATGGTTGTAGTAGCAGTGTAACAGAACAACTACTTTGTATTCTGGAAAGCATCCATAATCCCTATTCAAACCTAGCTGGAGCTTGGTAATAGAGTTTTGTGGCTTCATAACCCCCTCCCTCTCTTTCCTTTCAAAATGTGTTTAAGCAGGGCCTGTTTCCTGCAGGTTGAGAGGGTGGAGTCTCTGGCATTGTACCTGTCTGAGGTCCCAGCCCTCCTTAAACCTCACCCTCTCCAGGTTCCATCCCTCAAATATCCAGGAATTTCCCACCTGGAGTTGGCAACCCGATCTCCTTCCCAGCCAGTCATCAACCTACCTTTATTTCCCCCTCTCTCTTCAGCTTTCCATTTCCCCATACACACACACCTGCAGCCTCTCCCGTGCTCTGAAGTCCTGACTGCCAGAGTTCACCATCTTCCGTGCTCTGAAGCCATGACTGCCACAGAGTCAACCATTTTCTCCAGAGGAACTGATCTCTGCCATCTGGGGAGCAGTTGTAATTCTGAGTGATCTCCAGCCATCACTTGGAGATTGGCAACAATGTTTTCCCAGGAGGAAAAGTAATCTTTCTCTGCAATGGGGACCAAAGCAGCTTGCATCATTCTCTTCTCTCCCTTTTGACTTGTACAACAACCTGTGAGATAGATTAGGATGAAAGTCTGTGACGAGTCCAAAATCACCCACTTAGCTTCTACAGCAAGAACCTGGATCTAGCTGAACCTGCTTTGAAGCACTGACTGCTACACCTAGGGCAGCCAACCTCCAGGTGGAGCCTGAAGATCACAAGGTATCACAACTGAACTCCAGACAACAGATCTCCCCTCCACCTGGAGAAAATAACTGCTTTAGAAGGTGGGCTGTATGGCATTCTGTTCAGCTGAGGCCTCTCCCCTCCCCAAACCCTGGCTTCCATAGACTCTTCCAGAAAATCTCCAGGAATCTCCCTATCTGGAGCTGGCAACCCTAGACTCAGGACTGGCCCCAATGAATTCCTCTCAAAGGCCTGCAAAGAATTTCCATCCTTAGTCTGAACCAAGCTTAGTTGTCTACTGTGGCGAAACGGGCTCCAGTTTACCACTCAGGTGTTTGCCTCCCACCCTTGTCCCGTGTACGTATTTCACTCCTTAAATTTGCTGCCACGACTCACTGAATCATCACTGCCTTTTTAGAGGGACAGTGGGACCCCTGTGGCTTAATCTCCATGTTTGGAGATGGAATCAGCAGGGCATAAACCCACAGGGGTTAAACGCCATCCTCTTTCCCTACACACCGGCCTCTGGCTCTCTGCTCTAGCCTCTCTCTCTCTAGCCCAAGAGAGCAGGGAAAATTCCATTCATTCCCCAGTCCAGCTGACTGTGGAGTGGCTGAATTTCTGCTGCCTCCAAGGGTTCACCCATGACTCTGGTTTGTGGCCTGGACAGCCTGGTCAGCACAGGCAGTAGGAGCCTTTCCTAACCTCCTGTAGGATGAAGACAGCCTCTTCCCTGGATGGGCTGCAGTCTATATTGATGTTGCCCTGCATGTTGGGACAGTCCATGTTTTCCCGCCCTTTTCTGCCTTGGGGCAGCTGGGAAATGTAGTCCAGCAGATGAGGAAGGCCCGTTCAACCCAGTGAGTGATACTCCTACAGGCCCCTCTCTGGAACTACAGCTCAATTAAACCTTATGGTGGAACATTTTAAATAAGCAACCATAGACAGCAGCCCAGCAGCCATCTTACAAACACAGATAACTGCCATTTCATTACACCTACCAACAGGCACTGAGGGAAAAGTTGTCCCACACAGGAGGCAAGCAGGAGAAGGTCATGAGACAAAGCCATTTGCTAGAAATTCTGACAGAGAAGAGTGGCTGAAGGGGAAGTGGGCATGGAAGAGGAGCAGACCCAGCACTTGGCCAATGGCACACGAATACTCTTGAGTGGTGGCTGGCAGGCCAATGACTGAGGGAGAGCCAATGGGAGTGCATGGAATCTTGCCACCCCAAGCCAGCTTTATATATAAGGAGAGATAAGCTCTCCCTGCTCTGTGAGGGCAGAACTGTGCCCCCACCCCCAGCTAGCAATCTAAAACAGTCCAGTGGAGCCTGAGCGGTGGGTGTTGCCTTCTGACACACTTCCAGTGATGTCAGGGGGTGTGGCATATGCAAATAAGTTATGCTAACGTTATGCTAATGAGCTCCTGCACCTCTTTTTCTACAAAATGACCCCTGTATAGCAGTACTAAAAACAGAGAGAGAAGGTCTAAAGAGTTTGACATATTCCTGTAATTTTCCATTTTTTTCTTTGAAATATTTTTACCTTGCCTTTCCATCAGAATCCAGAAAGCAGTTTAATGAGAGATATACCACAAATGGGAATGATAAATGTCTACAGGGCTTTATAGCTGCAGAAAAGGAGCCTCATTTCATGGGAAGATGATTGTCAATTGCATTCCTTCAGGTGAGGAATGAAATAGCTTGGAGGAGACATATCCCTTCCTTGCCAGATATCTCTGCCTTCTAAGATGAACAGCTATAGAACAGTTTATGCTGGAATGAAAAGAAACCGTGGCTCCTTTCATACATTATATTTGTGTGTACCAGCAAGACTGGTAATTGTACATATCAGGATTGTGCTCTTCCCAATATGTGCAATCACCAAGAATAAAACAACATGAAAGACACTGCAGACTTGGCCAACCTGAAAAATCAGCAGTGGCTGAACATAGCCTAACCCAAACAGGACACAGCATTTTGTTCCAAGATACTGAAAGACTGGACAACACTTCCAATTACCATTTCAGATTACACAGGGAAGCCATTGAAATTCATAAACATAAACACAATTTCAACAGGAAAGAAGAGAGTTTAAAAATAAAAATAAATAGGGCATGGTTTCCTGTCCTGAAAAACACAAAATGCTCTACAGCTGACAGTAGCACTACAGATAAGATTAGAGTTTCAATAGCCATTCCACACACAAAAGAATCTCCTCAAGAAACAGGAAACCTCCTCAGGAAACAATCCATAGACAAAAGAACCTCTTCAGGAAAGCTCCTCCATTAGCATGTTCATAGCCTGAAGAACTACTACAAGATAATAACTCAGCTCTACCCCACCTTCTAGGGTAGATATAAATTACCTGCCTACCATTTTTCTGCTCACCTTGACACAGAGAGTACTCCATCTTTCTGTGTTATACCTCTGAGGATGCCAGTCACAGTTACTGGTGAAACGTCAGGTCCTACAATGCCAAGACCCAGGGCCGCACAACCCGGAAAATCTACAGCAACTAATGAACTCTGGCCGTGAAAGCCTTCAACAACAATCACCATACTGTCTGAACAGAAGCATCATGCATATGTTGCATACATGTCTAACTTTAGTATGTATAAACTGGCTCAGTGTAGTTTCCAGGATCATGATTTATGCATATCAAAATAGTGCCCCTGTTCAGATGACACTGGGACTATGTGTGTTGGAAGGTGTGAGCTCCTAATATGCATGGCTGCTGGCTTCCTGGAACAGGCAGATGTTACATCTGAAAAGGGCTCTTACCCTGGAATAAAATTTTTACTAATCTTTAACATTCTAGTTTATTTTTGCTGCAACACATTGACATTGTTACTCCAGTGAAATTTTAAAAAGCGCTAAATAAAAATGCACAGATTTTGTAATTCAACACATTTATTTATTATCATTCCAGTGAAAATCCCTCCACCTGTATTACATTCCTATAAAACCAGAACATTGACAATGACACTCTGTATCCAAGGTGATGAAACTTTGATTTCTTCTCTTGGAGTGTAAGATATGGTTCCCAGAGTGATATATTTAGGTTTGTTAAGCCACCTTCCTGATTTAAGGCTTTCATCTGGGAAGTGCCTGATCAGCCATAGCTTCAACCATCAACTCAGTAGATGGGCCTTAATTAAATCACCTGTTCTTTGTGTCTTGGTTTGAGCCGTAACCATTCTGAATTGTATGAGACTCACAGAGATAATATATGTGAAGTGCTTTTGATGCTTGAAATGCAGTATTGAAAGATGTATTATCACATGGGCTTTCTTCCCAGTATTGAATAGACACACATACCAAAAAAAAAAAGATTTATAATGAGAAATGGAAGCAAACAGGCCTCTTTGGTTCATTATACAGATGCTAATATGGAATATGCAAGTGACATTATAAATTATTTGGAAATGGAAAAAAGGTCAGCTCTGGCAGTGAATCATTTTCCAGCATTTTATGACATTTCAGAGCATGATTTGAAATGCAAATCTGACTTCCTGCTTTCCTTTGAGCTCTATAGAGAACAGTTGCTTTCCTTTAAGGTCCATTGCCATGTTTGTTAAGGTACCATGGAAACAATTGTTTTTATTCAGTGATACAGGACTGCAAAATCTTACAGGATTATAGCCTTAGTCTTTCCCTTTCTTGGAATCTGTCATTTTCCTTTATGACTCTAAATTTGCACCATTTCTCATGATGGCCTTCCAATTTTCAGGTCATATTTGAAACAAAGACGAAGGATGTGGGTTTTTTGGGGGGACTAGAGGGCAGTAATGTTCAACACTTACAGTGCAGTCCTTTGCAGAGTTAGTCCACTGATTTCACTGGGTTTAGATCACCCTGAACAATTTCGTGTCATCTGCAAATTTAGACACTTCACTGCTTACTCCCAACTCCAAATCATTAATGAATAAGTTAAAAAGCATCGGACCCAGTACTGATCCCTGTGGTACCCCACTGCTTACCACCCTCCACTGAGAAAATTGCCCAATTATACTAACTCTCTGTTTCCTATTAATTAGCCAGGTTTTGATCCACAAGAAGACTTGTCCTTTTATCCCATGACTATTGAGCTTATTTAGGAACCTCTGATGAGGAACTTTATCAAAAGTTTTCTGGAAGTCAAGGTAAACAAACATCTATTGGGTCCCCCTTGTCCACATGTTTGTTCACTCCTTTAAAAAACACTAACAGGTTAGTGAGACAAGAACTCCCCTTACAGAACCCATGCTGAGTCTGCCTCAATAGGTTTTGTTCATCAGTATGCTTACTAATTCTCTCCTTAACAACAGTTTCCACCAATTTACCTGGTATTGATGTCAGACTGACTGGCCTGTAATTTCCAGAACTCCTCTGGAACCCTTTTTAAAGATGGGAGTGACATTAGCTACCTTCCAGTCCTCAGGAATGAAGGCAGATTTTAATGAAAGATTACATATTTTTGTCAGGAGATCCACAAGTTCACATCTGAGTTCTTTCAGAACTCTCGGATGTATGCCATCTGGGCCTGGTGATTTATTAGATTTAAGTTGTCTATCAGCTGCAGGACCTCCTCTCTCATCACCTCAATCTGACTCAGGTCTTTCAACACCCCTCCCAAAATCAGGAGTTCTGGAGTGGGCAAGCACTTCTCATCTTCCACAGTGAAGACGGAGGCAAAAAATGCATTCAGCTTCTCAGCCGTTTCCCTATCATCCTTCAATACTCCTTTTACCCCTTGGTCATCCAAGGGCCCCACTGCCTCCT
The DNA here is from genome assembly GCA_029375565.1 of Gekko gecko. Lineage (NCBI taxonomy): Eukaryota > Metazoa > Chordata > Lepidosauria > Squamata > Gekkonidae > Gekko > Gekko gecko. The sequence goes on along the minus strand of JAPDNY010000001.1, from coordinate 292,653,294 downwards.
GGCTGGTTCCCTGCTTCTAATGTATTTGGAGAAAGTTTTATTGTTGTACTAGAGAGAGAAGAGCAATAAATATTATCTGTGAAGGGAAGGTAAAAAGCTCTGTTCAGAGTAGAGATATTACAATGGAATCAGAGAATGCTGTAGATGATTTGGAAACAGCACCAGAGGAACTGCCTTTTGCCCTTTCAAACCTGAACAGATCCAGAACAGCAGGATACTGGGGTACTATGAAAGCAGTGATTCTCAGACTTGGGAGGGGGACACTTTAGGGAGATCAAAAGTTCTTTGGAAGGATAAACTCTTCATATTCTTAACTGAAATTATATCCCATACTTGCAACAGAATGTAGCTACAGCCATACTAAACTTAGTATGAATTTTGTCACACCGAATTAATTGGATTTTAAAGGAAATGTGTAACGCCTGGAGAGTCACCCTCCTAAACAGCCAGGACAAGAATTATAATCAAAAGGGTTTGCTTATATTATGTAATAGAAACCTCAAATGTATGGTATCAACACACATACCGATTCACACTGTTGCTCTGGGCTGTCAATGTCATTGGGAATACAAACTCTAAATGGCATCTTGTTTGTATGTCTTGGCAGGATCAAGATGTTCTGTGAACATAAAGAGGCTCACTAGGTTTCTGTCCCAGAATCTCCTTTCAGTACCAGGCCATTCCTGTTTGTAATATGTGATGTAGTTGAGAAAAAGGAGAGAGCTCTCCCAGGCATGTGTAGAGCGCTCACACATCACAGAGTAACCTCAGCCAATCCCCACATTTTTGAATAAGGCAACCTGGAAACTATCATTGGTCCAGAATGAGTCAGCCTAATTACTGTCAGGGGCTAGTTGACGAGAACCAATCTCTCCTATTTTAAAACAGCTACACTGGCTGCCAGGTTTCCTCTGAGTTCAATTAATGGTGCTGACAATGGCTTTGAAAGCTTTTCATGGCCAAGGACTCATGTAGCTAAAGGGCCATCTTTTAATGGCCCTTATGACATTTCAGGGGATTATGTGTACTAGTAGCAGCTCTTCTCCATCCCTTCACTCTGAGGTGTGCTAGAATGGTATGATTAAGGTTTTATTTCAATGGCTGTTGAATCATGAGTTCTATATTTTGAGGTAACTTTTATGTTTCTCTAAGGTCACTAAAACACTAGAGGTAGCTTTATAAAAGAACAGTCATTGTGGCTTATTTCTCTCCTTAGAATGGTTACTGTGCTTACATGGTTGCAAGCACAGCATAGAGGTTGCAGAACAATGTAACTTCACAGCCTTGGCTGAGGTATATATTTTTCTGGTCCATGGGTTACAATTTCATTAATGATTTCTATACAAATTATCTCAAATGCTTTGTTATTTCAAACCTGAATGGTAACTTCAGTCAGAAACCATTTGTGGGCTTCACCTTGAATAAATTCATCTCTGTCAGCTACAACCAGTTGCCTTCTTTGTGAAGAACAGACTCAAATGGGATTAGGGGCTCACCTGTACGCAGGGGTTCTAATCTACACAGCCTGCTCTATCATTGAGGCAATTTCTTTTTCTAAGTTGTCTGCTCTCTACAAAAGCCAAACTTCAAATGTCTTCTCTCTTCCTGACTTTCCCGCAACCTCCTGAAAGCTGACTGGATGTAGCTGCAGCTTTCAGATCTGCTTAGGCCTTCTCAGAAGGTTAGTGTCAGGTTTAAAATCAAGTAGATCCAGTCATTCTTGCACAAAGAAAGGTTTATTGGATTATCTTGCTAAAACCCACAGTAGGAGGTCATTGTCAGGAATGGGGGGCAAAGCAGAGCAAGCTAACTTATAGTGTGATGCAATGAAGCGCCTAGCGAATAAAACTTGAGCACTCGCGCGGGAACTCCCGGCGGGAGAAATACTTTATGAGCGAGAGACTACTCCCCCCCTCCCCTTGCCTTCCCAGGACTGGAAAATTCTCAGCTAAACAAGAATAGTCCAAAGCCTACATTCAAGGCCACCGTGATAAGGAAAAGCGGCAGGGAAGAAGCTCCCACGTTTCTGCCTGCATAGCTACGCAAGCGCAAAGCAGGGTAGGGAACATAAAACAATGGATTCAGTGAGAAACATCAAAGGCATCTTTTCTGACATTCTGCCCTTCCCAAAATACCACCCACCCACCACTCAGGAAGGAGAGAACAAGGGCCCCCAGGTTTGTTAGGGTATCGTGTGTGAAAGTCTTTCAGGTGATCAGGTGCATTGATATCAGAGACTTTCACCCACTCCCTGTATTGGGGCCCAAAGTGTACCCATTGAACAAGGTACAGGAGTTGTCCACGAAGAATCTTAGAGTCCAAAATATCAGCAATTTCGTAGTGTTCCTCATCACCAACCATCAAAGGGGGGGGAGGAGCCGACATCTCAGGTTGCCATTTAGTCGGGGGTAACGCAGGTTTGAGGAGGCTGTAATGGAAAATTGGATGTATTGCTTTAAGAGATTTAGGCAAGTCTAGTTGTACAGTTACTTGATTTACACATCTCACCACTTTGAAAGGACCAATATATTTCCAAGCCAGTTTCCTGGATTGCTGCGCTAGTCTTAGGTTCTTAGTTGACAGATAAACAGTGTCTCCTGGTTGCAGTTTCCATCCACCGGTTCTTTTTTTATCTGCCTGTTTTTTGTACTGTGCCTTGGCCTCAGTCAAAGTTTCAACAATCAGGGGCCAAGAATCGCGGAAAGTTTTACACCATGCTGAGGCTGTTCCCCCATTTCCAACAGGCTTTAAAAAGGGAAGAGTGGGGCTATCATAGCCCATGGCCGCTTTGAATGGTGACATTTTTGTTGAAGCGTGCCATGAGTTGTTGTACGCAAACTCCGCCAATGGCAGTAGATCTACCCAATTGTCTTGTTGATAGTTAGAAAAACATCTCAGGTATTGTTCCAACGTCTGGTTTACTCTCTCCGTTTGCCCATCAGTTTCAGGGTGATAGGCAGTACTGAGAGCACGTTCAATACCCATTAGAGTCATTAACTCAGACCATAACTTGGAAACAAATGGAACCCCCCTGTCGGAGACTATCTTGAGCGGTAACATATGTAACTTGACAATGTGTTGAAGGAATGCTTTGGCCAAGACTTTGGCTGTTGGCAAACTGGGGAATGGTAAAAAGTGAGCTTGCTTGGAGAATAAATCCACTACCACCCAAATGACCGTCATTTGTTTAGAGGGGGAAGATCAGTAATAAAGTCCATAGAGATTACTTCCCAGGGTCTGCTTGGGGTGGGTAGAGGCTGTAGGAGACCTGGAGGTTTACCTGGTCTGGCTTTGCAACGATTGCATGTTGGACAGGATTGTATATAGAGGGATAACTCCTGTTTCATTCGGGGCCACCAGAAGCTACGTTGCAGAAGTCTTAAGGACTTTACATATCCAAAGTGCCCCGCAGCTTTTGAGTCATGTACTGTCTGCAAGATTTGGGATCGGGTAGCTTCTGGGACAAACATTTTATTTCCCCGGTACCAACAGCCATTCGGACCACAATTTACATCGTCTCTGGCTTGTAAATCATTTGTTTCTTGCGGGGTGATGTCAGATAGAAATTGTTTTTCCCAGGTCAATGTCTGGACGGGGTTCGTTTGTGCTTGCTTGGCTTTTCGGGTTACAACTGCCCCAACTAACTGTTCCGGGGTGAACATAGACTCCCGTACTTCGATCCTCTTAGAAAAATGTTGGGGAAGGCGGGAGAGAGCGTCCGCTAGATGATTGGCTTTCCCTGGGAAATGGTGAAGGGTAAATTGAAATTTGGAAAAAAATTCAGCCCACCTGAATTGTTTAGCATTCAGATTCCGCGGTTTTCGCAATACCTCAAGATTTTTGTGATCAGTCCAGATTTCAAAAGGTATTTGAGACCCTTCTAACCAGTGTCTCCATGTGATCAATGCTAAACGTACAGACGCAGCTTCCTTATCCCAAATAGGCCAAAATGGAAGAATTAAATGTAGCCAAGAGAACACTACTATGGTACTTGATTACAGCAGCAAGACTGACTTTTGCTCAATGTTGGAAACAAGATAAAGTACCTGAAACATGGGAATGGATTAAAAAGACGTTGTTCTTAGCAGAAATGGATAAATTAACAAGAAAATTAAACAACGAAGAAGATGAAACTTTTTTTGAAGACTGGAAAGACTTTCAAAAATACTTGTTGAAAAATTGGGACATTAAACGTGGTCTGATTTGTTTTGATAGTTATTAAGTGGAAAATGAAATAGAATTAGATTTCTGAATTGTTACCGTTTGTTAGAGAAAATAAGTTTAGAAATAACTGTAACAGAATAAGAGAGGTATTAATGGGGTTGGAGCGGTGCGGGAAGTCTTGTTTGGGGGGGGGAGAAGGGAAATTAGAAAAATGGGTATGTAGGTTGGTTGAAAATGTTTGAACATGTGATATATCCAATAATAAATTGTATTTACCAAATAGGCCAAAATCTTTCTGTATCGTTAAATTTTCTGGACACATAAGCAAGGGGTTGTAGCTGTTTCTGAGCATTCTCTTGCAAAATCACCCCACCCATAGCAGTGTCCGATGCGTCTACTTGGACTACAAATTTCTTTGTCTCATCAGGGTGTGCAAGTATGGGTTCAGACGTGAACAACCGTTTTAGTTGTTCAAACGCTTGCTGACACTGCGAGGTCCAATTCAAAGGGGCCCCCGGCGCCGAAGCCTTAGATCCCTTCCCCTTAGTCTTTAACAGTTCTGTGAGGGGAAGAGCTACTTGGGCAAAGTGTGGCAAGAATTGACGGTAAAAGTTGGCGAAGCCGAGAAAACTTTGGAGCTGTCGCCTGGTTTTGGGGGGCTCCCACATTAATACATCCTGGACCTTTTTTGGGTCCATCTCTAACCCCGCAGAGGATATACGGTATCCCAAAAAGTCAATGCACTCTTGGTGAAATTCACATTTTGACAGTTTAACAAACAGTTTGTGCTCTAAGAGCTTCTCCAGTACTTTACGCATAAGGTTAGTGTGGGATTCCTGATCCGGGGTATAGACCAAGATATCATCTAAATAAACAACCACCCCCTTGAATAGATAGGGGTGTAACACTTCATTGATTAAGTTCATGAAGACCCCTGGTGCCCCCTGTAACCCGAAGGGCATTACCCTGTATTCAAATTGCCCCAGCGGGGTATTAAATGCAGTCTTGTATTCATCCCCCTCTCTGATGCGAACCCGAAAGTAGGCATCTCTTAAATCCAGTTTCGAAAACACTTTCCCTTTAGCCACCTCTGCCAGTAAGTCTTTGATGAGGGGCATTGGGTAGGCATTAGTTGCAGACACTGCGTTAAGTCCCCGGTAATCCGTGCAAAGTCTGAGCCCCCCATCCTTCTTTTTGCAAAACAATACAGGTGCTGCAAAAGGAGATGATGCTGGTCTAATGAATCCACGGGCCAGATTTTTATCAATAAAACGGCGCAGTTCTTCCTTTTCACTTGGGCTCATGGCATAAATTTTCCCTTTTGGTAACTTCTGGCCCGGAAGAATCTCAATGGCACAGTCGGAGTTACGATGGGGGGGTAATTCATCAGCTTCCTCCTCCTCAAAAACCCTTGTTATATACTGGTAATCCTCAGGGATGCGGTTAAGATCCTCCGTTGCTAAACAAGCTCGAGGAGGTTCATTGCATGGGGATTTCCCCACCCTGGGTCCCATTTGTGTCCCGTACATTTTGGGGAGATAAATTGTACATCCCCTTCTTCCCATAAAATGTAAGGGTTATGTCCATGTAACCAGGGACTACCCAACACTAAGGGAAATTGGGCTTGCGGGGCTATCACGAACGAGCGTAGTTCCCAGTGGTCACCAATGCCTATTCTTAAAGGAACAGTCTCAAATCGGCATGGTTCTTTCATTGGAGACCCATCCATCTGCGTGAAAGTTATTGGGTCTTTCAAGTGGACCACGGCTGCCTCCAACCCCATAACCATAGACGGGTTTATGAGATCCCTCCCGCACCCTGAGTCAATGAGGGCCCGAACCCGAATGTGGGTCATCATTGCGGGATTCATCACCAGAACAGTCACAAAGAAGAGAGAGGGGTAATTGCTCACCAGTTTAGGCGCCTCAGGTGTTGGGTCCTGCTGTGTAGCGCCATTCACAAACAGGACCATTTCATTTCCCTGCATCTCGCTCTCCTCCTCTAGCATCAAAGCATCCGCTTGGTCGGGGCTAGCAAAAAGAGCCCGCGTGTTGCGTGGTTTTGCTGTACCTTTCCTCGGGGTAGGGGTTGTCCACCTTCTGGGCTCTTCTTGTGGTGGGGCTCTATTGGGATCCCCTCTCGGGCAGGCTGCAGCGAAATGCCCTTTCTCCCCACACCGCAGGCAGAGCCCCTGTCGCATACGCTGATCCCGCATTCCACTTGGGGTGGACATTTGTTTGGGTCTGGCCTGGCCTGCCGCAGTACTTGGACGGTTGTTACCCAAAGATAGATCCAGTTTCATCATGCGTAAGCGACTTTCGGCCTTCTCGGCTTCCTCCATCCAACCCTGGAGGGTGCGGGGTTGCTGAGAGCTGAGGACATTATTGCGGACGTCTACGGCTAGTCCCATTCGATATTGTTGGGCCAAGACCGCATCTGTCCAGTCTCGAATCTTCACGGCATGCCTTTGAAACTCCCGTGAGTACTCCCGCACTGAGAGTTTGCCTTGTCTGAATGTGCGGAGGAAGGCTTCAGCTTTTTCGGCCGCCCCGGATCCTCAAAACGATTTCTCAAGGCCCACATGAAGTCATCTACATTCCCCAACTCCGCTGCCTCCAGATCATGAAGGGCTACATACCAGCTAGTCGCACTCCCCCGGAACCTGGATGCGATAAACTCCACCTGTTGTTCTTCGTCTGGGAATACATAGCCCCATCTTTGCACAAATTTTCCAACTTGCAAAATGAAAAAGGACACAGTCTCTGGATCTCCATCAAATGTGATCTCAAGCATGTCCTTGGGGCGGATTACCGGGGGGCCGGCGCCATGATCGGTACTGGGACCGGCTGCATGAGGGGTGCTGGAGCAGGGGGTTGAGGCGGAGGTAAAACTGGCGGCTGGATAGGTCCTGGTTGCCCCGGCCCCGGGCCCGGAGGAGCAGGAGGTGGCCGCCCCGGTATCAACGGTAGTGCCGCGGCTGGTGCCGGTCTAGGTTGTGTCAGCGGATGGGCCCGAATGGCTTGGTCCATCATCTGGGGTAGGGACTGCATTAGTTTGCTCATATCCCTTACCAGCCGTCGGGTATCCTCTTGAATAGAGTCCATGCGGGCATCAGTATCTTGGCTGGACCCCGTTCTGGGGGATCCCGAGACACCCGCCCTTGGGGAAGACCAAAACTACCTCTGGGATCCAAAAGACTGTCCCGGCTCTGGCTTCCCGGCATAGTCCAGGTGGTCTGGGTAGTGTCCAACAAGTTCTTAGTCCAATCGCGTGATCTGCGATAAGTCACCCCTTTATCCCAGGGTGTTGGGACTCCTGGCACATAGGTTCGTGGAACCGCACCTCCCTGACTTTGTATAGGCCCGGCCGGGCTGTAGATCGGGAGTGTGTACGCGGCTCCAACTGTGCCAATCGATGGTGGGGTAGCCAACCCGGCTGCTGAGTAAACTGTCGGTGTTGCCAAAACTGTAGCTGTAGTCACCGGAACAACGGTGGTGGTCGGGATAGTGACCACTGGAGCTGCCACCGTAGTGACGGGAACCGTGGCTCCTGATGCAGTAGTCACTGGAACGGCGCCCGTGGCTCCCGCAGTAGTGATCGCTGGAGCTGCGCCGGAGGCTCCCGAGTAGTAATCAACGGGGCTGTGCCCGTGGCTCCCTTCCCCGCTCCGCTCATCGTGGTAGATGGCGGAAACTGACGGTGAGGGAATGATGGTATGATTCCTGACAATTTCTGTCAGGTTTAAAATCAAGTAGATCCAGTCATTCTTGCACAAAGAAAGGTTTATTGGATTATCTTGCTAAAACCCACAGTAGGAGGTCATTGTCAGGAATGGGGGGCAAAGCAGAGCAAGCTAACTTATAGTGTGATGCAATGAAGCGCCTAGCGAATAAAACTTGAGCACTCGCGCGGGAACTCCCGGCGGGAGAAATACTTTATGAGCGGGAGACTACTCCCCCCCTCCCCTTGCCTTCCCAGGACTGGAAAATTCTCAGCTAAACAAGAATAGTCCAAAGCCTACATTCAAGGCCACCGTGATAAGGAAAAGCGGCAGGGAAGAAGCTCCCACGTTTCTGCCTGCATAGCTACGCAAGCGCAAAGCAGGGTAGGGAACATAAAACAATGGATTCAGTGAGAAACATCAAAGGCATCTTTTCTGACAGTTAGTTGTTTGACAGCTAAGGGCTGGACAGCCTCCTGTCCATTATACCACCCTTTCCCATATGTCCAGGTGCACTCTTTTGCCTGCTTGTCATCTAATGTGGGAATAAGGGGACTTGGCTTGCAGTGGCTGACCTCCTTTCTCCAAGACTGAGGACAGAGGGTGGTGCTTGGGGGGGAATTATCTCAGCGACACCCACTGAAACGTGGTATGCTGCAGGGAGCTATTCTCTCCCCAGTGTTGTTTTAATATCTACATGTGAGCCCTCACCCAGGTTATCCAGAGATATGGGCTGGGTTGTCACCAATATGCTGATGACGCCCAGCTCTGTCTATTGATGGACAGCCACCCGGGCTCTGCCCTAGCGAATCTGGACAGGGCATTCATTACAAGCCGCAGCTGGATGGTTACAACAGAGCAGACTGAAACTGAATCCATCAAAGACAGAGGTCCTGCACCTGGGCTGTGGGGGATTGGGATTGGGAATTGGACTCCCAACCTTTGATGGGGCCCCACTGGTGCCGGTATCAGAGAGGGAGAGCCTGGGGATGTTTCTGGATTCCTCATTGACTATGGAGGTCCAGGTTGCTGTCACTGCCAGGTCTGCCTTTTTTCACCTAAGACAGATCAGGCAATTGGCCACCTATCTCACCCCCTGAGATCTGGCTACAGTGACCCATGCAGTGGTCACTTCCAGATTGGATAATTGTAATTCTCTCTACATGGGGCTGCCCTTGACTGCTTTGGAAGCTGCAGCTGGTGCAGAACACAGCAGCATGAGTGTTGACTTCATCGTCTGTGTGGACGTGTATCTACCCTGTGCTGTGTGAACTGCACTGGCTGCCTGTTGAGTACTGGATCGGTTTCAAGGTGCTGGTGCTTACCTTCAAAGCCCTATATGGCCAGGGGCCAGCATATCTGCGAGACCACCTCTCCCCCTATGAGCCCCAAAGAGCTTTATGATCTGCTAATCAGCATCTCCTGGTGGTCCCCAGCCCCAGGGACATCTGCCTTGCCTCAACTAGGGCCAGGGCTTTTTCGGCCCTGGCCCCTAGCTGGAGGAATGAGCTTCTGTATGAGATCAGGACCCTGCGGGTCCTTTACAGCTTTGCAGGGCCTGCAAGACGGAGCTCTTCCACCAGGCTTTTGGTTGAGGTGGTGGGCATCCCCCCACTTCGGCCTTCCCTTTAGTGGGTCAAATCTGTATTACTATCTGGGAACCCAAATCTGAAATAAACCTCATCTGTTGAGGTACTGATTAGCATACAGGAATTTTGTTGTATTTTTATCAGATGTATTTTAATTGGTTTTGATCATTGTATATTGTGTTTGATGGAACCTGGCCCAAGCCTGCTATGCAGGGAGGGTGGGATACAACTCTAACTAACTAACTAACTAAATAAATAAATAATAGAACATGTTCCTTTTCTACAATGGCTCCCACTTTGTGGGACGGGCTCCAGCTGAGGGGTGTGCCACATTTAGAAGTTTTTAGGGGGCACTCTAAAGCCATTTTATGTGTGAGGGCTTGTAGTGGTGTTTAAGCTACAGGAACTTTCTGGGGAATGAGATAAGTAGGGTTTTACTGGATTTTGTATGTTTTTAATTTTTGGAATTGTAAACTAACGTGAGCTCCAAGGAAAAGATGGGGCATAAATATTTTTAGGAAGAAAGGAAAAATGAAAGAAAGGATGATTTCAAGGCTAGATGATATGGCTTGAATGTAGTCTTAAATAAAACATACTTTAGAAAATAAACACAGGATTTGCTTTAAAGCAACAAACCACTGTGCGAAAAAACAGCTTAGAATAATTTGATAGTTTAAGATCCCCCATTCTAGTCGACTTTCATGACCTGCTAATCTGGGCCAGGACTCACTTGCAGCCTAGGCCATTCACACAATTCAAAGAAAACTCCATTGACACATGTCATGAATTGTTTCCAGAAGGGGGCAATTCTGAGTTTCCCTCTCATTGACATTGTGAATGCAAAGGTAGCAATATGGCTTCCACATGGGGGGTTTTCCTCTGCTTTCCTCTCCCATTTGCTCCCCCCACCTGTAGCATTTTAACACTATGGTGATATCCCAAGTACGGGGGGGGGGGAGGGGAGAGACAGAAGCCTGCCAGTGCTGGGGGAGAGGGAGGACTGGCAAGTAGGAAGGGAAGAGTACAGGGAAAATTCCCTTCTATACTTTCCCCAAACCTACTTTAGATGTGGTCTTTTAGGAAAGATTGTATTCAAGCAAGTTTATGAGATGTTGCAGTGGAATCAGAAAAAACCTGGAAAGGGGATGACCCAGAGAACAATATCATAAGGAAGCCCCCAAAAGAACAGCAGCAGCTGGGAAGGCAAAACAGAGCAGGAGCTCTGTATGGAAGCAACAGAGCGATTTTTAAAATACGCAGGGGTCATTTCCTGCAGGAGCGCACAGGAGCGAAGCACAGTAAGGAACCCAGGGGGCGGGCACATGCAGCAAACCCTGCCCCCTGCTCCAGCAGCCCCCCCTCACCTTTCCTGGCCTGCTGGCTGACCCAGCAGAGTGCTGCCACAAGCTGGCCCTCGAGCTGCTCTGCCACTGCCTGGGCCGTGGCACCCAGCCCACCCAGGCTCTGCCCGTCCTCATGCCAGCCCTGGCACAGCAACTCTGCAAAGTGGATCCCAGATACTCCTGCGAGGCCTGCGAGGAGCTCCATCCCAGCCTCCTGCACCTACTCAGCCTCCTCCTGCACCTCTGCCCCCCTACCTGCTCTAGGCCATGCGCGTCCTCTGCACCGCCCTCCTCGAACCACGAGCAGCCGCACACTTTCCCGCACTTGTCGGCCATCCAAAAGAGTCCAGTGGCACCTTCAAGACCAAGGTTTATTCAGGTACAAGCGCTCCCTCCTCTCTGAGGGCAGATCTGCGTGTGTCTCCCCCCCCCTTAGCTAGCAATCCAAAAGAGTCCAGTGGAGCCTGAGCAGTGGGTGTTGCCTTCTGACACACTTCCGGTGATGTCAGGGGGTGTGGCATATGCAAATAAGTTATGCTAATGAGATATGCTAATGAGCTCCTGCACCTCTTTTTCTACGAAATGGCCCCTGAAAATATGTATTGTGGCTTATATCAAAAGAGCTAATAAATCTGACCTGACACATTTCGGCCTACATAGGCCTTCCTCATAGAGCTCAATAGTGAGGAACATATTGGCTATTATAAAAACATATAGTAAGTAAAAGGTAAAGGTCCCCTTGCTCGAAAGCCAGTCGAATCCGACTCTAGGGTTGCGGTGCTCATCTCCGTTTCAAAGCCGAAGAGCCAGCGCTGTCCGAAGACGTTTCCGTGGTCATGTGGCCGGCATGACTAAACACCAAGGCGCACGGAACGCTGTTACCTTCCCACCGAAGTGGTACCTATTTATCTACTTGCAATTTCTTGCTTTCAAACTGCTAGGTTGGCAGGAGCTGGAACTAGAGACGGGAGCTCACCCCGTCATGCGGCACCCGGGTCTTGAACTGCTGAACTACTGACCTTCCACAGCCTGCAGTTCAGCGTCTTAACCACTTGAGCCACTGCAGCTCCTAAAAACATATAGTACAGTCATATAAATACAGAGCATGAATACAGTAAGGACCAGAAGCAAGTTGTTTCAAGATAACCCACCAGGCATAGAGCAAAAAAATACAAATGAGGCCTCTATTAGTGCAATCACATGCCCAGTGGTTCTCAGATATAAACCTCTGGTCCAGGAAACACCTTCCTATGATTGTAGAGCCAAATAATCCTCAAGCAAAGAGCAGTCTTTGTGGCTTATATCAAAAGACCCACTGAAGTCAGTGACATTTTGCCATATAAACAAATGAGGAATAGTTTGCATTGCAAAGGACTTGCCGAGGTTTGGGGGCTGTGATGTTAGAAATGTGAATGACATTCTCCCAAACACCAGTCATCACTGCCTTTCTCCAAAATTTATAAACTTTCTGAAATCATATTTATTTTGCATTCATAGCCAGGACCCCTGAAATCTCCTCTCACTTTCCTGTCTTCTCTATATAACTCACATCCTATTCCCCGATGAGAACAGTCCTCTGATTCACCACCAACAGGAGAACAGCAATATTAGCTTTTCACTGTGTTTCTTTGTCATGGGGATAAAGAGGGATTTTTGCCTGCATTCCATTCCCGCCTGAGGTTTAGGGAATACCACAAATATTTCTGTTCCCTCTTTGAGCTTTAATTAAACTCTCCTCCTTCAACTTACAAGTCCTTTGTGCAAATCACTTACCACTGAGATTGGTGATAAAAATACTATATTTGAACAATAAAGGAAGCTTTCTTGTTTTCAGTTAAAGAGTTTAGGAGAAGGGAATGCTTGGGTAAACAATTAAATGTATTTGATCAAATATACCTAACCAGATCCATTTTTCTTGCCTCAAGATTCAGAAACTCCGGTCCAACCTGGTGAGGGTGTATGTTAAATCTCCTTGTGTGCTTCTGTTTGCTCCCATGTGTAGAGGAACAAAATGGAGCCGTTCCGCCAGGCCTTCAGTTGAGGCGATGGACTTCCAATCACATGGCCTCCCCTGAAAAACGGCCCTGCACAGTGGCCCTATTGAAATTGCTTATAATTGTCATCTATTCAGCTGATGGTGCTAATAGAAAGTTATGTCGCCATTTTAAGTTAAATTTTTACTATTTTAAGAAGAAGAGAAGAGATTGGATTTATACCCCACCCTTCACTACCTGAAGGAATCTCAAAGCAGCTTACAATCCTTTTCCCTTCCCCTCCCCACAACAGACACCCTATGAGGTAGGTGGGGCTGAGAGAGCTCTTTTGAGAACTGCCCTGGAGAGAACAGCTCTGAAAGAACTTATGACTGACCCAAGGTCACACTAGCAGCTGCATGTGGAGGAGTGGGGAATCAAACCCGGTTCTCCCAGATTAGAGTCTGCGCTTTTAACCACTACACCAAACTGATTGATTATACTGTAAGCAGAATTTTATTGACAATATTGTAAATCAATTACCCACCCAGAGCCCACATGTGGGGATGGGTGGGATGCAGATGCAGTAAGTAAATAAACAATAGTGACACTTTGTTCCCTGGCTGAATCTTGTTGAGATGTTATTGATTATGCCTGTCTCTGTTATTTTATTGTAGTCCCTGATACCTTATCACTGGAACCCTGTTCACTGGCCAGTTCCCTTATTGTATATATATGTCATCATCCATTCTTTATCCTTTGTTTGAGCTTCTTACATGCCCTTTTAACCTCTCAGATCACTTGCCTGCTATTAATTGGTCCTTGTTACTAAGGGGGTGGATAGCTTTTGCCAACAGTGAGATTTTCTCTGTAAAAAGGTAGGACTCGCATCTCCTGACAGGTTCAGTCTTCTCTTTACCTGGTTAGATTCTCTTTCTGATGAGGTTCATAAAAGTATGCATGGAGTAGAGAGAGTTGACAAAGAGGAATTTTTCTCCTTCTCCCAAAATACTAGAACTCAAAGGCATCCAATGAAGCTGATGGGCAGGAGATTGAGGATGGCCACAGAGAGTCACTAAAATGTGGAATTTGCTGCCAGAGGATGTAGTGATGGCCACAGAAATAAACAGCTTTAAAAGTGGATTAGATAGATTCATGGTGGATAGGTATACCATGGTGACTGAGGAGAACCTCCACACTCAGAGGCAGTGAACCTCCAAATCCCAGAGCCAAGAGGCAACATCGGGAGAAGGTCTCAATCTCTATGCCCTTTTGTTGACCCTCCAGAGTAATTGGTTGGCCACTGTGTGAGGCAGGATCCTGGACTAGATGGGCCACTGGTCTGATCCAGCAGGGCTATTCTTATCTTCTTCTGACTAGGTGTGATGGACATGGTTTGTATTGAGTTGCCCAAGGTACAGGTAACATGTGAATGACTCCGTTTTGAGACCCTTTGAAATGGTAAGAAACTGAAGGGTGTTTGGAACAGTTAAAGCTTTAAGATGCTACTTGGTCTCCCCATTTTGCCAAGCAATGCAGAAAGGCATTTACACAAGAAATCTTGTACTGGACTATATTCAAGTTTTGGTTTAAACATATTTTCCTCTTCATGTATGAATTCCATTTGATCTCTGATTTCCTTCAAACCAAGTACAATATTGTGCCTTGGTTTCCACCCTGTGAAAACTCACAGCTAACTGCTTTGATCATGCCACTGACAGATTTATCTATAAAAGCTGGAGCTGAATATCTGTAATAATGATAGCAAGAATTATACCATTTTCAGGGATTTGGTGGATCTGTTTGGGAAACTAGAATGGGGTAAGGTGAAGAGGTTAGTTGAGTGGGGTCACATTTTCACGATAGTACTGATATACCCAAGAGACTTCTACAGTTTGGGCATTAACATTCTCATGGAACAGTATTTTGGCAGCCATAGGCTTATACCTGTACATAGCACATGTGGAACCGAGAACAGTTTACATTGCTGTAGTTAGAGTGGTTTTCTTTGCCACTAAGGGTAATATTTACTGCTACAAACTTTGTAAATCCACTTCCCCAAAATTTCAGATTTGCGGGTTCTACTTTCCCCTCCAAGAAACCACATTTCTAACCCTTGAGGCTATGATAGAAAGCTTGGGACTATGAGGGCAACAGTAGAGTGCAGAAGCCACTTGGCTGAAACATGTCAAAGCAGGGCCTCAGTGGCCATTGTGATTCCTCACTTTTCCCCCTAAGCATCAGAGCCTGAATTCATGATTCAAATTGTAAAAACCTAAGATTGGGGAATGCATGGTGGTACCTAGAGATTGGATGGTAGCCTGTCCATTCTGACTACAAATAGTTAAAATTCCACTGAGCACAAATCCGTTGCTACAAGGGACTGTTGGTCTCACTTGGCTTAGGTTAGTGGCTGAAATGCCTGCCCCTGTGCTTTGCTCCTTGCCAGGACCTGGCAACCCACTCTGAATTCGTCCAGAAAAACCCTTTGCCAGCTCTCCTACTCGCGATCCTTTTAAACTACAGATTAAGAATGGAAGCTTCTCATCATGCAAAGCATGTGCTCAGATGCTGAGCAACAAGTGATGGCCAAGCATGTGCTCCAGCAATTAGCTCTTTCTTAAACTAGATGACTATCTCATGCATACCATGATCCATTGATTTCCAGCATGCTAAGTGTTCTTGCAGAGTTGCTTTGGGTCAAGATTGCAGGACATCCCCAAGCAAGCAAGTAAGCAAAAGCCCTTTAGCAGCCCTTGGTGCAGATTTTGGCTAGTGCATGTATTACTTAGTTTGCATAATACAACTGACTGTGTTCCAGGAGGTGTTATGGGTACTTGCCAAAAGTGTGGGTTGAGCAACCATTAATCTGAATTGCATAGGGTTTTTTTTTTAATCCTATTGCAGTGTGTTTCCCCTCTCCCAGAGCTCCAAGGGTTATATATTCCATAAGCTTCCTAAAGGAAGCTTTAGAAGCCAATGCTTTGGAAGGAGAAGCACAGACACACAAATGGGCAGACAGCCTCCGTTCTTTCAGGTGGTTTGAAATTGGAACTCTGTGTACAGCAACTACTGAAAGTCTTGTACATGGGGAGTAAAATGCAAATCTTCAGGTTGCCACAGGTCAAAAATGTCACATGAGGTGGCAAGCTACAAACTCAGCATGCTGTGCACTTGTGGTAACTTGGGGGGGGGGGGAATCAGTCTGTTCCGTGGGGTGGCTCGAGCACTCTAATTAGGGCGTCCAAAATCCGTGGGCCAGCCCTAGGTAATGTAAACAATGACTACCAGCCTCGTATTTAAAAATCTTTTCATCACAGTGAAGACATCGATTTGCACATATTAAGAAACTGCTGTTCAGGTTATATAATCATGCACCCTGCAAAAAGTAATTGATACTAGAACCTGGAAAGCAAACACTGTGTCCTCATACCCATCTTATGTAAGAAGCATAGAGAAGTTGGACACTTTTACGGTAGCAGTAAACTGTTGCAAAACAAATTTGACGGGTGATTTGCAATGTAGGGGTGGGGTTTTGCCTCATAACACGAACATAAGCATGATGAAACTTTTTTTCTGGAGCTGCCAGTACTTGCAGACTGCAAGTGTTAAAATCTGAACTTAAAAGTAATTAAGATATCAGTTTTTTCTTCTGTGTCATTCTGAGTTGGTCTGAAATCATGCCAGAAATCTGGCATGATATTAGGCAGTCCAGGATGTGGAAAGGTATGGCCCAATCTAATCAGATCTCAGAAGCTAAGCAGGGTCAGTACTTGGATGGGAGACCATCAAGGAAGACTTTGCAGAGGAAGGCAATGGCAAAGCACCTCTGCTTAATCACTTGCCTTGAAAACCCTCTGGGATAGCCATAAGTTAGTTGTGACTTCACAGCACTTTACACACACACACACACACACCAGGCATTTCCAATGTGATTTCACCTCTCCCTGTCTGCTGCATAGCAGATCTTGGGATTCAAGCTTCTGGAAGCTCTCAGCTTCCTTGTTTGTAATAAAATCTCATCACCACACCTTATATCACCCTCTACTTTCTATGGCAAGATAGTGCCTGATCTGTGATGTTAGGAACAACTATTAGGGTGGCCATGACTGGCCTGGCATGCAGTGGGAGGCTGGTAGGGGAGCAGGGATATGGTGGGATGGCCACTGGGTGATGGTAAGATGTCACTTCTAGGAAAATCCATAACTGATGTCATGCTTCTCTTGGAGTAAGGCTGAAATTCTATGGGAAAAACCATAGAAGTGGCATTTCCTAGCTAGGATTGTTTTCCCAGGGAAAACAGGAATCACTGAAAATGCGATGGTTTTGTCATAGAGATTCAGCCAATTCCTGGGGAGGCATGACACCATTTGCAGGTTTTCCTGGCAGTGACGTCATGCCATCAGCTGATGGCCATTTCCCAGAGAAAACAGGAATCACTGAAAACTCGATGGTTTAGTCATAGAGATTCAGCCAATTCCTGGGGAGGCATGACACCATTTGCCGGTTTTCCTGGCAGTGATGTCATGCCATCAGCTGATGGCCATTTTTTTTTTACATTTTATTTTTCTCCCCCTGCCATTCAGAGCAGTGGTGGGAAACACCAGCTGCGGATGGGCACTCTCCCACCCCCCACTCTAGGGGGGGGGCTGGCCACCCTAACAGTTATAGATCTTTCATCTTTCCATATTAGTAGTACAGTACGGCAGGCCCATCCCATGCAGGATCCATAAAAATAGGGAATGCCATGTCGATGGAGGAGCAAACTGCTACATTTATCTTCCGCTCATTTTCCTCCTCACCCTTTCCCCTCCACTGTCTCTTTGGGCCTCCCTACCAGGTTAGCTGGTTTGCACTGAAAAGGCCATTTTAAAGAGATGCACTTGCAGACAGAAGGGCCATTTATATAAATCATAATCCACTTAGCATGGACTGGAATGCTGGCTTTTTTCTGAAGACTCTGCTTTTCTCCCTTTTAAAACCACTTTCAATTTCTGCTTTATTCAATCACCGTTTCAGCTTTATGATGTCATAATCCTTTGTGGAATGTATTGGCATAAAGAACAAAGACAAATGGTTAAGATAGGAGGTATGCAGGCAGAGAGACCAAAAAGGAATCGATATTTCTGTCAGGATAATCGCAAATACCATAAAGTGAGCAAGGTGAAGCAAATAACCAGTTTCCACAAATAGAATCAAAATGCTTTGAAGCTGAACATGGTTCTTAATGGCACTTAAATGGAATTATTTATAGGAGTAACTGTCAAACATGAAGGGAGAAGAAATACTTGAAGCAAAGGTTCAGTAGGCACTATGAAATTGATTGTCTCAGATCACTGAAGTGGATCTACCTGAGGTCGTACCTGCCAAAAGTGATGGGTCATCAGGGTCAAAAATGGTCAGGAATATCTATGCAGCCTTGGGAATATGCAAATTTGAGGCAATTAAAGGCGGTTCCAATGCAATGTCTCAGCAATGTTCTGGCATCTGAGCAAAACCTCTATGGTACAAATGGCTTCTATCATACAGGGGGGTTTTTTGCTCAGAGCATCATTTGATGTTGTGCGTGTGATGACATCACTTCCTGTGTGTGCCAGAAGTGATGTCACCACATTGCCAATGATATGGCCTGGGCCTTCCTCTCTCTCTGGTAAGTCCCCCTGCTGGCTAGCTGATCCATGGCAGGAAGGTAGGGGCTAGCAGCAGGGGACCCCCACCACCACTGGGGGAGCTGGCAACCCTAGGTTGCCTTGCTCGAAAGCCAGTCGAATCCGACTCTAGGGTTGCGGTGCTCATCTCCGTTTCAAAGCCGAAGAGCCAGCGCTGTCCGAAGACGTTTCCATGGTCATGTGGCCAGCATGACTAAACACCAAGGTGCACGGAACGCTGTTACCTTCCCACCGAAGTGGTACCTATTTATCTACTGGCAATTTCTTGCTTTCGAACTGCTAGGTTGGCAGGAGCTGGAACTAGAGACAGGAGCTCACCCCGTCATGCGGCACTCTCGGGTCTTGAACTGCTGAACTACTGACCTTCCACAGCCTGCAGTTCAGCGTCTTAACCACTTGAGCCACCGCAGCTCCTAACTATGTAATAATAACTTTGAAAGGGAGGTATCCATGGACTTGAAATACTATTTATTTATAAAAATTGTTTCATATCCAGATACTAAGATGACATCAAATCTCTTGTGAATACATTTGGCAGATGTCCACTATAGTAATTGACTATCTTGCTCACAACAACTTTTTTCCCCTTTCACAAATGCCATTAGTACCTAGGTTCTTAAAACATGGAGCAAACCCTCTCTTACGGTAGGGAAACCCATGGGCCAGGACCCCCAGGTGGGTCTAAGAGCCCCATTTTCAGGCTTTCAAGCCCCCAGAGAGTAGCAATTTTCTTTGCTGCTTTGTGGAAGGACCTGTTGGTGGTGCTCCTGTATAGACAGCAAGGGTGTCCCAGAGAACACATAGGTTCCCTGAACTGTTTCACATTGGGGAGATGGTACGGGGAAAAGCTGAAGCCCTTTCTCCACTGTGGTTTTCATCCAAATTGAACACCACATGTGTGGGAATTAAGGAGAACCCACAACTCATGTCTGACTATGTTACATCTGACACTGGATGTATACTCTGCAATATGTAAACAAAGTCTTCTAGGCTGTGTCCAAAACTATAGAAATCAAAGAACAGCAACCCTTGAAAAATGAGCTCTTCGTGGAGTTAGCCATGCTAGTGCTACATCAGACTTAAGGGACTAACAGATATATTGTGGTATATATATTGTGCACTAGAGCCCCCTTTGTCAGATGGATTTGATACTCATGTATTTCCAAGGTGCATAATGACAGTTGCTCCATAACGATACCAAAACAGTGAAAAGCATTTATTTATTTACTTACTTACAAAATTTGTATCCCACCTTTCTGCCCAATCCAAGTCATGGTTGTACCTTAAAGGCTGACAGATGGTTTTTATGGCATAAAACCCAGAGCCAGTCTGGTTGTAGTGGTTAGGAGCGTGGACGCTAATCTGGGACAACCAGGTTTGATTCTCTACTCCTTCACATACAGCTGCTGGTGTGACATTGGGTCAGTCATAAATTCTGTCAGAGCTGTTCTCTCAAGGACAGTTCTGGTAAGAGCTCTCTCAGCCCCACCTACCTCACAGGGTGTCTGTTGTGGGGAGGGGAAGGGAAAGGAGATTGTAAGCCACTCTGAGACTCCTTTGGGTAGTGAAAGGAGAGGTATAAATCTGATCTCCTCCTCCTCCTCCTCCTCCTCCTCCTCTTCTTCTTCATAAGCTTTTGAAGATAAGATACCACCTTATTAGATGTGATACTCTTAACTCCACAGTCTCTCATATGGACTTGTGTATGAGACATATTTTGAGATCTCTAATGTCTGGCAGAAGAAAAATTCTCAAGACATTCCCATGGAGGCAAATGTATTGGTAAGAGCCCAAATTTGTGGATCCAGCACTGACCTTGGATCATGAATTTAAGACCAACAAAGCATATCCATGGACCTGCTCAGACATTAATCCCAGTGGCCCCAAATATCTATGAAGAAAGGTTAAAACGCTTGGAGCTCTTTAGCTTGGAGAAACGACGGCTGAGGGGTGACATGATCGAGGTTTATAAGATTATGCATGGGATAGGGCAGGTTGAGAAAGAAGTACTTTTCTCCCTTTCTCACAATACAAGAACTCGTGGGCACTCCGTGAAATTGCTGAGCAGTTGGGTTAGAACAGATAAAAGGAAGTACTTCTTCACCCAAAGAGTGATTAACATATGGAATTCACTGCCACAGGAGGTGGTGGCAGCTACAAGCATAGACAGTTTCAAGAGGGAATTAGATAAACATATGGAGCAGAGGTCCATCAGTGGCTATTAGCCACAAGATATAGATAGGAACTCTCAGTCTGGGGCAGGTGATGCACTCTATTCTTGGTGCTGGAGGGGGCAGCAGTGGGAGGGCTTCTAGTGTCCTGGCCCCACTGCTGGACCTCCTGATGGCACCTGGTATTTTTGGCCACTGTGTGACAGAGTGTTGGACTAGATGGGCCATTGGCCTGATTCAACATTGGCTTCTTTTATGTTCTTATGTTCTAATATTGATTAGCAATCCAATCCTAAAAACAGAGGCACCCTTCCCAAACAGAAGTAGTTGAGAAGGGTGTAACTCTGTTTAGGATTGTACTGTAAGAGTATATCTTTGGGATCATGATAATCCGCTATAACCCTGGACCGGTGGGAGTGAAAAGAAGGGGCAGGACATGCAGTTAGGGCCATTAGAATCAAACCTAAGTTGCTAGCCTCCTGGGTGGGGGTGCTGAAGTTCTGGAACTGAAACTGATCTCCAGACTACAGAAAATGGCAGCTCTGGCAGGTAGACTCTATGGCATCACATCCATGATGAGCTGCCTCCCCTCCCCAAATGCTGTCCTTCCCAGGCTCCACCCCAAAATCTCTGGAAATTTCCCAGCCTGGAGTTGGTAACCTTCATTTGTGTGTGTGTGTGCACGTATGCATGCACCTGTATTCCGGGAAACAAAAGGTCAAGTGGTTTGGGAAGGATAAAAAATTCCTGTATAGCAGGCAATTCTGTATGGCTTAGAGGAAACTATACTTATTCCCTCCCCACTGCCGCCACTTGTTTCTTTGAATTAACTCCGCTGCCAAGAATGCTGTTTATTACTAAAGTAAAGCATCCTGAAGGGACTCGCTGCTGAGCAAATTTGCCCATAGATCATCTGCCTGGGCTAGGTTACAAATTATTCTTATGACCTTGTATATATCCGCTTGAGCAAGTCAAAGCACTGAGAAGCTGTAAGGTACAGGCTGTGATAGCAAATAACTTGCACTCATCTCCAATGCATTCCTTGTGACCAGGAATGCTTCAGAATGAAAGCCAGGATGTTTTCCAGCATTCCAGAGCACGTGTCTGTGTGTGTATAAATGGTCATCAAGTTGAAGCTGATTATGGTGACCCCATAGGGTTTTCAAGGTAAGAGACATTCAGAGGTGGTTTGCCATTGCCTGCCTCTGCACAGCAACCCTGGCTGGACTCCTTTGGTGGTCTCCCATCCAAATACTAACCAGGGCTGACCCTGCTTAGCTTACCAGATCTGATGATAATGGACTGGCCTGGGCCATCCAGGTCAGGGGGCATTCAAGCGCATAAGGGCAGACTTCTCTTCTGTAAGAGCCCCACAGTATTCTGGTAAGTCTTAGTAGAGATGAAAAAATCTAGGTGGTGGTGGTGGGGATAAGGTTCTCCTTGCTCCAGATTGTTTCCAAACCATTAAAACAAAGTTCTAGGTCATAGTCAGTGTGGCACAGTGGTTAGAGTACTGGACTGGAGAGACCCAGGTTCAAATCCCCACTTACCATGGCACTCACTGGGGGACTACTCATTTTCAGCTTAACTGATCACACAAGGTTGTTGTGATGATAAAATGAAGGAGGGGAGAGAACTGTGTGTGTTGCCCTGAACTCCTTGGGAGAAGGTCCAGGTTAAAATGTACAAGATCAATAATAACTATAAGTTTTGGATTAAGGGTGGCTTGCACCACATTGAATGGAGCCTTCCAGCTCTGTCAGAAAATCCTCATCTTGAGTCAGATGATTGCTACAAACTTCTGATCTATTCACACGCAACAATTTTGTGTGTGATTCAGAATGAAACACAAACTTTGGTTATATTTGTCTAGGTTTGAATCAAGACAGGGTCTTTCTCAGTCACTGCTGGTGTTCAATTAGTTTCACAAAGACATACAGAAACACAATGGTTTTGTGCAGCTGCAAAGAAAATATTATATGGTTTGGCAGGTTTTTGTTATACAGCTGAGCTCTAAGGAGGTGACAGCACTTTAACCAGAAGTTTTCAAGGAAGTAAAGCCTGCAAAAAAACAACACCACAACAACCCAAAATCAGAATGTGTCTTTACACGTTAGTTCCATTGAACAAGAGTATATTGCATCACGGCTTCTTTGGAAAATGGTTGCACCCTCTCTCACCTGCTAGAAACTTGAACAAGTCATCAATTAAGGTAAAGGTAAAGGTTCCCTGCTCGAAAGCCAGTCGAATCCGACTCTAGGGTTGCGGTGCTCATCTCCGTTTCAAAGCCGAAGAGCCATCGCTGTCTGAAGGCGTTTCTGTGGTCATGTGGCCGGCATGACTAAACACCAAGGTGCATGGAATGCTGTTACTGTCCCACCGAAGTGGTACCTATTTATCTACTTGCAATTTCTTGCTTTCGAACTGCTAGGTTGGCAGGAGCTGGAACTAGAAACGGGAGCTCATTCCGTCATGTGGCACTCTCGGGTCTCGAACTGCTGAACTACTGACCTTCCACAGCTTGCAGTTCAATGTCTTAACCACTTGAGCCACTGCAGCTCCATAAGCCATCAATTACTGACTCATTATTTGGACTTAAATTCTGGATAGACTTGGTAGTTAGTGCTGCAGGTGTCAGAAACCTGAGAAGAAATTCTGAAAGTCTTCTGTCTTTAGGACCCCACTGGTGGGCCTTGCCCCCCACCAATCAGCTGGCTGGTGAGAGGTCTTACAAGCAGCAGGAAGGAGGCCAAGTCTATGTTGCCAGCAATGTGATGATGTTACTTCTGGCATGAACCGGAAGTGATATCATCACATTTTGACATTATGGCAATACTCTGGTGTTTGGGCAAAAATTCTATGGTAGAAGCTGTGTTTACCACAGAGTTTGTCTAAATACCAGAGTGTCACCTCAGTGTCACAATGTGATGATGTCACTTCCAGTACATGTCAGAAGTGATGTTACCACACTGCCAGCGACATAGCCTGGGCCTCCCTCCCACTCCTGGAAAATCCCTCCCCCATCCCCTGGCGGTTGCCTGGAGAGAACTGGCAACCCTATCTGTCTCATTCTGCCTTAGATGCCTTTTATGGAACTTTCCCAATAAAACTCTTGGTTTTTCTATATCTTGTGCGGCTTGGAGAACACAAGATGGAGAACCCAAATTTACAGTTCTTTCCCATGAATTAATAGGTGATTTCTCAGTTTGTGATAGGTAATTTTTCAGTTTGAAGTCTTTTGAGGCCCTCTTTTCTCTACAAAATTGTATTGGTTTCATATCCCTGTAACCATCATAGCTTCACCCAAAGATTTCTGAAAATTGTAGTATGATGAGGGGACAAAAACCTTTCTGTTGCACACCATTCATGTGTTCCTTCCGCCTGCTCCTTCCCACCCCCCCGGGAAACCTGGGAAACCATGGAAGAAGATGAGGAACAGAGCTAGAGTTCTTACATAGCTTAAAGCTCCTCATTGGTGGCACAGGTTTCAGAATGTCTGAGTTATGCACAGGAGTAGACTAAGAGGCCAAAACAGGCCACTCCATGCCCTTGATAAAGGGAGGCCTGGCCCGGGCCAGTCATGTTTGGAACCTGAGTTGGCTGGGACACTGCAGCATGACTTACCTTGGCCCATCAGGCTTCCTTCTACCTGGTGGCAGCTCATGCTTGGCTGGAACAACTCCCTCACCGGGCGGGGGGGGGACCAGGAGAGGTGGTTGCCCAGGCCATCATAACTTTTCCTGGTTGCTGTAATGGTCAATCCACCACTGGTTATATAGGGCATAGCTATAGTTCAGCAAAGGTGACAAACAAGCAAGTATTAGAGCACATAAAGCCAGACATGTTATTGGAAGGAAAAAATCATAAAACTGTGACTGACCTATTTCAACCATGGCATACAGAAGCAGGGCTATTTTGGGGCAGGAACGCACAGGAACGGAGTTCTGGCTGGCTCCCGAGTTGGCCACGCACAGCAGGAACTAATTAGCATGATAGGCCACACCCAACAGCAAAAACTCATCAGGATTGGCTAAATTAGGGGTGTGTGGCCTAACATGCAAAGGAGTTCCTGCTACAAAAACAGCCCTGGGTTTTGACAACAAACAAAGTAAATAGAATAAGAAGCAGAAGGTGGGTGTGGCTGGATACTCACACTTCTGGTAACATGGGGTGTGTGGCCTAATATGCTAATGAGCTGTGCTGTCAGGGGTGTGGCCTAATATGCTAATGAGTTTCAGCTGTTGGGTGTGGCCTGTTATGCTAATGAGTTCCTGCTGGGCTTTTTCTACAAAAAAAGTCCTGTACAGAAGAACTTACTAGAAAAAGCAATTATGCTTGGATTGGTTAGCAGCAAAAGGAAACCAGGCTGCCAAAGAACGTGGTGGCTAGACACCATAAAAGTCGACACCAGCCTGAGCATAGAACAACTCAAAGAAATGGTACAAGATTGGAAAACATGAAGAGAGTTAGCCCATAGAATCACCAAGAGTCAGATATGACTGAATGGCTAGCAACAACAGCAGCAGCAGTAGCTTCACAAAGAGAGCCTTGGAAATATGTTTCCACCTATATAACTATGGTTCCTAGATTTCCCCCAGACATAGGGATGACTTTAGCATTAAACCAGTTTAAGACTATAGAACAGATGTGCTTGAAATCATTCTCTGGGTATGGTATCTATAGCAGTTCCCTGAGTGCTATAATGCACTTCCTCAGTACTATAATGTGTTACCTAAAATATGGTAAGTAGAAAATTTGGGGAAAGTCAAACAGATTTTCTCCAAGGGATGCTCCCATGCTGTTAGGCAGAGAAAAAGCACTGCTGAAAGCCTAAAGCATGTGAACATACAAAAATCAGACATACTATATATGAATGTATCCATTGTCAGGAATCACAAGCTTGACTCCCCCACAAAGATCTTCCCTTCCGATATTTTTATATATCCACATTGCTAGTTGCTTGGCATGTACTCAGGAACCACAACTGGGCAAGCATCATATGATCCCAATTAGCACAATATTTTAATCTTCTTCGCAATCAGGGGCAGCAGATTCCAGAAGCAGTGCAAAGATGGAAGAGTTGTGCATAACTGTTGTAAACCACTAGAGTTCACACTTAATTTAGGGTGAGCTGTAGGGTGGTGGAGGCCGTGTGATTTCTGTAAGTGCTTTTATCAGCATCGAAAGGCCACCCCTCCTTGTTCAAGGGATCACTGCAAAAAAAGAAAAAAAAGTTTTCTCCCTTTGGGGAAACTTTGCTCTAAAGCACTATGATCAGATAAAATGGTAGCACTGATTAGTTATAGGGTTTTTTAATCCATTAATTGTAATACTGCTTATAAAACCTTCCAACGGTAATCACCATCTTAAAAGGAGCATTCTCTCCCATAAGGGAATTTTCTAAGATGTCATGTTATTTCAAAGCAAAGAAAGCTACAGTTGTTCCTGAACACAATCCCATTTGGTTTCTCTCAAACCGGAGGGGTTTTTGTCTATTAGGAAATGTGTGCTTTACAGTTCACTGAATTCAGTTACAATTGAGCTGAATGTCTGCCCATTTTGGTTTAAGAAAAGGAGAATGCTTTCTGGAGGCTTGAAGTATTCCTCCATATTGCCTTACTACCAAAAAAAAGTACCAAAATCATGCATGTTCACAGCCATTGCTCCCATAATTTGCTGTGACTTCAACACGATTCCCCCCACAGACACACATACCATTTGCTTGGAGCTTCTTTCTACTTTGCTACATGATTCCAGCCAACATGATGACATCATGATCCTATGCAGCTGTCACAGAGGAAGAAGTCATTTAGGATGAAGTCAAAGGTTCCTGTAATGGTCACATGCATGATGCTAGCCAACCAGGAAGGTGAATAGTCAAATAAAATTCATGTCAGTAGACTTATTCATTTATGTAATATATTTATCCCTCCTTTTCTCCCCAGTAGGGACCCAAAGCAATTTACAATATTGTTCTTCATTTTTGCCATCCTGATAACAACCCTGTGAGACAGATTACACTGAGATAGTACTGCCAGCTTCCTCTTGGTAGCAAGAGGCCTTCTGCCCCCTGCTCTCATTCCCACCACCACTCAGCTGGACAGTGGGAAGGAATTCCCCAGGGAAATGGGGGTCTCTATGGGCAACCCCCAGCATGATGATGTCACTTCCAGGGTTCACCAGAAGTGACATTATTGTGCTGGGGTTCACCAGTCAAGCCTCCTCAAACAGTAAGTCTCCACCTCTTCCATCTCCCACCAGCTGAGAGTATATGGCCCAAGACCACACAGCAAGCTTCTTGGCAGACTGAGAATGCAAACCTTAGAAGGGTGTAACTCAGTTTAGGACTGTAACAACAATTCTAAAAACACTTTCCTGGAAGTTAGGCCCATTGAACAGATCTGAGTAGGATTCCGAATAGACTGATTTGCGGTGGCTCTACAACTGTTGCAGCCTTAATATAGTTGGAGGCATAAGTATGTGAATGCACTCACATGCAGTTTTTCCCTGGCAGAAAGGTATGTGGCTTATGTTGTGTTAGAGGTTTCACATCAAAGCTGATGGCAGATTGTGTTTGTTTGTCACAAGAACCTTCCTAAGGACAGAAAAATAATTGCACATCATTTAATCTTTGACCATGGCCTGTCCCTACTCGACCTTGATCACAGTTATCCTTCTTGTTGTGCGGAAAAGTTTCCTGATATTCATTTTCACTTTTTATATCAGCTGCACAAGGTGATATAGGTAACTGTTTTCTACTAAACAGAGAAGGTTATAATCAGACAAAATCCCACAAACCGAAAAGTGTTTAAACATCATCGCAAACAAATCTGCATTTAAATTGTGAATGCTGTTTGGAAACAAAATGATCTTCCTGGAGATAATAATTGCATGTTTTTATTTCTCTTGCTCCATTTTTATCTCACTGCTTTGCCAATGATCTCAAGGCAACATGTGCGGGTCTTCCTCATTTTATTCACATCACAATCCCACAGGGGAGGTTAGGCTGAGAGACAGAATGATTAGCTCAATGTCATCCATCAGTGACCCTCACAGCTGAATCCCGGTTTGAATCCAGATCCCAACCACTATACCACCCTGCATCTCTAACTGGCTACCATGATTACTAATTCAGTAAGCAGAAAAGCTAGCCAAGCAAATGCTAAAAAAACAATCTAGTATGGATTGAGTGGAACAGGAAGTATAATCCAATGGCATTGATACCAGCAGTAGGAATCGTGCTACTGTGATTTGGAGAGCTTTCCTCACCTTCCCCTCCCACCTTTCTGTTGTGTATATAAAATCCAGCTGCATGGCTTTACATTCCTGATGAAGATTTACATCTGATGAAGTGAGCTCTGTCTGGCTCATGAAAGCTCAGGCTGGAAGAAGTGTTGTTAGTCTTTAAGGAGCCCCTGTTTAATTTTGCTGCCGTGGACTAACATGGCTATCTATTTAGACCAGGAGTGTCAAACATGTGGCCCAGGGGCTGGATCAGGCCCCCGGAGGGCTTCCACCAGGCCCGCAGCGGAACTGGCCATCTCCTGCTTCCAGTTTTGCTGCTGCTGCTGCATCATAGCTTGCTTCGGCAGACTCTCTTAATTACTCAGCCATTCCATGTTTTAATCTGGGTCCTAGACTCAGAACTCTGAGCATGAGATTTCTGTGGTGAATGTCAATAAATCAAAAGTAGGTTTGCAGTTTACAGATACACACACCTGAACAGCATACTCAAGATCGCAACAGCACAAACATTTTGATGCAGTAATTCAGAGCAAGAGGTGTCAGTTATCAGGCACTGTTAAATAAACAAAATATTGCAAGAGTGCTAATGTTTTAAGCATGTTTTTATTTTAAGTAAAAAAAAAATTGTGTTTGTGTCCTTTATAAAGTTTATATCTCTGCTACCTGGCATTACATTTTATGACACACATGGCCCGGCCCAACAAGGTCTCATTTATTTCAGATCCAGCCCTCATTTTAAAAAATGAGTCCAACACCCCTGATTTAGACTCTAGAGTCAGATAAAGTTCACTTTGTATTTATTGCTCTGTTACTTATGCATCTTGACTCTAATTAACTCTAATCTTGACTTCAGTTAGTTGGTCTTAAAGGTGCCACTGGACTCAAACTTTGTTCTGCTGCTTAAGTTCAGACCAACATGGATACCCACCTGAATTTGTTATGACAAGGAATCATGTCTATCCATTTGGATTCTAGAGTCGGATAAGGCTCACTTTGTTATGGCAAGGAGTCAGATTCATCATTGACTAGTTCTAGGAGTGGAAAGATACTGAGGGTGTTATGTCTTCATAGACATAAGGCTAGCATAAGTTGAGCAGGTGCTCATTATGCGGGTTCAGAAACTGTCTGGTATTGCCCAATCAAAGGGCTTATGGAGGGAACATCTATGATTGGCTATTGATATGAAATATGATTGGTCATTATCGTTGAGTTATGATTGGCTGTTATGCATTAATGTGATTGGATATTGTTATGACTGAGGGCGTGGCTACCTCATATCCCACTGTATATAAATCGCTGTTTGTGACTGTGTTTTTGGTCTAGCTGGTCTAGCCCTTAGCTGGTCTAAACCGTGGAGCTAAATAAAGCTGAATCACTTTGAACTTACATCCTGCGTTAAGTCTCATTCTTAACAAGTGGCGACGAAGGTGGGATATAGCGGGTAGGCAGCCCCGCTGGAAGAATCACGGAGGAAGTTCCGATCGACCACGATGGGCTCCAAGCATCGGTTCAAGCCGTTCGAGCCAGCGACTGAAGATTGGGAAGCATATCTTACCCGGTTCGAGTTTCACCTTGAGAGCGGCGGAGTGACAGATGATGCGAAGAAACGAGTCACGCTACTTAGCTCGTGTGGAAAGGAGGTGTTCTACATCGCCCGCTCGCTCATCACACCTGATGATATTAAAACCGTGCCGTACGCCACACTGATGGAGAAATTGAAGGCCCACTTCGCGCCGCAGCCTTCCAAGATCGCTTCCTGGCACACGTTCTACGAGAGGCGGCAAGGCTCCAGCGAATCCATAGCCGAGTTTGTGGTGGCATTAAGGAAGTTGGTGAGGGCTTGCAATTTCACCGATCTCGAGACAGCCTTGCGAGACCGATTGGTTTATAAGATTATGAATGGGATTGAGCAGGTTGAGAAAGAAGTACTTTTCTCCCTTTCTCACAATACAAGAACTCGTGGGCACTCTATGAAATTGCTGAGCAGTCGGGTTAGAACAGATAAAAGGAAATACTTCTTCACCCAAAGAGTGATTAACGTATGGAATTCACTGCCACAGGAGGTCGTGGCAGCTGCAAGCATGGACAGTTTCAAGAGGGAATTAGATAAACATATGGAGCAGAAGTCCATCAGTGGCTATTAGCCACAGGGTATAGATGGGAACTCTCAGTCTGGGGCAGGTGATGCACTCTATTCTTGGTGCTGGAGGGGGCAGCAGTGGGAGGGCTTCTGGTGCCCTGGCCCCACTGCTGGACCTCCTGATGGCACCTGGTATATTTTGGCCGCTGTGTGACAGAGTGTTGGACTAGATGGGCCATTGGCCTGATTCAACATTGGCTTCTCTTATGTTCTTATATTCTTATGTCTGCGGTCACCGCGATGCCAAGCTGCAGCAACGTCTATTCGCCCTCAAGACGCTGACATTCAAGGTCGCGTTCGAGGAAGCCATCGCCGCTGAGGCTGCTGAAAGGTCAACGCGAGAGGTGCAACAGCGGCCTGCGGCAGCCGAATCCAGCATTCACCTACAGGTCGAGGACCGTGAGCCAGCGCCTGCCGTTGATGACGTACGAGAGCCTTATTCCAGCAGCCAGCCGCGAACCCAAGTGAAGACTGCACCAGCGCATCAGTGCCTTGGTTGTGGTGGGAAGCACAAGCGCGACACCTGTTGGGCCAGAGAGTTGGTTTGTCGGGCTTGTGGAAAACGCGGGCACATCGCCAGAGTCTGCAAGTCGAAAAGATCGCCGCCTACCTCACCTCCACAGTGCTCTCAATTCCGAAGCAAGGTCAACACGACCTGCTCTTCATCCCTGTCATCCCGAAACCCGACCCTGTCATCCAACCCCTCCTCATCGTCTGTCCTCACCACGAGAGCACCCCGGAGGAAGAAGATTTTTGTCACCTTGTTCCTCGACGGCGTTGCCTGCCCTTTCGAAGTTGATTCCGGGTCGGCTAGAACAATCATTTCAACGTGCACCTTAGATCGTCTTTTTCCGAGCCGAAGCCGCCTCCGCCTCCTGCCCACTGACGCCCGTCTTGCAGATTTCCAAGGGCACCGAATCCCATTGGCAGGTGAGGCGGAATTTGAAGTCCATTTCAAAGAGTGTAAAGCGGCTCTGTCCCTGATTGTTGCCAAGAGGGACAGGGGTAAGCCTGTTGGGGCTTGATTGGTTTGAGCCATTAGGCATTGCTATTTCTGGTATTAATACGGTATGCCATGATAAATGGAATTGTTTGTATGACGAGTTTCCTCAGGTTTTTGCAAAAGGGCTGGGAACTTATACAGGTCCCCCGGTTTCATTTGAGTTGGCTTTATGCCAATAAAGGCGGACTTGACTTGACTTGACATTTGAGTTGGATCCAAATGTTAGGCCTATCAGGTTAAAATATAGGAAGGTGCCGTTAGCATTGCAACCAAAGATTGAAATGGAAATTGACAAGCTCCTAGAGCAAGGGGTTTTGGAGCCAGTTCCGTACAGCAAATGGAAAACGCCCATCGTTACTCCTGTCAAACCTGATGGATCCATACGTATTTGTGCAGATTATAAATGTACAATTAATAAGGCATTACAACAGCATTCCTATCCTGTACCTGTGATAAGCCATGTACTTGCATCTCTTGGGGGAGGCAAGGTTTTTGCAAAATTAGACCTTGCCCAGGCATATCAACAGTTGCCCGTAGATAACAATGCTGCGGAAGCACAAACCATCGTTACGCATAGAGGTGCGTTTAAAGTTAAGCGCCTACAATTCTGGGTTAATGTCGTACCTGGAATCTTCCAGGGTTTAATGGAGGGGTTGCTCAGAGGTATAAAGGGAGTAATTCCCTATTTTGATGATGTGCTTATTGCGGGGAAGAGTGATGAAGAATTGCTTGAAAGGGTCCGGAGTGTTCTGAAGTGTTTCGATAAGGCTGCGTTGCGAGTAAAACGGGAAAAATGTGCAATTGGGGTCTCAAGTGTCGAGTCCCTTGGGTTCAAGATTGACGAACAAGGTGTACACCCAACTCCTGGAAAGGTAGCAGCTATACACAATGCACCCAGACCTAAGAATAAAACGGAGTTACAAGCCTATATAGGGCTAATCAATTTCTACCACTCATTTCTGCCCCACAAAGCTTCGGTAGCCGAGCCATTACATCGGTTGTTAAATAAAGGCGCGAAATGGGTTTGGGGACGGCTACAGGAAAAAGCATTCGAAAATGTTAAAGCGTTACTGACATCTGATAGCATGCTGACTCATTTTGATGAAGGTAAAATGTTGGTTCTGGTGGCTGATGCGTCGCCATTCGGTATTGGGGCAGTTTTGAGCCACGTAATGGATAACAGGTCTGAGGCGCCGATTGCATATTACTCAAGGTCATTGAGTAGTGCAGAAAAGAACTACGCACAAATAGACAAACAGGGTTTGGTGCTTGTGAGTGCGGTCAAGAAATTTCATGACTTTTTGTATGGCCGCCATTTCCTTCTGGTAACCGACCATAAGCAGCTCCTGGGAATATTCGCCCCTGACAGCCCAACGCCTAACATCCTATTGCCCAGGATGTTGAGATGGACTCTGTTCCTCGCAGCGTACGAGTACGATCTGGAGCACAGGCCAGGAAAGTGCATCGCACATGCTGACACCCTGAGCCGCTGCCCCCTTCCTGAGACTGGTCTGGATCCGGCTCCAACAGCAGACATCTTTGCACTGGATGAACTGTCAAAGTCTCCCATTTGGTCCGCGGATATTGCTACTGCCACCCAGAAAGACCCAACACTATCCCGTGTTTTAAACTGGGTGTGGAGGGGGTGGCCAAGTGTTTGTATTGAGCCTGAGTTCAAAGCATATTGGGGGAGAAGGACTGAGCTATCTATCTCAAACGGCTGCATCCTGTGGGGAAATAGGGTGGTGGTTCCCCCCAAACTAAGGGAAAGGGTGCTTAAGTCCTTGCATGCCGGACACCCAGGTATCATACACATGAAAGCCCTGGCCAGGGGATATCTGTGGTGGCCGGGGCTGGATGCCAATATTGAAGAAAGGGTTCGAGGCTGCTTAAGCTGCCAGCAGTCTCGGCCTGATCCTCCACACACACCACCAGCAGCCATGGATAGAGCTGAAAAGCCTTGGTCAAGGCTGCACTTTGACTTTGCGGGGCCAATCAACGGCCAAATGCTCCTGGTGGTTGTGGACTCTTATTCAAAGTGTCTGGAGGTAGTTCCCATGAGATCCACAACTTCGGCAAACTTAATAAAGGCTTCGCGCCAACTTTTTGCCACCCATGGGCTACCTGAAGTACTCGTCAGCGACAACGGGCCTCAACTGACCTCTAGGGAGTTCGCCGGCTTCCTAGAGGGATACGGCATCCAGCACATCACCACAGCTCCGTTCCATCCCGCTTCCAATGGCCAGGCAGAGCGGATGGTTCGGACGGCGAAAGAGACCCTCGCCCAACTGCCTGGCGAGGACTGGGACCATCGTGTGGCCGATTTTCTCCTGTGGCAGCATGTCACACCGAGCTCTGCCACAGGGAAAAGCCCAGCCGAGCTGCTCATGGGGAGGAAGCTGACAACCGTCCTTGACCGCCTGCACCCGGACCTGGATGGCAGCAGAGCTGTATGGGCCGAACCGCCCACGCCATCCAGGGAGTTCCAGCCCAGGGACTGGGTCTTTGCCCATTAATGTGATTGGATATTGTTATGACTGAGGGCGTGGCTACCTCATATCCCACTGTATATAAATCGCTGTTTGTGACTGTGTTTATGGTCTAGCTGGTCCCTTAGTTGGTCTAAACCGTGGAGCTAAATAAAGCTGAATCACTTTGAACTTACCTCCTGCGTTAAGTCTCATTCTTAACAGAGGGCATCACTGATGCTGGATCTTAGTCACTGTGTGCACATGGAGCAAATAAGGTTGCTCTGACCTGTACCTTAGCAACCAGCTGGAGGCTGTCTCCGCAAGGCCATTTGATGGTAATCCCGGAGCACGAAGAAAATAGCTAAACCCCAAGCAAATAGAAAAGCTTGCTGATTTGAAAGGGGGGGGGCGCGCGTCGATTCTACTTTCATCTTCCCTGATTTACTCATTCTAGTACAGAAACAAATATTCAAATGTAATGTGTTTCCCTACCCAAAATGTTTAATTTTGTCCTTGGCAATGCATGACAAATAATAAAGGCCTCAATCCAGCACAGAATTAGACATGCGTATGCCTCTTGGTTTCAGCAGATTTAAAAGTACCTAACTCCATGGTGGACTGTGGCCCGTGTTTACAGTTTCCAACTCTGAACTGGGAAATCTCTGGAGATCTGGGGATGGCACCTGCGAAGGGCAGAGTTTATGAAAGGGAGGGTAGCCTTTTAAGTTTGCTATTAAGGGACTCCCTGGTTTGGGTATGTAGAAGCCAAACTCCAGAGGCTGGGACTGGAAACTACTTTTTTGTCAGCCATGTCCTTTTCTACAGCTTGCTCTCTAGTGAAAAAAAGGTTATTCCAGTGGGATCTAAATAGCACTGTTCTTAGTGCCCGCCATGTGTGCTCTCCTGCTTTTTTTGGGTTTACATATTTAAATTCTTGCGGTTAATACATGGATTTCTTAACCCTCCCAATTTATAGAAGAGCCTTCTTTTTTGCCAGATTCAGTGTACTACCCACTGCCATTCTGAGTGGGCACTATTCTAAAAAGCCCTACTCTGTGCATTTATGTGGATGTGGAACTGGTTCTATCAAAACTACAGAGCATGTCTTATTCTTTTGTCAGAGATATAAGAAATAAAGAAAACAGCTGATTGATCCGCTAGTTCCTGATATAGATATGCCTGTAGCCAAGTAAGGTCCAATTTTTGCTCAGTGTTTATGATCCAGCTATTACAGTTCCCGCAATTAGATTTATTTCGGGTTTGTTCAAATATAAGAGCCATGAGGAGAATCTAAAGAAAGTATGTATGATCAAATAAAAAAATTATGGAAAATAAAATAATTAAAAGGCAAATTTAAAAAATCCTGCCTTGTAATTCAGTATGGTTAGCTTACAGCCTGTGCCATTTGGGAGGGAGGGAGAGAGAGAGGCTGAGTTCAGATTGGCAGTTTGAACCGGGAGCTAGTTGTGGCAAAAAAGCCCTGGAACAAACTGTTCCGGGTTTTCCCGGTCACACTGCGCCAACTGATGTGGGAGCATACCGGGAGGAGGCACGCGGGAGCGTTCAGACTGCTGGGCCAGAGGCATGGCTGTAAATGGCTTTTCCTTGGTAATTTGGCTATGTGTGCATATGCGCTCATGCGCATAAGCGCATCTGGCCGATATGGGAAGGATCCCATTGCACCGGCACCGCATTGGGCGGTAGAGTGGAGCACAGCCAATCATATCACAGCTACTTTATGCGCAACACGGGTTGCTCCCAGCTTTTTGGGTAGGCGTTCACACTTCCCGGAAGTGGAATGAAGCGGGATAAACGGGGTCTCAGGGATTTCCTACCGCTTTTACCAGGTGTCTTTTAAATGCGGGAGTGGAGTAGAACAGCACGGGTTGACTACGGGTGGGGAATGCCAGTCAGATGTGCCTGTGTGAATGCCCCCTTTAATCCGCTTGTAAAACGTGGCTGAAATGTGGCTATAGCGGGGCAAACTGCCAGTCTGAACTCAGCCAGAGAGAGAGAGAGAGAATGATTGTTTTGTTATTTTTGAATTTCAAAATGTGTGGAGTGCCATTTAAGCTGTTTAAATTAAAGGGGGCTCCCAATCCTTCCCTCAGGTTTCTGGGCTGAGCCAACAGCCAAAATATTGTACTATGACAAAGTGGGACAGCCAGAGTTCTTCAGCAAAGAAAAAACACATTACTAGGGTGGCTCACTCAGTAAAGGGAAATTCTGAAGGGAGGAAAGTGGATGGGGCCATGCCATAAAGGTACCAAAATTTTCAATCAGTTCTGTTCCAGAGAGAGAGAGATTGAAAAGAAGTTAACATTCTAACTGTTCCACTCTCTGAGCTGGTAAATAGACCTACCACCTTGTGAAACTGATGCAGTGAGCCCCCCCCCCCATTTATACAGAACCTATAGCAGAAAGGAGTGCCAAGGTGATGAAGGAGGGGTGTGTTATTGTTCTGGCACATAAATCAGTGTCAACAACCTGTCATTGCGCAATAAAGCCAAAGGTACTGAAATTTTCACTCCCTCCTTTCTTTACTACCCGTGCCTTTAGAAAAAGCAACATCTGCTATAGACCACCCAGATGATCAAGTTTAATAGACCATAGCATCACTAGGGTGGGACAAGAAGGTTGCTTTCTTCAACTCAATGGCCTTACGTCATTGCTCAACACAATAATTTGCAACTGGCTTGCCTTATCCACACAGCAAAATCTAGGTGACAATGATTACCAAACCACCACAACAGTGCAATATACAGCAACTAGCTCAAAACCCGTACTCCACTACAGTATTTAACTGCCATAAATCCAGTTATAATACTTCAGGGGGGAATTGTGGTTTAGGACAGGGGGGTTGTTTGTTTTTTGAATTGGTCTTGTAATATAATAGCATAGTATCCAAGTTTCCCCAAGGTGTTTGAATAATGTGAAGTGTGTTGATGGAGAAAACCAATGCATTGAATTTTGAAGTATAACATTTGTTGAAGGAAATACAAAGGAGAAGATTGTAGTGTAAAAAATGAAATGAGAATACATACAACTTTTTTTCTCTCTACTGAAGGACCTCTTTATAGACCTCATTGGTGGTTGTGTCCTCACGTGCTAGGATCACCAGGCTGCTGGGTGAATTCACTCTGGAGCAGGCCAGGTAGAACTGCCCATATGAGATGCAGTCCTCTGTTAAGTCATGCTACCTTCAGCATCTGCCCCCGGGACTTGTCGATGGTCATAGCAAAGCAGACTTTGAGGGAAAACTGCAGCCTCCTGTACTCTGATGGTATGAGTTGTATGGGTGGTATGAACACCGACTCCCCCCGAGCACTGCTGGTGAACAATGTGGCCTTGATGACATTCCTGTGGAGGGCCTTCACTCAGAGTCTGGTGCTATTGCTGAGTCAGGGCTGGTTGAGGTTGCATAGCAGAATAACTGGAACCCGGGGCTATTTTTGGGCAGGAATGCACAGGAAGGGAGTTCCCACTGGATCCTGAGTTGGCCACGCCCAGCCAGAACTCATTAGCATAACAGGCCACACCCAACAGCAGAAACTTATTAGGATTGGCTACATTAGGTCTGTGTGGCCTAACATGAAAGGAGTTCCTGCTCCAAAAAAAGCCCTGGGTTTTGGCAACAAACAAAGTAAACAGAATAAGAAGAAAAGGTGGGTGTGGCTGGATGACCACACTTCTGGTAACATGGGGGTGTAGTCTAATGTGCTAATGAGCTGTGCTGTCAGGGGTGTGGCGTAATATGCTAATGAGTTCCTGCTGTTGGGTGTGGCCTATTATGCTAATGAGTTCCTCCTGGGCTTTTTCTACAAAAAAGCCCTGCTGGAGCCCCTACATTAAGGAGAAGCTTGTGGGCTGGGAAACCAGGAGAGCTGAGGGTGTTGAGGAATTCCACAGTGTACTGGATCACATCATCCATTTGCACTACTGAGTCCACAGATCTGTACTCCATTTCTGCACCTTCGAAAGAGTTAAGTAGAGTTTCATTAATGACAGCAGCCTTGTCATTCTTGGGGATCAGAATGGCACACTCATACAGGTAGTCCATGGATTTCTCTGTGATAGTGGTGATATCAGGATATATCCTGGCTGTTAGGTCAGGTAGGGTCCTCACTACTGAGGCCAGGCCTGCAGGGATGGTCACCTTTCCATTGGTCTGGGGATACTCTCCATCCCCTATTTTTAGTAGGAGTTCAGAAAATTCTCCAGCAGATACATCGTGTCTCAAGTGGACCTTCATGTTCATCCTTAGTGACAATTTCCTGATGGGTGGCCACAGGTGTGATGCCTTGACAGATGCATTAACCTCATCAGCTCGAGTTCCCCTTAACACTACTGACAGAGTCTGCCAGAAGTCTCCAGCCAGCAGCACAGAGACTACCCCATCACTCCATCATTGCCCCGGATGTCTTTGAGGCTTATGCTCAGTGCCTCAAAACACCCCTTGTGTGCCATGGTGCTCTCATCCCAGCTATATCGTTAAGTTGCTTCCTCCTTTTAGCGTCCTGGGGACAGTAAGAGGTGAGAGGTGTGAGGCGGACGGAGGGAGGGGTGATATGTTGAACACTTCTTCAGGTTCATGAGGGAGCCGCATATCGAAATGGCCCCTAGAAAGGTCCTGTACCATCTTTCCATGAATATTCAGGAACTCTATCGCCATACCAACTTTCTTTGAGAAACCCCTACTCAGGAGTCTTGATATTATTACACAGAAGACAGAACTTCCCTGAATATCAACTGTCTTCAGCTGTCTGCAGTCTCCTGTAACTTGTTTTTACCTCAGAACACTGAGCTCCACAGCTGACCAGTCAACTGACCTGCCAGGCACACAGCAA
Organism: Gekko gecko; assembly: GCA_029375565.1. Lineage (NCBI taxonomy): Eukaryota > Metazoa > Chordata > Lepidosauria > Squamata > Gekkonidae > Gekko > Gekko gecko. The sequence goes on along the minus strand of JAPDNY010000001.1, from coordinate 292,614,958 downwards.
AGCTTTACCCCTTTGGGAAAACACAGTTTACCCCTTTTCACCCATTTAGGGGTTGAATTTCTAAAAATCCCTTCTTAATGGGTGCTGACATCATGGAAGGAATGTACTCCCCTGTTATGTATTGGTATACATAAATGCTTGAGCTTGAATCTACATTCAAGCTAAGTCTGGTATCTTAATCCATGCAAGCTGATTGGATGCTCTACGCAGCAATCCAGTCAGGATACAAGAAAGGTTCTGGAGGGAGACAACTTGATTGGTTGTTACGTTCACATTTTGATTGGTTCTTATCGCAACTAAGGGTGTGGCCTACCAAGCCCGGACTGTTTAAAAGAGAGCCTGTTGCTCTCCTGTTATGTATTCATTCCTATCTTGTAAATAAAGCTGAATCACTTATTATGAGCTGCTGCTTTAAGTCTCATACTTAACACCCCCAAATTGCGTGTTCCTAAGTCCCAGGGGTTTGGGCTGGGCATTGATGAGTCAGTTGACATCTGTTTTTAGAGAGAGAGAGAAGAGATGTGCAGAGGCAGCAGATGAGGGTACTGAACAGGCGCCAGAGGTAATGTACTGTTATTCCAATACAATGATTGATGGATGCTTTATTTCTGTTTTGGAATAATAAGGTAGCGCATGGCCAGAACAGGTAGGTTTTACTATGGATGGAATAGCATAATTAAAACTCTCAGTGCCAGAAGCCTAACCCAGACCAAACTGGACAAAATGTCTTTCACAAGTTCACCGCAGGGACTAGCGGCTACATTGCATCTGCAAGTCCATATGACATCTTATGTGTAAAACACATAAGAGGCCTGATTCTGATTATAACACTGGTGCTCAGGGAAGAGGGGGATCTGGAGGCTTGCCAGCCTCCAGGCGGCGGCTGGAGATTTCCTGCTATAACAACTGATCTCCAGATGACATGGATCTGTTCACCAGGAAAAAGGCGGATTGTATGGCATTATACCCCGTTAAAGCCCCTCCACTCCCCAAACCCCACCCTAAGACTCCACCCCCCAAATCTCCAGGCATTTTCCAACCTGGAGCTGGCAACCCTGGGCTCCTGCCTTCTCTCTCATACAGTTTTCAGCAGCCTAAATGACCCAGAGACTTCAGGGGTGTTGTATTATTTGCCCTTACCTTCCAACTGGATGAATAAGGCCTTCCCCTGCAGCCCTCAGATTGTTTCAGTGGCCAAAAATGGTAGAAGGGGAAAGGCAGGAGCCTCATCTTCCCCCTGCACCTCTGTCCCAATCAGGATCAGGGCCATCTGTGCTTTTTACATGCGTTGCCACCGGGGCACACAATTGCTGGATAGTTGCAAGTTCCCTTGGCAAACTCATGAAAGAAGTAGCATCTAGTTTGGCTTCTAGTGACCCCCCCCCCATGGTAGGCAGAGAAACAGCTGGAAACATGAGAGTCTGGTCATTACTAATTACTAAGACACCCGAGTAAGTTGCTGTATGTCGGGGGAGTTTACAACACTATTTAGCAGCAAGCAGTGGGAAGGATCTATCTGAAGTACAAACCTCAGCAATTCAGCAGTGACTGGAAATTAGTAGTAGCAATGCCACTTTAAGGTTTCAGTGAATTTCTGTTTCCTGGTGCTTATTCGGTCTGCAAGAGCAGACCCTTTTTGTGGAAGCTAAAGTCAAAAGTTAGAAGTGGGCTGTGGATTTAGATTGTGGATATAAGATTGTGGATATAAAGGGGCTGATAAGAACAGTTCCTGCCATCCTGCCATATATAGCACCTTGTATTTTTGATACTACTGTGTCTTTACGATATTATTGTTTTAATGTTTTTTATTGTAAATGGCCTTGTAAGCCACCCTGAGCCTGCTTTGGTGGGGAGGGCAGGGTATAAATCAAATAAATCAAATCAAAGGTAGAGTATGTGGAGAAGGAACTGAGTTATGGACGACAGTGAATCGGAACAAGAAATAGCCAGGAATAAGGTAAGACATGTGAAGCTGCCACTAATCAATTAAGGTCAGTTATGGTCTTCTCTGACTGGCCAGGGCTCTCCAGGGTCTCAGATGAATGTCTTTCACCTCACCTAGTACCTGATCCTTTTGTCTGGAGTTGCCAGTATTGAATGAACCTGGAACGTCTTTCATGCTAAGCAGATATTCTTCCATTGACAGCCACCATCCCTGTCTTCAGGGGGCCTTGTGAGACACGATGGTAGAAGATCCATGACTGGCCCTTCCATGTTGTTTTCAATTGTTAGTAACAACCATGAAGTAAACCCAAAGGGAGGGATGATGAAGGAAGGGTTGCATGGTAAGCTCTTCCCTCCCATACCACGCCCCCCCAGCTGCTATTTGCCTCTCAAGGGAAAACATCTGTGTCTCCCTCAGTGCCACCTCCCAGTGCAAATGAAAGCTTTTAGAGGGAGATTTAAATTTGGGAAATTGTGTGGTCAAAATGATTTAACCTGCCCCGCTCCCCCCCCCCCGGTCCACAATGCCATGGCCTTCATTTGACTCAGGCTCTCCCAAGGAAGCTCGTAGCCATTTTAAAAAAGTAGGCATTCCAACCTGGATCGTGTACAAGTCATCTCTCCATTGTGTCGTCTTTCTCACACCACCTGGTCCACAGGGTCAGCAGTCCTTGATTTAATCAGGGATATTCTGGGTCTGTTTCCAGGACGGTTTGGGGGGTGACAGTGAGTTATTCATGGGCATCACATGGTTTGGGCTTGGAATCGCAAGCCTTTCCCACTGAGTTTGAATGTGATTTAAATTCCTAAATCCTTTGTGCCCTTTTCAGCTTGGGGAGTTCTCTAGCAGTGTAATCCTAGGTGGAGTTCCTCCCTTCTAAGCCTACTGGCTTTCATGGACTTAAGGGGGAAACTTGGCTTAGGCCTGTGCTATATACACCATCACCCCCTCAAAACATCAGTTTTCTGAGTTCAAACCTGCACTGACATCAATATTTGAGCGAGGCTAGTTTTTCATGGCTCACATTTGCTATGAATATTTGATAATGGTTGTAGTGCAGAAGCACAGATTTCCACAGGTTTCAAGAATGGGGCGGGGAATACCCACAGCTGCTTATTGATGGTGCTGGTATTGGGCAAAGAATATTCTGCACCCTACATTCATTTGTATACGCCACAGCTTTATTCCCTTGTTCAGATATTGATCAAAGAACAGGGAAGCAGGAGGATGGCAAAGGCTGGCCTGTGATCAACAAAAGCCAAAGCGGAATCAGAACTTCAAAGGAGCAGGAGGCAGGCAGCTTAGCCTTCCAGGGAGCCAGGGGGTGGGGAGTGAAACACTCCCAGGGCTTAAGCCTTGACCCACAGTTTTGTTGCCCCTTTGATCTCACTACAGAAGACTCCCGAAGCTTTACAAGTAGGGCTCAACATCAGCTGCACAAGGATCTCTGTCTAAAGGGATGTTGAGCATTATTTAGCATTAACCAACAGCCCAGGCGTAAGATGTTTAGCATCTCAGCGCACCAGTTGTTAGTATCAATAGTCATAGCAGTCAGACAAGGTGTTGTTTTTAAAGTATTGTGAGGATGCATTTGCACTGGTACTCTTAAGGAGCAACAACATGCTTCACACAGGCCATTAGCAGCCCCACATTCAATGCCTGGGGAAGTTTTCCTTTTTTTCCTGCTTCCCCTCAGCATCGTGGCACATAAATGCATCTCTGGGCAGTTCCTGGGCTTTTCTCTGATCTTTCTCAGACCTGCTTTGCTCTGAAGTTTGTGGAAAGATTGCATTCTGGGAAAAGACCCTGTCCCCATGGCAACTGTTTCCTCCTTTTTTAAAAAGGCACTAGAATATTGCGATATTGATACACCATTTTAGCAACAGCTGTCACAGGTTCTCTAAATTCTCGGCTTCCTGTCTTTCTTTTTTGAGGTCTCTAGCCCAGGGGTCCTCAAACTTTTTAAACAGGGGGCCAGTTCACTGTCCCTCAGACCGTTGGAGGGCCGCCGCGTTCGCCCCCCCAGCCTGCTCGCCCCGCTGCCGCGTTCGCCCCCTCCCCCCACCAGCCTGCTCGCCCCGCCCCCGCCCCCGCGTTCGCCCCCTCCCCCCCACCAGCCTGCTCGCCCCGCTGCCACGTTCGCCCCCTCCCCCCACCAGCCTGCTCGCCCCGCCGCCGTGTTCGCCCCCTCCCCTCCCACCAGCCTGCTCGCCCCGCCGCCGCATTGGCTCCCTCCCCCCACCAGCCTGCTCACCCCGCCGCCGCGTTGGCTCCCCCCCCACCAGCCTGCTCGCCCCGCCGCCGCGTTCGCCCCCTCCCCCACGACCAGCCTGCTCGCCCCTTCCTCCTCCTCAGCTCCTGGGCACTCTTGCCGTCCAGGGCTGCTGGAGGAAGAAAGAGGCCGCGGGGGCGCTGCTGCTGCGCTCCTCAAGGAGGAGGAGGCTCCGGGCGGGGAGGGGGCGGGCATAAACACTCGGCGGGCCGCATAAATGTCCTCGGCGGGCCGCATGTGGCCCGCGGGCCGTAGTTTGAGGACCCCTGCTCTAGCCCTTGCTAGATAATAGAATAAGGAAAAAGATATTTTTGCAAGAGAAGGTGGATAGAAGTAGAAGAGATTGGATTTATACCCTGCTCTTCACTACCCAAAGGAGTCTCAAAGCGGCTTACGATCTCCTTTCTCTTCCCCTCCCCACAACAGATACCCCGTGAGGTAGGTGGGGCTGAGAGAGCTCTGAGAGAACTGCTCGGGAGAGAACAGCTCCAAAAGAATTTGTGACTGACCCAAGGTCACACCAGCAGCTGCATGTAGAGGAGTGGGGAATCAAACCTGGTTCTCTCAGATTAGAGTCCGCGCTTATAACCACTACACCAAACTAGCTTTTTTTAAAAAAATGAAAGCTGGGAATTTCAGAGAACCTGCTGCACCTATAGTTACAATGGTATATCGATATAACAATATTATGGTGCTGTTTTTTTTAAAAAAAATTGTGAAACCCCTGGTAACTCAGGGGCAGAGACGGATGACCATTTCTAGGGGATCAGGGCAGGGAAACCTGCCATTGGGAAACCCCGTTGCTGCTACACTTTATCTGCAGCCACTCCAGAAATGAGGAAACCACAAAAAACCCTCCCCATGGGGAAGCCACCTTAGAGGGCTGGTGGAGCATAGCAGCTGCCCAATGGAGCTGTGATCTAGGAGAGATCACTGGTTCAAATAGCTCTTCAGCCACAGACAGACTTTGCGTAAGCTTCTTGGCCTCCCCTGCAGTACGAGGACAATAATATTGATGTCCCTTACATGGCTGCTATAAGGAATGTTTATGAAGTACTTTGAATACTGAACATGTTATAGAACTATTAGTACAATGTACTGTCCATAATCCAATTCTGCTTACTCCCCACTGAGTTAGCAGAGCAGGTAATATGGCAGGACAGATCCTTTGCTACTGAGGGCCAGTTTGGTGTAGTGGTTAAGTGTGCGGACTCTTATCTGGGAGAACCGGGTTTGATTCCCCACTCCTCCACTTGCACGTGCTGAGGTGACCTTGGGTCAGTCACAAGCTCTGGCACAGCTGTTCTCTCAAGGACAGCTTCTGTCAGAAGTTATCTCAGCCCACCTACCTCACAAGGTGTCTGTTGTGGGGAGGGGAAGGGAAAGGAGTTTCTAAGCCGCTCTGAGACACCTTTGGGCAGTGAAGGGCGGGGTATAAATCCAATCTCCTCTTCTTCTTCTTCTTCTTCTTCTTCTTCTTCTTCTTCTTCTTCTTCTTCTTCTTCTTCTTCTTCTTCTTCTTCAGTTACTGCTGGAAGTAAACTACTGCTTTTTGCTTTAGAGGTAGAGTGAAGACATTCATATCTATAAAAAATCTAAATAAAGCAATACAGGAAGTTGGGATGATTTTTTAAAACGTTGACTTTATTTAGTAAAAAGTTTGTCATTATAGTCCCATATTTACAGTGGTTGCTACTTTGGAGGGAAAATGTTCATATAGTCCAGCCACAGGGAAAATTTTATCTGGACATAATATTTACGTTTTTCCTTGTGAAAGTATTCATGTCATGCATTTCATAAATGTATGTACATACATAATACAAAAAAGGTGTCCGCAGGTCTGAGAAAGGCCTATACAGCCTGATTTAGGTTTATAGGCAAGGTAGGGTTGCCAGCTTCCAGGTGGTGGCTGGAGATGTCCTGGGATTACAACTGATAAATTTGCCTGAAGAAAATGGCCCCTTGGTAGGTGGCTCTATGGCATTATACCCTGTGGAGGTCCCTTCCTTAAAGTCCCAAATCACACTCTCCTCAGGCTCCATCCCTCAAATCTCCAAGTATTTCTTAACTTAGAGCTGGCAACCATAAGATTCCACTATCCAGGAAGACTAGCTGCCTCGGGCGACACAGTCAAGGGACATCTGTCTGGCCCAAAACAGTCCAGGTTGCAATATCACTTTGATTTGCTGCAATATAAAACACCAGAAATAATATTTTTACATGAACCAGCTTGATAATCAGCTAGCTTGTCTGAATATTTGGCTGCTGTTGTTGGCAGTGGCATTTGTTTTTGCATTCTCACCAAAAGGCTAGTCCAAGTTGACTCAATAGAAGATAAACTGCTGTAGTGATTAGAACGGAACTAAGAAGAACGGCAAGATGTGGACTTAGATCCCCTGGAGGAAAAGAGACTAACATATGACATCCTGAGGTCCTAGGAGGCCAGAGGATAAAAATGTCGCCATAAATTCTCTGTGACTAAGACATCAGACCTAAACAGGTCTACTCCAAATCCTATACAGGTGTCTTCAGTGGGGCTTACTCCCAGGAAAGCATTCTTTGGATTGCACAGTATTACTACCGATTGCACTGTAAGTGTTACTACCCGAATCTATACCCAAGTCCAGCTTCCCATTCTCTTTAAATTCTCTGGAGCTAGAATTTCCTTTAGCTACATCCACGGAGGTCAGTGGGCCTAGAAGTTAAATTTGAGTGTGATTATTGATCTCTCTTCCCCCAAGCTAGAGAGATATTCCTGATCATAGTGTTGCCAACCTCCAGGTGGTGGCTGGAGGTCTCCTGCTATTACAACTGATCTCCAGGCTACAGAGGTCAGTTCACAAGGAGAAAATGGCTGCTTTGGAAGGTAGACTCTGTGGTATTATACCCCATTGAAATCCCTCCTCTTTCCAAACCCTGCCCTCCTAAAGCTCCACCCCCCCAAATCTCCAGGTATTTCCCAACCTGTAGTTGACAACCCTGCCCCACGCATTTTTCATTTGTTTATTATAAAACAGATTATGTGGAATTCAGTATTGTTGCTGTCTTAATCTGGAGATGAACTTAAATTAACAACTCATTCTGTATATTCTTGGCATTATTTTATCTTATTTATTTGGATCTGGTCTTTCTTCCATTATTAAATTACTTTGTCTAGCATACAGCCTACACCACACCGGCATAGGCGGACATTCTGGAAGGTCTCCCATCAAGGTACTGACCAGACATCTACCTCTTAAACTTTAGGAAGCTGGTTACATCACATGTCCACAGACCATGCCAACTGCTTCAAGAATAGCAGATGAAAAGGAGCTACATGTCTACAAGGCCAGTTTGGTGTAGTGGTTAAGTGTGCAGACTCTCATCCGGGAGAACTGGGTTTGATTCCCCACTCCTACACTTTCTGCTGCTGGATGACCTTGGGCAAGCCATAGTTGTGTAAGAGCTGTTCTCTCACCAGCAGCTCTTTCAGAGCTCTCTCTGTCCCACCTACCTCACAGGGTGTCTGTTGTTGGGAGGGGAAGGGAAAGGAGTTTGTAAACTGCTCTGAGACTCTGAGTGAACGGTGGGGTATAAATCCAATCTCTTCTTCTTCTTAATGTCAGTCACAGCTCCCCGACCTCGGTTCCTGTTTTCAGTTCCAGAACAAGCTCTGATACTCATGTTCAAAGTGCTTTTGATCCACTGCCAAGTAATTGCTCCCCCAGTCCCATGCATCTGGAACAGAGGGCAGAACTCTAGGGCTGGGTTAGGGATGGGGAATAAGGCAGCACTGGGGTAGGCCACCTGAAGTGTTTGGGAATTAACTACTGAATAACAGGAGTGTGTTTATATGTCCCATAGAAGGGGAACCAGGAAATGTTGCAATATCCTAAGAGAACATAACAACTGCAGTCTCACTGCTGACAATCTGTTCCACTGTCAAGACATGCCTGTATCCCAAGTTTATTTGCTTGCGGGTGACAGACAATCAATCCTGATCTCCAGGAAGTGCTCCAGGAAGGGGAGCAGATGCATAAGTTCCAAGAAATAAGCCCCTGCCTCCTTGTACGGCAAAAAATCACACATGGTTCTACTGGAAACAACTTGATATTTAACAAGAACAGAAAGAAGGCCCTTAGGCCCTAGACTGTCCAAACAGGAAAGCCTGAAAACGTATAACGCTATATGGCTAAATGGGTCTCAGAAATCCTAGCACAAGATGTACAGAAAACACTGCTGGTAACTCTTGTGCTGTGTCAAAAGTCCTTGCATTGCATTTCTTTGTTTCTACTACACTGACATAATTTCTCGGCCTGGTGATGTATCTTCTGGAGATAAAGTTGCCAGCTCTGTGTTGAGAAATTACTGGAAATTTTGGGGTGGAACCCGTGGAAGGTAGAGTTTCGGAAGGGGAGGGATCTCAGTGGGGTATAATGCCACAAATTCCACCTTCCAAGCAGCCATTTTCTCCAGGTGAACTGATCTCTCTTGTCTGAAGATCAGCTGTAATTGCAAGAGATTCTCAGGCTTCACCTGTGGTAAAAATAGTTAAATATTCAGAGTCTGCAATGGATCTTTGTTCACTGGAGAGGAGGCATTTTCTTTCTCTGTAAAAATCTTTATTTTTTTTACACAGGATACACAGGACATCCACAAAACAACAAACAGACTTAAGACTACATCTTTGCTGACTGACCACACAGTTGGTAATGGAGATTCTTCTCTCTTTTTGACCCCTAGAAGGAAATCACCTGAATGAATTAACCAATAATTGTTAGTAAATAGGCTCTAGTTTCCCCTTTCTTCCCACTGGCTTTCTGCCAGGTTCCCTTCCAGGTTAGTCTAAACAATAGCACAGAAGGTAAGCACATTAACCCTATAATTACTGAATTTAGACCTTGCAACACACATATTTCCCACAACCTGGAGGTTAGCAGCTCCGTCTGGAGATGAAGCTTGCTCCCAAGTAAGTATGTGCAGGATTGCTGCATTTGGGAGGAACTATAGGTGTTTTTCCAGCACCTATAGAGTAGCTGTATGTTAAATAGGTTTGCAAACCTCCAGGTTAGGCCTTACAACTGAACTCTAATCTATAGAAATCAGTTTCCCTGGAGAAAATGGCAGCTTCAGAAAATGGTAGGGCTGCCATTCCCTAGTTGGAGGCAGGGTATTGCCTGTTTTGGGGGGCTCTTCCCTGCTGCCGGCCAGCTGGCTGCTGGGAGGAAAATCCCCCCCAAAGCAACATTGCTAGAAATAAACACAACGTGCCTACATCACCCGGAAGTGATGTAGGCATGTTGGTGACATCATGGGGGGGGACGCTCTGGTTTTTGTGCAAAACTCTATGGTTTGAGGCTGATTTTATCATAGAGTTTTGCCCAAAAACCAGAGCATCCCCCTCCCCACCATCACCGACATGCCTACGTCACTTCTGAGTGATGTAGGCATGTTTTGCAATGTTACTTCCCACTCCCAGAATGTCCCCCCCATCCCTCCACCAGCATTTCAGAAGGACCTGGCGACCCTAGAAAATTGACTGTATGGTATTACAGCTCTGCTGAGCTCACTCCCTGCCCCAAATTCTGCTCTCCTCAGACACCATCTCCAAATATACCAAGCAGGAATTTCTCTGCCCAGAGTTGGCAGGCATGTTATACTAAACATATGAGCCACTGGGTAGCACAGGAAAGAACACATGAAGCTGCCTCCTGCTATGTCAGACCACTTGTCTATCAGGGTCAGCACTGTCTACTGTGACCGGCCACATGCTGCTTGATCCTACATTGGAGGTGCCAGGCACTGAATCTGGTACCTTCTGAGTGCAAAACAAGGTGCTCTATCACTGAGCACCAGCACCTCCCTGACACATTCTCTAAAGGCACACAGAAGAGCAGGATCACAGCCAGTGATCCTGAAGCTTGATATCTGTGGTTTCAACCAAGTGACTGCAGGGAACACCAACTCACTGAATTCTATCAAGCAGCTCCACTGTCCAAGTAGGGTTTGCAACACTGCCTTGGCAAATGCTGGAAGATTTTGGGGGGCTGTGCCTGGGGAGGGCAGAGTTTGGGGGAGGATTGTACTTTCACTTCCACATGATGCTCTATGCCATGGCAATCATTTTTGTGGCTGGCTAGGGTTGCCAGGTCCTACCTGGCAGCCAGTGGGGGACTCCCGGGTCCTTCCCGGGCCCTTCTGCCACACGCATTTTGCATGTGTGGCCCGATGACATCACCTAGAAGTGACATCATCATGTTGCCAACATAGAGTTTGCCCAACAACTAGAACATCACCCCCTCAATGTAATTCCCTGCCATGGGCAGGTAAATGGGAGGCCTATGTCTAAGCCAATGGCTACCAAACTATGGAGTATTCTGAGACTATGCCTGACCTTTGTGACCTCCTTTCCATGCCCCACAGCAGAAATGGAACATAGCCCAGAGTTTCAGATTATGAATCCCTTCCATGCCACACAGCAGACTAGTATGGGACTGGCAACGATGGCTCGATCTTCATTCCCCCTGCAGACAGCCTGCCCCCAGGTAGCCTGAAGCTGAGTCTTGGCACGAAAATGATTTCTGGAGCCAGGCTGTCCCAGAAGACTTTCCAAATGCATTTATTTATTTTCACTTCCCAATCTGTTTGCTCCTAGTAGCACCCACCCTATTTGGAGGCACCAACCACTCCTGCTCTTCAGAATCCTGCTTTTGGGTTAGGGCTGTCAGGTTCCCCCGGGGGCAGGGCATCTCCTGGCCCTGGCTCCCATTGCATGCCAGCACTCCAACGGCTAGTGAGAAGGGGGCGGGGGTTAAAGAAAAATTGCTGCAGGGTGATGGCCTGACCTGGACATGATGGAAAACCCCAGAAGTGATGTCATGCCCCATGGGAATCACCAGAAACTCTATGATTCCTAGAGAGGTGTGACATCACATTCAGATTTTTTCATGGACATCACAGTGTCACTCAACGGTGCCCCTCCTTTACTTTACCCCACATCTCCTGCTGGTGCCTGCCAACCCTAAAAATGTGGGTAGTAGTCCTATACGATGTGTCATTCTGGCTTCAGGACAAGACCGACTTCCTGGCACTTGCCTAGTTGTTTGCCTAGTTCACTACCTTATTTCCCAGTCATCATTTATAGTGTTTTCTTTCTCACTTCACTTACGTTTTCCTTCACTTCTTTCCTCTGCATCTGGGAACTGAGTCAAAAGGCCTCCCTGTTCCTTTTAAAGTAAAAAAGGCCCAAGAGACTTTTTAAAATTTGCATTGAGAAGAAAACTCATTGGGAATGCTGTATGTATCATAGCTAAACTCAAGCTTACTGGTTCTTTTTTTGGAATGGCAAACTCTGGAACATCCAAGTGGTTGAAACTGTGGCCTGTTTAAGAGATCTGGCATTAGGCATTGACTCAGGGTCAGATTTTGATTGCTCTATTTTACCTTTGGTAAAGAACCACAGTAGTTACAAAGAATGTTTTATACCAGAGTGTTTTAACCCTTTCTTCTCTTTCACCTGTTTGGGCAGCCAGACCTTTAAAAGCATGAGACTGATCTCAGAGCTCCCAGGACTGGCACAAGGGGGCATCTTGCTCAAGCTCTGTTGGCATATCTTGCTCGTTGCATGTGTTCAGGGTTGCCAACTTCCAGGTAGGGCCTGGAGATCACCCTGAATTACAGTTGATCACATGACACACATCAGCTTCCCTGGCGAAACTGGCAGCTTTGGAGGGTGGCTTCTATGGCATTATACTCTACTGAAGCCCCTCTACTGAAGCCCCTTTGCCAGGCCCCACCCCCAAATCTCCAGGAATTTGCCACCACAGAGTTGGCAACCCTACCCTTGCTGTGCTGCTACCAAAGCAAATCTCAGGGATAATGGGAGGATTTGGCCTTATGTTTGTGTCTGATGGCTCCAGTACATGCTAGGAATTATTATTATTATTATTATTATCATCATCATCATCATCATCATCATCATTATTATCATCATCATCATCATCATCATTATCATTATCATTATCATTATTATTATTATTGATAGATGGTATTCTGCAATTTGAGATCTAGCTAAATTCTTGGGAATTACAGATGCATCTTCACAGGATACTTGCTGTTCCAAGCAACACTGTCTTCTGGAGCTGAGCTGGTGTTAGTTGCTCAGTGCCCAGAACGTCCAGGCATTTCTTGAGACTTCTAAGCACTACTCCAAGGGCTCCAATGGCAACTGGCACGATGGTCACCTTCTTCTCCCAGAAACACTCTTTTGTGGTAGTGGTGGAAAGTGCTATCAAGCTGCAGCTGACATGGTGACCCCATAGGGTTTTCAAAGCAAGAGACATTCAGAGGTGGTTTGCCATTGCCTGACTCCACATCATGACCCTTGTATTCCATGGAGGTCTCCCATCCAAATACTAACCAGGGCTGACACTGCTTAGCTTCTGTGATCTGACAAGGCATTCAATGACTTTCATCCCCACCATCAACCTGGCAATGAATGAATCTATATAAGAAATACAGTTTCTGAATACTACTGTAAAAATACACAATGGACCCATAGACACCACCTTATACCAGAAACCTACTGACCAACAAACTTACCTACATGCCTCCAGCTACCATCCTGAACATACTAAATGATCCATTGTATACAGCTAGGCTCTACACTACAGCCACATCTGCCCCAGTCCTACTGAAAGAGATTCTCATCTGAGGGATCTACAACAACCCATTTTAGAACTAAAGGATCCACCTGATGAAGTCAAGAATGGTACTCAGAACAAAGCCAGAATGGTACTCAGAGAAAACCTGTTGCAAGACAGGCCCAAAGGAGAAAATAACAGACCACTGGTGGTCACATACAGCTCTCAACTCACAACAATTCAATACATCATCAGCGACTTAAAGCCTCTACTGGATAATGACAGTTCTCTTCCACAAGTACTTGGGGGGCAAACCTTTTCTTGTGCATAGATGGCTCCCCAGTCCCAAACACCTCCTCACCCTCGTACATCCAGATAACACAATCACTGGACCTAACAACATCAACTATACCATTCTCAGGCTTATTCACTTGCTCATCTTCTAACATTGTATGTGCCAATAAATGCCAACAATGCCCTTCAGTTCTCTACATAAGGCAAACAGTTCAAACCCTATGCCAAAGGATAAATGGACACAAATCTGACATCAAGAATCACAAGACTGAGAAACCTGTAGGAGAACATTTCAGCCTCCCAGGGCACTCCCAGGGACCTCAATGTATCTGTTTTACTACAAAGGAATTTCAGAAACAGACTGGAATGGGAGATTGCTGAATTATGAATTATCACAACACTCAGGACAATGGAACTCTCAGGGTTTAGCAGAGATAAGTTCTTATCTCACTACACATGCTAAGGCTGCAATCATACACACAATTAGACCCAACATAGGTGTGAATGCTGGGCAGATTTAAAGGAGCAATCAGACAACAACATCTGGGAAGTGTCCTGCAGCCATCGGCAACCCGTTTTGCTCTGCCGCAGAAGTGGAGTTAAAAGACACTGTGGAAAATCTGGTAGTAAATGGGTTGCAACTGGCCACAGACGGACTTCCCCCTGTCTGATGGCTCCAGCATGCTCTCATGCTGTCAAGATGGTCTGATCAGGCGGCTTCCGGTCGGAGTTAAAATGGCGAATTGACACACTTTGCGATTTGTGCAGGGTGCACAGCGGTATCTGACGACAGTCTGGGCTCTACCTGGCCCAGCGCAGCACTCCCCAGGCGGGGGTGGCAAGCAAGCAGCCAAGCCTGAGAGGGAGTTGAGATCGGTGTGGATAAGCTTCGGAGGAAGCTTGTTTACACTTTGATCTCCTTCCGCGAAGAGGGCAGTTGCAAATCAGCACTACAGATACCAGCTGGGCTGAGAATTCAGCATAAATTCGTCATCTACCGACCTCTTTAACATCAAGACTAACATCGTTTACAGAAGAAGCACTGCGAAACCCTGAGATTACAAGTAAGGTAACAAATGAACAATTGCTTACTGGTTTAAAGAAGAACGTAAAATCTAAACGCACGGATAAGCGTAAAAGGCTTCAATGAACTAATCCGCTTGATTTAAAACTAAAAAGAAAGCTTTCCTTTAGAGAAAACGGCCGAAAAGTGACTTTGTTTTGCATTCCTGTGGTCAGCTAAGACTAAACGTTGCGTAGCAGAAACGAAACTGACTGTGATTCTATGATACAGGAAGTAGGCTAGAGTGGATGTTTTCGATGTGGCTGTGTCGGAAGTAGAAGGCCGGTTTAGAGTGTGACACCGGAAGTTGGATTACAGTGATGGACAGATAAACAGGAAGTTCTGAAGGAGCCTACTCTAGCCAGAAAATCATAGAGAAATTGCGCCCGCCATTTTGAGGAGGACTAAATTTTAAAAAGTTAGTTTTAAGCCGAAAAAGCACTGGAAGAAGCTATAAAGGTGGCGATTTGGCTTGAAAATTGATAATATAAAGATCGATTAGCCCTGAGCTCGCTTTCAAGATGGATTTGAGGTCAAGACCAAGGGCTGCCTCATCACCTAGTCCAAGAATGACTGCAAAGGAAAAAAAGAGTGGCAGGCTGCCATGGAAGCGATGGAGAAATGGGTGACTGAAGTGGTGCAGAGTTTGGGAAAGCAAATAGAATCACAGCTGCAACAACAGCTGCAAATACAACTGGAGCAAATAGAACAAGTACAAGTTCAAGTACAGAAAAAAATATGGAAGAGTTGAAAGAACTGGTACTAACAGAAGTGGCAGGGATAAAAAAAGACACAGAAGAAGTTAAAAAAGAGGTTAAAAGTCTGGTGACAAAATCAGAAGAAATGGAACAGAAAGTCAAAAGAACCCTGTCAGAAAATACAAGACTGGAGTCCATGATGGAATACAGGGCCACTCAGAATCACTTGAGATTGAGAGGAATTGAAGAGGAGGAAGATCAGGATTTACAGGCTTTAGTAATTAACACATTGACAACTTATATAGGGGAAGATGTTGGAGACTTGGATCCAGACTTTGACCTGATCTACAGAGTAAATTCAGCTTATGCCAAGAGAAAGCAATTACCCAGAGATGTGATTGTTCAATTTGTGACTACGAAAATGAAGGAAGACGTTTTCAAGAAGCAATTTACACAACCGTTGGAAATTAATGGGAAAAAAATAATAATTTTGAGAGAAATTCCGAGATCGATCTTACAAGACAGAAAGAAATTCAAGAAAGTAACAGATAGGTTAAAAGAAATGAGTATCAGGTTTAGATGGGAGATTCCATATGGATTATCATTTGCATACAATTCGGTGAGATATACCCTTAAAACGGAAGGAGACATGTACAGATTCAAAGAGAACAATTTTGATGATTTCAAAGATATTTAATTCAAAACAACTATGGATTACAAATTTTTATCTTGGAACGTAAATGGACTAAATTCACCAAACAAAAGAAGATTAGTGAATCATTGGCTAGAGAAACAAAAATGTAACATAATTTGTTTGCAAGAAACACATATCAGAAAACAAGATAATAAATACTTGATTAATAAAAAATTGGGAGAAGAATTTCATTCATCAGCAGTTAATAAGAAAAAAGGAACAGTGATATACATTACCAAAGAATTGGAACCTAAACAAATCTTCTCAGACAATGAAGGAAGATATGTTGGCGTGGAAATAATGATGAATAGAAAAAAGACATTGCTTGTAAATATATATGCACCCAATGGTGCAAAAGAGACCTTTTTTAATGATTTGACGAAAGAGTTGGACTGTTTAAATTATGATCAAATAGTCCTTGCAGGAGACTTCAATGGCACAGTGAACAATGTATTGGACAGAAAGTCCAAAGCAAGTGGAGAGGCAGTTGGAAAGCTGCCAAAAAAAAATTTTCAGCTAATGAAACAAGAGAAACTAGAAGACGTTTGGAGGAAGTGGAACCCTAAGACAAAGGATTATACATTTTATTCTAACAGACATAATTCCTTCTCCAGAATCGATATGATTTGGATGTCAGAGGAGATGGCGCAGAAAACCTATAAAATAAAAATTTTACCGAAAACTAATTCAGATCACAACCCTTTACTTTGGATATCCAAAGAAAAACTGAAACAATTATATTGGAGAATTAATGAGGACTTATTGGATCAAAAATTAATTAATGAAACTTTAAAAAAGAAACGAAAAGTTTTTTTGAACTGAATTTAAACAAAGGTACTGATATACAAGTCGTATGGGACACGTACAAAGCGGTAATGAGGGGTTTGCTTATCTCTCTGAACTCTAAAGATAAAGAACAAAGGATGCAACAACAAAATGACCTCCATGAAAAAAATCGACAAAAAGAAAAGGAATTAAAGAAAAGGCCAGGGAAGAAAAAAATATTAAAGAGATCCACTTTCTGCAGGATCAATTGAATGTTCTATTAAATAGAGAATTATACTGGAATCTGAAGAAATTACAGCAAAAAGCATTTGAGGGTGCAAATAAACCAGGAAAATTTTTAGCGTGGCAATTGAAAAATAGAAAAGAAAGGAATTTTATAAGTAAGATTACTGAAGATGGAAAGGATGTTATGAATCTGAAAGGCATAAAAAGAGTCTTCTTCAAATACTACGCCAAACTGTTTAAAAAGAAAGGAATTGATCAACAGAAAATTAAGAAATATTTGGAGACTATTGAAGTTCCAGAGCTGGGAAAACAAATTAAAGAGTTATTAAATGGTTTAGTAACAAAAGAAGAGGTGACAATGGCGATAGAAGATGCAAAGTTGGGCAAAGCTCCAGGTCCAGATGGTTTTACAGCAAAGTTTTATAAGAAATTTAAGGAGGAGCTAACCCCTATCTTAGTACTTCTGTCGAACGAGATAAGAAAGACTAAACGGATCCCAGATTCATGGAAAGAAGCAAATATTTCATTGATACCCAAAGAAGGTTTGGACTCAACTGAAGTAAAGAATTATAGACCAATATCGCTATTAAATAATGATTACAAATTATTTGCAAAAATAATTTCGGAAAGACTGAAAAAATATTTGAAAGATACTATAGCGGAAGAACAAGCTGGTTTTTTACCAAATAGACAGATTAGAGACAATTTAAGAGTGGTGATTGATGCAATTGAATACTATGACAAACATCCAGAAAAAGAAGTTGGATTCCTCTTTTTAGACGCGGAAAAAGCTTTTGACAATTTAAATTGGGAGTTCATGCTGCAAGTTATTGAAAAAATGGATATAGGACAGTCTTTTTTAAACATGATTGTGGCAATTTACTCAGAACAGAAAGCAGCTTTGAATATAAATAAAGAAAGAACAGATTTTTTCCAAGTTCAAAAAGGAACACGCCAAGGCTGCCCGTTATCCCCATTGTTGTTTATTTGGATACTGGAAATATTATTGACAGCGATAAGAAAAGACAACAACATTGAAGGACTCACAGTGAAAGGTTTTGCATATAAATACAGGGCATTTGCAGACGATGTAATGTTTATGATTCAAGATCCAATCGAGAAAATACCACAATTGATGGAAAAAATTGAAGAATTTGGATCAGTTGCGGGATTCTACGTTAATAAAAGTAAAACCAAAGTGATGTGCAAAAATATGACGAAACAAAGACAAACAGAACTCCAAGAGAAAATTCAATGTGAAGTAGTTACAAAGACTAAATATTTAGGAATTGAATTGACTATAAAAAACATTGATTTGTTCAAAAATAATTATGAAAAGGTTTGGTATAGAATTCAGCAAGATATGAAGAAATGGGATACCTTGAATCTATCATTATTGGGAAGAATCGCAACTGTAAAAATGAATATTTTACCGCGTTTGATGTTCTTATTTCAGACTATTCCAATATTAAAACAATGGAAAATACTGGATACGTGGCAGAAAGAATTATCTAAATTTGTATGGGCAGGAAGAAAGCCAAGGATTAAAATGAAAATTTTATGTGATGCAAAGGAAAGAGGAGGTCTACAACTACCAAATTTAAGACTGTATTATGATGCCGTCTGTTTAACATGGTTGGAACAGTGGATTAATCTTGAGAATAAAAAGTTATTGGCTCTAGAAGGGCATGATAACAAGTTTGGATGGCATGCATATTTATGGTATGGAAAAGTAAAAATAGACAAATTCTTCAAACACCACTTTATAAGACGATCACTGTTCGAGACTTGGATGAGATATAGAAAATTCTTCTCTGAAGAAAGACCACTTTGGATAGTACCAGCAGAAGTGATTAATCCATATTCAAGAAATCAAGGGTTAGATTGGCTACCTTATAAAAGTCTTTTAAAATTAGAAGGGAAAAACTTTGTGTTAAAAGACAGATTTGATGTGGAATTTGAATATGATTGGTTGAAGTATAGACAGATTTATGACTTATTTAAGACCGATAAAAGAGAACATGGTTTTAGAGAAAATAACACTGAAATTGAAATTGTATGGCTTGAGAAGGGTAAAAAAATGATTTCTAAATTGTACAAGGTTTTGTTGAAATGGTACACTGAGGATGAAACTGTAAAAGAGCAAATGATAAAATGGGCGGTAAATATTAATAATGAGATATTAATGACATCTTGGGAATATCTGTGGAAAAAGTCAATGAAAATTTCAACTTGTGTAAATGTTAAAGAGAATTGTTACAAAATGATGTACAGATGGTATATGACGCCTAAAAAAATCGCTATTATAAATGAAAGTATGTCTAACAAATGTTGGAAATGTAAGAAACATGAAGGGTCTTTTTACCATATGTGGTGGACATGTGATAAAGCAGTAAAGTATTGGACTGAGATCCACAATGAGATACAAAAAAATTTGAAATGTACTTTTAAGAAAGACCCACAGATGTTATTGTTAGGTCTTAAAATGGAAGAAATAAATGTAGCCAAGAGAACACTATTATGGTACTTGATTACAGCAGCTAGACTGACTTTTGCTCAATGTTGGAAACAAGATAAAGTACCTGAAACATGGGAATGGATTAAAAAGACGTTGTTTATGGCAGAAATGGACAAATTAACAAGAAAGTTAAACAACGAAGAAGATGAAACCTTTTTCGAAGAATGGAAAGACTTTCAAGAATACTTGTTGAAAAACTGGGATGTTAAGCGTGGTTTGATTTGTTTTGATAGCTATTAAGAAGAAATTGAAAGAGAATTAGACTTTTGAATTGTTACCATTAGTAAAAGAAAATATGTTTAGTAGTATATGTAATTGCATAAGAGAAACATCAATGGGGTTGGGGCAGTGCGGGAAGCCTTGTTTGGGGGGAGAGGGAGAAAGAAAAATGGATATGTATTGGTGTGTTTAAATTGTATGAACATGTGATATATCCAATAATAAATTGTATTTACCTGAAGATGGTCTGATCAGGCCATGCCAACTCCATGCCATTGTCCCCCCCTTCCCAGTATGCACATCATTGCAAACTCCATAGGGAGCCCTCAGTGCAGAGGTGCACTTCATCAATTCCTCATTTAAGCACATGGAAAACAAATGGCACAAAAAAACCCACGACTCACCTGCAATTGCATCTGTGGGCTGTGCCCACAGCTTCAAAGGGAGGTGTGATCTCGCAACTGTGGGTCAAATTCCTCCAGAGGAAATAGCCTCACTTCCCTCTGTTTTATCTGGCATGTGTGACCACACCCCATGTCACTTTCCATTTCGAGTGGCTTCTCTTGTGCAGCTAGAATGAGCCCTCCCGTTTCTTTCTCCGGGTGTCCATTCTGTAGCCACTTCCAAGTGTTTCTGTTATCATCTTTGTTCTCTATGTCTTTCAAACACTGCTCATGATGCAAGAGCTTTTGCAGTTGTCAAAGTGAGTTCTGATTGCAATCTTTTTATAATCTTCTTTAGTTTCTGTACCCTTAAATAATTCTGCCTTGTATACTTCAGCTAAAAGCTTCTCCTTGCTTTTCTTGGTGTAGTCATTCAGTGCTCATTTTTCTTCTCCAACTGCTTAACTTTCAGGAGACCTTTTCCACCTAATTTTCTTGGTAAGTAAAGACAATCAACAACATTTCTAGGGTGTAGTGAGTGATGCATCGCCATTATCTGTGAGTTTTGTGATCTATTGGTTCTAACTCTGCTTGTTTCCAGTTGATGATGCCAGCGTTGTATCTTAGAACCGGGACTGCACATGTGTTAATTGCCTTTACCCATATTGCCTCCATTTAATTTTGTTTGCAATATCTTTGGCAGTACTCCTTGGTTGTATTTTTCTTAACACGGGTATGTTTGATGTTGTCAGCTTCCATAATTCCAAAGATATTTGTAGTTTTCTTCAAAGCCCAGTGTTTTGTTGTTGCTGTTGTATTTGGGCATCTAGATTTCTTCTTGTTCAACAATCTTTCTTCTATTCAGTGGTAGAGCTGCACATTTCTCAAGGGCAAATTCCATTGCTATGTCTTTGCTGAATATTCTAACTGTATTTAGTAAAGCATCAATCTCTGAGGGTGACTATCCATATTTTCAAGTCATCCATATACCATAAGTGTCAAATCTTTGGGCCTGTCTTTGAAAGCTGATATCCTAGGCCTGTGCTGTTGAGAATGATGGCAAGTGGTATTAGGGGTGAACGATGGTGAGTCTGCTTGCAAAATTCCTTGTTTCATATTGTTCCAATTTCTTCTCATCATCATCCTCAGCATACCTTTATTGGCATTGCATTGTAAAAGGAGAACATTAAACGAATACATAAATATTACGAGTTAAAATATCCTAAGGTTACAGTATATTGCTTCATATAAAAATGGCGACATAAAATTTTTGCCACTGACTCAGTTATATTATCACCAGTGTTTTTAAGTAAAAACAACAGTTTATATGCATCAGGAAAATCCATAATGCTGGATAAGATTGAAGATAAAATACTTTGTCTGATATTGTCATAATAAGGAAATTCTAAAAACACATGGGACACTGTTTCAATAGTTGCATTTAAACAAGGGCAATGTCTATTGATAAGTGGTATACCTTAAAATCTTCCCGTTAAAATAGCTGACAGTAAAACATTCAGCCTGGCAAGAGAGAAAATTCTGCAGATTTTTGGAGTTTGTAATTGGTAAAAATAACTGGGGAGAAGTCCTACAGTGGGGAGTATGACCCATGGCTAAGAGGACAGACCAATTTCTTCTCCATTCACTATCAACCTGGTGTTCCATTTAGTCATGGCATTTTTGACAAACTGTATTACAGTTTTGCTACCATTTCAAATGTGTTCAGGATCCATGTATGAGTAAATCAAGCAACATTCAGGTTGGTTTTCTACCTTTTACAATTTTAAAAGACCAATTGATCAGTCACTAATTGATCTTTAGAGCCTCAGGATTTTTGGAAAATTCCTTCTTGATCCGCCTCATTGCCTACTGGTGCCTCAGGCACCAGGAGGAGGAAATGGCAGGGAGGCCTGGTGTGCTGGCATTGGACCAGCACACCTACATCGCTTCTGGTGAAAACCAGAAGTGATGTGATGGACACTCTAGCCTTTTGCTATGGTTTTTGCAAAAACTCTTCCATTTTTTACAGGAAGTGACATAAGAACACCAGACCCCACCCTGCATTTCTTCCCAGGGGTTTCCAGCTGTGGCCTGGCAACTCTAAGTAGTTACCAGGTAGAGGCCTTTTCTTGAATGCTCAAGAGACCAAACCATGAGGGAAAGAGAGCTCAGGAAGATCATTTTTGCAGTGAAATTATTAGAACAAAAGATTAGAGGCAGGAAGATTCAAAATGGGAAGTTCCCAGTGTTTTAAAAAGAGAAATGGCAGCTTTGTAGTGTCCCAGTTTAGACTGGAACTACCTGAGAGGGAAAGGGAGGTATAACTCTTCCAACTCTACTTGGTTTTGCTGGTAGAAACTGACCTCCTATCCCATCTTTTTTCTTTCCAGTAACAGTGAGGGTCTGGGGAAACCATGCAGGGCCTGAAGAGTTAAATAATCTCTCCCAACTCAGCCTGCTATTTCTATTAAATGCTGAGAGGAACCAATCACTGATGTCCCTCTGTCTAGTGCAATCAAGCCCCTCAGTAGGACCATATATGGATAACGGCAAGACACAATAGAACAGTTTTGACTCTGCATCTGAAAGGCAGCAGTCGGAACATCAAAGCGGATGGATCACAACAGGCTAGTCCAAAAAGTCTTTGCAATGAGTACCAATCAATTTTACACTCCTATAGTCTAGCTGTTTACATGCTGTGCTTCATTTTCATGACTGAGGGAGATAAGAACCTCTAACAAATAAATAGCACAGTCTTGAACAAGAGTACACCCTTTGAAATCAATTGTAGTCAATGGGATTAGAAGGGTGTAACTCTGTTTAAGATTGCACTGCAAATTTTGCTAATTGTTGCCCATGGCTGAGAGTGTTGTGATTTGTAGTTTGTGTTGGGGGAAGAGTTGCCAACGTACAGGTAGGGACTTTCGGTGTAGAAGTTGATATAAATACAAAAAAAACCCACCGAAGTAGACAAACCATTAAGTTATTAAATACTCCTATAACAATTTTCTTTAGAAACTATTTTATAAGTGCATATGTAATTCTGTTACACAGTAATATATAATGATGTTCAACATTAGAAATCTTTCTGTAGAAGCCCGCAGATACGAGCCAAAAATATACAGGTTAGAGGCATATGCACTCCCCATGAATATGGTTAAATTTGCTGAGCAGAGCCCAAAGAACACCTCTACCCAAAGTCCAACCAAACATGAGGCAGGGAGACACCACCTGCAATGGCAAAAATTGGGGTAGCAAGGAAGTACAGCACACCAGACAGGACCCAGAACAGACCTGGGAACAGAGTCACTTGTAGTTAGGCAGGCTGAGTTGAGATTTGAACCTAGGATTGCTACCCCCCCCGCCTCCCGTGGGGGACGGGGGGGTACAGTGGCCAGATCCAGATTGGGAAACTCCTGGAGATTTGGGTGTGGAGCCTTGGAGGACAAGGACCTCAGTGGAGTACAATGCTATAGAGTCCACCCTCCAAAAGCATCCATTTTCTCCAGAGGAAATTAATCTCTGCAGTCTGGAGATGAGCTATAATTTCGGGGGATCTCCAGGTCCCATTGGGAGGCTGGCATCCCTATGTTTAACCCATATCTAATCTGACACTCTAACCACGTGGTCTTGGGTCAGCTTTTGTTCACCTTTATCGGATCAGAAACAAACTGTCTCTCTTTAAAGCGGAAATCTTTCCCATGCTGATAAAGTTAGTAGTCTATCCAATCTATCCTAGCCTGTCATTGTGCCAAATTCTACTTTTGGAACAGATGGATTGTCTGACTGTTATGTATAGGATTATTCAGTGAACATCTTGAAGTCACAAGATACTTTTATTTTGAGACCAAAAAAAACATATGAAAAGAGAAAACAGCAGAATGAACAACAGACTCTGAGCCAATTGCAGCCCAAGGGATATATATCACAAGTTTAACAACCAGGAAGTTGAGTCTTAAAGACATAACAACCCTTTATATTTGAAAAGAGCTGTTCCAGATATAGCACTCACCTGTATAAGATGTGCATGAGAGCTGTAATGCAAGTTAGGTCAGGAGTTCCCCAGACATGATTTGCATTACTTGTCTCATGTAATGCAAATCTAAATTAGACACATTGACATAGGCATGTCGTTCTACATTACTGTTTTTTTGGGAGGGGTCCTCCCGCTGTTGAGCTGTCCAGCAGTGGCAGGAGCCCACATAACGGGGGGATCCCCCACCCCTAACTGGGGACTGGCAACCCTATCTGCAAGACAGTGATTCTGTGATACAATTTGTGTGAGCCAGTTTGGTGTAGTGGTTAAGTGTGCGGACTCTAATCTGGGAGAACTGGGTTTGATTCCCCACTCCTCCACTTGCACCTGCTGATGTGACCTTGGGTCAGTCACAAGCTCTGGCACAGCTGTTCTTGAAAAAGAGTGGTTTCTGTCAGAGTTCTCTCAGCCCCACCTACCTCACAGGGTGTCTGTTGTAGGGAGGGGAAGGGAAAGGAGTCTGTAAGCTGCTCTGAGACTCCAAGTGAAGGGCGGGATATAAATCCAATCTCTTTTCTTCTTCTTCTTCTTCTACCCCCAATGGGGCTACTGGCTGTTACACTCTACTACTGTTAGACACTGGGTTCCATGCATGGTCTGACCTCAAGCATAGTGATCAGCTCTGCTTTATTAATGATTTCAGGAACAAGACTAAAACTCCAGGGCAACAGCCCTCTTTAAGTAGCATGCAAAAACCACACCCAAACACATCCAACTCCCAACGATAGGCTATTTACATAACATTGGTTTCTCCTTGGTCACCTCCAGAGTCCTGGTGGGCTGTTGTTCTAGAGCAGTCTCTGGTACCCAGTCCTGGAATATTCCAGCCCTAATACATAACAACTACCATCAGGCATGTGTAGGAAGTTAAAAGGGCCTTGGAGCAAACCAGGCTGATTGTCCCCCACAGTGCTAAGCAGAGCTGCTAGGGCCTGGCTCTGTTTGCTCCTGGTTGCCCACAGCCCTCCGGGGCGGTGACCTACCGGGAAATTTCCCTGTAAGTTAAATGACTGGTCCACTTTGGTTACCATTTACTTGAACTTCTCTGCGAGTGCTCCATGCACAAGCCAGCATGGTGTAGTGGTTAAAGGGTTGGATCAGGATCTGGGAAACCCAGCTTCAAATCCCCACTCCGACATGGAAGCTTGCTGGGTGACCTTGGGCCAGTCATGCTCTCTCTCAGCCTAACCTACCTCTCAGGGTAGTTGTGAGGATCAAATGAAGGAGAGGAGAATGATGTAAGCAGCTCTGGGCCCCCATTTGGAAGAAAGGTGGGATGTACACAAATCTTTTTAAAAAAATAAATAATATTTGCTTGGGGGCGGAATTAAATGATGCTGGGAGGAGAAACTGAAATTCCCATGAGAGTCACAAACAAACTGCTCGAGATCCAGACTAACTGGTAACCATGAATGCTGATGTGTGTTAGACTCAAATACCAAATAGGAAGTTTTTTTTAGAAAAAAAAAAAGCATAGAAGAGCATTTATTTATCTATGACTAACTGGTTTTTTTTTTCATTTAAACAACTGGTGATGGAGTGTAGCAAGGAAGTGGCAATGGGAGAATGTGTGCTGAATATGGCAGTTTATATGTATGGCAAGCAGCCCAGCAAACTGGGATCAAGCTGCCAGCAAGCAACTCTAGCTGCCTGCCGAACAACTGGCTTCCTATTTGAGATAAGTGAGCAGAGTGAGAGCTGATTTGGTGAGTGCTCAAATGTCCCTAGTTGCTGAAGCTGAACTGCTTCTGAAAATAAAGTGAATGGAGCCAGTTTTAGATGACAAAGTTCTGAGTGAGGATCAAAGCTGCCACATCAGATATTTGGATTGGAGCATGTTTCTCTGTAATCAAGTGTTAAATTTCGGCTGAGGTGAAAAATTCGGGCAGAGCGAAAATTTGTAGGCCAATACAGAATGCCAGGGAACAGTCCAGTATGTACAATGAAACGAAGTTTATTCGCAACATGCTAAGAGTTACTGTTGAGTTAGGGGAAGAAAACTATTTGCAAAGTTAATGTACTTTTTAAATTCCACATGATTAGGTACTGCTTGTATTGGTCTAAAGTATGTGTTAGTGTAGAAAACCTTAATTAGTTTATACAGCAGTAAGCAGACATCTGAGATGCGTATGCCTGGCAGAGCCATATTCTAACTGGGCATAAAACCAATACATTTTTGCTAGCAGACAGCTGTCTAGTTAAGGTATTTTCTCCTCTACTGCATTGTTTCTCTTGGCAGCATAGAACTCTAACTTTAGAAGAGTCTGAAAGCCTCTCCTAAATCATAGATTCAAAATATACTCCTTTTCAATGCTTGACAAATTTATATTCCCAAATGGGTTTTCCAGAACTGGTTTTCCGAGTATTGTTCAAGTCAATAGCCTGCATATATAATAGCACATTCTTTATTTGACATTCACATTGCTGTTTTAAAAAGTCAAGAAAATGAGTTTCTGCTCTTGACATAAAGGTTAAGGACAATCCTCAGAATACCAATCTGAACACTGTCAACCGAAGACCAACTTCTTTTGTAACAGGGGTGGGAAATTATTGCCCAGCTGTGACAGATATACATTTGTCTAAGATTGCAAAACCTGCACGAACTTGCCTGCTGCTTCATTGGCAAGCAAATATGGATTAGATTGGGCTGCTGCACATACTTAGGCCAACTGCATATTTATGCCTGGATCTAAACAATGGAGCAATAATCGTGGGCTGGGAAATTACTGGAGATTTGGGGATAAAGCCTGGGAAGGTCCCAGATTTGAAAGTATCTTTGAGGGATATTGGCAGTGTGGTTCTCAGCAGAGTTACACCCTTCTAAGCCCAATGGGTTTCAATGGGTTTAGAAGGGTTTAACACCCTTCGGCTTCAATGGGTTTAGAAGGGTTTAACTCTGTTTAGGATTGTGCTGTAAGTCACAAGAGGTGCTGAGAATTGCTTCAGGTCCCCAGAGGACAATGAGGCAGTAGAATGGACCGAATGACTTCAGACGGCATTAGCACTGCCAGCTCTAGGTTGGGAAATTCATGGAGATATGGGGCCGGAATGTGAGGAGGTCAGAGTTTGGGGAAAGAGGGAGCCCAGCAGGGATGTGACATGACTCTCCAAAGCTGCCATTTTCTCCAGGGCAACTGCAGTTTGGAGATGTTGTAATTCCAGGAGAACTCCAGCAGCCTTTTCCTGGAGGCTGGCAGCCCCGGCCTGCACTGTGGGACATCACATTTTGTTAAATGTTTCAAACTCCCTGCAAATAGAGACCAAGCAAAAGGATGCTAATGGTGGGCATGGGGGTCAGGAGCTGTCTACCAGCTTTGCTAGTTTTTTAGTTGCATGGAGTCGTTTATGTGAAGAAACAATCACAGTCGGGATCCTGCAGTCTGGAGTGGTAGAAGCTCTTCTGCACCTGTTTCTCCAGCAGGTCCAAGCCAGGCCCTAAGATATATGCTTAAAGAAGGGCTCTAGGGAGGAGGAAAGGAAATCATTCATTTTGCTTGATAATTCTTATTATTGCTTAGTGCCTTCATCTGCTGCTGTACAGATCTTTGGAAACCACAGGATCACACTGCCACAAAAAACCTGAATCTATTCATCCCACTTCTGATTGTTAGGTGAGGAGTACCTGTGTAACTTCAATTTATATGGGGAGCAGGTTAGACTGTAATAATTCCACAGCACCCAGTACCAAAACAGAACAGAATTTCATTAGAGCATAAGCCTGGCCTGGTCTGGGCTCAGCTAGGCTATAACTAGCCACAGCCAGCAACCCACAAGGCAACTGAAAAATGAAACTAAAGGCTTTACCTTAAGGGGTCATTTTAAAATAACTATACCATACAATAAGGGAATGCAACCAAATTCACAATTGCCCATGATATAACATTCATGTTCAGCTTTGGGGCTTGCAAGTAGTCCGAGCTTGCATACCCACAAACAGGCTTGCATTTTATGTTTCTAAACAGCAGCAAAGTTTGCTGACTGACAGATTGCTTTCAAAATGGGGGGAGAGTTCCCATTTGTAATGCAACCTGGTCATTTGCTGCTGAAAGAAAATGAGCCCCCCCCAAATAATTCCTGGGAGCACATGAGCCCTCAGGCACACTTAAACTAGGTTTTTAGACTCTGGCCATAAGTCATCCATCAATCCAGCCACCTGTTCATTGAGTGGGTAAAATGCCAGCGATCTTTGCAGTGCGGCTGCTGGGAGAACTGAGTGCCAGTCCAGGCTGGTGGCTTGATTACACGGAGCAGTTAACATTCTGCAAATCATAAGAGGACTCATCTCTGCTGGGGAAGCATCTAATAAAGCAGGGAGATCAGGAAATGTGCTATTATAGCAAATCTCACTGTTCTGATTTTAGAACACTGTGCAGGTCTGTGCTAAGATGGGTTACACTGCAATGTGTGTGTGTGTGCGTGCACATGTGCACATGCGCACATGAAAGCTGATACCCAGAGTACAACTTTGTTGGTCTTAAAGTTGCCACTGGACTCAAACTTTGTTCTGCTGCAAAGCAATGCACATTTACTTGGGAGTGAACCCGCTGAGTCCAGTGGTTACATAAGAACATAAGAACATAAGAGAAGCCAATGTTGAATCAGGCCAATGGCCCATCTAGTCCAACACTCTGTCACACAGCGGCCAAAAATACCACGTGCTATCAGGAGGTCCAGCAGTGGGGCCAGGACACTAGAAGACCTCCCACTGCTGTCCCCTCCAGCACCAAGAATAGAGTGCATCACCTGCCCCAGACTGAGAGTTCCCATCTATACCCTGTGGCTAATAGCCACTGATGGACTTCTGCTCCATATGTTTATCTAATTCCCTCTTGAAACTGTCCATGCTTGTAGCTGCCACCACCTCCTGTGGCAGTGAATGCCATATGTTAATCACTCTTTGTTCTGAGTAACTGTGTATAGGACTGTGCCAGTGCTGGCTCCCGGTTTTAGAAAAACCCCATTTGCCCCCCCCCCTTGTGCTTCCTTTTCCAGCTACCCCTGACTCCCCCCACCTGACCATGCATACTTCCCACACTCACAAGCCCTCCCACCACCTGTGCTCACAGCTTCCCACACCACATTCATGCTCTTTCATTGACAGCACTAGTTGGTATGTTCAGCTGCTGCAGCTACCTGGAGTGCCGCCAGTCTGCACCATCTACATGTACTTTCCCATCAACACTGGAAAGCATGGCAGGTAGAGCAGATGCAAACACTGGGCACAAGGACAGGGAGCTGGGGAAGTACCTAGGGTTGCCAGCCTCCAGGTGGCACCTGAGGATCTCCCATTTTTACAACTGATCTCCAGCTGAGAAAATGGCTGCTTTGAAGGGTAGGCTCTATGGCATTCTACCATGCTGAGGCCCCTCCCCTCCCCAAACCGCGCCATCTCCTGGATCCACCCCCAAAGTCTCCAGGTATTTTCCAACCCAGACCTGGCAACCCTAGAGGTACCTGGGTGTGTGGGGAGGGTCCATGATGGTGATCCCTGCCAGAAGCTCTGGCCGTTGCCCCACCTCAAGTATGCCAATGCTGGTCATAGACTGAGCAGTTCATTGGATAACTGGAAGGGAAAACTTGGGGGGGGAAGATGAAGAAAAGTGTGCAGAAAACTCCCATGTGTGGAAGCTCTTTCACCAGTGCGCACGCTGCTGCATTCACAGTGGCGATGAAAGCAGTGCAGAGAATACTTGGCCTGTGGAAGTAGCCATTCCAGCCATTTTGAGCTGTTAAAATAACAGAGGAATGGCCAGACAGGTGATGTAAAAAAGAGTATTGACAGCAGGTTCGCAGCTCTGTGAGCTCCCCTTTGAACCCAGTTGGAAAGCACCACCCGTGACTCTTATGTATTGCCATGCAGATGTAACCAGCTTCAAATGTATGGATAGCGCTTTCAGGCACAGCCGAAACTATGAATGGCTCAAGTGTTGTCAAATTTTGCCCTCCCACACGAGGAGAATGGCCATGCAAGAATAGTGCCCCTTGTACACACTAAATGCTTTCATCTATCTTAAGCTTATATTTGATGAATCTTTATGTTCGAAATTCTCTGCCGCCAAAGGTTCTTGAATGCAACTGGACTGAGCCATTTGGGGAGGTCGAAAATGTTGAACCATTTCTTCTCTCCTAGTCGTATGATCTGCAAAATGCATATAATTCACACCCTATCAATAACGTCGAAGGAAACAGAATTTTTACGTTAACTGACTTGCTATATGCTGAAAAAGGGGTCAGGACAAGATAAAAGCGGAATGTGTCTGTTTTGAAAGGACAATAGAGAATTTCATCCTTTGAAGGCCCCTCTGCCAGTCCAGAAAACAAAACTTTCTCTGTTTATAGGATCAGAGAAAGGGTTTTGAATTTCTTTGTTGATTGGAGAGGAGCGATGGGGATGAGACCTCTGTAGTGCTACATGAATATCCTAAGGCTAATGTTTCAAAAGAGGAATGAAAGAACTCTTAGATCTTTCTCCTACAGTGAGCTAATTTTGCATGCATTGTCCTTCATTATTTCTCTCTGAGCCCACGCATCATCAAAGGACATATTTAATGTCATTTTAATGTTTCCAGCTGTGTTTTTCTTTCTTTTAATGGCCGGGTGTGTTTGAATGATCGCATCAATGTTCAAACTCGCCTTCCAGTGTGATGGATTTAAGACTGTTTGGCAGAAAGCACTGCTTGCGAGTGGCTTTGGGTTGCCAACCTCCAGGCAGGGTTTAGAGATCTGGAATTACAAAGATCAGTTCTCCTGGAGATAATAGCTGCTTTGGAGAGTGGAGTCTATGGCATTATACCCTCTCCTTCCCAAACCCTGCCCTCCCTAGGCATTAGGGTTGCCAGTTCTGGGAACTGCTGGAGATTTTGTGGGTGGAGCCTAAGGAGGGCAGAGATTGGAGAGGGGAGGGATTTCAATGGGGTATAATACCATAGAGTCTACCTTCCAGAGCAGCCATTTTCTCCAGGTCTACTGACCTCTGTTGGCTAGTGATTAGTTGTAATAGCAGGAGATCTCCAGCTACCACCTGGAGTTTGGCAACCTTTCTAGGCACTACTCCAATTCTCTGGGAATTTTCCAACCCGGAACTGGCCACTGTACTTCTACTGCAGTACATAAAAGAAAGTTTTTCATTTAATTGATTTTTCTTTGATGAAGAACTGTGTCAGCTCAAAACACATTGGACTTCCCTGAACACAGTTTCAATAAAAGACTGTTTTTCTGCAATTGTTTGAAAAGTCAACTGGGTTTGTGTTTATGCACATGTCCTAAAGCCTTATCAGGTCAGCTTATCTTTCTATAAAATCATTTTTTAATTATTTTTCTTTATTTAGACATCTACTATACATTCGGGAGGGAGCGTGGGAATTCGGGAGGGGGCCGCACCCCATATGCCCCACATTTGCTACGGCCCTGCATGTACACTGCAGTGTTCCATAAGCTCAGAGTAGCTTCCATCAAGTTGTACAAATTGTCCCCAAACTGTTCACAAACAAAATAACTAAACAGCTTGTGGAATTTAAAAAAGCATGGCCGATGGAGACCAGAACTCAATCCTAGGTGTGGCATTGTCACTGAATTTATGTAGGTTTTCCCTATCACAACGACAGATTGATTTTTAAAAAGTCTTAGGGCCAGACTTTTAGATCTGTCATTCATTACTTCAAGGAGAGACTTTGGGTATGCTGGCATATGTTCAGGCATTATTTTGCTGATTGATGGACTGACTTAAGAGAGGGGTTTGTTAAGACGACGGGAGCAACCCTGGGAAAAGGCTTCTTATGCATGGTTAAAGAATCCAATTTGACTTCAAATGACTGTACCCTGTGCTGTGCACCATCTTAAAGTTAATCTCTAACATTATTAATAATACAAAGACTACCCCATGCTTCCTTCGACTCCCAGCTTTCAAAGAGCACTGTAGTTCTCACATGGGTTTTTGAGTGACATTTCGACTTGGCAGGCCTTTATTTTTTCAATAGGATCACCTTCCATTCATTGTTCAGCTCTTCTTCCCAGGATGCAAGTGCTGTAATCTAACTCCAACAGTGACTGAAAATTACGAACTGACACAGCCTTGGCACCAAATGTGGGCACGACCAGGTCTTAAGCTCATGGCCTCAAAAATCTGCTTTTCCCCCTCCCCTCAAAAAACGCTTTTTGTAATATCTGGCCTGATGAAGGGTTGTGGTGAGCTCAAAAGCTTGCATGGTGTTTTGTGTCATTTTGCTTGACCCTGATAAAAAGGCATTCCATGGATTTTGCTTTTTGTTTGGGGGTTTCTTTTGCTTTGCATTTGATATAGGCTGATGCAGTTTTCTTAAGCCATTTACAGACTGCTTTCTGCCATGAGGACACTCCATATGGCTAACAAGAATAAACTCATTTTAAGTTTGAAAACAGATTAAAACAGCTACGCAAGTAAGACCATTAACAGAGCCACAAATGTTTTAAAAAAATGTGGTGGGGTTATGCAGTACTGTTGATCCAAGCAGCTTCGTTTGTTTTGTGGGCTTGTTTTCTAGTCAAATGGAATTGCTCCAAGGATACTACTTACTTCACTCTATTATTTTATTTTTATTTAAATAGTCTGCCTTTCTCACTGAGACTCCAGTCGGGTTACAGAAGAAAACAACATAATGAAGGCCAGTATAATCATACGACACACTGTGCAATAAAACTGGATTGCAAAATCAGAGAACGATGGGGGTGGGAACATCCAATACATTCAATACAAAGGAGGAAAAAGCTATCTTTTTCATACATTCAAACTAGGAGATTATTAATTTTATGTAAAAGACCTCTCTTGAACAATTCTATTGTACTGAACGTTTCCATTTTACTGCCATGCCGTTCCCTGTATCAAAACGCCCTGCCGAACCATTCCATTGCAGACATACTGCCAGTTAGACACGTGTGTGTCTAAATGGGGTATCAGGTACAATTCCATAGATGGAACTGTGATGTCACCGGCAGCTCCATAATAGTTATTAAATGTTTAATTTGAATTCTAAGAGGGTTTCTCCCCATACCACTATAGTTCCACTTAATAACATTTAAATTGACAAACAAGCTGCCAGTTTAACACAATCACGGTAGAAACCAGGCACATATTTCTAATCCTTGGATAAAAATTACACCGCTGAGCGATTAAGCTCTCTCCTGTTTGATTCAAGTTTGTATCCGTTGTTGTATGCCTAGGTAGCCTGTGTATTTGCCTAATGGATTCACAAGATGATGAATTATCTCATTATGGAGCTTAGCCTGGATTCTTTATGACTTCCTTTGTGACGATAAGAAATCTTGTGGTTCCAGTTTGGTGTAGTGGTTAAGAAAGGCAGTTTGATTCCCCACTCCTCCATGTGCGGCCAGCTGGGTGACCTTGGGCCAGTCACAGTTTCGCTCAGAGCTGTTCTCCCAAGAGTAGTTCTCTCAGAGCTCTCTCATTCCCACCTACCTCACAGGGTGTCTGTTGTGGGGAGGGGAAGGGAATGAGATTGTAAGTTGCTCTAAAACTCCAAGTGAGGAGCATGGTATAAATCCAACTCTTCTTCTTCTTCTTCTTCTTCTTCTTCTTCTTCTTCTTCTTCTTCTTCTTCTTCTTCTTCTTCTTCTTCTTCTTCTTCTTCTTCTTCTTCTTCTTCTTCTTCTTCTTCTTCCCTGTTTTATTCATTTATCCTTTTTTATTTTAGAGCATCACTGACACTCAGCAGCTAAGTACTTGTGTATGCCTACCTGCCTATGGAGTTGGTTAGAACTGTCAACTCTGACATTCCCAAACAATCACCTTGTTGGACATGGCGGGGGAAGTTCAGCACAGCAAGGCGCGCTCATTGCATAGAAGCCATCTGCAGTTGTCTCTACCCGATCAGCTCGCCTGCAGAAGAGCTCTTGTGAACATGATGATATCATGGTGTCGGTCAGATGCCACTGTATCACAGCATCCCTGTGGGCAAATGAAACCCCTCCATTGCCCTCAGTCTGAATGAGGAGGAAGAAGAGGAAAGTCCCCATTGTCCAGACAACTGGGGTGATGCTCTCCATCTTGCCTTCTGCTCTGTGGGTTTCATTGCCTTTCAGCATCTATCATAGTCTGGCTTTAATGGCACCTAGTTATGAATGAGTACCAGGAGCAAGAGGTAGCTGGTGACTCACATCCCACTGGAAGTAATGCAGTGGAGATGGACCAGCTCCAGCATTTGAATGCAGAGCCCCGTTCATTTTCTTTCCCACCTAAGCACAGCTGGATTGGAGCAAGAGAGTCCCCTTGTTAGTAATAGAAGCCCTCTGCAGATGTTATACTTGCCATGTGATGCAGAAGCCTTCCAGCTGCATGCATCAGGAACGCATGGGTCCTGCAATCACTGCAGAGTGTGCAAGGGGCAACACGTCGATTTTCTATGCAGGTACAGCTTTCATTCATGTGGACTGTGAATAGAAACTATATACACATGAAAAATCCATGTGTTGCCACTTGCACAAAATATGGTGAATGCCTGAATCATTCTTCCCAAAAATGTGGTTGGTGGGCTACCGCATCATGTGAATAGAATGCCAATATAATGGGTTGGATCCAGTGCAAAATGTCCGCTTCTGCTAGAGCTCTTGCACAAGCAGAAATGAAACAAACAAAAATGCAGTAGCCCCTTGAGTTAAGTCAAACTTACTGTATCCCCACTGGTATTTCTGCTTGCACTGAAACTAACTTCTGGGCACCGTAATATATAAGGAGGAAAGCACTAGGACTGCACAGGATCTTGCACAAATAGAAGTGTGCTATGTCCATTCATGGCATGCACATCACCGGAGAGGGCTAGTGATACATTAAGTCTCTTCTCCAGTACTCACCTCTGTAGCAGTTAGGTAAAATAATGGCAAAAGTATTGGGGATGGGTTTCATGAACTCTACATCTCATTTAAGCTTAGCACCAGGGCTATTTTTGGGCAGGAACACACAGGAACGGAGTTCCGGCTGGCTCCAGAGTTGTCCATGCCCAGCAAGAACTCATTAGCATAACAGGCCATACCCAACAGCAGAAACTGATTAGGATTGGCTACATTAGGGGTGTGTGGCCTAACATGCAAAGGAATTCCTGCTACAAAAAAAGCCCTGGGTTTTGACAACAAACAAGGTAAACAGAATAAGAAGCAAAAGGTGGGTGTGGCTGGATGACCACATTTCTGGTAGCATGGGGGTGTGGCCTAATATGCTAATGAGCTGTGCTGTCAGGGTGTGGCCTAATATGCTAATGAGTTTCTGCTGTTGGATGTGGCCTATTATACTAATGAGTTCCTGCTGGGGGTTTTCTACAAAAAAAGCCCTGCTTAGCACCACAAATAACTCCTTTATACGTGCCCCATAAAATAATTTTAATGGTAATACTAAGCACGTGCTTCACACCCTAGTCTGAAACCTGCCTTTCACCAGGATGGTAAATTTGGGTTCTGAACACAAGTGCAGGCAGGCATGACTGACTGCTCTCTCTCTCTCTCTCTCTCTCTCTCTCTCTCTCACACACACACACACACACACACACACACACACATCCATTTACAAAGAAAGCTAAGTTAGAATCTGTCTTACTGGCATCTACATTTTATGTGAGGGGAAATCAGCCATGCAAACCCCACCTGCAGTCTCCAAGCAGGACACTCCAGACACAAATTTACCATCTCATTGAGTGCTAGGCCTGCCTTAAAGGCACTTGTTTGGAAATTCTCCTGAAAGCAAAGGAATTTAAGGATATATTTATACGAATGGCTTTTTCCAGACTGAAATCTGAACCTCCCACAAAAAGGGAGGGGGGAGACTCAACAGTTTCCATGGTTTTTGATCGTTTAGTGATCTTGCTGCTGCCAGTATTACCCAGCAAAAACTTTTAATCTATTATTTCAAAAAGATTCTATATGAACCATTAATTTTAATAAAATTCTCCATCTGTATAAACTACCAGATGTCGTTTGTGATGTGTGTGTCCCCCCCAACTCAGGCTGCTTTTAATTGCCAGGCCTGGGTATACACTAGGGTTGCCAGTCCCCAGGTCTGGGTGGGGGCTCCTCTGATTTTCAGGTCTGCTGCCTGCTGCCAGCCAAGAGGCCGGCAGGATAACCCCATCCCCAAACAGCCATGTCCCATTGTGAAGTCCCCAACGATGTCACCTAGAAGTGATACCATCACATTGGCTGCATCATGGGGAATGCACTGGTTTGAGGGCAGAACTCTATGGTAAATTTGGTCTCAAGCCACAGAGTTTTGCCTTCAGACCAGAGCATCACCAATGCGATGATGTCACTCCCAGGTGACATCATCATGTTGGGGACATTGTGCAATATCCCCTCCCCCTCCAGGAACGCTCCTCAAATCCCCTCAGTGGCAACAAGGTAGGAGTCACCTGGCAACCCTAGTATACATGCTTGATGCCACCTTCGACAGGCAAATTATTTCGGGTACTAAATTCTCTCCTGGTTTAAATTAATTAAAAAGGATCATTCTAGGGTGCACTATCTTTTCAAAATTACCTTCTACAGACTTCACTCAGCCTTCACATGTATTCACTTCCAGACAATGCAAACTGCCATGCTTGAAGGATGGTATATATAAAAACCAGTTGATCACCGTCTATGCATCTGCAGAGCCCTAGAAGATTCATGCCACTGTTTGTTGGCCTGTCTGCTTTATCTAGCTCCCAGGCAAAAATTCTGAGACACTATTCTGGCTAGCTTAGGCCCAAATACCACCATGGAGAACGTTTTAGTTCTCCTCTCTGATGGGGAACCAATAGCCTCCCACAAAGTTGCTGTTTTCACCATAGCTGTCAGGAAAATCCAATCTAATTTAGCATCCAAAGTCTAGGCCAGCAAAATGCTATTATTTTCTATGGCCAGCTGGACGAATTTCTGAAGGACTGTTCTTATAAAATGAATTTTAATTGTTACAAAAATGTAACTTTAGTCGTTATGGTAGCAATCCAGTTTTAATGTTTTCTTTACTCAATATTTTACGTTTGTTCTTGTTTGTAATGACCTTTGGCCCTATGCAATAAAACGGAACTGAACAGAACTGTAATTGATTGGTGGTCTACGTAAGATAACAAGCTGAACTGAAAACAGAAGTCACACACCAACCACTGGGCAAATTTGTTTGGCCTCAGTCCATTGAGCTCAAGCTTGTTGGAATATTAATTGATGCCAGTAAATATGTTTTTCATCAATCTATATTACTCATTAATTAGATGCAGTTTCATACCCTCTTGACTGGAAAACAGGTAACAGACAGTAGCAAATGCTAGATTTGTGTCCTGCATCCAGTAGGATGGTCCATCAGTTTCCAGACAGAGAGCTATTGTACTATCTTTTTAAAGTATATATATTACCTTCCATTTCCTCCTTTCCTTGTTTTATAATCTATGTTCCCTTTTACTTTTCTCTCACCAATCTAGATATGTAATCTTCCCTTCCCAAAAGTTTTCTTTCTGAAGATGTTGTGCTGGTAGTTACAAAAATACAAATTCTAAAAATATTTAAATAAAAAAATAATGTCTACCCTGTAATATTCCAAAATTCACCTGAATTCACATGGGCACTCTCCTGAAATCGGATGAAGCAGACTGAATCCGTCCTCGCTCACCCTGCCCAGCTTTTCTCTGTGTGGCAATTTCTGAAGTGAGGTGTGTGGCTTCTAGGGAGAGGGCCTCAGGGCCGTAGCCAGAAAATTTTAGGTGGTGGGACATTGGGAAATCTCTGACTGGCATGGGTTCGTTGGGTATTCTTCCTGCAGCAGCTCTTCACCTGGAACCTGTGAAAAGAGGTGCCTACTGGGGTCCATTCTGGGTCAGGACCAGCCCTGCCACCGCACTGAGGATCAGCCAAATTGAGGATTTGTACAGTTCATCCACACCATGGGAATAGAAACAGGGAGGGAGGACACCTGAGGGAGCTACGGGCCTGATCATGGAGTGCCAGGACTAGCAAATCAGAAGAAGATGCAGGACCGGCTAATCACAGGCAGGGTATGAAGTAACTGAAGTAATCCACAAATATTTTGAAAACCTGTTTTCTGGCATAGAAACTTGTGAGCGTGGCTGTAAAGTGAGGGGGCATGACCCTGAGAAACCCCACTGTAGGTACGGGCCCGAAGGGCCTTCTCTAGGGTTGCCAGCTCCTCATTAGGAAATATCTGGAGATCTTGGGAGTGGAGTCTGAGGAGGGGAGGGATTAGGGAGGGAGGGACTTCAACGGGCTATACCATGGAGTTCACCTTCTAAAATGGCCATTTTCTCCAGGGGAACTGATCTCTGTTGCCTGGAGATCAGTTGTAATCCCAGGAGATTCACCTGGGTCTTAGAGGGAAACTATATGATACATTTTTCACTTGTTTACTCTAGTTTGCCCATATTTCCCACAGCCACACAGCAACTGCTGGGAAGTTTGGAATTGGGTGCCATCAATATGCCTGGATGTGGTCGTCCAGTGGTTAAGGGGGAGCTGGCTGAAGTTGAATCCATCCAAGACTGAGATCATGTTGCTGGGAAAGACTGGAATGCTAGCCGGAGGATCACTCCCAAGACTCAGTACTGTCCAGTAGACAGCTGTACCCTCTGTAAAAAGTCTCAGGGTGTGGTTGGATTCTGCGCTGTCATTGGATAAACAAGTGTCCATGGTAACACAGTCAGCATTTTTTCACCTACACCAGGCCCACCAGCTGGCTCCTTATCTGTCGGGTCAGACATAAGAACATAAGACCTTGCCACATTGTTCCATACAACGATCTGCTCCAGATTGGACTACTGCAATTTGCTCTACATAGGGCCACATCTGAAAACGCGTCAGAAACTGTAGGTGGTCCAGAATGCAGCTGCCAGGTCAGCTCATATTACTCATAGTCAGCTCACATTACTCTAGTTCTGTGGTAGATGCACTGGCTACCAATTAGTCTCCAGATCCAATTCAAGGTACTGGTGTTAACCTTTAAAGCCTTTAATGTCTGGGACACTCATACCTATGGGACTGTCTCTCCTATTACAACCCCCTGTGCTCCCTTCAGTCATTGTCTAGGGGTCTCTTGCAGGTGCCCGGTCCCAGAATGGCTCCGTTAGCTGTCACCAGAGGAAAGGCCTTCTCAGTTGTGGCCCCTACCCTGAGGAATGCACCCTCAGATGACACCTGTGCCCGGCCAGACTTGCTTAGTTTCCGCAGGGCATTCAAAGTTGAATTATTTAGGTTGGCCTTGGAGAGTAACTATATGTTTGGGCTGTTTTAATAGTGGTATGGTGATAGCCATGTATTTTAATATTTTTAACATTAGTCTTTTATATTTGTTATTTGTTTTTATGTTGTTTTTTACCTTACTGATTTTAGTGGTATAAGTCGCCATGAGACCCTTTGAGTGACTGGTGACTAAAAAAAAATCTAATAAGTAATAAAACTGCTTCTAAGGAGAAAATGGGGGAGAGAGAAGAGCAGTGCAAAATCCATGAAATAACTCCCTCCCCAGCACAGTTTTTCCATGAAAAAACTCCTGGGGGGGCGGGCAGGAGCCCTGTGGCACCATTTTTAGAAGCAATTCCCCACAGCTGCTGTGTGACTACAGGGAAGATGGGCAAATTAGTGTAAATAAGTGATGAAACAAGGGACATTTGATATAAAAAGATAAAACACGGACACAGATGGATAAATGCGTGTTGATATCATAAATGTTGAGAACCTAGTGTTCTGTAATACAAAACGGATGTGTCTTGAAGCTCTTGCACAGATGGGGAGATTTCCCTGAGTAAGGAGACTGAAGCAGATTGGACAGTTTTGAATTTGTCTAGAGAGAGCAGTTGTAAGTCTTTAGCTCACAGGGGACTCAAAGATATTTTTCTAATAATTGTTACTGTGCTAATGGGAAGCGGCTATCCGTGGCAAATCCCAAAGCAGCTCTTGTCTGAAAAATAAATCCTAGAAAAGTTTACTTAGAAGAATGAAATGGGGCTTACTATCAATTAAGCATGCATAGGAGTCTGTGCATACTTACGCAGAACTATGCCCCCTTGAACACAGTGGAGCTTACTCCTGAGTAAACACACGTATAATTGAGCTGATACACGTACATAATTGGATCTTCCCCTTTACTGTCTCTCTCTCTCTCTCTCTCTCCCACTCTCACTGTAATTATATGCAATGTATTCCAAGAATATACATTTTGGCTGACAAGTAAGCCCCCTGCTGAACTGCCTGACAGCTTGCATTTTTATTGCTATGGGGTGTGTGCGTGCGTGCACGGGCGTTTTTTTCCTTTTTTTCACACACATATGCATACATACACAACTTCCGAGTAATGAATATTTTTAGATGACGTTCATTTTTGGTGATTTTAGAACACACAAATAACAATTCCCAAGTGCCTACAGACATGATATTACTGGGTACAATGTTTAAAAGTATGCTACATAATATTTGCTGGCCCGTTTTGTGGGTCAGTATAATGGATAACTGCTATATCGCCCCGGGAATAATATTCTGAGTAAGATAAATTGAGTTCTTCATCACTGTGACAGACAGATCCTATTAATTCATCTGTGCAACTGAGAAATCTTTTTTATAAGAAGCAAGGGGGGGGAACCCTCTCATTAACTGTTACATGCTACCCTTCCATTAAAAAAACCCCTGGAAATGCCAACATCTGCTTCTCTGTTACAGTGGTTGCCAGCAGCTGCAGTAAAATGTCCCTTGCAATTGGGTTTTGAATGTTAATAACCTCAACATTTCATCTTCTCAGGCAGATTGCATGCAGCTGAGTTCTAGTTTAGGCTACAGGGGGGAAATAATTCTGCATGTTCCTTATTTATGTGTAGCATTGGGGTGTAGGTGTGTTTGCATATGCATCCCATCCCACACTGAATCCCCTAATCATTTTCTCAAACTTTAGCTGATTCTGCATCGGCTTTTCCCTCTGTTGTTTTCACAAACCCAGGTTGGAACAGAAATCCCCCTCTGCATTGTATGCTGCTTTCACTTCCTTTGATCATCAGATTTTATGGTAGCCTCCACACTCCATGCTGCTTTCACTTCCTTTGATCATTGGAATTTATGGTAGCCTCTGCACTCCATGCTGTTTTCACTTCCTTTGATGATCAGAATTTATGGTAGCCTCCGCACTCCATGCTGCTTTCACTTCCTTTGATCATCGGATTTTATGGTAGCCTCCGCACTCCATGCTGCTTTCACTTCCTTTGATCATCGGAATTTATGGTAGCCTCCGCACTCCATGCCGCTTTCACTTCCTTTGATCATTGGAATTAATGGTAGCCTCCGCACTCCATGCTGTTTTCACTTCCTTTGATCATCGGAATTTATGGTAGCCTCCGCACTCCATGCTGCTTTCACTTCCTTTGATCATCAGATTTTATGGTAGCCTCCGCACTCCATGCCGTTTTCACTTCCTTTGATCATCGGAATTTATGGTAGCCTCCGCACTCCATGCTGTTTTCACTTCCTTTGATCATCGGAATTTATGGTAGCCTCCGCACTCCATGCTGCTTTCACTTCCTTTGATCATCAGATTTTATGGTAGCCTCCGCACTCCATGCCGTTTTCACTTCCTTTGATCATTGGAATTAATGGTAGCCTCCGCACTCCATGCTGTTTTCACTTCCTTTGATCATCGGAATTTATGGTAGCCTCCGCACTCCATGCTGCTTTCACTTCCTTTGATCATCAGATTTTATGGTAGCCTCCGCACTCCATGCCGCTTTCACTTCCTTTGATCATTGGAATTTATGGTAGCCTCCGCACTCCATGCCGTTTTCACTTCCTTTGATCATTGGAATTAATGGTAGCCTCCGCACTCCATGCCGCTTTCACTTCCTTTGATCATTGGAATTTATGGTAGCCTCCGCACTCCATGCCGTTTTCACTTCCTTTGATCATCGGAATTTATGGTAGCCTCCGTACTCCATGCTGCTTTCACTTCCTTTGATCATCGGATTTTATGGTAGCCTCCGCACTCCATGCCGTTTTCACTTCCTTTGATCATCGGAATTTATGATAGCTTCCGCACTCCATGCCGCTTTCACTTCCTTTGATCATCGGAATTTATGGTACCTTCTGCATAGAGTTATGGCCATTCAGGGGTGATAGTGCAGTCAGTACAGCGTTGTCCCATGGTATATGAATGTGGCTTTGACCTGCACTTTTCCCTCCCAGCTGAGAAAATGTGGAGCGAATGCTAGATGCAGAATCACCCAAAGAGAGGTGACAGACACAGCTCTGTTCCTTTGAACAGTCTGACTGCCATACATGATTATTGTTCCTGTCCAGTGTTGGTGTGCGCTTTAGATGGCACAGGGGGTATCATTCCATTAGAAGAAGTCTGTTCCTTCAAGATACTTCACTGACAGCCAACTTTATCTGCTCTCATACTATAATATAAGCAACACTGACACACTTCTCTCGGTGTCTCCTTTATCTTTGACCTGTAAATCAAGTCTAATTGCACGTCATTTCAGATTCTCCTGTAAATATTTCATGATGCAAAAACATATTTTAAATCTTTTAAAATAAACTAACGCAAGCCATTCCAGTCTTGCTACGTGGTCGAACAAAGATCAAGGGGCAACTTTAAGACCAACAAAGTTTTCTGAAAGGGGCCATGGACTCAAACTTCATTCTGCTGCTTCAGACCAAGACACCTAAGTCTTGCTAAATGGTTGTTAGGCTATTGTATTATGCAAAAATAAAAGAAAACTGCAGTGGCACCTTAAAGACTAAAAACATTTATTTCACTGTGAGCTTCCGTGAATCACAGCCTACTCCTTCAGGTAGATATTGAAAGGGATTTTTTTTTTTAATCTTATGGGAAAACGGGGGTGTGGGAGGAATTAAGGCTTGATTTGAATTGGTATAATCCATGAAAGCTCATCGTGAAATAAATGTTAGACTTAAAAGTGCCACTGCAGTTTTCTTTTATTCTACAATGACAGACTTATCTATGCACATTTATTTCAGGTAAGGCCCAGTGTTCCCTCTAAGCTGAGTTAGTGTGAGCTAACTCACAGTTTTCTAGCCTCGGCTCACACATTTTTGTCTTAGCTCAGGAAGGCTGGCTCCAGAGCAAGCTAATTTATGCACTAGCCAAATTGCTCGCTCACAACTGTAATGTCAGTAGCTCACAAATTAGAATTTTTGCTCACAAGACTCCACAGCTTAGAGGGAGCATTGGTAAGGCCCCAAACTAAAGGGGCCACAGTGGCCTACAGGTTAAGACACTGAGCTGCAGATGGGAAGATCTGTAGTTTGGCAGTTTGGGACCCGAGTGAGCTCCCATCTCTGGCCCCAGCTCCTGCCAACCTAGCAGTTCGAAAGCAAGACATTGCAAGTAGATAAATAGGTACGGCTTCGGTAGGAAGGTAACAGCATTCTGTGCACCTCGGCGTTTAGTCATGCCAGCCACATGACCACTGAAACATCTTCAGACAGTGCTAGCTCTTCGGCTTGAAAAAGGAGTTGGATTCAACCAGCTTTCAAGCAAGGGTACCTTCACCTTAAGGCCCCAAATAGACATTTATTTATTTGTTTAGAACATTTTTATATCCACCTGTCCAGGAACCTGTCCAAGGCAGTTCACACAATAAAAATAAAGACAAAACATTGAAAGATATTAATTAAAATCCAGCATTTAAAAACAATCTAACCCAGCACAAAAATATAGATCATACGTTTAGATCTGCAGATGTGAAACTGGACTTCCATAGGGAGCTCTGAGGGTGGGTGGGGGAGATTCCAGTCTGGAGCTGTAGTAGTGGGGGGGGGGGTTATCTGGCCACCACACCATTTTGCCAACCACATCCTCCCCTTTCCTTACCTCTTTTGGCCCAGGCTATTCCACTCTCATCAGATCTCAAAAGCAAAGCATGGTCAGCCCTGGATAGTATTTGGATGGGAGACCTCCAAGGCAGTTTAGGGGCCTTAGTACTAAGGAGCAGGGATATTTTTGTAGAAAAAGCCCAGCAGGAACGCATTAGTATAATAGGCCACACCCATAAGGAGAAACTCATTAGCATATTAGGCCACACCTCCATGTTACCAAAAATGTGGTCATCCAGCCACACCCACTTTTTGCTTCTTATTCTGTTTACCTTGTTTGTTGTCAAAACCCAGGGATTTTTTTTTTGGTAACAGGAATTCCTTTGCATGTTAGGCCACACACCCCTGATGTAGCCAGTCCTAATGAGTTTCTGCTGTTGGGTGTGGCCTATTATGCTAATGAGCTCCTGCTGGGCGTGGCCAACTCAGGAGCCAGCAGGAACTCCATTCCTGTGCCTTCTGGACAAAAATAGCCCTGCTAAGGAGGGGGGAAAAAAGTCTTAGTGCTTAAAGCAGCCAGGGGCGGGAGGAGATCTCGCCTGGAGGTGATCAGAATGTGGACTGCTGTGGCT
The DNA here is from genome assembly GCA_029375565.1 of Gekko gecko. Lineage (NCBI taxonomy): Eukaryota > Metazoa > Chordata > Lepidosauria > Squamata > Gekkonidae > Gekko > Gekko gecko. Next base: position 292,570,793 of record JAPDNY010000001.1, on the reverse strand, counting down.
ACTGGCGGTGGAAAGCATTGTCCAGTCACAGCCAAGTTATTGTGACCCCTTCTGGGTTCTCAAGGCAAGAGATGTTCAGGGGTGGTTTGCCATGGCCTGCCTCTGACTAGCGGCCCTGGACTTCCTTGGTGGCCCAGGGTTATTTTTTATAAAATATTCTAAAGCATATAAGAGTTTGGCAGTTTCAATTCCTGTTGGTTTCCTTTGAAGATAATTTGAAAATGCCTAAATGTGTCTGGACCTTGCCCATCTCTCTCTTTCTCTCTCTCTTTTTTTCTCTCTCTCTCTCACACACACACATTTTTAAAAAGCTATTATGGAAACCATTTTTAATGTCTCAAGAGGACTGTTGACCCCTGATAAGAATAATTTAGTTGTATTTTTCCAGGAAACTCATGCTGTTTATATGAAATATTGTTCAAAGTAAACGGGGTCCCAGGGGTCAATCTGTCAACTCAACCTTGAGGATGATTTACTTTAGATAGCATCTAAGATATATGAGTTTAACTGCTACCAAAGACAATTGTTACTTATAGCAAACAGCATGTGCATGCATGGACTTATACAACACTTCTAAAAAGCAGAACAATTTTAAAACTATTTATGGCATTTTTAATCCCATAATTCACATTTGTAAATGTTCGACCTGTAAACAGTGTACAAAACAAGCATTCCAATCAATTGAAAAAGATCTGTGGGAAAAAGGAGGCTGCCAGGTACAGATTCTCTTGACACGCAGCGCAGTGTAGTTTTTTTAGAGTGATGGACTAGGATCAGGAGACTCAGGTTCACATCCCTACTCTGCCATGGAAGCTTTCATGCCCCCAAGCAGTGTTCCCTCTAAGCTGAGTTAGTGTGAGCTAGCTCACAGTTTTTTAGCCTCTGACTCACACATTTTTGTCTTAGCTCAGGAAGGATGGCTCCAGAGCAAACTAATTTATACAGAAGCCAAATCACTTGCTCACAACTTTAATGCCAGTAGCTCATAAAGTAGAATTTTTGCTCAGAAAGCTCCACAGCTTAGAGGGAACATTGCCCCCAAGACCCTCAAGCCTCCCAGGGACTGCAATTTCTTACAGCTTGTTCCCCCCTTTTGTACACACATACCCCTCAGTGTGGGCCTAGAACTGATAGAAGGAATCTGAATCAAAGTGATATCAAAAGGCAGTAGATCCTGCCAGAGGAGGAAAGGAATGCAAAGCAGCTCCAAAAACCTACCTTAAGAGGGCATTCAGTTGAGGGCTTGTTATGTACTGGGGCTGAAACATTGCAGGAGTGTGCTGCCAGAGACAGGGTGAGCCTGGAACCGATTAACAATAGACCAACAGGATTCTGGCAGGAACCAATTAAGATGTAAAGTTTTGTAAATAGCCTCTCATTGGGAGTGGGGTGTATTGGGGTCTGGCCATCGCATACAATATAACCGAGCTGAGGCTCTGGTCTACAGTTGTGTTCTTGCTGAAATCACTGAATAAAGTAGAGCTGATCACTAGACTGGGAGTCTGTTCACCCATGGAACCCACTATTTAACAGGGCCATTTCCCCCCAAGGACCTTGGAGCCTCCTTCCAGATAATTCGTTATTCACTATTGACCCAGATCTCCAAAACAATAAGCAATAGCCTGGTTCCAACAACTTACTCCATATTTCAGTGATTGGACAGGAAGTTTCATGCCCTTCCTCAATCGTGCGAAGTACGTGGCTAGATCTAACTTCCAGGTCCCCCCAAGGGAACACTATTGACTCTCCCCATGCAAAGGGGGAAAACGACCCTCTGCAATCTAGACAAAGGACTTATTTTCAGGCTTGCCCATCTGCAAAAGATTGCATTTTTACTGCCCCTGCATTCCAGTGCCAACACCCCTTCCCTCCTCATCCTGAGCAAAAAGGTATAAAACGCTGCCCCTCAGCCCCAACCTTTGTAGCCAGTTTTAGGTGTATCCTGTTACCACTGCCTTACAGCTGGCCCCTCCTATGTCTGATTTTTCTGCTCCATGGACCTGCAGTTGCACTTCCCTCCCCAACCTGGTCAGTTTCAGCTCCCAAAGCGACATCTTTGCCACCAGGACAAAACCGCCCCTCCCCCCCCTTCTCTTCAGGAACACTCATATGCTTCCTCTTCATAGGTTCAGGGCTCCTTTTGTATCAGGAACTCCTTTGCATATTAGGCGACACACCCCTAATGTAGCCAATCCTCCAAGAGCTTACAGTAGCCCCTGTAAGAAGAGCTCTGTAAGCTCTTGGAGGATTGGCTACATTAGGGTGTGTCGCCTAATATGCAAAGGAGTTCCTGCTACAAAAAGAGCCCTGCATAGGTTTATTCCCCCTTTTAGGCATACAGGTTCTCTAAGGAAAGGTTTTTATGCTTTATTTGCTGTTTTGTGTTTTACTAGTCTGTAACTTTAATTTTTCCCTACTGTATTGCATCGATTAATTGGTTTCTTTTCTGTTTATAAAACAAAAACCTCTTCTGTTTAATGGGTCTTTTCCCTCTCCCCCCCGCCCCATTTTTCTGAGCATTGATGTGAATATATATAGGCTTAAGGTCCCAAGAAATGAAGTACCAAAAATACATGTGTTTGTTCTGTGCTAACAAGGGGACGCCTTTGCAAGTTACATCCTCAACATGTGTATACCGATATGGGTTAGGGTTGCTAGGTCCTGCCATCTTCCTGGCGGGAGGACTTTCTGGCCTTGCTGGGATCTTCTGCAGCACAATGACATCACCCAGAAGTGATGTCACCATGCTGGCAACACTGGTTAAGCCTAAATTTACCATAGAGTTTTGCCCCAAAACTAGAGTATCACTGTGTAATGTCGGCAGTGCAATGACATCACTTCTGGGTGATGTCATCGTGCTGTGTTTCAGGCCATTTGTGGGTGGGGTTCCCCCCCCCCGGCAGGGAGGAACCCGCAAAAGTGGGGGAACTCCCGTCCAGACCAAGGGGCTGGCAACCCTAATATGGGTAACTGCTTGCTGGGTGACCTTGGTTAAGTCACTTTCTCTCATCAGTTTAACCTACCTCACAAGGTTATCATGAGGATAAAACAAGAGAGAGGGGAATGATGTTCTAATGTCATTTAGGCCCCCATTGGGTGAGAACAGTTGGTATAAATATCTAAAATAATAATAATACATACTTTTAAAAAATCTTGCTGGCAACTGCATAGGAATGTGCATTCAATTGCACAGTTCCATCATGGTGTACCCAGCTGTTGTTCTTATTATTGTTTTATGTTGGCAACACTAGTCCACCTTTGTCTTCCCACCACTATGTTGCTACTACTCCACCCATCTGTAAATCTCTGGCTCCCTTGCCTGCAGGGGACATTTGCTGTTTTCTGATATATATATATTTTCTTTTCTGAATCGTATGTATGTCTGTTCCATTGCTGGTGAGAGGAGTACAACGATAAACATTTTTTTTTGTCATTTAAGAAACAAAACAAAAACAGGTGGTCCTAGGCACTAGATACAAAGCTCATCACCAGGTATGTTGTGTCCATCGGCTACTACGTGCCCTCGGCCACAACCCTGATCAATCTGGTTGTTAAATAGTGTGGGTATTCTTGTGTAGCCAGCAAGCAGGAGAGGCACTTGGGAGAAGAGACTAGTAGAAGCAGAGTAGGAGATGCGGCTGCTGCATTATCTCTCCGTGCATTAGAGCTTTGAAAAGCACGGTAAGTCTCACGAGTGGAGACCTGCCATCCTTTGTTCTTCCAAGTGGTCTGCTGCAGTCCCCTTGTACAGAATCAGCTTGGGTTGTTAGTGATTTCCAACCTAAATGCTGAATTGGAACACTTTGTAAGAATTGCCTTAGACCCAGCTGTCTAATGAAGAGCCCAGAGCATTGATATAAAAAAATTCCCAAGCATGGTAGATTGTTCTCTCTTGTCTTTTGGGGGCTAGAACAGCACGTCAAAGCAGACAGGAAAAGGGAGGGGCCCATTCTTGACTTTTCTGCAAGTAGTTCCAGGATGGCACAACTGGTCCCTGTTATCCAAAACGCATTCAGTCTCCCAGAGAAACAGCCAGCAGCAGCCTTTTCTCAGGGAGATTACACTGGGGAAATGTCTACTGTGCCTGTTAGGAGAAAAATGACTCTGGCTCGAGGTGCCATTTATTTCAGTCACAAAGAGGTGATTATTTTCAACCAACCTTTCCAACCCACTCAGAATGCATGGAATAGAGTTGAAAGGATGGGAGTGATTTCCAGTTTTGCCGCATATTGATTGAGATAAGAAAGAATGAGCTCTGCCTCGCCTCTGAAGAATTGTGGTAACATAGAAAATACACCTATCTCAAATGGCTGAAATATGTGCTTTGGAAAAAGCCCAAATGCGCCAAGCGCCTATTTTAAAAATGTTCCAAGTGAGTCATGGAAAGAGAAATGCAGCAGTCTGTTATTATTGGTCAGAGACAGGAATGTTCTTTAGTGGGGGTCATATTCATAATTGAAGGCTTTTCCATGCTGTTGTGTTTTTATGCAACAAATGGAACACATGTTAAAAGTGCATGCATGTGCTCACTTTGGCAGCACATATACTAAAATTGGAATGATACCGAGAAGATTAGCATGGCCCCTGCGCAAGGATGACACACAAATTCGTGAAGCATTCCATTTTTTAAAAAAAGAAGAAGTGTATGCATAAATTTTGTTTGGATTTCCTTTCCCTGGATTTAACAGCCTACAGGCCATGCATCCTTAAAATAAACTCAGTTTGTCAGATGTACAGGAATTGTACAGCAAAACAGAGCAATGCCCACTATGCAATTTTTTTAGTTTGCAGGAAAATAAGAATTTCAATTTCTGAACATCAGGAATGCTTGTGAATAATCCAAGGAGTAATATATTTCTCATGGGACATTTAAAAATAGCAACAGTATAATAAAGTATGAAATGTGCAATTCTTTTCCGTACTTATATACAGCCAGTTGTTCTTTCCTCCACCCCAAGCAAGGCTATCCCATCAGTTGGCCACATGTGGGCTTTTGCCATAAAAGCAGGACCTGCGTAAAGGCTTCTATTATTGTTATGGCTGTTATGATTAATATAAGGCATTTGGAAAAGCTCTTGCTTCTGCCGTCTAGTTATTCTTAGGGCTGGTTATTGAAGTCAGTGAGAAGGGCATAACTCTGCCTAGGACTGCACCGTAAGAACTGGATAAAAGTCAGAAGTCTTAAAGGTACAGATGAACACGGGAAGCTGACATATGCTGAATCAGATCATTGGTCCATCAAGGTCAGCCACTGTCTACTCAAACTGAGACTGGCTCTCCAGGGTCTCCCGTAGAGGTCTTTCACATCAACTGCTTCCTCAGGGGTTCCCAACCTTGTTGAGCTTGTGGGCACCTTTGGATTTCTGACACAGTGTGGTGGGTGCAGCCTACAAAATGGCTGGCACAAAATGGCTGCTGCAGGAGATAGAGCCAGCCACACAAAGGCTGCTCTGGCTTACTCTCAGTCATGGAGGGAAGATCCCTGTGCTGTGATCGCAGCTACTGTGTTAAAAAAAATATGCACAGGCAATCAAGTCTCCACAGGCCAGTCTTGGGCAAAAGACTCACCTGTCCTTGTCCACTTTCTGACAGCACTTGGCAGGCACCGGGAAAGTTGTTGGCAGGTGCCATGACACCCATGGGCACCACATTGGAGATCACTGTACTACCTGATCTTTTTACCTGGAGATGCCAGGGATTGAATTTAAAACCTTCCATATGCCAAGCAGATCCTCTGAGCCATAGCCCTGTTACAGACTGAGAGGAAGATCTGATGCTGGGCATGCAGAAGGTCCCAGGTTCGATCTCTGATGTCTGGGAAAGACTTTTCTCTGCCTGGGATCCTGGAGATCAGCTACTGTTATGTACTGAATGTGAATCGCTCCTATCTATTCACATGTTAAGCTTGAGTCTGAACGTGGCTCTTCAGATGTCGCATTGCTATTGGTCGGTTTCTGCGAAACCTGTGTAATTACCCAGTCACTGAGTGATATTGTTGCAAAGAGGGAACAGTCCTGATTGGCCTTTATCCCTGTATTCTGATTGGTCTTTAACTTGTAATGGGTGTGGCTTTGACAGCCCGGGAGAGTTTAAAAGAAGGAGCTGTGCTCCCCTTGTTGGCGTGTGTTCCTGACTTACAGTTGCTGTTTAATAAAGCTGAAATCACTTTGAAGCTGAATCCTTTGTTGAGTCTCATACTTAACAGCTACCAGTTAGAGTCAATCATAGGAAACTAATCTGACCTGGTGTAAGTCATGTTCACAAGTTCACAAACATGCCATCTCAATGTATGGCCATCTTTTCTGGGTCTTCATGGGCAATAGTATCTGCCTGCTTCCTGGATGTGGAGCCAAAGAAGCCTTTCACGCTTCATAATCAAATGTTTGGATTTGGGGGTTGGGCAGGCATTATAAATGGAAATGGCACGTAAATGTTGAAGAATGCACCCTCAGCCATTTTGGTATCCTTCAGAGATACCGATTTAATTTAACAGCTTTGCTATTGTTTACTTTGCTGAACTAAATCTGAATCAAGTGGGAGCGAAAGTCTGCAATGGGTTTAGAATGCTAGACCTATCTTTCAAATTAGACAAAGTGAACAACAACCGTCTTCACTAGACTGTGAATCCCACATGACAGATGTTCGCTTTGCAGACTGCAAAGAGGTGTCAGAGAGTTGTCGGAAATCGTTGTCACTCAAAATGCTCTTGTATTCTATTTAGAGAGCTCCCAGGAGATACGCAAGGGCCCCTTATGATTTGCCATACACAAGCTCAAAGATCTCTTTCTCATCAATACCATCTTAAGGCCCATTACTTATTGGGCAAACAGAAATATAAATCTGGCCAGATGAGCCCGCGCATCAGACAAGTATGAATCATTTTTTTGTTTGTTTCATTACAGTCAGACATCAGCTTTCCTTCTCTTCTGACACGAACACTTTCAAAAGCGCAATGTTACGTTTGACACTAACAGATGAAAAAAAAGTTTGATGCTTGTACTCCACTTGAGGGCCGTAGCAGAAAACAAAATGGCCGATTAACCAATGTTTATTAATCCTTTGCATATGAATGCTGCAGCTGAAGGAAGCTATTAAATATGATACACTTAACAGCTTCCTATTAACGAAGCCACACAGCCAGACACGGAACATAGACCAGTGTGTAGAGCCGGAGGCGTCATTCTGAAGCTGCATTCTTGTGCTCCTCCACAGAATAAATAGGGTCATAAAATGGGCAATTATTGTTCTCCCATTTGCCGCAGACATGACATCACCCGTCGGCCTTTGAAAGCCAGCCTCAGGGCCTGTGCTCGAATTCCTTTGGGATCCTAATGATGGGGGAGGGAGCTGCTGTTGCATCACAGACAATGAGGCTCACTTCTCTAGCTCAATCATATATTTGAAGGTCTTCTCTTAAGTCTGGACTGAATCCAGAATCAGACTATATCCTGTTCTGCAATGGCCCAAACTCACACATCACCAGTGGATGTTTTATTTATGTAATCTATTGACTTTGTTTATAGCTCTCCTTTATCACTGTGACCCAAGGCGGATTACAAAAATATAGAAAACAATCCTATCAGACATTATAAGATATTCAATAAACTGTGCAACAGGACTAGGATTAATAGAAGAATGCAAACAAAGAACTGCCTAAGGCACGACGTACCGTAATGCAGAACAAGGTCTACAAAAATAGAAGACAGTGCAGTTAAAGGAAGGGGACACATACAATAAACATTCCAACAGACAGACCACAGTCCTACTTTTTTATATAAACCTCCTCTTGAGCTGTTCTTTATACTACAGTTCTGTCCCATTAATAAAAATATGCTCCTAAACATTTTGGCTTGGTGTGTAACAGTATCCAAATGACCTGCTTAGATCAGGGGGGGACACTTTTAATGAGGGAAATGGGCCGCATACAAGTGGCAGGGAAGAGGGGTTGCTTCAACCTTTCCCTGACTGAGGTTACCCACTCTGAATTCGCCCTCCCATGGCTGTAGATCAGTGGGATTTATTTGGAAGTAAATAGGATAGCACTGCAAGGCTGAAATGTCATGCATACATATAAGGGTGTATGCTGTAGTCCTATGGACATTTTCCTAGGAGTAAGCCCAGGCCTGTAGCCCGGATTTTGTGGCTTGCGGAGCAATTTTTTTTCTGCTGGGGCTGAAGTTCTCAGTGCAGGAAAAAAGCCATTTAGCCAATAGAAAGCTGTGACCAGGATAGATCTCTAAATTGCAAGCTGTCAATCACTTTAGAAGACAGTTTTCAGTTGCTGCAAGTTAATGACTTCTGCCAGCCTAAGCAACAATTCTGATAACAAGCTGGCAGGTGGGGGTGATGACTTCTGTAGTCAAGAAAGCTAACAGTTAGGCAGAAAAACTCTCTTAAAGGAGACCAGTTACTTGACACAGAGTTAGAAGGGATCCTAGAGGTCACCTACTCCTACCCCTTTGCTCAGTGTGAGAATTAGTCAACTACAGCACCCCACTCTGCACACCTTTAAAAAATGTTTTTAAATGACTGAAAAAAGCATTTACAAGAGAAATTCTTGTGGGGGCTGTGCCATTAAGAAAGAGGGCAGAACCCCCCAAAGCCCCGCTGTAGCTACAGGCCTGAGGAAGCCCCATTGAATATCGTGAGACTTAGTTGTGAGTGGATCTGATTAGGCTTGCTCCCTATGTCGCCTTTAATCCAGAAAGGCTTCTTTTTCTCATTTTCCTCTCCCAACTATTTCCTCTTTCTCTTTCCTGAAAGCCTCATAAGTGTTTAACCTACTTTTGAGTTTATGGAATATGATAGAAATACACAGTCTGACCAACACCATCTAGTCCGTGGGAGTTGCCTCAGTATATATAAATTAGCTGGGACCAATTATTTATTTATTTATTTAAAATATGCATATATGTTTGTGAAGATTCAGGAAAAAAATCTATCTGCAATTCAGAAAAAAGTGGTCAAAAAGTCCATGTTGCAACAGAAGAGATTTGTTTTTATGAAAGAGTTTTGTTTTTATGAAATTAACCATCCTTTTTAGAGCAAGTGTGGTCTTTCATGTTTGTGCTTTGATACACTTATAAGTGGTTGATTGGCTTTAGCAAATTATTTATGTTTTTAAGAATGTTTCCAGACCCAAAAACAAAGTGTGACGTGTGGGTTTAGGCATTTTTTAACATTGAAGAATGTGTAGATTGTTTTGACAGACTTTTTTTTGTTAGTAGTTATGAATGATGTAATTTTACAGATCCCTCGATGAAGCTAACAGGAAATGTGTGGGGATTATTAATTTAGTAATTATCTATGCTCTTCTCGAGCACTATTGGCTCTTTGCCTACATTTTCCTTGGTGAAGAGAGTGGCCCTTTTGTTCTTCTCTGCAACTCGGTAGGTCACACTGGTCCATTTATGCCTCCCCCCATTTCTGCTTTTTCAACACAGTATTTTACTTAACCAGACATTCTTAAAGTCATTTTACTTCATATTCTCATTGCTCTATGTTGGCCATGTTTGTCTTCAGCATCTACATAGGCCAGAAATCTAATGTGACCATCAAGAATCAAGGACAAGTGGAGAATCTGTGTTTTTACTGTGTGTATGGTGTGTGGGGGGTCAACCTTGTGCAGCGGAGCCAAACTGTTTGCCACTCCTCTGTATTTGTTTCCAAAATGTTTTGTTCTTCCACAGGCACAGGCTGTTTTGGGAGGCAAAGGAATAACTCCTCTGACAGTCCCCTGGGCAACAGCATACATCTTTCTAAGCACATGGTGCATTTGGTATAATTTATTATCTTTTCACTTTTTCAAAGCCTCTGGCCAAGCAGTAAATTACAAATTTTGATCAATACCAATGAAAGCCCCTTAGATTTCCCCATCTTTTCACATGCTGGGTTGCTGAACTGCATTCAAAAGGGGGGGGACTGTGTTAGGAAATACCTGGAGATTTGGGGGGGTGGAGCCTGAGGAGGGAAGAGTTTGGGGAGGAGAAGGACATCAGCTGGTACAGTGCCACAGAATCCACCTTCCAAAGCTGCCATTTTCTCCAGGTGAACTGATCTCTGTCACCTGGAGGTGAGTTGTAACCCCAGGAGATCTCCAGCCACCACCTGGAGGTTGGCAACCCTATGTAGGGGTGTCTCCTTTTCCTCTCCCAACTATTTCCTCTTTCTCTTTCCTGAAAGCCTCATGTGTCTACCCTCAGCAAGATATAATGCCATAGAGAACACCCTCAAAAGCGGCCATTTTCTCCAGAAGAGCTGATCTTCATTGTCTGGAGATCAGTTGTAAATCTGAGAGCTCTCTGGGCCCCAACTGGAGACTGGCCACCCCAGATCTGGAAATATCTCAATGGAATTTGGAAAGGGAACAAAGTCCTACTTGTGCTGTAAACTTTTGGCCTACATACAGGCTGAAGACAAAGTAAAAAGTGTTTTTAAAAGCAGCAATGAACAGGCAATGCAAAACATCCCTTTTCAGTGAGATTCTTTCAGGGTGGAAGAAAAGGATTATGAAGCATTGGATCCCCTCTTTCGAAACATCAACCTGTAAAGAATGTCCTTTCTCCAGCATGGGTTAAAAGCTCTCCTTTCTTTAAAAGAAAATTACCCCTTCAGTCGGAGTTCTACAAGTTGCTTCCAAGGCAACTATTATTTGAATTATATAATGTAACTGCTTTGAATTGTAAGTGAATTTGAGAATCAATCTGACAGACAGACGGGATATAAATATAAGTAAACTAGTGAAGGACCAGCAAGGACTTGCAGAATACATCTCATTTTTCCTTCCCCAACTATTTCCTCTTTCCCTTTCATGAAAGCCCCATAGCCTCTACCCCTTTCTCCCCTCCCCTCCCCTCTCCTTCCCACCCACCAACTAACCTACCCTTATCTGCCTCTAACTTCAGCTTTTCCTCCTTTCCTCCCCCTGGCAGCCTCTCCCTGGAAAAACTCTGGCCCAGTTGCACTGTACTAGCTGAGCCTAGGGTTGCCATTCCCCCAATGGGGGTGGGGTTTTCCCTGATCTCGGGCCCCAAATCCATTGCCAGCCAATTGGCCGGTGGGTGAAGCCCAACCCCTGAAGAGCTCCACTGCACCTGATGTGCCTGGCACAATGGCGTCACTTGGAGGTGACATCATTGCACCAGGCACATTGCGGCAGGGATGCTTTAGCATTTGGCTAAGAACTATATGGTGACCGTAGAGTTTTTGGCCAAGTGCTAGAGTGTCCCCCCGCAATGTGCTTAGCATGATGACATCACTTCCAGGTGATGTCATAGCAATGCATGTGCAAAATGCACGTAAGAAGATCCAGGAGAGTGGCCTGGAGCCCCCCACACCTGGAACTCCTAGCTGGGCCAGGCCCAGTTGAGCAGTGGGGAACCTACAAAGGGGTACCTCACTTTATTCTTTATTCCCTTGCCCTCACAATTTTCTCTTTTCCTCCTCTTAGCAATCCAGTGTCCTCAGCTTTCTTTGTATCCTTCTCTCCTTCCCATTTACCAACCATCCACCCTTCTCTGCTCCCCATCTTCAGCTACATTTATTATTTATTTCCTTCATTTATGCCCTATCTTTCTCCAAAATGAGGACCCAAATCAGCTCAGATCATCCTCTGGTCCTCCATTTTGTCTTCACAACAACCTTGTGAGGAAGGTTAGGCTGAGAATGTGTGATTGGCCCAAGATAAGCCAGTGAGCTTCCACAGCAGAATGGGGATTTGAACCTGGGCCTCTCGGATCTTAGTCTGAAATTTAGTGAGGTGGCTGCTGTTGAACAGTAGCAAGCAGCTGGGCCTAAGTGAGGTGTACAAGTCATGTGTCAGTAAGCCACCTTGTGGTTGTTGCCAAGCATGACCCAATGAACTCTCCCTGAAAGGCCAAAACAGCCCTGGAAAGTCCACCCCACCCCACCCAGTGTTATACAGACAGAAACAAAAGCTTGAAGGCAGGAAATGCTGTTGTGATTGGCTAGCAACCCCCACAATGACCACTGCAGAGGACAGTCGTTTCTTAAAGGTACAGGTGCTGCTTCTATTAGTTAGGTGTTTTTTAACCCCCTAAGTTGTTGTTTTTTTTAAGATTTCTGGTTTTTCTATAAACCTGCAACTCCTCTCAATTTGTGCAAAGTTATGTTTTGTCTGCTTGTGGCTCCAGTCTCCAGATTTAAGTAGTCACTGATGGGGACATGTTGAGGATTATATGTATTGACAAGTGGGGGCTTGCGAAACTTGCAGAGGGGATCCCGTGTCCCCGTTGCATGTCCAGACCAACCACCTACCTTGAAGCCTGGCGGTGGCAGTGCCTTGGAACTGCTCTGAGACTGAAGCTGCTCCCAGTGCCTGCTGTGTCAGGGCCTTGAGTGGCTCCCGGCATCCACCACAGTAGCGCCCCAAATGGCTCCTGGAGTCATCCGCCACCCCCACAGTAGGACTTGGAGCAGTTCCTGGTGTCCTCTGCTACCGTGGCAGGGCCCAGAACAGTTCCCAAATGGCCTGTCGTGGCTCCCAGGCTCTACCACACAGGTAAGGAAAAACTGTTCTCTGTGCAAGCACAGAGAATGCTCCTTTACTTTTCAGAGGATTTGAACCCCTCCTGTGTAATTCCCTTTTATTTTCAGATTTTTTTTGCAAAACTGGGGAGTGCCCCAAGTGAGCAGAAAATCTCTTTAGCCTCCACATGTCCTGATCTGGAGATTTAGATATCTGCAGATAATGGCTAAAGGTAAAGGTAAAGGTTCCCTTGCTCGAAAGCCAGTCGAATCCGACTCTAGGGTTGCGGTGCTCATCTCCGTTTCAAAGCCGAAGAGCCAGCGCTGTCCGAAGACATTTCCGTGGTCATGTGGCCGGCATGACTAAACACCAAGGCGCACGGAACGCTGTTACCTTCCCACCGAAGTGGTACCTATTTATCTACTTGCAATTTCTTGCTTTCGAACTGCTAGGTTGGCAGGAGCTGGAACTAGAGACGGGAGCTCACTCCGTCATGCGGCACTCAGGTCTTGAACTGCTGAACTACTGACCTTCCACTGCCTGCAGTTCAGCATCTTAACCACTTGAGCCACCGCAGCTCCCTCAGATAATGGCTAATAGTATATAAATAAACACTGGCCATTTGGTATTGGCTTCAAGCAGGTCTCTGGAGACGTCACCCCTAAATCTCCCAAATAAATAGATAAAGCTACTTACTCAGTCTAATCAGCCTGTAGCATTTGCACCATAGGCTGTGACTTTGGGGGAGGGGCTGTGGTAGTAAAGCATCTGCTTTGCATGCAGAAGGTCCCAGGTTTGATAGTCAACACCTCCAGTTAAAAAGGATCAGATGGTAGATGATGTGAAAGACCTCTGCCTGAGAACCTGGAGAGCGGCACCCAGTCAGAGAGGGAAATACTGATGATGATAGACTGGCAGCACAATCCTAAGTACAGTAATACCATTCTAAGTCCATTGAGGTCAGTGAAGTGATACCGACTCAAACAACTGCAGTGCAGTCCTAAACAGAGTTACGCCTTTCTAAACCAGATGTTTAGGATCACACTGTGGTAGTCTGACTCAGTAAAAGATGGTTTCCATGTTCACTGGTGGAGGGATAAGGAAACAGGAAACAAAGTCACAGCATTTCCACACAAAGGGTGTTAACCACATTCTAGCCTTTGCATTATATTACTATCATAGTGTTTTGCAGACATTCTGGTCCCTTCGCATGAACCAGGAGCCTGCCAGCTGCATGTACTGAAACTGCAATTCATGCGATGGTCACCATCTTGTGTGAGTTGGGCAATGTGTAGATTTTCCATATGGGTATAGCTTCCAATCACACATAACAGAACCTTGATTTTCCAGAGTTCTGGACTGCATGAATAGAAGCTGAAACCACATGGAAAATCCGCACGTTGTGTAGTTCACATAAGACAGTGACTGCACATATTGGGAGCATTGCCAGGACCCACATCTCCCCATACGTGTGGCTGGCGAGCTCCCAGTTCTCTTGATCAGAACGGAGTGTAATGTCCGCACGGAGTTCCACTGTCACCATGCGATCGTAGGAATGAGGATGGAAAGGGGAGATCCTTGCTTTGGTGAAATGGCTACGTAAGGGGAAGAGGCTGTGTCTCACTGGCACAGCATCTGCTTGGCAGGCAGAAGGTCCCTGGTTCAATCCCCAGCATCACCATTTAAAAAGACCAGGCAGGAGGTAATGTGAAAGACCTCTGCCTGAGACCCTGGAGAGTCATGGCCAGTCTGAGTAAGTAATACTGACTTTGATGGCCCAGGAGTCTGATTCAATATAAGGCAGCTTCATGTTCTTGGCTCCTTCCGAAACAGGCCTACCCTGTACTCTGTTAAAGGACTGGAGGTGCACAAAAGTCTCCCAAGGATCTCACCTTTTTAAAAAGGCTGCTGAAAGTGGTTTAGCTTTGTAGCATAGGTCATCTCTCACGAAAGCCCTTAAACCAGAGGTGTCAAACATGTGGCCCGGGGGCTGGATCAGGCCCCCGGAGGGCTTCTATCAGGCCCACAGTGGAACTGGCTGTCTTCTGCTTCTTCTTCCACTTCTGCTGCTGCTGCAGCATCGTAGTTTTGCAGCTTACAGATACACACCTGAACAGCAGACTCAAGATTGCAACAGCACAGACATTCTGATGCAATAATTCAGAGCAAGAGGTGTCAGTTATCAGGCACTGATAAATAAACAAAATATTGCAAGAGTGCTGATGTTTTAAGCATGCTTTTATTTTAAGTAAAAAAAAACACCTTTGTGTTTGTGTCCTTTATAAAGTTTATATCTCCGCTACCTGGCATTACATTTTATGACACACACGGCCCGGCCCAACAAAGCCTCCTTTATGTCAGATCCAGTCCTCATAACAAATGAGTTTGACACCCCTGCCTTCAACTGTCCCCTTTAATCATGACCGCCGTCTTCATCTGATAAGACGGAGGTGGGTTTGCTTGGATCCTTTCCTCCCTTCCGGCATCTCTTTATTCACGTTAGCCATAGGAAGTTTCAAAGCACTGCTGCAGGAAGCCAGTTGAAACCTGCGCTTGCAAAATCAGCATTGCAGGAGATGTTGAAATGCTGCTGGACAGCCACCCAGTGCCGGCTGAGAGGCAGTGGGAAGTTCAGAGCAACTTGCCACAGAGAAGGGAGGGCTTCGCTGCCCTTACTCGCAGCCCACTGAGGAACCCGGCTCTAATTAGGATCCCCATCGAGGGAACAAGAGACACATATGAGATGCCAAGTACAGCTGTATAATGGCGCGGGTGATCACTGAAAGTCAGCTTTGATATTCACTGTAAGAAAATACATCCTGTAATGAGAAGGAAGTGTTCTTCCAACCACTCTGGGTGGTGTCTCTCAGAACACAGGAGCAACAAGCACGTGCCTCCATCTCAGACATTCTGTGCCCCATGGAAACAAACTGTGATTTGGCTGGTTGCTTGGCTTTTGTATGGTGGCAGTTTGGAAAGGGGTGGGGGGTGGAGAGTTTGCATGTTTTCCTGTCTGACAGAGCCTGTGGCAATGGACTTGACTTGAGCAGACGGTTTAGAGAATCTGGCGAGATGAAATATATCCTTTCAACAACAAATGTGGCGCTCTGATCAAAGCCAAACCAGCGTGCACCCTGCAGTCGCGTACATATGCCACATCCTAACTCCTTCAAGTTTTTGAAGGAGATGAGAGGCTTCCATCCATCAAAGCACAGATGCAAAAAAGAGAAAAAGCAGCACTTTTTTTTTGGTTTTGCATTGTGGCCCCTGGGCTCAAAGGAATCTTGAGTGTTGCCTGTGAATAACTAGGCAGCTATCCACCTCATGAACAGCCTAGGCCAGGTATGTCCAACAGGTAGATCACAATCTACCAGTAGATCGTGGAGGGGTCAGAGGTAGATCACCAGCCCCACTTGGTCTCCTGGTTTGCTAGACAGGTGTTTGGGGGGGGGGTTTTGATGATTGTTTGGTGGTATTTGATTATTGGTGCCAATATGATGAATTCTGCATTTTCCCATCTGAAAATGACAAAGAGTACACAGCGTTCCAACATGACAGACGAACATCTCCAGGATTCCCTGAGACTGGCCCTCACGCAATATTCACCCAACTTCAAAAAGCTGGTGGATGAAATGCAGGCTCAGACGTCTCGCTAATGAGCAAGAGCGAAGTTTTAAAGATTGTGCAAGATCGGCCTGGATCAATACTTGACCTACATTTAACACAAATAACTCTGAATAAAAGTTAAAGAAAGTTATTGAGACAGTTAAAGAAAGTTATAACTCAATAAAAACTAAAAAACGTTCGCAGTTCTTTCTGGATCTTCGTCTCTCTGTTTTGTTTTTGCTTATTTTGCTTACCAGTTAGTGACAGAAGGTGCATTATAAAGGGGGGGGTAGAACCCAACTTTAGTGGGTTAAAATATAATTTGAAACTAATCTGAAACTTTATTTTCATGGTGGTAGATCATCAGCACTTTTGGCCAGAAAAAATAGATCACTACCTGTTCGAAGTTGGACATGCCTGGCCTAGGTCATCCTTCTGATATGCTTGCTTCTGTTCAGCCACCGTAGGAGTGATTTTCAGAGGCGTCAACCTACACTCTGCAACAAAAGATGCTGAATGCTAATGACACGGAAGACTTTGGTTTGGAAATAATGGACAAGTGCTGATAGTATCATTCATGCCAGGCAAATGTTCCCAGGCAATTGCCACACAGATGTTTTGCTCTGTCTTGGCTTCCTTACTGCAGCATCCACTTGATGTCGTCCTCTATTTGTCATGTTTCCATGTGTCCCTTGCCCTCTCCCTGTAATCTTTCCCAAACCTGGTTTCATATGATTGTTTTGGAAAAGTCACAGTTAAAAGTGACTTTGTATACATTTTTGCAGGTCCTGCCCACATCAGCAACACCTTAGACTCTATGGCTGCCATTTGCCAGATAATGCGGGGGGGGGAGGCGTGGCTGTTTGCCTCAGAGAAAAATGAAGCACGATAGCCCAATCACACGGTCCCCCGAGTCTCCGTGTGTAGGCTGTTAGCTGCCAATCACACGGCGATGCTGAAACATAGCAAAGAAGCGGCGCAGTGCAATCACACAAGTGGCAATCGCAAGCCACCGCTTCCGGATCAGACGGGCAATTACTCTCGGTTTTGCATTTGTGCACATGCGCAGTTCGGCATTTGTGCACATCCTATGGAGGCTTAAAAAAAACATTCAGTTTGCGATGGGATACTAGCGCTCCTGCGATCAGACGCCCACCTGTGCTGCGCGTTTTCCGGATACTAGTGCATTTTCCTAGGTACTTTTTAACTCCGCATCTTTGGCAAGACGCCACTGGTTGGCCACGGGTGAACTATGCTTCCCAGATGTTGTGGTGTGATTGTGCCCCTAAAATCCACCTGACATTTGTGCCTCTTGCACGGCAAATTCTCCATATGACCGGGGCCACAAACATGCACTCACCAGAGGGCTTAAAAAACAAACAAACAGGAATTGCCAGATTATCATAGCGTTATAACGTTAACAACAATCTATTGCCATGAACCACTGGTTCCCAACATTTCCCTTTATAGTTCATCAAAGAAAAGGGCTTGAGTTTTATTTTTAAAACAAATGAAAGCTTGGAATTAAGCCATGGCAATAGATTGGGTTTCCCCAACCTTTCTGAGCTTGTGGGCACTCTTGGAAGTCTGACACAATGTGGTGGATGCAGAATGGCTGCCACAGGAGGTGGGTCCAGCCACAAAAAGGCTGTTATGGCTTACTTTCAATCACACAGTGAAGACCCTTGTGCTGTCTTGACAGCTACCACCAAAGGAACATTTTTAAAAATCTGCACAACCAATCAAATCTCCAGGGGCCAATCAGAAGCCTTGCTCATCAAAAGCCTCACCTAGCCCCATCCACATTCTAAAAGTACTTGGCAGGCATCAAGAAAGGTATTGGCGGGTGCCATTGTACCCACGGGCACCACGTTGGGGAGCCCTGCAATAGATTGTCATTGCGCTATAGTGATCTAACAATTCCAGATTTATTTTTTAACAAAGTCCTCCTTTGGATGGCTGAAGCGATGGCTGCAGGTGGAGGGGGCTAAGAATGCAGAGGCATTTGTGGGACAATGGAGCATCCACATATTTGGAAGGAGTCCTTGTTTGAGCTTTCTTGATGGCATGTGAGGAAAACTCCTGATCAGACTGCCTGGCACAGTTCATCTTGAACATAGCAACATGCTGAGCAGCTTGGCACCTGCGGCTAGTGGTTGCCTTTGTCCAGTCCGTGAACTAAATAATCTCATTCACCAAAGAAGAGACAGGATCCCCTGGGGTCACAGTCATTTGGGCCATTAAACTGACCAACGTGTGGAGCACAGAACCATTTGCAGCTATCCCCTCTTTGTGCCTGCCCTGTTCACATCCTTCTCTGGCACTCACAGACAAAGTGGGGGCCAGTGGGAGCCCCACCCCCACAGAGATCACCACTCTGACTAAAGATGCGGAAGACTGGTCTCCTGGTCAATGCATGTGTGGGCGGGACTATGACAAAGCAGGCAGCCATGGAGCCAATGGAAGGAGAGACCAGTTGAGTGACACTCCAGGGAACCAACCAATTCTGGAGCGTGTGGAATGTTCTGGAGAGTGCCACCACCATTCGGCTTTTATAATATAGGGAGATGTGGCCTCAAAGGATGAGAATTTCTGGGGCTTTGTGCTTTGTAAAAAAAAAGAGAGAAAGAGATAAAAGCCATACAGTGATTAGACAGCAGTCTCTCAATGCCTTCTGCCCATCAGCATTCCAGGTGGGTCTTCAACTGTTAACACATGGGGAAGCTTTCCACTGTTGTGGGACTGGCAACCTTCATCAGGACTCATATGGTGCCTCGTGGTTCCACTGCAGCTGAAGGGCAGACGTTTGCCTGCACAGCAGAATGGGCTGCCTCATGCATGAGGAAAGTGTTGCCCAGGCCATCACATTTCGGTGCTAGCCACTACAGAGCCAAAGCAGCCTCCAAGATACCATGCCAGGAGCATCAGCAGTGTCACACAGGGCTGGGAGGCCATTATGCTGCTGCCATTGCCACGAGAGCTAGTGGTCTCCTTGCTTGCAGGGACAGGGTTGCCAACTCCAGGTTGGGAAATCCCTAGAGATTTGAGGGTAGAGCCTGGGGAGGTTGAGGTTTGGGGAAAGGAGGGACCTCAGTGAGGTACAATGCTATGGAATCCCCCCTCCAAAGCAGCCATTTTCTCCAGGGGAACTGATCTCTGAGGTCTGGAGATCAATTACAATTCTGGGAGATCCTCAGCCCCCACCTGGAGGTTGGCCAACACTAGTTCAAAAAAGGCATAACCTGAAAAGGCAACCCTGGACTTCTAGACATCTATTGGCTGCATTAGCTTGTTCCCTTTTAGAAGCGATACTGTAAAATTCAGCCGCTCATTTTGTTGCAAGAGATAGGACAGCCTGAGCTGATTTTAAATCAGGAAAACTGTGGGTGTCGATGAGTTCTGAACATGGCAGTCAGGGCAAGGAGCCAGAACCGTTACCTGAAACGCCGCCTTTGCATGGCAGTGGAGCCTCAATGGAATGTCTATTCTGTCATCAGAGTTTGAACTTCGACTTCAACAGAACTCATTTCAAGGAAAATATATACAGAAGGGAATGGGACAAGAAGGGGCACTGAGGTGTAAAATGGGGAGAGAAGATTTTAGGCTCCCAACATTTTTTTCCAATCCCCTTGACAGCTATTAGTCACAAAATGGTGGCTCGGTAGGCAGAGCCAGTCACAAAATGGCAGCTTGGTAGGCCAAGCACACTGCTTTCTCATCCAGAGCAGCAGGAGGTGGGGGTGGGTGGGGGGACAAGGTCAAAGGTGCCCAGCAAGTGACTAGTTGCTGGTGAGAGAAGTTTTGCCTGGCCTTGGTGTAAACAGTTTTGTCTATACATCAGGGCAGGGTTGTCAAACATCTATCAGGCCCGCAGTGGAACTGGCTGTCTTCTGCTTCTTCTTCCAGTTCTGCTGCTGCTGCTGTGTCATTGTAGGTTTGCAGCTTACAGCTACACACCTGAACAGCATACTCAAGATCAAACATGAGGCCTGGGGTCTGAATTAGGCCCCCGGAGGGCTTCCATCAGGCCCACAGTAGAACTGGCCATCTCCCGTTTCCAGTTCTGCTGCTGCATCATAGCTTGCTTTGGCAGACTCTCTTAATCACTCAGCCGTTCCATGTTTTAACCTGGATCCTAGACTCAGAACTCTGGGCATGAGATTTCTGTGGTGAATGTCAATAAATCAAAAGTAGCTTTGCAGCTCACAGAGCGAATGTTTTAAGCATGTTTTTATTTTAAATTTTAAAAATGGTTGTGTCCTTTATAAAGTTTATATCTTCACTACCTGGCATTACATTTTATGACACACGTGGCCCGGCCCAACAAGGTCTCACTTATGTCAGATCCGGCCCTCAAAGCGAATGAGTTCGACACCCCTGCATTAGGGCTTACAACTGATCTCCAAGACCAGTTCATCTGGAGAAAATGGCCACTTTGGAAGGTTGACCTATGGCATTATGCTCCACTGAAGTCCCTCCCCCGAAGTCCCAAGCCCCACCCTCCTCAGGCTCCACTCCCACCCCCACCCCCAAAAAATCTTCAGGTATTTCCCAACTCAGAGCTGCTAACCCTGCTACACATGGAAAGCAACACCATAGACGAAACCTTGCCATTTTCAGGTGCAATTAGACCCAGGAGCCCTGTAAGCTGATATTCTGACATCTTTAATTTTATTTAAAAGCAGTGGGGGGAATTGGCTCAAGGGTCATGGTGCTGGGGGATGTATATCAGATGTATGAAGTATGTTCACTGTTGGCATGTGTATGTGTTCGTGTGTGTCTGTGCATAGATGCACTGAGGAAACTTCACTCATCTGTCTGCTGCATACATTTCTATCCCACCCTCCCACTGAGATACTCGGGCCAAGATACGGGGTTCTCCATCCCCCGTTTATTTATTTACTTACTTCATTTATACTTCACCTTTCTCTCCGATGGGGACCCAAAGTGGCTTACGTTGTTCGCCTCTCCTCCAGCTTATCCTCAGAACGATTCTGTGGGGTAGGTTAGGCTGACAGCATTACAGGCTGGAGGCTATCCCATGAGCTGCCACAACACAGTGGCAATTTGGATCTTCCATGTTCTAATCTGACCCTCTGACCACTACATCAGCCGGGCTTCTCCTGCAGTAGCCCTAATGCAAGCTACTTGTCCACAAATACTCTTGATAACTCCTTTACTCTTTACGGTGCTAAAAGGCTTCTTTGCTGAAAGAAAGGTCATCTGTCTAAATCGTTTTGTGGTGCCCTAATTCTCCTTGTAAGGGACTGCCCTGAGAAATGAGATGCCCCGTCCAATAAAAGGAGTATAAGGGGGGCATGAACAGCTGCCTGTGGGCAGACAGCTCAGTGAGCCACTTGCTTTCCCCCCCATGATTAATAGCTCTTCACACAGCTGCTAATGGAAATGGGGAGGGAAATGGCCAAGCACTGCTTGGCTAGAAGAGGAAGGGGCCGGATGCCAAGACCCAGGCATGGGGCGCTGATGGTAGCCGGGAACGCCTTGCCAACACAAGGGAGAGGGCGGCAACAATGGCCTGACATTTCATTTGCTCCTCTGCACGCTGCTGCCACTCTTTATACAACGGCAGTGCCAGTATTCATGTGTATACCAGGCCTTCCACTGACCAGGCTGCTCAGACTCATGCATCTTTTCCCCGGTCAACTGTGATGGAAATTTAACACAGTTACCTGTTTCAGGATAAACAAGCCAAAGGATCAATGTGTTGGGTAATTTTATTCATTCATACCTACATACACTCCTGCCAACCTAGCAGTTCGAAAGCAAGAAATCGCAAGTAGATAAATAGGTACCACTTTGGTGGGAAAGTAACAGCGTTCTGTGTGCCTTGGAGTTTAGTTATGCCGGCCACATGACCACAGAAACGTCTTCGGACAGCGCTGGCTCTTCGGCTTTGAAACAGAGATGAGCATCACAACCCTAGAGTCGGATTTGACTGGCTTTCGAGCAAGGGAACCTTTACCTTTACCTTTACCTACATACATACATACCCCACTGTTCTCCCCAATGGAGACCAAAAGCAGCTTACAACAATCTGCCTTTCTCTGTTTTATCTTCACAACAAGAACCTGGCAAAGCAGGTTATGTTGAGAGTGTGCTAGCGGCCCAAGGTCACCTGGCCAGCTTCCATGGCAGAGTGGGAATCGGAATCTGGTTCTCTCAGATCCAACCACTATGCAGCTCTAGCCCAGTTCACAAGTTACAATGAACACACATACATATCCTGCCTGTAAGTGTGGACATTTGATCGTAAGGAAGAGCCAACATGCATTCACGTGACAAATGGAACTGGGCTCCAGTACCTGGCTAAATGTGTGGTTTTCAATCACATGTTCAGCTCTACTGGGGTTACCAGATGTCCTCTCTCTTTTTGGGTGGCAGTCCTCTTTAGGGCTCTTAAAAAAAAAAAAAAAAGCTGATGAAAATGTCCTCTTTTGGGATTGGAAGGTTAGGAATATATCGAGTTAGTCGCAATCATCACAGCTTAAATAGCAGGGACGTTTAAAATGAGATTTGTCACAGTGACCACTTGCTTGAAGCAGTCACTTGGGAAATCTCTTTTTTGCTTTTCAAAATAGGGTAACCGCAGCTGTCACATGAGAATTGCGCAGCGTACATATAAAGTAAAACCAGGTGTGAAGTATACAGCTTGTACATGCTTGTACTTAACTTGTGAACAAAGATACTAGTGGAAGGATTTACAAGGTGTGCAGATCCGAATCTGGGCCTGCCAGATCCTAATCCAGCACTCTAACCACTATGCAGAACTAGAAAGGAGTTACAAAGTACAGAGACTGGATTGCATGAGAGCGTGATTGCAGAGTTCCCAGAGGCTGCTGTCACACACGTAGTTTGTGGCGCTATAGTGGCATTACCTGAGTGGAATAAATGGGCCCCTCCAGACAAGGACATCTGTCTCCAATGGCGCAGTCGTTGTCAGCCTGTGCTGTTCCACAATGGAAGCATAATGAAGAGATAACAGGGAAAGTCTGGTATTAACGGATTGTTTGCGGTTCCCTCCAGGTTTTCCGACGCCTGAACTCTCCTGCAGTGAAAGGAACCCAGAAGGGATATCTGAATTTGCAGATCCATTTCTGCCACTGTTTTTTTTAGTTGCTGCCCATATGCACATCCATCCGCCTGCATTTAAATAAAACCCACCCTTACAGCTCATCCCATGGTTGAAGTGCAACACTAATATGGATGCTCCGCCACAGGACAGCCATGTGGGTAACCTGCCACAGGGTATGCAGTCTGGATTAAATGCTCCGCTACACTTTGAACCAGTACAATCTGAGGTGCCACCATACTGCGACAAGCCGCCAGTGTGACCGCAGCCCGATTTTTTCTTAAAGTGTGAAATAAAGAAACCGCTGTTGAAGCCTTTGCATAGAATTACCCCGTCAAAAATGGGGGAGGGAGGGGGAGAAAAATTGTCAGCATCCATTTACAAGATCTATTACTCGCTCATCTCCAGCCTGTTAAGATAACGAGCAGGGAAGGGTTTGCGATGGTGATGTGTGAAAGTGTGCGAGACAAAAGTAAGACAAATGATGCCAGACAAATGATGCCAGGAAGCCCTGTAGCCATCCAGATACCAGCCTTGCAGCAAAAACTACCCCAGGCTTTTGGAGATGAGCTAGCCGCTTTTCTCATGACTGTAGCCAACTTCTTGTTTATCCAAAAGCTGAGGGCTTGAGGCCTCCTCTCTGTGCCTCCTTTTCACACCGACTGTGCCCCAGTTAGCACCTTTCCCCTGGGTATCTTGTTCTGCTAGGGTTTGTAGTTGCTTCTTTCAAAGCGAATCACTGGCTCTCTGAAGCAAGGAGGCTCTCGGATTGAAAAGCCAGCCGATTCTTTCTTTCCTCCTCCCGGGACTGTGTGTGAGATGAAAGGAGATCTGTGTATGGCTGTGCATCTGATCCGATCATGCTTTCAGATAGATCGGCATAAATAATGTGGGCTGCTTTTTAGTCATCGCCCCCTCTGCTTATGATGAGATGAGGCCTTTGTGTCAGGAGGTAGAGGGTTCTTTAATTTGCCATTGAGGGTATGGGTGCCGGGCTGTTTTCAAAAGCAGCACTAAAAATGCTTTGTGGGTGCAGCACATCTAAGAAGGCAAAAAAGATTAACACTTGAATGTACATTAACATGGTGGTGGCATGCAGTCACCATGAAGAGAGAAAACAACCGCCACTGTCTCTTATTGATTTATACCCTGCTTTTCTCCCAAAACAGCTTACAGCATCATCCTCCCTGTCTCCATTTTATTCTCTCAAGAACAATTCTGTGAGGTAGGTTAGACTGATTTTGTGCTCCAAATTAACCTCACAGGAACTCTGCAAGGTAGGCTAGTTTGAGAAAGTGAATAGCCCGTGGTCATCAAGAGAGCTTCTGTGGCAGGGCAGAGCTTCAAACCCAGATCTCCCAGATCCAAGTCTTGCCCAATATACAACACTAGCTGCTGCTTCTTTTTTTTTGTAAATAAGTTTATACAAAGACCCAAGCAGCAAGACTTAAGACAACTTCTCCACCACCAACTGTCCCATCCAGGAAACCATTACATATGGTACGTGACCTCTCCTCTACCCAGGCCTTGCTTTCATTCTATTAGGCCAACTTCTAGCCTTTGAGCACAGCTGCAGAAAGTGTAGGCAGAATTTAAACATGCCAGGAACAGAGCACCAACTGTTTAAAGAAAATAACTCGGTTTATTAAAGAAGAAATAAACTCTGATAGAACAGAGGAGAGGGAGAGAGGCTTAACTAGCTGACTAACTAACTGCTGTGAGAGACAGAAATGAAGGGAGAGCACTCAGTTGGAGCAGGAAGTCTCCAAAGAGCCAATCAAGAGACAGGAAGGACATAATTTGAAACTGTGGGAAGTCCCTAATCTAGCTGTGCTAACTAGCAGTCCTTCAACTGTCCCCTGTAGGCTGTGCTTCTGATCTTCTCCAAGTAGGTGCACTATAGACCTTGTATATCCCAAGAGAAAGAATGATTTCCCAAGAGAAAGAACGGCTAAGGGTCAGGCACATGTCTAGAAATGTCTTCTGTATTTACCTGATCATCAAGGGGTACTAGGTTTGCCAAGCTGACCTACCTGCAAAGCGGGGGATTCCTGGCTCCGTCGGGAGTCTCCCCATGTGCGCGCTTTGCGTGTGCACGCCACAATAATATCACCGGAAGTAACGTCATCGTGTCACCCACGTTGGGGGTGGGGGCACCGTGACTTGAGGGAAAACCATAGAGTTTTCCCTCGATTCACAGAGTGTCCCCCCACAATGTGACCAGCGTGATGATGTCACCTCCGGGTGACATCATCACGCTGGGGATGCCCTCTGGCAGGGGGTGGAGTTCCCCCTGGGGCCCGATCCACCGCCAGTGGGTAACGGGCCTCCCGGGTGGGAATTTACCCACCCCCAGCAGGGGCTTGGCAAGCCTAAGGGGTACCCACCCTTGTCTGAATGTGCGGAATTTGGAATTTTGAGAACAGATTTTGGGCATTGAGAAGAATATGGCTGTCATCATGGAGGTCTGGGAGCAATCACAAAATGGCTGCCAGGGTAGCTGGGTCCAATCACAAAGTGTTGGTAGATTCAACCAAAGGCTAAAAGGTTCCAAGCCAAGCATCCTCCTTTGATGGAGGCAGCTGTTTTCAAATGAGAACACCCTATAAAACGTGCTTGGGGCTGTTCTGAAGCTCCTCCTCCTCTGAAGTAGAGGAAGACTAGAATGGCCACATTGATTTGAGGATGAGATGCTTTGGGGCAGAAGCAAGTCATCCATAGGATCACTGAGAAGATATTTTTCAGAGGTCCTGTGTACCTCCACTGATAGAGATAAGGAGCACTATTGTAACCCCTAGGTTACGGAACTCCCTTCCCACATAGGCTTTGCCTGGCACCGAGCCTTCAGGTGGGGTGGAGATAATTTTATTCCCCAAAGCCTTTTAAAAGCATATATATAAATCGTCCTGCTTGGAGTTTGATTGAGTCCCCCTTCCTAAGCCTTTAATAAGCCTGCTGAAGTTGTATTACTTACAGAACATTTCAATAGTTTTATGCTGATTTTGATTTTGTCTGACCTGTGTTTTACAGCATCTATTGCCTGTTTATTTGTTATTGTTGCCAGCACTGCCTCAGCAAATACTGGGAGATTTTTGAGGGTGGAGTTTGGGGAGCATGTGACAAGCACTTCTTGGTGATACTCTAGGTATTTCCTCTGATCTCTACAGTAAAGGCCATAGAACCATGGGGATATTCCCAGAACATCACTATGGATGCCATTTTCTGCCCAGTTTTATTCCCACTCCTCAGTTTCTCATAGGCAGAGAAATGGGTGCTGAGGGTAGGGGTTTGCCCATTTTAGGTGGGCAAATATCAAACCTATTATACACATACCTCAAATTCCACATATAATCCAGAAAAAAAGCAACCATGCATATGATAGACGTATTTGCATCCTAGAGTTGGATTCGACTGGCTTTCGAGCAAGGGAAACCTTTACCTTTACCTATATTCTTAGAAGCTAAAATATACCCACAATGTCAGCTCAAGTGATTTGGTCATATTGATTTCAATGGTAGAGTGACTGAGAGAGAGTGATGTCTCAGTCAATCCTGCTGAGATTAATGGGGCTGTAGTATAAATAACGGAGCTGCGGTGGCTCAAGTGGTTAAGATGCTGAACTGCAGGCTGTGGAAGGTCAGTAGTTCAGCAGTTTGAGACCCGGGTGCCGCATGACAGAGTGAGCTCCTGTCTCTAGTTCCAGCTCCTGCCAACCTAGCAGTTCGAAAGCAAGAAATTGCAAGTAGATAAATAGGTACCACTTCAGTGGGAAGGTAACAGCGTTCCGTGCGCCTTGGTGTTTAGTCATGCCGGCCACATGATCACGGAAATGTCTTCGGACAGCGCTGGCTCTTCGGCTTTGAAACGGAGATGAGCACCGCAACCCTAGAGTCGGATTCGAATGGCTTTCGAGCAAGGGAACCTTTACCTTTACCTAGTATAAACAACACTGATTGGATCCAGGCCTGTAGTCATAGGGGGGCATTTGAGGGCAATGCTCCCCACAGATGAGTGCTGCCCCCTCACAAAAAAAATTAAAATTCCAGAAAATTTTAAAAAACTGGTTTTTTAAAAAACGACAACAAAAACTGTAACATACGTGTGGGTGTTCCAAAATGACCCCAGGCACAGTCAGGGAAGCTTCAGTCTCTCTCTCTCTTTTTCCTGGCCAAAAAATAAATAGGTTTTTAAAAGTGCAATAAAATAAAATTGCAAAAAATAAAAAATAAAGTTGCAAAATAGAGAGTGTCAGAGATTCCCCCTTCGCCTCCCTGGCTTACACAGAAAAGCAGCCCGGAATTAAGTCTCTCCAATCAAAAGGGCTACAGGACTAGAGGAAGACTAGAGGTCACAGTGGAGCTGCTGCTTCTGCTTCAAGAGAGAAAGAGCAGGTGCCGTCAGGGTGCCCCCCCCCAGATTTCCCCACACACCACCAACCAAAATTTTCTGGCTACTCCCCTAGTTGGAGAAGAAAGTCTAATGAAGGGCCAATATTAAAAACCTAGTTGAAACTTAAAATATACAAAAATACATGTATTTATTAGAAAGACAGTTAAAAACATACATAAGGGCCCAATGAAAGCCTCGTAAAAAAGTAAAGCCTAAACACGAGGGCCAATACACATGACCTGATGTGTTTCTGCCCTATTGGAGCCTTCTTCAGAGGTTAAACAATACTGAGGTACACATAACTTAAATACATATTGCCAGGGGTCTTTTTGTAGAAAAAGAGCTGCAGGAGCTCATTAGCATATAGTATGTTAATGAGCTACTAGGCTATTAGCATATGCCACACCCCCTGACATCACGAGAAGTGATGTCAGAAGGGGAAGCAAAAGGGGGGGGAGGCATTTTCTAAAGCCTCCCCTTCCTTTCCCCAGCTGTCCTGGGTGGGGGAGTGAAGGGGTTTAAAGTTTAAACCCCTTCTCACTAGAGTTGGGCCACAGAAGGAGGAAAGAGGGAAGGAAAGAGAGAGAGCAGAGAGAAGGAAAGAGGAAAAAAGAGAAGGAAAGAAGGAGGGAAAGAAAGAGAAGGGAAGAAGGAGGGAAACAGGGAAAGGAGGAAAAAAGAGAAGAGAAGAAGGCGGGAAAGAAGAAAAGGAGAGAAGAAAAGGAGGGAATGAAAGAAATTCGGTGGCAATTCGGCCCCATTATATCCTATGGGCCATTGAAATCAAGGGCGAAAACATAGGGTATATTCTGGAGGCTGGAGAGGAGGGGGTTTGAGGAAGAGGCTCAAAACTCACAGAGTAGCTGTTGGAGCCTCTCCCCAAGATACCCACCAGGTTTCAAGAATATTGGACCAGGGGGTCCAATTCTATGGGCCTCCAAACAGGTTGCCCCCATCCTCTCCATTGTTCTGTATGGTGGGGGGAAAAGTTACTTTTTCCCCACGGTGCTGTTAGTAGCTCTGGGGGCGAGGGGGTTTGAGGGAGAGGCTCCAAATTTTCCGGGTAGCTTCGGGAGCCTCTCCCCGCATATACCCCCATGTCTCAAAGCAATTGGACCAATGGGCCTAAATCTATGGGCACCCAAACAGGTTACCCCCATTACCTCCATTGTTTCCAATGGGGAAACCCAGCCAGCAGCACTTAAGGCAGGCAAGCAGGCAGCCATCCAACAGTCAGACTCTCCCAGAGAATCTCAGGGAAAGTGTACTGTCTTGGGAGGTGCTTGTTTGGCCATGAGAACAAGTGGCACTGTGGCAGTTCAAGCATGCCACAGTGCCACACAGAAACCCCAAAAGACCAAAAGGAATAACATTTATACATGTATAAGTTGATGGTGCAACCTCATTAGACCACTCACACCACACACACCTCAAAAAGAATATTGACTGCTTCGTGGCTGCCTGCTTTTTAATCTTTTTAATTTTAGGACTCAAGCTTTCTAAAGATGATTCTATGCATATTTTGATACCTTTCTGCTGTTTTCAGTTGTGAGCAGGTCATCAGTCACTTTGGTTTAGCAATTTTCATTTGAGGCTTGTGCAGTTAGCCTTGTTTTTAAAGGACCTCAATCTTGGAACTTCAGATGACCTTTCTGGGTAAGAAATAAGGGATGTTAACCTGCCATCCAAACAAGGATAATGATTTTTGCATGTTGCCAGCAGCGAGATAATCATCAGTTCTGCTTTGCATCACTGAGGGCCGAAAAAACGGGACCTGCAGTCAGCACACAGATTCAAAGTGTCCTCTTGAAAAGGGCAGATAAAGTTCACTTAAGGGTGGTCAGCTGGCTTGTTGTGCTTGCTTATCATGAAGATTAGCAGGAACAAGAAGAGGATGGAGCAGATAATAGACTTTCTACCCGATGACATTTTATAAGATAGTGATCCAAGGTGCAGGGCTGTCTTGCTTTTTAAGGAGCAGCGGTACTGTACATCAGTCAGTTGTGCAAGGTGACTGGAGATCAAATTTGCTTTCCTTGAGTATCTGGTCACCTACTTCCGTGCCATCCCCATAGCAGAATTATTTCTGGTTCTGCTCTTGAACCCTATTCACCCCTTCAGAAATATGAAGCTTAACACATGGGAAAGGGAGTGGGGTCCTGTACATGAACTCTGCACTGACCTTCACACATGTTGAGACCATATTAGCATTTTCCTCTATGAAGTTTATATATGTACATATTACTGTTATTATTATTGGGGGGGGTGAATGTGCTTCCAAGCCTGGTAACTTCCTGCAATCCCTAGTGGGGCTAGGAAGTTTCAGAGAGGTGGCTTTGATATTTCCTGCCTCTGTGTCCCGGCCTTCGTATTCCTTCCGAGTACTTGCCAGGGTCGGCCCTGCTGAGCTGCCGAGATCTGATAAGATCAGGCTCGCCTGGGCTATCCAGGTCAGGGCTGCAATGGTGATGATGATGATGATGATGATGATGATTGATGATGAAGAAGAAGAATTGTCACAGTCAGATATTTGACTGGGAGATGGTGTTCTGCAGTTCAAGATCTAACCAAGTTCTTGGGAACTGCATTCTTGCTGTTCCAAGCAATGGTTAAGATATTTATCCCCTGTCCAGACCCAAAGTTTTTACAGCATCAGTCTCCCTTCATTATATCTTCACTATAACAACCCTGTGAGCTAGGTTAAGCTGATAAAAAGTGACAGGGTCACCTAGAGAGCTTCCATAGCAGACTGGAGATTCGAACCTGGGTCTCCTGGACCCTACTCCAACCACTATACCACATTGAGCTTGAGCCTTTCTTCTACTGTTTATGTTAGTGTCTGCTTATCATTCATGCAGAAGGGAAGCATTTGTAGTATTAGTCTACAGTAAGTCTTATATTCAGCATTCCAAACAAGACCTGTTTTGGGCTTTATAGAGGAGCAATGCAAGGACTTTCTTGTCCAAGACTAGTCAGAGGGACAAGGATATGTGATCCACTTGGCATGCGCCTCAAGTAGGGCCCACCAGGTCTCCCACACTCATGGAAGACCTCCCACCTGTCAGCCTGCTTCCCAAAGGCACTCAGTAGGTGGCAGGGGGGAAAGAGGGGTGGGGGTGGGGAATCATAGATTATTTCAGCTCATGCCGAAATAAATGTTGTTAATCAGCAGACTTCTCTTTGTTGCAAAGCCACTGGACTGATTTGTTTTCCTTTTAGGTCTCCTTTAAGCTCTTTGGGCATGGGTGGGGACATGTCAAACTGATATAATTCCAATGCCACAGCATCACTTCCAGTGGGACCTAGAACTGATGTCAACCACTTGGGGCAATGCTCTAGGATTCCATGGAAACTTGGAACCCTACAGCTTCAGCCCTGTGAACTGTCACTTCTGGGCTCATGCCAGAAGTTAGGTTGCAGCACTGGAGCAATACCAGGTGACATCCCTACCCCCAAAGGATTGGTCCAAGGTTACTCAGCAAGCTTCTGTGGCAAAGCAGGAATTTGAACCTGGGTCTCCCAGATCCTAGTCTGACACTAACAGTTGAGATACACTGAATATTAGGTAAAGGAGGAAAGGTGCTGAGAATAAATCAGTCTCCTCAAGCCCCTGGGAATTTAGAGAGTCCTGGAGGAGGAAATTGGAAGAGTTAGGATAGGGTTTCCAAATTGCCCGTGCCCCACAATTCTCATGGATACTTTGATTATTACTCATATTACTATCTCAACTTTCTCCTGGGGTTTTACTGGAATTGAAGTGAAAGTTTTCCAAGCTGGCCATCCTTCAGTGAAATAACAGATTTTACTTTTGCTTTGTGTTCAGTAGGAAGCATCTCAGGAGCAGACTGGGACATTAAAACAGCTCTGGAGCTAGCTGGGAGACGTGTGAGTCTGGTACTGCTGAAGGGACTGCCCTTTCTTTGACTACAGGTATCTGACGAAAGGAGCTTTGACTCTCAAAGCTTGTACCCCGAAAACCATGTTGGTCTCTGTGGTGCTACTGGACTCGAATGCAGCTAGGGTTGCTAGTTCCAGGTTGGTCCCACTGGAAGTGATGCTGTGGCATTGGAATTATATCAATTTGACATGTCCCCACCCATCCCCAAAGAGCTTAAAGGAGACCTGAAAGGATAACAAACAGGTATGGGCGCACTGGAATAAAGAAAAGCCCAGTGGCTAACAACAATTATTTTAGCATGAGCTTTAATGAGCTAGAGGCTATTTTTTCACGTGCTGAAAAAAAGCTAGACATTTATTTGTAAAATTAAAGAAATACCAAAAAAAAAAAAAAACCACAAAACCCCACCACTTTTTGGTGCTTTATTTTGTTTTCATGTCTCAATATTTTTTTGCTGTTACTATGACAAAGAGCTTCAGAAGCCAGAGAGAGCTTGCCCTTGTCCTGACTGCGACCTCTTTTAAAGGAGGTGGCTCTTTTAGATAAGGAAGTGAAACTTGATTCCAGACACTAGTCCAAAAAGGCCAGTGATGTATTTCCTTGAAAAGGGACTGTTGTAATTAGGAAGGGGTGGCATGAGAGAAAGAGAGAAAAGGTTAGCTGTAATCCTTATCTCTCCAGTTATTCTTGATGTATGAAATCATCCCTGACTAATGAGCCCACATCAACCACTTCAGGTCCTTCTAGAGACAACACAGCTATGTTTGGCTGAGGAAGGAAAAAAAAAACACAATGGGAAGCTGTGAACAGCGTAAAGGTGAACTGGTGAGACACCCTGAGGGCCTCAATACACATTAAACACATTTCCGAGTCTGCCTCATCTCCTGTCAAACCAGATTGGCACTGGAAGTCCCATGCTGAAACTTAATTCTCAGGTTTGTGTAGAGCTGCCAGCCTTCAGGGGATGCCTGGTTTCCAGATGACAAAGATCAGTTCCCCTGGAGAAAGTGCCTGCTCTGAAGGGTGGACTCTAAGGCAATATACCCTTCTGAAGTACTTCTCCTTCTCAAACCCCATCCTCCCCAGGATCTACTCCCAAAATCTCCAGGTATTTCCAAAGCCAGAGTTGGCAACCCTAGGTGTATGAAGGCCCAGTTCAGACGAGGACTGCTGCACATGGGGAGAGGGCAAATTAAACCTGCTTCTTGCCCCCTCCTTCTAGTTTCCTGACCTGAAAGAACTTTGAGGAGTTGCTATTTGCTAACTTGGGGAAACTCACCTATCCTGAAGGGCTACATGTACAGTTCCCCATCAGGGCTTATAGCAGCACTCCATGGCCATTTCAGGTCTGAAAAATATAATGGGTGTGAAGGCTTAAGCCCTCCCTCCCTCCGAACATGCCACGATCCCTCCATGTCTGAGAATTATGTTTCAGCACGGAACTCTGAATGCATGTCTGGCTTGATAGGATCTGGTGTGGACACAGGGTGGACCCAGAAACCGTGTAATGTGTGATGATGTCGTAACAACAGGGTATCCATCCATCTATTTGAGGCCCTGGCTCCAATACTAACTGAATATACCAACTGAATAGCCTATGCTCTACCGATACAACCCAGACCATGTTGCCAGCTGACCGTTGGATGCCCACCATCCTTATATTGTTCTAGCACTTTATGTATCATATTGCAATTTTATTAATTTAACTGTTTTATCTTGTTATAATATGTAAGCCGCCCTGAGCCTGCTTCAGCGGGGAAGGCGGGATATAAATAAATAAATAGTGAACAATCTGATATCAAGACCGATGCACTTCAAGCTGCATGATGGAAACAGTGTTTCCAGGATTCAGGAAGCAGAAATCAGTGCGATCTCAAACATATTTGCTCAGAGGTAAGCCCTACTGAGCTCATTTGAGCTCACTCTGTAGTAGGTATGTTTAGGATTGTAATAATTGGTTCCCTACCTTACCCTCTGGGACTTAGCTACAGTGATCCATGCAACAGTCACTTCCAGATTGGATTACTGTAACTTGCCCTATGCGGGGTTGCCCTCGATCCTGATCCAGAAACTGCAACAAGTGCGGAATGCGGCAGCATAGTTGCTGCCGGCAACACTTCTGTGGGTGTGCATTCACCTGGTGCTCCGCAAACTGCACTGGCTGCCAATAGAGTACCGGATCCAGTTCAAGGCCATGGTTTCAACCGTTAAAGTCCTATGTGGCCAGGGACCTGCATATCTTCAGGACTGTCTCTCCCTATATGTGCCCTACGGAGCCTTTCACTCTGCAGACCAACACCTTCTGGTGGTCCCCGCAGGACGTCCGTTTAGCCTCAACCAGGGCTTTCTCTGCCTTGGCCCCAGCCTGGTGGAACATGCTCCCGTTTGAGATCAGGGCCCTACGGGACCTGCTACAGTTCTGCCTTTGGCTGAGGCGATGGACGTCCATTACATCTGGGCCTCCCCTGCGATGCAGAGATGCATTTAATGATTAGACATCTAGAGACTCCGCCAAATGAGTTTCCACAGCAGCATCGTCTACAGGGTGATCAGTCAACCATCTAATGCCCTAACCACAACTGTTTTTAGATTGTTTTGATTCTGTTGTAACTATTTTAAGCCTATTTATTGTATATTACAGTCATTACATTTGCTGAGTCAACTTGTATAACCCACCTGGAGCCCATGTGGGTGGGCAAGATATAGAACAAAATAAATAAACAAACAGTTGTTGAATTTTCTATTTAACAATACCCTGGCTGGCCCCTGTGTATATAACAAAGGCTCAAAACCAGGCTACTTATGGATAAGTTAATGGTCTCTTCCTGCTTGAGAGACAGCCCAGTTATGCAAAGAAAATATGATTTCATAAATTACTGAAAAGGCCCGATGTGGACTAAAAATGTTATAAGATGGAATTATTTTATTTATTTCTATCCCATCTTATATTGTTCTACTTTCTATGTTATCCTCACAACAATCCTGAAAGGTAGGTAGCATGAGAATGTGTGATTGGTCCAAGGTTACCCAGCAAGCTTCTGTGGCAAAGCAGAAATTTGAACCTGGGCCTCCCAGATCCTAGTCTGACACTAACAGTTGAGATACACTGAATATTAGGGAAAGGGGGATAGTTGCTGAGCAAGCCCCTGGGAATTTAGAGAGTCTTGGAGTAGGAAATTGGAAGAGTTAGGATAGGGTTTCCAAATTGCCCCTGCCCCACAATTCCTCATGGATACCTTAATTATTACTCATATTAATATCTCAACTTTCTCTTGGAGATTTACTGGAATTGAAGTGAAAGTTTTCCAAGCTGGCCATCCTTCAGTGAAATAACCGATTTTACTTTTGCTTCATGTTCAGTAGGAAGCATCTCAGGAGCAGACTGGGACATTAAAATAGCCCCGGAGCTAGCTGGGAGCCTTGTGAGTCTGGTACTGCTGAAGGGACTGCCCTTTCTTTGACCACAGGTAACTGACAAAAGGAGCTTGACTCTCAAAGGTTGTACCCCGAAAACCATGTTGGTCTCTATGGCGCTACTGGACTCGAATCCAGCTAGGGTTGCTAGTTCCAGGTTGGGAAACACCTGGAGAGGTGGGGCCTAAGGAGGGCAAGGTTTGGGGCATGATGCCGTAGAGTCCACCTTCCAAAGTGGCCATTGTCTCCCTGTGAACTGATCTTTGTTGACTGGAGACCAGTTGTAATAGCAGATCTCCAGCCGTCACCTGGAAGTTGCAACCCTAAATCTAGCAATGGTTCCAGGTGTAAGCTTTCCTTCTAGGAAACTTTCCTGTGGGTCAAAGGGCCAGCCTGCCCCTGAAGCCCCTCTTGTATACTCCCACCTGGAATTAGGGTTTCCACCCTCCAGGTGGGATCTGGGGATCTCTTGGAATTACAACTGATCACGTGACAACAGAACCCTGAGGAAAAAATGACTGCTTTGGAGGGTGGACTCTATGGTATTTTACCCTGCTGAGGTTTCTCCCCTTCCCAAACACCACCCTCCCCACGATCCATCTCCAAATCTCCAGGAATTTCCCAATCCAGAGCTGGCAACCCTACAAAGGATAGAAACTAAGAGATTCTTCAGGGAAGGGTAACAGAGAAGAAACAAGATTGCATCTTTGAAAGAAAAGCTCTGCTGTAAAAAGCAACATGTGCTAAGTGGAAAGCAAACTTAAGGTATTGTTAAATAAATGCTGTGGCAGTCTTAGACAATGAGTAACTGAGGCAGCTGCCCCAGGCACTGTGCTGTGGGCAGCACCAACCAGACAGGCCCCAAAACAAAGTAGGGGAGAAGAAACAGGGCAGGGTTTTACTCCATCCCACTCACGCCCACCCCATCTGGGCCTCAGGCCAATCACTGGCAGCAACAGCTCCCCTAAGAATGCCAGCCTCCAGGTGAGACCTGGGGATCCTCCGGGTTTACAGCACATCTCCCATTTACAGAGATCAATTATCCTGGAGAACATGACTGCTTTGGAGGGTGGACTCTATGGGATTGTACTGGCTGAGGACCAGTGTTCCCTCTAAGCTGAGTTGGTGTGAGCTAGCTCACAGCTTTTTAGGCTCCAGCTCACACATTTTTGTCTTAGCTCAGGAAGGATGGCTCCAGCGCACACTAATTTATGCAGTAGCCAAATCGCTTGCTCACAACTTTAATGCCCAGTAGCTCACAAAGTAGAAGTTGTGTTCACAAGACTCCACAGCTTAAAGGGAACATTGCTGAGGACCCTTCCTTCCCAAAACTACACCCTTCCCAGGCACCACACTCAAATCTCCAGAAATTCCCAAACTGGAGTTTGCAACCCTATGACCCACCCTCTTAGCTGTCTTTTTTTTTTTTCCTTCCAAAACTGAAAAGCTGCAGCTAGGCTCTTTAGCATTTCCTCCTCAGAAATCGGCACTGTCAGTCCTTATGATCAAGGAGACCAAATATAAGCCTCCCTATAATCTGCGACATGAGCACCGAGTTCTGGGCCTTTCAGTTCTCTTGCTTGGCTCGCGTTATAACTGGCTGGATTTCAGTTAGTACAACTTGTTCACTGACTGCTAGATTAGTACTTTCTGTGTTTATATAAGAGACAGTGCAAAGGGTTTATATGCACTCGTGTCCCCAAGCAAGGTGAATGACTGAAAAGGCGCAATCCTAACACCAGGCCTTCACCCCCCACTTGATGAATCATTCACAATCAGGTTGCTCTTTTCTGTAGATATAAGTCATTTGAACAATTAGCCAAGTCTCTTTATGAGCAGTCCTTTCTTTGAAATCTTTTCTTTAAACATAGCTCTTGCTTTTTAAAGTGCTCTAAAAAGGTACAGTGCCTCACAAACTATTAGCAATCTGTCGAAGTCCAGAATACTTGGATATTTCATAACAGAATATATGCATGTAGCAGAATAAGGCAGCGAAGTTATAGTCTGTACCATTTTGGATAGCAGGTGAGGGTCTATATTTGTGAAAAGTTCCTCTACATTAATAATCCTTTGTTAAGTATAAAACTACCACAGCATATGAAGGGGAGACTAGAACCACTACCCCTGATATGTTAGTATTTTTATGTGCAGGGAGTTTTTACTACATGAGGACACAACAGAAATGTGACACTCCAACGTCTGG
Source organism: Gekko gecko (assembly GCA_029375565.1). NCBI lineage: Eukaryota > Metazoa > Chordata > Lepidosauria > Squamata > Gekkonidae > Gekko > Gekko gecko. Next base: position 292,533,706 of record JAPDNY010000001.1, on the reverse strand, counting down.
TCTGAAGTGGTACAGTCCATTCTCCCTATCTCAGTATTTTGCCACCTCAGTCTGTTTTTATGTGTAGTCCAGGCCCAGTCTGACTGATATTTTTAGGATTACAGAGAAAAGAGGCTGAATAGGATTCATCAGCTCTAAGAACAGAGTTGCCAGCAATCTGTACAACAAATGTTCTGCACCTTTAACAAAGGCTAAATGGGATTTTATTTACCTCTGTGCAGGGCTATTTTGCGGCAGGAACACACAGGAGTTCCAGCTGGCTCCCAAGTTGGCCACACCCAGCAGGAACTCATTACCATAACAGGCCACACCCAACAGCAGAAACTCATTAGGATTGGCTACATTAGGGGTGTGTGGCCTAACATGCAAAGGAGTTCCTGCTACAAAAAAAGCCCTGGGTTTTGACAACAAACAAGGTAAACAGAATAAGAAGCAAAAGGTGGGTGTGGCTGGATGACCACACTTCTGGTGACATAGGGGTGTGGCCTAATATTCTAATGAGCTGTGCTGTCAGGGGTGTGGCCTAATATGCTAATATGTTTCTGTTGTTGGGTGTGGCTTGTTATGCTAATGAGTTCCTGCTGGGCTTTTTCTACAAAAAAAGCCCTGCCTCTGTACCAGGAAAAGCTTCAACTGCTCATTTTTGCATATTATGCTTCTGTTGAAGGTTTATTTAATTTATATCCTGCCTTCTCCCCAGTGGGGACCCAATGCACCTTGCATAGTTCTCTTCTCCATTTTATCCTCACAACAACAACCCTGTAATGTAGGTTAGGCTGTGAGCAGTGTTCCCTCTAAGCTGAGTTAGTGTGAGCTAGCTCACCATTTTTTAGCCTCCAGCTCACACATTTTGGTCTTAGCTCAGAAAGGATAGCTCCAGAGCAGACTAATTTATGCAGTAGCCAAATCGCTTGCTTACAGCTTTAACGCCAGTAGCTCACAAAGTAGAATTTTTGCTCACAAGAGTCCACAGCTTAGAGGGAACATTGGCTGTGAGTGCAACTCACCCAAGGTCACCCAGCAAGTTTTCACCGCAGAGTGGGGATGTAGACCTCTGATTCCCGGATTGTAGCCTAACACTACGCCAAACTGGTTCTCAATCTGTCTGGCAGCCCTGCATATTAGCAGTGCTAATGGGACACCTTGCTGTGTTGTCCTTCTCTGGGGAATGTTTTCATAATTGTGTAACACAAACCACCAATCTCTCTACTGACCTCTGAGGCATCTGGGATTTCTGAGAAGAAAGAAACGAAACAATTCAAGTCTTCAGGAAGCAAATCCTGTCCCATCTGTACTAAGGGACTACTGTGACAGTAGAATATATGGTTGCCAATGGATCGGAGGGGGGGGGCGACGACCCCAATCTGGCCTGCTGTTATGCTTTAATAACAGCTTGAACTTCAGAAATCAGCAGGGACAGCCTTTCATCGCATGGAAATGAACGTTTTCAGCTGCAAATGTCTTTAACGTCAAGCTGCTGTTAAGCACAGTTACTGTGGCTGTCAAAAAAGAAATTGGGCCATTCATCAGTCTATTTTTCAGATCAGTTTTAGAAGTAATGTTCCCCCCACCCATAACTGGATGTTTTAAACACATTTTTACTCATCTAATCATTAGACATGTTCTGTCTCACAGTTTTCTTATTACAGCAGCTAAGCTTCGGCTGTAATACTCTTGATTTTTAAAAACCTAATTTAATGATCTCTCCAAGCCGAGGGAAGAAACCCCATGAAACATCTCTGACGTGAACCCTATTGAAATAAATGGGAGTTGCACTAGCGCAGGGTGGCTTAAACCTGAATTTCCTTGTCCTTCACTACAGCTCCCTTAAGGATGATCAACTGCCTCAAGATAAACTGTCTTACCTCTTTAACAGAAACTTTAATGGGATGTTATTTACTGCATTAAACTTGTATTAAAGGCTTGTTGGCAATCCTCACTACATTGGCTGTTTGTGGTATAATCAAAAAAGCCATGAACACAATCCATGCAGGGGTCTTTTCGTAGAAAAACAGCTGCAGGAGCTCATTAGCATATAGTATGCTAATGAGCTATTGGGCTATTAGCATATGCCACGCCCCCTGACAGCACCGGAAGTGACGTCAGAAGGGGAAGCAAAAGGGGGGGAGGCATCTTCAAAAGCCTTCCCTTCCCTTCCTCAGCTGGTCTGGGTGGGGGAGCTAAGAGAGAAGGGGTTTAAACTCCTTCTCATGAGAGTTGGGCCACAGAAGGAGGAAAGAGGGAAGGAAAGAGAGAGAGTAGAGAGAAGGAAAGAAGGAAGGAAAGAGGAAAAGAAAGAGAAGGAAAGAAGGAAGGAAAGAGGAAAAGAAAGAGAAGGAAAGGGAGGAGAAAGAAAAAGAGGGAAAAAGGAGGGAAACAGGGAAAGGAGGAAAAAGAGAAGAGAAGAAGGTGGGAAAGAAAGAAAGAGAGAAGAGAAGAAGGAGGGAAAGAGGAAAAAGAGAGAAGGAAAGGAGGGAATGAAAGAAATTTGGCGGCAATTCGGCCCCATTATATCCTATGGGCCATTGAAGTCAATGGTGAAAATGTAGGGTATATTCTTGGGGCTGGAGGGGAGGGGGTTTGAGGGAGAGGCTCCAAACTCACAGGGTAGCTGAAGAAGCCTCTCCCCAAGATACCCACCAAGTTTCAAGAACATTGGACTAGGGGGTCCAATTCTGTGGGCCCCCAAACAGGTTGCCCCTATTCCCTCCATTGTTCTCTATGGTGGGAAAATAGTAACGTTTCTTCCCACCATAGAGAACAATGGAGGGAATAGGGGCAACCTGTTTGGGGGCCCATAGAATTGGAACCCCTGGTCCAATGTTCTTGAAACTTGGTGGGTATCTTGGGGAGAGGCTCCATCACCTACCCTGTGAGTTTGGAGCCTCTCCCTCAAACCCCCTCCCCTCCAGCCCCCAGAATATAACCCAATGTTTTCACCATTGACTTCAATGGCCCATAGGATATAATGGAGCTGAAATTGACATACGGCTGCCTGAAAGACTCCCAGAGACGCCGGCTGGGGGCGGGGCTTGGCTCCTGAGCTCCCGGAGCTGCGCTCCGGTGCGCTCCCCCCCAAAAAGACTCCTGAATCCATGTAATATCTTTATTAGGACCAAGCTGATGGTATGCAACAGTGTGCAAGCTTTCAAGTTCCCCAGAACTCTTCATCAAGCCAGATGTTACACAGTACAACAACAAGAAGAAGAGTTTAATATGGTCAGAGACCAATCAAATAACATACATAATGTGCGTAAAATATACATTCAGACTGAAATATGTAAAAATAAAAATCAGGATTGAGTTCCATCAGTAAGCCAATCAGATACGTCCCTCTACAAATTGCTTCCGGAATCTTATAGCTTGTCTAGATGTCATACAATAAAAACAAGAATAAAAAGTCAATTTTAAATAGATCTTACCAGGTCATAGTGTTGAGAATACCTTCTCATGATGGAGGCTGATTTCCCACTACAGCTGCCTCGGTGTTGCGCCGCCGTTTGCCCCGATACTATCGGTCAATTTCACACCCGAAGCCGCGGGGCTGCATTTGACCCGCGGCTTCCCCCGATTTCCCCCGCAGTTTCGTGATCCTCAAAAACCAGGATCACGAAACTGCAGGGGAAATCGGGCAAAGCCGCGGGTCAAAAAGCAGCCCCGCGGCTTCGGGTGTGAAATTGACCGATAGTGTCGGGGCAAACGGCGGTGCAACACCGAGGCAGCTGTAGTGGGAAATCAGCCAGAGTATGGTGGACCCCCTAACAGACAAAGAAGAACAAGGTTTCAGACTGCTGCAGGTCATGGGCCATAAAACCAAGCAGTAATAAAACTATTAAACTCTATAGCAACAGTCCCCCTCCCAAAGCCTCTAATTCCCCCCCTTTATCCTGCATGGGAATTTGAACTCAGATCTCCGAGGTCCTTATCAGAACTTACAACCGGTGTTCCCTCTAAGCTGAGTTAGTGCGAGCTAGCTCAGTCTTTTAGCCTCCACCACACACATTTTTGTCTTCACTCAGGAAGGATGGCTCCAGAGCAAACTAATTTATGTGGTAGCCAAATAGCTCACTGACAACCTTAATGCCAGTAGCTCACAAAGTAGAATTTTTGCTCCCATGACTCCACAGCTTAGAGGGAGCATTGCTTACGACCCCAGTTCTTATCATATAAATATGTAGCTTGGCGCTCAGACATTTGGGGCCAACCTGTTGGCAATGAGTTTCAAATTGAATCCAACAAAGACGGAGGTCCTGTGCCTGAATTGGAGCGGTCTGGGGGTAGGGATCTCATTACTGATCTTTGATGGGGCACCGTTGGTGTCAGCGCCAAAGGTCAGGAGTCTGGGAGTGCTCCTGGATGCTTCCCTGACAATGGAGGCCCAGGTAGCAGGCGCTGCCAAGTCAGCCTTTTACCATCTTCAGCAGATTAGGCAGCTGGTTCCCTTCCTCGAACGCAAAGATCTGGCATCAGTGATCCACGCAATGGTCACCTCGAGGCTGGACTTCTGTAATGCTCTCTACATGGGGCTGCCCTTGGGGCAACTCCGGAATTTGCAGCTGGTGCACAATGCAGCAGCCAGGCTGTTGATGGGCCTTCATATGCGGGAGCACAACCAGCCTGTGCTAAAGTCACTGCACTGGCTCCCAATAGCATTCTGGATTCACTTCAAGGTGCTGGTTTTGACCTTTAAAGCCCTTTATGGTCAGGGGCCTGTCTACCTGAGGGACCGCCTTTCCCCGCATGTTCCCCAGAGAGCACTGCGATCAGGAACACAAAACCATCTGGCCCTCCCTGGTCCTAAGGATGCCAGGTTGACTCTGACCAAGGCCAGGGCATTCTCCCTGGTGGCACCAGCACACTGGAATGAGCTCCCTGGTGAGATCAGGGCCCTGCGGGACCTTCAGCAGTTCCACAGGGCTGTGAAAAAGGAGCTTTTCCAACAGGCATTCCAGTAGGAGTGGCACTATACCGTCTGGGCCTGTGCCGATCTGCCAGTTGAATCAATTTAAAAGTGGTTGTATCGTGGAAGGTGCTTTGGATGCACTTTGTCATACTGCACCGCCAATGATATACAAATGGTTTTAAATTGTATCTCTCCTTATAAATAATTATCTTTTGGTTTCACAACATTCCATGCGCTCCCATGGGCTGTAAAATTCCCTCCCTCAGCCATTGGCCCATCAGCCGCCACTCAAGAGTACTCGCGTGCCATTGGCCGGGTGCTGGGTCTGCTCCTCTTTCCCACCCACTCCCCCTTTTGCATGTCAGATTTACTGGCAGACAGCTCTCTCTCCTGAGCAGGGCTGGCTCGCCCACTAGGCGATCTAGGCACTCGCCTAGGGCACCAGGCCCACAGGGGCACCAAACTGCCCCCCCCCATGAAAAGCCCCCTGCCACCACCATTGCTGCCTCCCCACCACCGCCGCCAGCGAAGAGCACCCCTGTGGGGCTCAGGAGGCAGCGACAGAGCTTGCCCGCCCTCCCCCTCCCCCCTGAGGGGGGAGAGAAGGCGGGGGCGGTGCCGCCAGCGAAGAGTGCCCCGGCGGGTGCTCAAAGGCAAGCTGGCACTCAGCTCAAAGGGAAGAGGCAGGGGTTTAAACCCCGCTCCTTCCTTGGCTTGCTGGGGCGCTCAGCTCAAAGGGAAGAGGCAGGGGTTTAAACCCCGCCTCTTCCCTGGCTTTCCTGGGCTCCCCACAGCTGTGGAGTGCCCAGGAAAGCTGGTGCTGGGAAGGAAGGGGTGGGGGTTGGAACCCCTGCCTCTTCCCTGGCTTGCCTGGGGGCCCTGCAGTTGTGAAGCACCCAGGCAAGCTGGCGCTCTGAGGGAAGGGGCAGGGGTAATCCCCACCTCTTCCCTGGCTTGCCTGGGGGCCCCACAGCTGCAGAGTGCCCAGGCAAGCCGGCGCTGGGAAGGAAGGGGCAGGGGTAACTGGGTGCTGTCTTGCCGCTTGGGCCACCACCACCACCCCCAGTCTCCAGGCCCCACCAGGAGGTTGACATCCCTGGTGGGGTGGGCACCACAGGCTGGCCTGCCTAGGGCACCCAGACACCTGTGGCCGGCCCTGCTCCTGAGGAAGACAGTTCTCTTGACTCCTGTGAGGGACTGTCCCCTCAGTGGCTGTTGGTAGGCAGCCAAGCTTGGTTCTGTGAGTAAAAAAACAAAGGACTTTCAGCATAACCCCCTCACCCGCCCATAACTCCCTCCCCAACGGCCACTTTCCTGTCAGAATAAATGGAAAAAGGCTCTTTCTCCTGCTTAGCTTCAGCATGGCTGGCTGGCTAACGAGGTGGGCCAGCAACCATCAGACCATTTTCTTCAACTCCCCGCTGTAAGGCTGACTTTCCCCTAGGGCTGTCAATCTCCAGGTGGGACCTGGAGATCTCCCACTGTTACAATTGACCTCCAGATGACAGAGATCAGTTCCCCGGGAGAAAATGGTTGCTTTGGAGGGTAGACTCTATGGCATTATACCCTGCTGAGTCCTTCCACACACACCCCAAATGCTGCCCTCCACAGGATCCACACCCCCAAATCTCCAGGTATTTCCCTAATCAAAGTTGGCACCTGTACTTTCTTCTCTGTCAGTAAAAGGCCCTTTCCAGACATATGTTGGCCTTTGGGAGAAAACTCATTGGGCCCAGTCCTGATCAGGTTGCCAACTCCAGGTGGGCAATTCCTGGAGATTTGAGGAGGGGTGGCACCTCAGACAGGCACGATGCCATAGACTCCACCCTCCAATCCAGCCATTCCCTGATGGGGAACCATTGTTGCCAATCTCCAGGTGGGGGCTGGAGATCACTCAAAATTACAACTGCTCTCTAAGAGGGAGGGTAGGAGATGGAAAACTAAAGGTAGGTTGATGGTTGGCTGGGAGGGAGATAGGGTAGTCAACTCCAGGTTGGGAAATTCCTGGAGATTTGAGGGGTCGAACCTGGAGAGGGTGAGTGTTGAGGAGGGGTGGGACCTCAGACAGGTACAACGCCATAGACTCCACCCTCCAAACCAGCCACTCCCTCCTGGGGAACCACTGTTACCAACCTTGGGGGTGGGCTGGAGATCACTCAAAATTACTACTGCTCTTCAGGTAGCAAAGATCATTTCCTCTGGAGAAAATGGTGGACTCTGTCATTATACCCTGCTGAGATTGCCACAGCAAATTGTCACTGAGTGCCCAAAGCTGGGGCACTCTCCCAGAGCCTCTTTCTAGAGCCCGTTGTATTTATTTCCACAACGGGCCTTATTCCTAGTTTATATTGAAATGAAATTATGTTTTACTTTGAAATGTATTCTGATTTTATGTAAGCCACCCTGAGCCACCTCGGCGGGAGGTCGGGATAAAAGATAGATAGATAGATAGATAGATAGATAGATAGATAGATAGATAGATAGATAGATAGATAGATAGATAGATAGATAGATAGATAGACAGACAGATAGATAGATAGATGATAGATAGATAGATAGATAGATAGATAGATAGATAGATAGATAGATAGATAGATAGATAGATAGATAGATAGATAGATGTGTTTGTATGTTGAGACGTGTTAACTATTACATGAAACTGCAGGTGGAGGAGTACATTTTTAAATTCTTCCTTAGATCACGAGCAAACAGAAACCAGCAGAATAGAGAAAGAACTAGGCTATAGCCTTTTGCCTGTGGCTTAGTTTTCTATTTGTAGGAATTTTTAGCATGGGGACAGGTTCAGAACTGGTACTCCGCATCTCTGCAGCAGTATGTCCCATTCTACCTCTGACCTCGTTCTGCTGTATGTCTAGTTCAGGATTTAGTTAATAAATGTGAAATATGAAAACAATTTGAGCTAGCAGGGAGGCGGTTAATCTTAGCTGCCAAGATTAAGAAAATAATAATCTTCAAGTGAACAGTAAGGCTGTTATCCTGTGTTCCTGAACTGTATTCTTTTGTATTTATCCTTCACCTACCCTGTGCTTTATTTAATCTCTAAATATTTCTCAGGTCTTCTTCTGAAAATATACATTGCAGCTCCCACTATCAATCTGTTTTATATGGATGTTCCCTTTTTTGATTTAAAATATGTCCCTGTGGGTGTTGCTGAAATAAATATCAGTTGCCATGAGGATAAAATGGAGGAGAGGAGAATCATGCATGCCACCTTGTTAGGAGGAGGTAGGATAAAAATGCCATGAAATAAATAAGTTTATTTTGGGCCAGGGTTGTCTCCGTTCAAAGAGGCTGGATGGGTTTTGAAGCACTATGCAACCTATTGGACCACAAAGTGGGAACGAATGGGGACAGATGGACAGACGAGCGTATAGCCTTCTGTTCTGTGGGGACAGCAGGCACAATACTAAACCCTTCCACGCTTCACCAGGGCAGAACTTGGACTGAATAACAAAATGCTTATTTAATTCCAGTGTCCTTTGTGTCCAGATCCTCCTGCAGCTTCAGGATGAAAGCAGTGTCTGGCTACTGCCTGAAAAGCAACGTGTATTAGTGAGTCACACCCAAACCTGGATGGCCCAGCCTAGACTGATCTCGTCAGATCTCGGAAGCTAAGCAGGGTCAACATCCGTCAGTATTTGGATGGGAGATCGCCAAGGAAGTCCAGGGTCCTTACACAGAGGCAGGTAATGGCAAACGATCTCTGAACATCTTTGGCCTTGAAAACCCTGTGAGGTTGCCATAAGTCGGCTGCAACTTGGCAGCAATTTTTTTTTAATTATTGATGCAGTGCTGCAAATACCACCATAACCCTTACTGGAGAATTTCATTATTTAGAAGAAAAAGAAGAGATTGGATTTATACCCCACCCTTCACTCGGAGTCTCAGAGCGGCTTACAAACTCCTTTCCCTCCCCCTCCCCACAACGGACACCCTGTGAGGTAGGTGGGGCTGAGAGAGCTCTTTCGAGGACTGTCCTTGAGAGAACAGCTTTGACAGAACTATGGCTTGCCCAAGGTCATCCAGCAGCTGCATGTGGAGGAGTGGAGAATCAAACCTGGTTCTCCCAGATTAGAGCCCACGCACTTAACCACTACACCAAACCGTGTTTACTTATTTAAATCATGTGTATGCTGCCTCCCCAGAAACATGCTTAAAGTGGCTCTCCAAGTACAAAAAATATAATAAAATCCTAAAAGACACACCACCAGCAACATGCCACCAGCAACAATGGCACTCTCGTGCCTCTTTCAGTGGGTGGATTGGTTATTTAATTAACAGGGGAAATTCCAGAGAGCCACTGCCCTAGAGGGCACCTTGCTGTCAGGAAGAAGCAGAGCCAAGCCCAAGCGGTGCTGCTCACCTCAAAGCGGGTTAGTATTGTCAACAGTTTTTTACTTATAAATGGTGACAGTGCAGGAGAAGACAACAGGTTAGCCAACACCCATAGATGGCCAAGTGTGAGCTCTACATAGCCCAGGTGGTGCTGGCAGGTAGCACCTCAGGGGGCACTCTTTCCTTACCAGTTCTGTAAAAGGCTGCTCTTCTGTAATTCCTGCTGCTCAAGAAAGTGGGCAGGGCTGGTTCTTCCACTCAAGCCACCCAGGCTCCTGCTTGGGGAGGCACTGTGAGGGGACCACTGACATGCCACTGGGGCTTGGTTTGTTTCTGGCCACCTCTGGTGTAAGAGGAAATGACTGGCATACCGGCCTTGACCTATGACAAGCTGTGCTGGAGCCCTGAGGCACTAGGTCTTGGGCTGATCCCACAAGAGCAGGAAGAGGCAGTGGGTGGTAGACCTACTTGAAATAGGGTTGCCAGTCTCAGACCTCAGCTGGAAATTCACGGGAGACTGGCAGAAGCAGGACTTACCCTAATGGTGTCCCACTGAAGAATGCGCCCCCTCTTGTGGACCGTTCTGGCACATGACCTAGATGAAATCTTACTCGGGATTAACCGAGATTCTTCTTTTCTTATTTCAGTGACATTTCGAAAGCACATAAATATAGCTATTAAAAAAGAAACCTTTTGTTCTCAAAACATCAGGCAATATTGTACCAAATGTCAGTTTATCACAGTGTGTTAGTACTCTGATTTCTGATACATTTGTTTATAAGACAGGCTGTATTTCATTAGTTTGAAATGTTTTGCTTCTCTTTCTCGTCCTAGACGTGACTTGGCCTAAATTAATAGATTCTGACTGAGTCACCTCTAGAAAGACAGCATAATTTGAATTATCTGTTTAGATTAACTGCTAGAGCTAATGCTGAAGTTTATTTTTCTGCTATTTAATGATTCCCAAGGAATTTATGCCCTGCTTTTACAGCTTGTCCATTAAATATAAGGCTGTTTGACTGAGAACTTGTGTGGCTCAGAAGACAAATGAAGCCACTGGTGAATTCGACAGGTAGAGGGGGAAGGGAAAAGAACCGTCAGATGTCAAAATGGAGCTAAAACCCCGGTTTCATGGTAAACAGTATGAAATTAGATCCAAATACATCCAACATATTTGGAAGTGAATCTTCTTTTGGGACAATTCATATTCAAATATTTACTTTTCTTCAAAAAGTACTTTCTAGAAGAGCCTTTCCTTAAAAGAAATGCAGACAAAGACAAAAATTCAAATTGCTCCAGGGATCTTTATGGACAGGTAAATAAAAACAGAACAGATAAATCCCTCAGGACTCAATTATGGGAATAAATGAAAATCACTTCCTGTTGAGTCAGTTGTGTTGGGCATGCATCAACTATATACTGCATCAACCAGGGCTATCGTGGGGCAGGAACGCTCAGGAGTTCCGGCTGGCTCCTGAGTTGGCCACACCCAGCAGGAACTCATTAGCATAATAGGCCACACCCAACAGCAGAAACTCATTAGGAATGGCTACATTTGGGGTGTGTGGCCTAACATGTAAAAGAGTTTCTGCTCCAAAAAAAGCCCTGGGGTTTTGACAACAAAGAAGGTAAACAGAATAAGAAGCAAAAGGTGGGTGAGGCTGGATGACCACACTTCTGCTAACATGGGTGTGTAGTCCAATATGCTAATGAGTTTCTGCTGCTGGGTGTGGCCCATTATGCTAATGAGTTCCTGCTGGGCTTTTTCCACAAAAAAAGCCCTGGCATCAACTATATACTGATTTTATACCAGTATGTCATGGCGCCTCTCATCCTCACAAAAATAGTGATCTGGAAAAGGCACTGAGAATTCCTTGTTAGAGATCTCTAATCATTCCTCCAGCAAATTAAACTAATATAAGTCCATTGTGTGGATGCTTATTCCCAATACACTTCTGCCTTAGCTCCCCCTGCCCTGGGCCTGAGAAATGACAGTTTATTCAAGACAGCAAATATTATTCATCCTTTGAATTCCAAAGAAAGTGAAAACTTCTTTTTGCTTTTTTCACAAAGGGAAAAAAGAAAGATACCGAGATTATAGGAATCATGAATCAGCCATTTATCCAAAATGTACTTTTCCCAGAATGCTGTTCTGAAATACATTGGCAGATTATTTCTAGAAATAGTTTAATGATCACATTAAAAATATGGTGGAAGAAAAGGGCACGGCAAATAAAACAGCATGAAAGGTACGAATGACTACACCACTTGTGAAGAGTCTGCCACTTCAAGCATCTGTCAGAAAAAGAAACCCTTTTTTTAAAAAAATAATTGCTTAGTCATTTCAGGGCCCTCTTCCCTCAGATGCCTCTGCGTCTCTTTTGCCAGTTTAAGGGCTTGTCTGAAGACCTGGGCGCCCTCACCGCAGAATTCTGTTGCAAGCAGCCAATTTCCTTGCTTTGTTTAGATGTACTTGAGGCAAACAATGTGCATTATTTGTACAGAACCTCCATCAACCTCTGACTGGCACAAGGTTCAACATGAGTTTGCTCTGTGGGAGTCGAGTACAGAGGAGAAGGAAGAGGGAAAGGGGATGGTGGACCTAGCAGTAGCAACATAACTTGATGTGAGCCCCAGACCTGCTTATGAAATTCTTGTCCATATTAGAATTTTGGGGTCTCTGCTTGACTATGCTAGCCCTTCGATAAGAAGCAAGCTAGTCATAAACATGAACTGAATAGCATAACCCACATGGCTTCCTGTCAGCAAAAAAAGAAATGGTGTAAATGTCTGGCACTTTTCCTCAGCTTCACTGGCATCCTGTTTTTCTCCCCTTTAACGTCTGCTTATTGGCATTTCAGTTTCTTTGTTCTATTTATGCTTCGGGAGCAGGATGGGGGCTGGGGGAGGGGGAAGGAATTGTAGTGTTTGACTAAAAGCGTCAACAGGGAGCCAGGAAATCGTCTACCCTAGCTGACCTCAACCATAAACTTATTCGGGGTCCCAAAGCAAAACACCACCACCCTTTATCTGCAATATGGCCATAGTGAGATAGCCCTACTTTAGGGAGAATATGGAAACAATATGGTTTCAGAGGGCAGCCATATCAGTCTGCAGTAGAACAGCCAGATCTGAGTCCAGTAGAACCTTAGACACCAACTACCTTTTCGGGGTATGAGTTTTTGAGAGCATTTGACAAAAGGATCTTTGACTCTTGGAAGCTGACACCCCAGAAATCTCGTTGGTCCCTAAGGTGCTACTGGACTTGAATGTAGCAGAAATAATATAGGTGAAGCAATTGTCCTATCTAAAGAACCGAATATATTCTAAGCATTACTGTTATCACTACTGCATAATTTGTGTGTGAGAGAAGAGGCCACAGAAGGAGATTCCTGGGCCCAACCTTATAAGGCACAGCCATAAGCAATTCACCGAGCAGGTGAGAGCAGTTTCTGCCCACCGCAACAGGCTGTAAATCTAGGATAAGGGTGGCCAAACTGTGGCTCGGGAGCCACATGTGGCTCTTTCACACATATTGTGCGGCTCCTGACAGGGTGGCTGGGGAAGCTAAGTATCATTAGACAAATAAATATCATTAGACAAATAAATATCATTATCAATATCTGCTTTTACCGCTTTTGATATTATTTTTGTCAGTCTCGTTTAATATTAATAAAAAGCAAATTTGCATACTTCCCAGTAAAAACATGTAATATTTGTTCATGTCTTGCAGCTCTCAAACATCTGACGTTTATTCTATATGTCTCTTACACTAAGCAGGTTTGGCCACCCCTGATCTAGGAACAATACCCCCCTGCCTGGAAGACAACTTTCTACCTTGTATAGATGGGACTTTGCTTATGGAGGAGACATGACCTTCTACCATATGACCATCTAATTTGTCTTCTACTGACTGTTAGTGAAGCCCATGTGGTGTAGTGGTTAAGAGTGTTGGACTAGTATCTGGGAGACCCAGGTTTGAATCCCTACACATGCCATAGAAGCTTGCTGGATGACCTTGGACTAGTCACACTTTCTCAGCCCAATCTACCTCACAGGATTGTTGTGAAGATAAAATGGATAACAATGTAAGCCATTTTGGATTCCTACTGGGGAGAAAGGCAGGGTACAAATGAAATAAATAAATACATAAATAAGTGTAATGCTCCCCTACAAGTCAAGCCCAGCATTGCTAATATGAAGAATATCAAGCTGTTCTTTACTTCTTTGGCTTAAAAAGTGCTGAAGACAGATTTCTAATTTCTACTTACCTTATTTATTTATTTATTCACTTTCTTTTATTTACCTCCATTTATACCCCACCTTTCTTCCTAATGGGGCCTCAAAGCAGCTTATATCATTTTCTTCTTCTCCAGTTTCATCCTCACAACCATCCTGTGAGGTAGGTTAGGGTGGTTGTGTGACTTGCCTAAGGTCAACCTGGAAACTTCCATGGCTGAGTGAGGATCTGAGCCTGGGTCTTGAGCCTAGTCTGAAATTTGTAATCACTACACCACACTGGCTCCTTATATTTTCAGCACTAGAAAGGCTTTTGGAATGAGCTAAGCTCTGCTTGGGAGGAAAGGCAGCATGGTATAACTTGATCTTGGAAGCTAAGCAGGATCATTCCTTGGATGGGAGACCACCAAGGCAGACTCTACAGAGGAAGGCAATGGCAAAACACCCCTGCTTCTCAGTTGCCTTGAAAGCCCCTTGCTGGGGTTGCCATAAGTCAGCTGTGACTTGGCAGCACTCACATATGTAAGATCTCACATTTCTCATGGTTTAACTCATGTACAGTGCAATCCTAAGCAGACTTCCTTCCTTCTAAGTCTATTGACTTCAGTGGACTTAGATAGGTGGAACTCAGTTTAGGCTTATACTGGTCCTTTCCGCACTTGGATCTCATCCCTGGTTTTATCAGACTTCAACTTGGGACACATCACCTTGCATTTATCCCTGGTTATAACGGCATCCGTTTATCCCGGGACAAGTGTGGGGCGAAACCGGGATGACCTCAATGTAATGTGGAAACAAAAAATACCCTGAGATAATGACAGGGGTGAACTTGCATGTAGTGTAGAATGTAAGTTCAGGGACAGGGCTGAACCAGGATTTAAGGTCTAGAGTGGAAAGGACCACAGTAATCTGTGTAGCGCCTCCTCAGCCCCATCCTAATCCTTTTAAAACCTGCAGACTGAAACCTACTATCACGCCAAACAACTTTTGCTTCTCTCTTCACCTTTAAAAACAAACAAATGTGCAGCCTGAAGAGGAGTCCAGGTGAACTTGAAAGCTTGCTCTCTCCATGGTGAAATTACTTGGTCCTAATAAATGTCACACCCTGCTTTTCCTTGGGGGTTCCATTGTTCAAATTCAGAGGAGAGGTTCCTTCCTCTCACTTCTATCTGTACCACCCCCCACCCCGCCATGTCATGTGTCAGCAAAATCTATGTTCATCCACAGCAAAGTCATCTCTGATTATTTTTATCTCGAATTTTTAAACAGCAAGCTTCTCCTCCTCAGAATATCCCATTTGGCGAGAGTGGAATTTTACCTCATTCTGAGGCACCTTGGCTTTCAGAGCAACTGTGGGCCATGATAACTCTCATTAGAGAAATATCCACCATTTGCAATGGGGCTTACATAGAGGTAAGGGTTGTTAGGATTGCAGCCCACATCTTAAGTTCTTGGCCTAATTGACAGCTTTTCCAGGCATCATGCTTGAGTCAATCAAATCTGATTGATGGAATATAAACCAACCCGTGCCTCCCCCCATGGTCTATACCAATGAATACATTACATGGAATACCCTTAACTGGTTGGTTTACGTGAATGGAAATGATCCCTAATAAAGTCTGGAAGCATACAAAACCTCGGAGATAGTCCAGGAAACAACAATGAGATGGTTAGCATTCACTGTTCCCTTCAGTGCTGAGAGTCATGACATTCCTCTGGGATTATCGCTGTTTATGTATCTGTCACACCTTTATGATCCATTTTGCGCAGCTGATGAAGTAAGTTCTTGTCAAGGGAAGCCTAAGCTGAAATAAATTTGTTAGTCTTTAAGCTCTGTACTGTCTTCACAGAACCTCTGCCAGTTTATTTACAATCTCAGACCTCCTCACCAGCCTACAGAATGCTGCAAAAAGAATCATGGTTCTTAGGTCACTCTGAAATGTATGTTTTTAACCTAGCAAGTAGGATTTATATTTTACCCATATGGCCGACACAACTATTTTATCTTAAGCTGGCTCATCCAAAGCAGCACCTTGAAGACATCTTTACAAACCTGAAAAATGTCCCAGGTTTGCAGAAAAATCTGAGGTCTAAAAAATCACCACACATTGGGGTATTAACCCCTCCCCCCCAAAAAAAAAAATAGAAGCAGCACCTGTAGCTTTAAGAAATGAATCCCCTTGGTGGCCATTGCTAGGCAACCACAACAGTATTAGTGTCAGTATTGCTTTCTGTTAATAGTTTCAGATTAGGATATGGAAAACTCCAGTTCAAATCTCTACTCTGTTGTGGAAGATCACTGGGTGACCTTGGGCCATTCATACATTCTTAGCCTAACTTACCTCACAAAGTTGTTGTGAGGATAAAGTGAAGAACAGAAGAATGATACAAGCTGCTTTGCGTCCCCATTGTAGCAAAAGGCAGGATATAAATGGAGGGGGAGGGGGAGGGGGAGGGGGAGAAAGGAACAGAGAAAGATCAGGATATGGAGGTTGCCAGAAGGGTGGAAAGAGGAAATAATGTGGGGAAGGGGTCACGGGAAAATGAAGTGTCCTCCCATAAGTCATTGTGGTATCCCCACAGTGCAACTGGGCCTGTGCCAGTGGCTGGCACCTCACATCAGAGCCATAGTTTTCTTTGATAGAGGCTGCCAGGTGGAGGGAAGGAGGGAAAACTGAAGACAGGTGGATGGGAAGGAAAGAAGGAAGCTGGAAAAGGGGAAACACTTATGGGGGCTTTCAGAAAAGGGAAAGAGGAAGTAGCAGGGTGGGAACAGAAATGAAATGCCCCCCCCCGAGTCCCTGCCGGTTCTTCCTTGTATATCTTTACTTTTGCCATCTGAGAAGCAGGATGCAAAGTGATTAGGAAACAAACTTTGTAGGAAACAAAAGAAAGTGTATTATTGTACAGAACAGCCCCATACAGTCATAATAGAGCTATAAGCATGTTTTGGATATCAAATAGAATTTTGTAACACTGCAAACATTGGATTCTTTAATACTAATATTATCATTAGACATATTATAGCGGGGGTGTCAAACTTAAGGCCCGCGGGCCAGAAGCAGCCTGCCCATGGCTTTAATCAGGCCTTCGGCACTTTTCTCCCCCCCCACTCCCCTCACCCTTTGAAGCTTGAGGCTGCCCACGTTCCCAGCTCCCTCCATTTTGTCTTTGTCTTTGCCTGCTTTGGCAGGAAGCTCTTCTGGGCTAGCAAAGTTACTCAAAAAATACAGAATGGATTTTTCCATTAAGGTCTCTGCACCCAGATAGACTACTCTGGGACTCTTTTTTAGCAATAGAAACAGTGCTCTGGGACTGGAATGACAGGGTGCAGAGTGGAATGACAGCCCCTGAAAGTAGCAGCAGCATTCTGGGAATGCAATTCCACTCTGGGGGCCCTCATTCCACCCCCAGAATGCTTCTGCTACTCCCAGGGACTGTCATTTCACTCTAGGCTTGCCAGACCCCTGGGTTTGGTGGGGGTCACCCACTTTTGGGGGCATTCTACCTGCCACCGGCAAGCTGGCTAGCAGGGGAAGCCCCGCTCCCAAGTCCCAACACCCACAGCCACCCCTCTCCCTTCTCTCTTGAGGCCCCTTGGCTCCTTGCACTTAAGGGGCTCCTTTTAAGTGCAGGCAGCTGGTGGGAAAGGGCCCCATGTGCCCAATCTCCAAGCGGAGATCGGGCGTGCAAGGCCCTCCAGCTCCCTGCATATTTTCCCCCTTCATTTTTCTATTTTTTTCTGGGATAAGAGCCCTGGACAGGCCAGTTCCAGTCCCTGGGTCTTATGTTTGACACCCCTGAACTAGTCTTTAACTGTACAGAATCTAATCAAACTACTCAACCTACTCTCAGTTGCACCAAAAAAAGGACCTTGGGTTATGGGAGACCATTGCCAACTCCATATCACAGTCCTTCTCTTGAACTAGTTTTGACCTTTGAGCTAGTCAGCTTCATGTACGCTAGAGTCAAGTCTCATTTGTTATGAGGGCTGAATGTGACATAAATGTGACTTTGTCAGGCGGGGCCATGAGTGCCATAAAATGTAATGCCAGGTACTGGAGATATAAACTTTATAAATGATGGTGGCTGGTAAGCTCTGAGTTAGTGTGTCCTCACTGCAATGCCCCATGGGCTGGGAGGAATGCCAAGGAAAACCGATATGGGCAGCCTGGAGAACCAGTAGTGCAGCACTGGGCAGACACATGCTGCCAGGAGGGGTGGTGGCAAACCTCTTCCCCAGCCTGCTCCTGCCACCAATGCTGTGAGCCTGGGCTCCAGGGTGAGAACACTAAGTGGCTGGGTGTTGTGAGTTCTCTCCTGTTCCCAAGCCACCATGAAAGCAGACTGTGAAGACAAGTTGAACTAACACCTCCTGCCAGCAGAAGGAGGGGGCATTGGCACAGGTCCGAGGCCATGTGCACAGTGGGACCCAAGCCAAGCAAAGCCAGATAAGTTGGAGATGCTCAAGGGGGAGCAGCCACCTCTGCCAAAACTGCCAGGCAATCCATGGTGGGGCAATGCTGGGGGTTCAAGTCAGAGATCATCAGCAAGCCATGCCACCCTCATACAGCAGGAGTTGCCCCAGGCTGAAGGCTGCTGGATCATCTGAGGGGGGCAGCCACCACATACGTAAGGCCACTTGTGCAGCAGAGGCCCTCGGCCACCCAGAGACCAGTATAACTGGAGATCGCTGGCACCACCTCCCATGAAGCAGCAGCTGCCTATGGCGGAAGGCCACCAGGTGGTCCATGGGGGAGTGTTCAGTGGCAGGACTTGGCCCCCAATGTGTGGAAGAAATTGCCAAAGAATGCCCCCCATGGGCCAAAACACAGCCACCACATGAATATGCACATGCAAATATGGCAGCAGCACTGGTCACCAGCGGGCCCCAGCAGAGGATCATCATGCATGCAAAAGCCAATCCCCACAGCCATCCAGGACAGCATCCCCAGAGCTGCAGGCCGAGCAGAGGGGCTTGCAACCTTGCCTTGAAACCCTGAGCCGTCATGAATGTGGCTGCGGTGCCTCCCAACTTACCAGTGAGGCTGCCACTGAAGCGAAGGGGTTCTGCTTGACTGCAGCAGATGAGGTTGTTCCGCCATGCTAAAGCCACAACCGGAGTGGCACTGCCCCCTTGCACCCCCTTAGCATCCTCCTGTTCCCTCCCTTGCACCAGTTCCTCGCGGGCTAGATAAGAGCCCTGGGCAGGCCAGTTCCAGCCCCTGGGCCTTATGTTTGACAACCCTGAGCTCTTCTTTAACCATACAGAATATATGTTCCATTAATTTCAGCTGGATTTATTCCCAAATACAAATGTTCAAGAGTGCAACTCTATCAGAATTTCTGAGCACTTGATTTTATGTCCTCACTCTGGGCATTTGTCATCCCCAAAAGAACAGTTAATCCCATGGTGCAAGTTCTCTCTGGGGTCAGTCCCAGAGATGCTTCCTGTTCTGTCTAATGTTTGGTCTGCTGGCAGATTGACAAAGCGCAGAGAATAATACTGTAAATCTGTTAACACGAGAACTGGCAAAATAGTCTGATTCTTCCAAAGTCTAGTGATTTTGCCCACTAAGCCAGGCAAATTTTTCCAAGTGGGGGGTGCCAGAGCACCGGCCTGCATCCCCAGAAAGTTCAGGGGTAGCAGGAAGCAGAAATCTGAAGAAGTGGGCAGTGACTCCCAAAAGCTCATACCCTGCCACGGATTTTGTTGGTCTTTAAGGTGCTACTAGACTCTTGCCCTTTTCTACTGTTACAGACAGACTTATAGAGCTACCCATCTTGACCTCTTTCTGTGAGCTATTGTCTTGACCTAGATCGCAGCCACATGTGCCTAAGTATTAAGTTATAAGTGTGGAATTCCCAGAATGCCAGTGTCAACAGGACATGGTGGAAGGGAAAATGGGACCAAAGGTCATTGTAATGTGTTACACTTTCTCTCAGTCTAGATGGTGGCTGAGATCTCCCACTATTACAACCGATCCCCACATGACAGAGATCAGTACACCTGGATAAAATGACCTCTTTTGAAGGTGGGCTGTATGGCATTATACCCCACTGAAGCCCCTCCCCAAGCCCTGCCTTCCTCAGGCTCCCCCTCCCCTCAAATTTCCAGGTACTCCTGGCAACCCCACAAGTCAACCTAACCTACTTCACAGGCTTGTATATGATGTGAAAATCATGTACATGCTCCTGAAGTGCTTAAAGGAAGAACACAATAACAATGTAAATAGCTTCCAGGCTCAATTCTGAGTCATAGTAAGCCGAAAGCAGTTGTTTCCCCTGATATAATCTCAGCTAATCACAGTTTATGGATCCCGTTCCCCTCCGGCATATTGCTGCCAAGATCCTTATAATCATCTCAGGACTTGCAGCAAATAAAACTGCATAAACAGAAAGAAGGAAAGAAGAAAAGCCCCAGTGATGGGGCAGCACTGGGAAGCGGCAAGCCTGCCCTGACATCAGCTGGCAGAAGATAAGCCCCGAAAGTTTTACCAGCATCTCTGGAGCTCACCTCCTTCCCAGGCTATAAATGAAGGAGGCAACATGACATAGGCCCCGGTCACACGGAGCATTTGCCCCGCAGAAGGCACGATAGTCCGGCGGATTTTCCGGGCGTGATCACACCAGAACATCTGGGAGGGGTAGCACACCTGTGGCCAACCCGTGGCGTGCTGCCAAAGATGCGCATTTAAAAGGTACCTGGATCAACCTACTGGCAAATGGTTTGTCATGGGCTGCCTATGGACTCCCGCGGTGTGATCGCGCCAGTGCGTGGCTATTCCCCCGGGTCATCCTCTTTGCTGCGCACACCGACAGAGGAAGCCCCGGTGTGCCGCCGTCATATCTGATCACCTAATGGCGAATCAGATTGTGATGACGCAAATAGCCACACCTCCCCCCCACATTATCTGGCCCATGTGACCGGGGCCATAAGTTAGCTTTTTCCACATTCTTGCCCTTATCCAAATGTGGTGGCCCAAATAAGAGCATGAGCTGATAGTTTAATTTGAGGTGTAAGTTTGTCCCTTATTGTAATGCCCCAAACTCAGTTCTGTTTGGGAGATCAGCTGTATTCCAGTGTTCTGCTACCCCCGTTTTTGCTGATAATGTAAGAGAAGTGACTAGAATCATAAGAGTGGCCTAAAGAACATAAGAAGAGCCCTGCTGGATCAGACCAGTGGTCCATCTAGTCCAGCATCCTGTCTCACACAGTGGCCAACCAGTTCCTCTGGAGGCCAACAACAGGGCATAGAGGCTGAGACTTTCTCCTGATGTTGCCTCCTGGCACTGGGATTCAGAGGCTGACTGCCTCTGAATATGGAGGTTCCCCTCAGTCATCATGGCTAGTAGCCAGTGATAGGCCTCTCCTCCATGAGTCTATTGGCCCTCTAGATCAAAGCAAGGAAATGGATGCTGCCTTTGCTTGTCATTGCTAGTTTATTACCATCCCAGTTTCTAAGGAAGCTTGGGTTCAGAAACAGCTATTGCTTCTAAGGTTGCCAACTCTTAGTTGGGAAATTCCTGGAGATTTGGGGGTGGAGCCTGGGGAGGGCAGAGTTTGGAGAGAGGGGGCTTAATAGGGTATAATGCCATAAAGTCCACCATCCAAATTAGCCATTTTCTCCAGAGGAACTGATCTCTGTCATGTGGATATCAGTTGTAATTCCAGGGGATCTCCAGGCCCCACCTGGAGGCTGGCAACCCTAACTGCTTCACATCCTCACACCATAGGGAGCCTGACAAAGTGGGGAGGATGTGGTACAAAAACACACTGCAAAGTGATTGGTGTGAATTAATGAAATATTTTCAGTCTCACCTTGCTGCTAATGGCAACAGAAATTTCATCCGAGGGGGCGATTCCACTACACTGCCAAAGTCCTACCTCATTCCTGCTTTCCAGTTTAGGCAAGTTAAATGCTTTTTTGAATATTAACCCTGTCATTCAACTATACATTCTTTACACATATGCACATATGGGGGACTTAGAAAATCTTTGTTTGTTTTTTCTTTTTTCTCTTTTTTAAAAAAAACCTCTCCTAAAGAGGAGAGAACTTTATTGCTTTTTTAATAAGAAAAAGGTAGGGTATATAGATGGACAAAGAAAAAGGTTGGAGTGAATTTTCTGTTAAAGTGTTAGTTTTAGTTAGTACAAATATAGTTTTTGGCATCCACCGTGGTTGGAAGATCTTATTTTCATCTGCCGAAAGTCCAAAATAACTCTGTTAGTTAAATTAGTAAAGTCCTTTGGGGTTAGTTGTTGATCAGCTCCCTTCTGACGCCCCACGAACAGTCGCTATATCTTGGGATGTCTTCTTTTTAAGTCTCTCAGATTATATGATGGGCCCTCTTTTGCTTTCTCGTCTCCCGCTCCAGCACCTCCCTCCTCTGGGCCGCTGTCCTCTTCGCTGCTTAACTCTGTCCAATTGGCGAGCTCTGCATCTTCCTCTGAGCTGGCGTGTCTCTTCAGAAATTCTTTTTTTTTTTAATAGGTTTATTTTTTGAATTTTCTATATATTACACAATATCTTTTGTCTCCTTACTTTACTTAACTCAATAAGTTCCCCCCTCCCTCCCTCTACCCCTTGTTTATTGATCTTTTATTCACAGCCACGGGCACAAAGTCTGAATCTTCCACCGAATGTCCTGTCTTCCTTCCTCTGTTATCCACTTTAGATAGATCTTCCACCTCGCTTTAATTTCTTCGGCTTTATCCTCCCATGTGGTCTTCTGGCGCAATTTCTCAATGATGTCCGACTGCACAAAATCAAACAAATAAGTGTGCCAGGTATCTATTGTCCATTTGCTCTTATCTTTCCAGCCCAGAGCTATCACTGCCTTGCCTGCTAACACCATAGCTTTGAGTATAGCCTGGGTTTCCTTATTGACTGCCTTATTTCCTAATATACCCATTAACATTAGTTTAAAGTCTACATTCAATGAAATTCTACATATTTTCTTTATAATTTGTATTACTTTTGACCAAAAGACTCTCACCTCTGGACATTCCCACCACATATGAGAGAACCAGCCCTTAAATTGTTTACAGTGCCAACACATAGAACTCGGTCCCGGAAACATGTTTGCTATCTGCGCTGGTGTTTTATACCACTTTGTGAAAAATTTATGTTCCAATTCATTAAATTTAATAATTTTGGTTTCTTCTATTCCCTTCATTATTCTATTTGCATCGTTTTCCGATATCTGGCCTTCCTTACACCATGTTTTCTGTAAATAAAGTATTGCCTTATCTTTATTGGATAACATTTTCTTGTAAATATATCCTGCTAATCCTTGTTTAAATTTTTGCATCCTATTATGTATTTCTTCAATTGGTTCTTCTGTCCAAATATTTCCTTTTTCATTAACTTCCTTAGTCATTCTATAAAGGCCTGTAATTTTTAACCAATATTGCTTGCCTATCTCCTCGATTAATTCCTGTGCTGGTTTTAGAGTGCCTCCTCTAAATAAGTCTCTTAGCCTATAATATCCCTTTGATCTCAGGAGTTCACACCATTTATTGTCTTCTGTTTCGTTATAGAGGGACTTTAGTGGTGCCCATTTTGAGGTTCTTTTAAGCCATGAGGGCTGCCACTTGTTCCACACTGTTAGTGTTGAATACCTAGGTCCCTTAACTTGTATAAGATCTTTATTTGTCGTTTTGGAGAATACCCCAAAACTCCCTATGTTATTATTGATTTCGTTCTCAAAACTCACCCATTTTAGTCCTTCTCCATCGCCTATCTCCAGTATCGATTTTATTTGGAAGGCTTCGTAATAGCTAATCAGGTCAGGGACTCCCCATCCTAACTCTGATCTGTGGCTATAAATTATCTTTCTCTGTATTCTGCATTTTTTACTACCGAAAATCCATTCCTTAATCACTCTGTTCCATTGGTCTAGTTTTTTGGTATACATTCCTAGAGGTATTGTCTGAAAGAGGTATATTAATCTTGGCAGCCAAAACATTTTAACACTTTTTATTCTAGTAGATATATTCATTATTTTATTTTTCCACTTTTTCATATCTTTTTCTATTTTCTTCCAGACCTTGTTATAATTGTTCTCTGCTATTTTATCGATATTCTTCTGTAGTACAATGCCTAAATATCTGAATTTTTTGGTGCCCATTCCAATATTAGTAATCCCATGTATTTGTTCCCTTTCCTCTTTAGTCACATTAAGGTACATAATTTCTGATTTAGCCATGTTCACCTTCAGTCCTGAACATTTTTCGAAGTCCTCTAATATAACTTTTATTTCTTTTACTGCCTCTTTGGGGTTTGTCATAGCGATTATAATGTCGTCGGCAAATAAATTGATTTTAATTTCTTCCTTCTTTACCCTGTATCCTTCCACCCTTGCAGAATTTCTTATTCTTTCAGCTAGCTGTTCTATTGCTAGTGTAAATAGGAGGGGCGAGAGCGGGCATCCTTGCCGGACTCCTCTTTGAATCTTGAGGGGTTGTGAGTGTTCTTCATTAACTCTCACCACTGCTGTCCCTTCTCTGTACATTTCTTGGATCGCTTTTATATATGGCTCCCCCATCTCGTATTTAGTCATTACCTGCCACAGAAAATCCTGGGAGAGTGTATCGAATGCTTTGTAGACATCTAATTTCAAGAGGCCTAGCTTTTTTTTGTGGCCATGTTGTAATACATTTATAATATTCCTTATGGGGTGGGCTATATTCCTGTCTTTTACAAATCCATATTGGTCCTCCTTTATTATGCTAGGTATGATCTTCTTTAATCTATTTGCCAGTATTTTTGCAAAGATTTTATAATCCTGATTTAGTAAACTAATAGGTCTATATGAGCCCACTTCCTCTGGGTCTTTATGTGGTTTAGGGATTACCACTATTTCTGATTGCCTCCACGAATCTGGGGCTTTTTTCCCTTTCAATATTCCATTAAATACCTCTTGGAGCTCTGGGGCCAATATGTCTACCATCTCCTTATAGAATTCACTTGTGAAACCGTCTAGGCCTGGGGATTTGCCCTTTTTCAATTCTTTAATTACCACCTTTATCTCCTGTAGTGTTATTTCCTCCTTTAACATAATTTTATCATTTTCTTTGAGTGTTGTTCTTATATCTTCCTCATATATGACTATGTCCTTTTTTTTATACAGCTCCTTATAAAAGATCTCGAAGGCTTTTACTATATCTTTTGAGTTGCCAGTTCTTTGGCCATTCACTTTTATATTTTCTATCTTTTGCCTTACCTTCCTGTTTTTCAAATAGTTAGCTAACCTTCTGGCCGAATTAATACTATTTCTATGGAAGTCATTTCTTACCATTGCTTCTCTCTTCCATAATGTAACTGAGTCCAACTCATCTAATTGTTTTTTAATTGTTGTTATCTGACTCTGTACTTTTAAATCATGATTGTTGATTTGTTCCTTTTGCAACCTCTCCAGTTCCTGAATTTTAGATTGTCTTTTTAGATAGCGTTCTCTTTTGATGTACTTTTCCTTATTTATGCAGTGTCCCCTTATCACCGCCTTCGCGGCATCCCACAGGGTATTAGTTGGGACAGTCCCTCTATTCTCCTCAAAATATAATCTTATCTGCTCCATCATATAGCTCCTATCTTCCTCTTTAGCCATTATTAAATTATTGTACCTCCAAGTTCTATTTTTTGGTTTTTGATTGCCTTCTATTTCTATAGTGATTGGTGCATGATCCGATATCCAGATTGGGTGCGTTGTAATTTTTTTTATAGTCAGGTTGCTGCTTTTTTCTACAATTATGTAATCTATGCATGATGGGGTTTTGTGCCGGCTGGATACATGGGTGGGTTTTGGCTGCTGTCCTATCAATTCATGTGCTTCCCTCAAGCCCCAATCTCCTATTTTAATTGCCTTATTTTTAGTCAGATCCATGTTCAAATCTCCTGTCATAATTAATTCTCCCTCTGCGAATTGCTTAGTTTTTTTAACTAGCCTGGCTAAAAATTTCTTTTGTCCTTTATTGGGTGCATATATATTTACCAATGTAAATTTCTTCCCCTCTAATCTGAATTTAGCCATCACATATCTCCCTTCCCTGTCTGTCCTTCTTTCTAGTACCTCTACTCTAAGTTACTTATGAGTCATTATTGCCACTCCTCTGGCCTTGGTGTGGCTCCTAGCTTCCGCTAACATCATCCAGGTCGAGTCTTTTAGCAAAGGCTTGTTGTCATTTCTTTTCTTATGTGTTTCCTGTAAACACAGAACATCAGTTTTTTGCTCTCTTGCCAACTTGGCTATCCTATATCGTTTAATTTCT
This sequence comes from Gekko gecko, assembly GCA_029375565.1. Taxonomy (NCBI): domain Eukaryota; kingdom Metazoa; phylum Chordata; class Lepidosauria; order Squamata; family Gekkonidae; genus Gekko; species Gekko gecko. Next base: position 292,507,934 of record JAPDNY010000001.1, on the reverse strand, counting down.
GATGTTAAACCATTGACATTCAGTGATAAAATTTTTATTGTTTTATCCATATCCCACATCAATTAAGGCTTTGACATCTCGTGGCTGTGAAAAATTTGAATGGTTAGTTAGTTTACTCTTCCCCTTCCTTCCCCCCCCGTGGTTGAGAGTAAAGGTGGAAAGAAAATCTCTTCCCCTCTCTCCACTGCATGGGGTGCACGCATCCCCCTCCTCCTCCTTCTTGATACTGTAAAAAATGATAATACTATTAATAGTCATTAGCTCAATCAATAAAGGTATACTTCCCTTAATTGGTTATCGGGAGCTGGTCCTGAGGCGTTTCCCTCCTCTCTCTGAAGTTCCTTCATCGCCATCTTCAGGAACCCCCGATTCCGCTTCCATTTCTTGCTCTCCCATATCATCTGTGTTTATACCTAATTGTTTAAGTAGTTCCTTTGCCTCTGTAGTGTTCCTTGCCATCAGTCGCTTTCCTTCCCGAAATATAATTATCGAGGATGGATAGCCCCATGAAAATTTCACGTTATTTGCATAAAGCTTTTGGGCAAAGGGGCGCATGAGGTTTTTTTTCCTTAAGGTCTCTTGACAAAAGTCTTGTCTCACCCAGACTTTTCTTCCTCTAAAAGTCAGGTCTTTCCTCTTCTTTAGTGCTGTATATATTTGCTGTTGAATTTTCTCTCTGGCAAATTTAATTATTACATCTCTAGGGGCCCCGCCCCTCCCATTCCTTTGTAGTCGATGCACTCTCTCAACATCCTCTATTTTTATTTCTACTTCGTTTGTCTGCAGCCACTGTATCAGCGATTCCTCCAATTTATTTACAGAAATTTCTTCAGATATCCCTGATAAAATAAGGTTAGCTCTTCTGTTTCTGTCTGACAAGTCATTTATTTGGCGGTTCAGAGCGGTTATTTTTTGCTCATTAGCTTCAGCAAGCTCTTTGGCTGTTGTAGCTGTCTGCTTTATAGAAGCTATTTCTGTGCCTATTTTACTAATTTCTCCACGCAGTGAGATTAACTCACTACTGATTTTCTCTTGAAAGGCAAGGACTGTATTTTGGAGTCCTGAAATTTGTTCAGATAGGTCCTTAATTGTCTTCGCCATATCTGGTTCAAAGCTTTGGGAGCGGCCTTAAGAATCTCAAGGCTTTCCTTTCTAGCACAGCAGTAAATTAGTTTCTTACCACTCTGAAGTTGTTCTAGCCAGCTGCTTCCTGGTTATCAGCCTCTTATCTGGGTTTGCATAGTATTTACAAACTTTGAGCTATAAATTCTTTAGTTCGAAGGAGGAGCTCGGAGGAAACACAGCCGGCTTGGTTTAACGCATGCGTGCAACCCTCTTCAGAAATTCTTGAGCTTTGAAGACAGAGTCAATCTTCTCTCTTTTCTCCTTGAATTTGAACGTTAGTCCTTCGGGAAAGCACCATCTGTAAATGGTTTGATGTCTTTGTAGGAACGTGGTCAATCCTTTGTATGCTTTTCTTTTCATACGAATTTCATATGGAACATCTTTTAAAGTTCTGATAGCCTGCTCTCCAATATTCAAGGGCACCGCTGAAACTGCACGCAAAATTTGATCTCTAGTACGCTGCTTGATAAACTTGACAACCACTTCTGCTGGCAGATTATTTTTCTTTGTGAAGCTGGAATAGGCTCTATAGGCCATATCCATCTCATCCTTTAATCCTTGCGCTTCTCTGCCAATTAAGGGTGCCAAGGCATTCGCCAGTATAGCTCTGAGATCTTCTTTCTCTTCTTCCTTTATGCCCTGAAAGCGGAGAGTCAGATTTGATTTCTCCATCTGAAGCATTAAAATTCTTTTTTCTTGCATATCTTGATGTTTTTCTAATTTGTTGGCCCTTTTCTTAATTTTCTTGGTGTCTTCCGTTGAGACCAGACATTTCTGTGCGATCTCCTCCATCTTCTTTGCTGTTTCTGTTAGTTGTTTTTGTTGACTGTTGAGAACACTTTCCATGTTACAGAGGGTTTTGCTGATTTTCTGCACTTGATCCAGCAGAGGGCGCAGTGGCTCGCTTTTCTGTTGATTGACAGCTGCCTCTAGGGGGAGGCTGCCAGGACCAGAAGTCCCTCCCCCCTTCTTGACCAGCTTCTCAGGGACCTTTTTCTGCCCTGACATTTTTTGTTTGTTTACTTTAACAAAGTTCGTGCCGCGTCACCCAGGAAACAGGCTAGCTTCTTAATCTTCAGTAAAACCCCAAAGGTACTTTCACCAAGCCGCTTTTTTGCTTCGACCCCTTCACTCTCTTTTTAACAGTCCCATTTTTCAAAGGGGGTGGGGATTCCTCCCTCCTCCCATGCGCTCGTACGTTTACAGGGGGAGCACATTTATACCGCTTCAAAACAGATCCCCAACTCACGATTCGCTACCGATTCTCCTTCTATTTTAATTCATTCCGCTGCTTCTCCACTCCTGGAAGTCGGTGGCGTTACTACTTCCCATACGGGCACAACGCAGCGGGGCCGATTGGGGCGGGGAGAAAGCCTCAATTTCCCGGCTGTTTGCTGGCAAAGAGGCTACTCCCCAAGTGCCACCGGTTTGGAGCCTTTGCCTAAGGCTCACTAGGGTCTTTCGCATATGCGAAGACCCCCCCAACCACGTGTGGGCTAACCACCTCCGGGAGCGTCCCGAGAGGTGGCCGCCATTCGCTCCGCCAAAACCGAAAGTCAAAAATCTTTGTTTTTTCCATTGATGGTTTGTTGGACATATGCTGTATGGAGACCTTAGAATCCAGTCGCACATAAACTTCTGATGTCATTTGCACAGCAAACTTCACTTCAAATTACAAGCTCATGGACAGTTAACCCAATACAAACACAATATATACCATGATATGGCAACCAGTATAAACAGACTCTTCTTTAACGTTACTAATGAATAATACACCGGTGCTCAATGCAACTTATATGATCCTTGTTGTTTGTATCAATAGAATAAATACAACGAAGTTACAACATAGTCTATTTCTTACAATAACCAATAATAACAAAAAGCTTGTACTTTTGTTCCATACAGCTTTGTGAAAGACTTTACAGCGTATACTTTTGCTTAGTACAGCTTGTGAAAGATTCTGACGAGGTCCCGATTTACTTTCAGCCCGTTTCTTTATCTTTATCAAAGAATCCTCACACTTAAAAGACTAGATGAATGGAAGACTTTTATAATTACTTCTATGGCATAGTGCTCCTGTTTCGAATCTGTCTTTCAGGTCTGAGATCCGATCTTCAATGCATGCACCCACTGCGCATGATACAATTCTATGTCAGTGAATAACAAGAACATTTGTTTAAATGTTGCTGGTCATCCTACTAGACTTCTCAGAATCATACCCCCCCCCCCGGCTTCTCGAAAGGCGTACATATAAGGAACAGCTTTCAAGCTGCATGGGTGCGTCGGTGGGCTGCAAGGAGGAAGTGAGTGGTGTCCAAATTGTAGAGCGAACAGTGTGCCAAAATCATTGTAAAACTTCAAAGGCACCCCACTTCCTCCAGGACTGTAAATAAGGCTTGACAGAATGGGTTGCGAATACCAAGTTGCACAGAGTAAACTGCAAGGACTAATTTGTTGCAGCATGATTTCAATGTGGATGAACTTGCTCACCCTGAAATAGCTGGAAAAGAACAGAAGAGGCTTCAAGGCCAATGTTCTCAAAAAAAAACAAAACACCAAAAAAACCCACAACCAAACTCCGTACAAGTATTGTTCCGCAGCAAGGAGGTTTTTCTCCTTTCAAATGATGCTGATGTACTCTGCGGAGAAATAATGAACTCCGCACAGCATGTCCTATGGAAAACTTGGCGTTTTGCCCTTGTCACATGATTTTAAAAGGCAATGGAAGCTGTGTGCCGCTATTATTTCTTGCAGACTCAGCCGAGTGATATTTTGAAGTGGTTTTGTGCCATTTTATTTTAGGGCTGGGGCCTGGCCGTAAAGTTTAGGAGATAGGCAAGGATAGACAAATAAAACAGAAGCACAAAAGTGCCTTCCAGTACTCCCCCCCCCGGACTTATTTCCATCACCACCATACACTTGAGATGTACAGTATAGTATAGTTTATTATTACGGTCTTAAGACCAACACACAGAGTAAGCATAATATGTGAGGGAGAGAAAAAACAGTCATAATATTTTGTTATGTGAACAATAAAACAGATTGACGAGAGAGGCTGGCATCTGGAGAGTTTTCAGCAAAGCCTCCCATTTGAAGATGGCCACAAAACTGGCATGGGTGTGTCTTTTATGTGGTTGCCAGCCTCCGGGTAGTGGCTGGAGATCTCCCAGAATTACTGCGGGCCTCCAGGCTACAGAGATCCGTTTGCCTGGCAAAAATGGCTGTTCTGGGAGGTGGACTCGATGGCATTACACCTTGCTGAGGTACCTCCCCTTCCCAAACCTCACCCTCATTAGGCTCCAGCCCCCAAACCTCCAGGAATGTCCTAACCCAGAGCTGGCATCCCTGGCCTTTCATGTCTGGGCTGGCAGCTTAGTGGATCTGGATGTCATCCCCAGATGGCTGGAGCTGGCATAAAGACTGCCTGGCACCAACCCAATCACACCTAAGTTTTATTTACTTATTTACCAAATTTATATCCTGTTTCCTCTCCCCCGAACGGAACTCGGGGCGGTTAACAGCATATAAAATACACCTGACAAAAAGAGTACAAAAGAGACAATAAATGAACTTTAAAAATACAAAACGATTAAAAATCTATCCACTATCAAGCAGGGCAGGATGCATGGATTGTGAAGACACAGCTGGAACATCATTTACCAGCTGCCTGGCAGATCACCGGCACCTAAAGGCAGCCCAAAAAAAGAGCGGCCTCGCATGCCCTGTGGAACTCAGGGAGGTCCCGCAAGGCACACACCTTTTCAGGCAGCTGGTCCCACAGGGCGGGGGCCACTCCTGAGAAGGCCCTCGCCCTTGTTGATACAAGGCAGACAGTTCATGGACCAGGGACCTTCAATAAATGCTGAGATGCCCTGACCTGGATAGCCCAGGCAAGCCCAATCTCGTCAGGTCTCGGAAGCTAAGCAGGGTCGACTCTGGCAAGTACTTGGATGGGAGACCTCCTCGGAATACCAGCAGTCAGGAAGAGGGGGCAGGCTTTATTCAGCCACCTCTCTGCATATCCTCCAGGCCCCCAGTAGGAGTCAGTCACCAGAGGTCGCCATGACTTCCAGGTGTGCACACACACAAAATGCAACACACACACATACCCCAAAAATGGCAAGATGAAATTGAAGAAGGTGGGGATGGGGAGGAACATAAGCCAATGTGGTGTACATCAGTGTATCCTCACAACAACAACCCTCTGAGGCAGGTTAGCCTGACAGTGACTGGCCCAAGGTTTAGCGTGCTTTGTGGCAGGGTGGGATTTTGAGCTCTAACCACTACACTGCCTTCTTAACACTAGCTAAACAAACATGCTTACAGGGCTGGCACTCTTGCCAACACTTTTGACACAAAGTCACCCACTGACACAATGTGGTTGTAAATAAGAGCTATTTGTTTCGAGTAACCATTCTTTGAAATTCCCACGTTTTCCTGGATCAGTCACTAAGACAACCTGCCAACTTTTCACTTTCTGCCTCTTGACAGTTTTGCTGGGAAACAAAAAAAATATTCAGCAGAGCAAAGGAGACATCATGTGTCAGAGTTAATGCAACTCGGGGAGCAGGTCTATATTTAGATATTTGTCAAATTATCCCCCCCACAGAGAGAGAGAGAGAGATACACAATTTCAAGGGGTGGGGGAATGACTCACTCATGTAGACTGCATTCCTGCCTTCTACCATGATGGAGTTAACCTTGCAAGTAAGCGCTCATCATTTTTATCTTTACGGCAACTGCATGAGGCAACATAGACTGAGTTGCTTTGCTCAGGGCAGTTTTATAGCTAAGCTGATTCACGCTTCACGGCAGCACAAACTCAGAGTCTTTCCCACGCTCACCCTGCAGGGAACACAGTCTGGACTGGCCATGTCTCCACTTACACAGTTTCCTGGCACGCATCCAGAGCCATTATGACTCCAGAGAATTTGGAGGCTCCGGCTCACCTCTCCCCTGTACGTTTCTCTCTCAGCAGAGGCTGAGAAGGCTGAGATGCGTCAATCCACATGTCCAAATATTCACCATTTGAAGCTTCAGGGTATTGTGGGGGCTGAATTTTTTGACTGAAGTGAATCATTTTAAGGAAAAAAATGGGAATCCCTTTAGGAAAACTGAGTAAGAATTTTCTGGTGTTATTGGGGAGGTTGCGCTGTTTTTATTTATGAGGTACTTTGAACGGGTGCCGGAAGTCCAGGATGTAAATAAACAAACAAGGGGCAGAACTATAATTAAATAGATAAATGACCAAACCCTCCCTCACCCCCAAAGAAAAAGATCAGAATCTCTTTTAATTCCAGAAAGTCTGCAATCTGCTCTTCATTTAAGAGGCTCATAGTTCTCCCTTCCATTTTATCCCCACAGCAACCATGTGAGGTAGGTTAGGCTGACTGGCCTAAGGTGAGATTCATGGCATAGCGGGGATTTTAACTTTAGTCTCTCTAATTCAACGCCCTTACCACTTGCCTGTTATGTTCTGAGAGAAACTTACTGCATTTCCCAGAAGTCACCTCAAAAGACAGAGGAGGGAGAGATGGAGATGGACAGAAAGAGGCAGGCTCTTATACTGGAAGGTAAAAGTAAAGGTTTCCCTTGCACAAAAGCCAGTCGAATCCAACTCTAGGGGGCGGTGCTCATCTCCGTTTCCAAGCCAAAGAGCCAGTGCTGTCTGTGGTCATGTGGCTGGCATGACTAAACACCAAGGCACACAGAATGCTGTTACCTTCCCACTGAAGCAGTACCTATTTACCTACTTGCAATTTCTTGCTTTCAAACTGCTAGGTTGGCAGGAGCTGGAGCCAGAGATGGGAGCTCACTCCATCCCACGGCACTAGGGTATTGAACTGCCAAGCTGCAGACCTTCCGGTCTGCAGCTCCGCGTCTTAACCTCTAAGCCACCGTGGCCCCTCGTATACTAGAACACCTCTTTAACATGCTGATCCTCCCAGATGTAAACTTGAACATTCTGCATACAAAATGCTACACTTTCTTTGCAAGAGTGAGACAGAAAGAACTGGCATTTTACACTGCTTAATGTTGATATGGGTCAGTTTTACACAGCTCCCACAAAAATGGGTAAATCTTTTCCTGGACTGTACCATTTCTGGCTCTAAGATGGCATGCTGGCATGTTCCCCAGACAAAACAAAACCAAATCCTGTACATAGGAAAACAGTATTTTGGGTAGGCCAAAACATGCTTCCTAACATGTGGGGGGGGAGTGGTGGTATTCAATCTGCAATCCATTCCTTTAATGATATAGTCCAAGAAAACTTTTGCAGCTCGGTTTTGATAATTCTGTGTATAGACCAGCCGGTTAGTGAATGGGATGGAACTGCAAAGATGGTTAATGCTAAGAAGCAGCTTAATAAGCAACTCTGAGCCAGTACGAGGCAGAATGATTTGATCTGTCTGCTTCTCTCCCACTTTCCAAGAGAAACTAATTGAGTTCCCTGGAAGTCACCCAAAAGGGCAGGGGTGGGAGAGGAATGTCTAGCTTTTGAACTAAAACCAAGGAAAACCAAGCGCTATGCAGGAATATTTTAACGTCTTTCCCTCAGTGCTATGAGCAGATAATGAAACCGGTTTCTAACTGCTTGGGAAGACATGGCAACCATGGGAAAGCAGATAAAAACTACTCTGGAAAGCAGAAGACTGTAAAATATTTTTAAGGCAGAGGGCTAATTAGCCAGACTTAACCTTGCCAGGTTGGTGATATTGCAAATGATAAAAAGTTGGTTTTGTTCATAGTATAAGGCCACTTTTTAAAAATCAGCTGAAGCCTTGCCATCATGACTGTGTTTTTCCATTGATGCCAGGCTTACCATTTGCCCACTCTAGGCAGGCAAGCTCCCAGTGGAGGTGACCTCCTACCCATCCTTGCTTCTTGGCACTAATGATGTTGTGTGACATGCCACCATCGCTTCTGGATCAGGCAGCAACCTGAGCTTGCCGGAGGGGCGGGGGGGAGGAGTCCAGAGGGCTAACATTATATCTGGGTTTTCCCCCTGAAGCGACAGCAAAACATCATGCAGTGTCATTTCTGTGTCTCGCCCCACCTTCTGAGCTTAGAAGGTGAGGCAAGACACAGAAATGACCTGGCATCCCTAATCCATGCCCATGACCTGGAACTGTACACGTTAAAGCAAGAATCCCTGTGGAGATGACACGTGAATGGACTGTGGCTCAGTGGTAGAGCACCAGACTGGAATGCAGAAGGTCTCATGTTCAACCCCCAACATCTCTAGTTAAAAGGATTGAGTACAGACCAGTGGTCTGAATCAGTATAAGGGAGCTCTGCGTGTTCACGTGACATGCCTTGCATAACTAGCATGAGGACAGATGGAGATCATACCCTCTGGTTCACCAGTCTGGTGTAGTGGTTAGGTGTGCAGACCCTAATCTGGGAGAACCAGGTGTGATTCCCCACTTCTCCACATGCAGCTGCTGGTGTGACCTTGGGTCAATTACAAGTTCTTTCAGAGCTGTTCTCTCACAAGCAGTTCTCGAAAGAGCTCTCTCAGTTCCACCTACCTTGCAGGGTGTCTTTTGCAGGGAGGGGAAGGAGATTGTAAGCTGCTCTGAGACTCCTTTGAGTAGTGAAGGGCAGGTTATAAATCCAACCTCCTCCTCTTCCTCCTCCTCCTCCTCCTCCTCCTGTTCTTCAGACCTCCACAAATTGAATCAGCTGTTCTGAACATCACATACATACAAACCACACACATGTAGGTCCTGTCCTGCTATCTTCATGTTCAGAAGCTATTAGCAGTGCATGGAGGTTGGAAGTGAACACAGAGGGTTGTACTCAGTGCCAGTCTTCCATAATTCCCACACACACACTGCAGACCCTGATTTGCCCCTCGGGGCTTTCCTCAGGGTACCCTGTACCCCAGGAGCAATATTTTAGGTGGTTCAGTAGCTGAAGGGAGGACACAGGAAAGCATTGTTCCTGGATAGTTAGTAACTCTTTAAAACAAATATCTGGTGCTGAGTGGTGCATTTTGGAAAGTACTGTACCAGTACAATTCTTTTGGCTGTTACATATGATCAGAAATGTCATTCATGGTGCATTGTTTGGACAAGAGTGCAGGTGTCCTCATTAAAGCCAATAGAGTAAATGGATTGTGAGCCGCAACATCCCAGGCCCATGTCTGAAGGTCAACCATGAACTTCCAATCTGGCTTGGATCCACTGGGGAAGATTTCTTTTTGCAGCTAGGGTCTTTGCGCAAGTGGAAGTGGGGGCGGGATCTCATGACAGCCCCTTGTGGCAAGGGACTGGTCCCTCTTGGCACTCTCTTGTCAACTTAAACAATGGTTCAGGCTAAGGTCTAAGCAAAAATCATGGAAGATCTCTCTCTCTCTCTCTCTCTCTCTCTCTCTCTCTCTCTCTCTCTCTCTCTCTCTCTCTCTCTCTCTCTCTCTCTCTCTCAGAACCAAGGTCAAGCTGACTGTAACTTCAAAGAATGAGATTAGGAGATGGGAGATTGTCCAAGGTGCCAGGCAGACCATTAGGACTAGCAATTTCAAGGCTAAAGAGTCCAAGCGGACATGTAGCGTCAGTGCAGAGACTTATGGGCCAGGGGAAGGTGCTTGCTTCATTGGCTCCTATACAGCTGCAGAGTATGTGGTCTCATTAGGGCAACCCACCTGATTGGCTGAGTCACCCAGTTAGCAACACAATTGATTGGTCAACTAGAATCATGGGTATAAAGAAAGATTCTTCAGTCTGGATTACATCTAATTTTGGGACACTTCTTGATTCTGGGTGGGCCAGGTTGGCCAGTACACCAGTTGGGACTTAGACTCTGAAACTCTACTGGACTCAGTCTTGCCAGGTTAACACCTAGATTTAAAATAAAACCTTGTAAAAGTGTTTAGGTTAGATATTTAGCTTTATTATTTTATCCTTATTGCCCCCCCAACTTTACCTATTTGTAAGGCAGAATCAGCAGGCAGGAAAATTGCTGAATCCTCTCTCTGCCCCTCATTTACTCCACAAATAATCAATGTTTGCCTGCAGCTGGCCTTCTTTGGGTCTCAGAGCCTTAATGAGGAAAAAGCATAAAAGGGGGGGGATCACTGTTTGTAGGGAAGAATCATTGGGCGATAGAAAGGTTAAATACCTGGCTGAACAGCCTCTTGTGCAAATGCTCCCAGCCTTGCATTAGAGTTTGGAAGGAAAATACGAGGGGGAAAATGTTTCTGTTGTAACATGCAGTTCCACCTTGAAAGCAAAGTAACATTCTAAAGAGGTTAGTTGTAATTTCCTCTATAATTGGAAAGCAGTCTTGAGTGGTGGCCACAGGAGGCCCATAAGTTGGCCTGCCCCCCCCCCATGTTTCCTGTCTGAGATGCAAAATGCTCCTTTGTCCCTCCTGTCAATAGGCATTGCTGTCAAGCACCAAAAACCCACTGAACAAATAGCTAAAAAAGGCAATTTTTGGAATGCTGTGGAAATACCAGTGCTGACAAAAGGATTTTTGCTTGGAACATGACCATGATGTCATAATATGACAATTATCAACTGACCATTCAGCAATTTAAGAAAGGCCACACAAACCTCTGCACACCCAACCTCCTTTCCATGTAAGACAATGGCAAAAGAAATCCTTCTAAAAATATGTCACCTTTTGAGTGGGCAGGAAAGAGTGATTTGTGAGGAGGACAGCCTGAAGCAAAATGACTCGGCTGCTCTGAGCTCAGCTCCAAGATCAACTTCCGCTTGAAGGATCATTTTTCTTTTGCAGAGATTTCTATCCAAAGTGGGCCCACATAGGAGCAGCTGGGAATTGCTGTGTGTTGGTGAACCGCTTAGAATGATTCAACTGTCTTCTGAGATTGACATCGGAGCTTTAAAAGGACAGACCATGCCACTTGCCTAAGCTGCCTTGATAGGGCTGCCAGATCTGGGTTTGGAAATTTCTGGAGATTTGGGGGTGGAGCCTAAGAAGGGGGAGTGTTAAGTATGAGACTCAACAAAGGATTCAGCTTCAAGTGATTTCAGCTTTATTAAACAGCAACTGTAAGTCAGGAACACACGACTGAAACACACACAACAAGGGAAGCACAGCTCCTTCTTTTAAACTCTCCCGGGCTGTCAAAGCCACACCCATAGTCAGATAAGAACCAATAGTAACGCTGGGATAAAGGCCAATCAGAATACAGGGATAAAGGCCAATCAGGACCGTTCCCTCTTTGCAACAATATCACTCAGTGATATTGGGTAATTACACAGGTTTCACAGAAACTGACCAATAGCAATGCGACATCTGAAGAGCCACATTCAGACTCAAGCTTAACATGTGAATAGACAGGAGCAATTCACATTCAGTACATAACAGGGAGTTTAGGGGAGGGACCTCGGTGTCATAGAATGCCATAGCGTACACTCTCCAAAGCTGCCATTTGCTCCAGGGCAACTAACCACGGCAGTTTGGAGATGAGCTGTAATTCCAGAATGTCTCCAGGTCCCACCTGGAGGCTGGCAAGCCTATGGCTTTGAGTCTGACTCACTTGGGGCTTGCAACATTAATAAGCAAGCAGAAGTTAAGTTAAGTAGGTAAAGTAAATGGTGCCACTGGTTTTCAGTAGTAGTTATTCTCAAGTACTAAGTTTTCCACGTACTGATGAATAAAACTGTATTGGTCTTAAAGGTGCCGCTGGGCTTGAACTTTGTTCTGATTTTATTCATTTATTTAGGAACTAATTGCCTTGCTCTTCCCCAATGGAGAGCCAAAGCAGCTTACCAAAAAAAGAGAGGCAATTTAAATAAACAAATGAACTGAAGGAAGAAGTACAATAAACTGAGGTAAAATAAATTAGTACAATACATTACAATCTATTGCACCCTGGGCTCACCCTAAGTCTACGAGGTTAGCTAACTCAGGGCCACAGACTGCAGGCCAAGGGACAAGAGCGCTTTGGCTCTTGTCTTTCAACTAGGGGGCCAGATGGACTGCGGGTCTGATCCAGCAGAGCTCTTCTGATGTTCTTATCAGGGCAAGGCCTCAGCCTCTATGCCCCGTTGTTGGCTGTCCGGAGGAACTGGTCAGCCACTGTGTGAGACAGGATGCTGAACTAGATGGATCACTGGGTCTGATCCAGCAGGGCTCTTTTGATGCTCTTATCAGGGGAAGGCCTCGGCCTCTATACCCTGTTGTTGGCCCTCCAGAGGAACTGGTCAGTCACTGTGTGAGACAGGATGCTGGACTAGATGGACCACTGGGTCTGATCCAGCAGGGCCCTCCTTATATTCTTATGTTCGTATGTCTCTCAGCCTGGGCGGGGGGGGAATGGAGGAAAGATTCAGGTTTCACCAATGTGCGATGTCACTTCCAAGGTGAAACTGAATGACAGTATCACAGCAGCACAGCACTGTAGGATCCACCCAAAACTGTCCAGTTTAACCATAGAGTTCTGGGTGAATCCTAGAGTGTCACCTCAACACAATGATGTGCAACAACAAATAGGTTGGCCCCCACCCCAGCCCAAATTCTCCTTCTGGATTGCCAGCCAGGGTCGGCAATCCTGCTTTCAGCTCATGTCAAAGGTTTGCACTTCTGGCAACACCCCAAGTTTAAATTACCTGCAAACAAGAAGGGAAACAGAAGCTTAGCTTAAGGAAGTCAAACCACTTAAGAAAATCAGTTTCTTTATGCTGATGGTCTATACATGCTCCAACAATCCCTACCATGCCAACAATCCTTTGCCTCTAGCCCCCACTCTTTGCTCCAGCAGAAGCAAAAATTGGGGGTAGGAGGTAACATCACATAAAACATTACAATGCTCTAGGAATTTCTCAGATCTCTATAGTTTTTTACCATAGAAATCAGGGAATTCCTAGAGGGTTGAGATGTTACTTCTGGGTACAACTGGAAATGATGTTGCAGTGTCATTCCCCCCATGCCCTCCAAGCAAAGAGGCCAGCTAGCAGCCTTACCTAGTGATAGTCCTTAATTTTTGCTTCTTGTTTTTTCTGATAAATCACAATTGTTTATTTTGTTCCTAATTTTTCCTTTGGGGGATGCTCTGCTAACGTGGGTTACTAGAGTTATCCCTCTGAGTTCATCTCCTCCTCCAGGGTCTCCCTTTTGAAGCTGGAGATCAGTCACGGGGGTGGAAGGTGGGGCAGCTTTGGAAGGTTACATCCACACCGAGACCTCTTCCCTCTCCAAACTTTGCCCTCCTTCAGGCACTGCACTCAAATCTCCAGGAATCTCCCAAACTGGAATTGTGAACAGGGGCGGGGGCGGGGCAAGGAATGGCTAAAAGTAACTTTAGCATCCCTTTGGCCTTCTTCTAGTGCAACCTAAGGCCATATGACCTTAGGGAAAGTCCTCAAATGACTAAATGAATTAAAATAAGGAAATGTCTCTAGATTATAAAGTGTATCACTATAAACTGGGTAGCTGTGACTTGCTGGACCTATTAGTTTGGCCAGCATTGGTGTACAAGTTAGACTGTTGGACTAGGATTTGGAAGACCTCTGTTCGAATCCTCATGTTCTCTTTCTGCCAAAGAAGTTTGCTGGGTGACTTTGGGCCAGTCATTCTGTCTCAGCCAAGCCTACCTCACAGGTTTGTTGTTAAGATAAAATAGAAAAGAACAATGTAAGCTGCTTTGGGTCCCCATTGGGGAGAAAGGTGAGGCATAAGGGAAGTAAATAAATAAATGAATATCCTGTTTCGCCTCCATGGCCAGTTAGATGCCTCCTGGAAGCCTTGAAATAGCTCAAGAAGAAGCCCTCCCTGAAACTGGTCTTCAGCAGCATACTCTGTCTAAATATGCTGGTTGCTTTTAGCCCACAAGAGAGCCAGTTTGGTGTGGTGGTTAAGAGCGCAGACGCTAATCTGGGAGAACAGGGTTTGATTCCCCACTCTTCCACATGCAGCTGCTAGTGTGGCCTTGGGTCAGTCATAAGTTCTCTCAGAGCTGTTCTCTCAAGGGCAATTCTGAAGAGAGCTTTCCCAGCCCCACCTACCTCACGGGGTGTCTGTTATGGGGAGAGGAAGGGGAAGGCATTGTAAGCCACTCTGAGACACCTTCAGGTAGTGAAGGGTGGGATATAAATCCAGTCTCCTCCTCCTCCTCCTCCTCCTCCTCCTCTTCTTGGACTAGTATCTGTTGACAGACCTATTCTCCATGAAGACACATCGTCTGTGGGAGGGATGAAAGTAGGTGTTTGTTGAAGTTGGTTAGAACTGCCATAGCCCTCCATCAAACTGCAAGGTCAGAGTATGGCTGGGAATATAACATCCCCCCCCCCAAAAAAAATGCATATTATTTTCTTTTCTCAGTCCTTGCAACTGTGTTTATCGTTGCCAGTTTTCACTGCCTTCCTCAGAGGCTGCTGCTCCTCATCCTGGATTTGATCAGGCTCTTGATTTGCACGTTAGCGAAACAAAGATGGAGACAGGGGCCCCCTCCCCAGAAGGTTCTTAATTTAAAAAAAAATACTTTCTGTACTCTTCCCAGCCTGGGCTTCATTAACAGGAGCTAAAATTCAAAGCCTCTCGTGTGGCATCACCCAAGCTGCAAATTGGAATGTCAGCAGAAATGAAGACTTAGTGGGATGTAATTTCCCAGGAGAAAAGGGAAGGCAACGGTCTTCTATAAAACACTTCTGTCACTTCTTGGAAAGCTTTCTAACCAATTCAGCCTGCGATGGAGAGAAATGTGTAATAGTGGTGATTAGGGAAGTTGCAATAATACGAACAAGCAACGGCCTTTTTAAAGAGGCAGTATCTTTTTAGCCCACGATTACATAATTCTGTCTTCCGCCGTTGAATGTGCATCTCTCCAGTCATAAAAGGTGCGCCGTACAGAAAAGCTGCTTATCCTGTGTAGGATGTGATTCCAGGCTACTTAGATCTTCATCATGGGGCAGAGGATTCATGAGAAATAAAAACAAAACACAATCTGTAATTACTTTACGGAACATGCTGTCAAAAGATATAGTGATGGGGACTAGGTTAGATAGCTTCATAAGGGGGTTAGACGAATCTACATAGAATTTTGCCAGCTTCGCAGTGGGACCTGGAGATCTCCCAGAATTACAGCCGAGCTCCAGCTCCCTCAAAAGGAAAGGGCTGCTTTGCAAGGTGGATTCTATGGCATTACGCCCCACTGAGGTCTCTCCCCTCCAGAACCCCTCCCCTCCTCAGGCTCCACCCCTGAGATCTCTAGAAAGAGCCAGTGTGGTGTAGTGGTTAGACTTTTGGACTACTATCTGGCAGACCCAGGTTCAAATTCCCACTCTGCAATTGTGGTGCTTGTCTCCTCCATAAAGTGTACTCACTCTGGAGGTGGGTAAATGGTCTGCCCTAAGACCAGCAGGCAGGATGTCTTCAAAACCTTCTTTAATATGCAGAACAGCAAGGCAGGGAACCACTTAGATTTAACAATAGCTAGAGTTTTAACTACTAACAAACCAGTTCTAACTGGTATATCCCAGAAGGCATACCCATTCAAGTGAAGAGAGGGGGCTCCATTTAGGACCTAAGCCTGTCTCTTTAAGAGACAGGTTCTATATAGTACATACCCGTTCTTTACATGGGCATCCCCTAGCATGACGTCCCCAAATGAGATCTCTATCACAAGTTTGGGGTCAGGGGTTCGAGCACACATCTCTCCTGCAAGGAGGAACACTTTTCACTTCTGCATAACAAAACCAGCATATTTATATGGCGGGTGACTGACCCACCCACTCCTCATCTGGGTGAATGTTTGTTGCAGATCTGTTGACAGTTGTGGAGGCTTTTTTGAACACTGTCCCTGGGAATGGACTCAGTGTCCTGTGCTGGAGTAACCTCTGGGGGCTTACAGGCATCAGGATGGTGCTTGGACATCAAGGTGCTGTCTTTTCCAGGGATCAGGTTACAGTACCCCCAAATCTGTGTGGGGCATAGGCTCATGAATCTTTCACAAGTGCCTCCTTTTTCTTCTGAAGGTTGCTCCATCAGGGGTCTTCACAGTATACGCTCTTGATTCATCCCTGTCTGCTGTGAAAGTCACTGGTACCCAGCCTTTGCTTGTTGCCACATGGACTTCATTGCCAGCTTGGTTCCTTGATCTTAGCAGAATTTCTGTCACTGTTGAAGGTGGCAAAGGTATGTGTGTACTCCATGGGGTAGTCCTGGGGACAACGCTGCTGAAGTTGTGGGCAATGTGCAATGCAAAAGATGTACCATTAAAGAGAGAAGGGAAGGCCCATAACCGGAGTATTCCAGAGGTTGAGCAAGGCCAAATGGGGACCAGTGCCCTCTTTTTGGAGCATATGTTTAACAGTTTGGACCATGCACTCATCTAACCCATTGGACTGGGGTGAACGAGGACTGGAATTTGTCAAGATGGTACCTCATTCTTTGGCGAATTGCTGTATAATTTGACTTGCGAAAGGAATGTGATCAGAGCCCATTTCCTTGGGAATACTATGAAGCACACAGAGAGACTTCAGCTTGGTAACAACAATAGAGGCTGTTCTGTCTGGGAGCAAAAATACTTCAGGGTACTTAGAATAATAATCAGTTACCAAGAGGTAAGAGTGGCCTTGAAGTTCAAAAACAGCAGCTGCCACTTTGACGCAAGGGAGGCCAGGGATTGCATGCGGTGGCATGTACTCCCTGTGATTGTCATGTTGCAAGGACAGAAACTCTGGGCAGCTGGCAACCCATTGTTCGAAATGTTGTGCCAGTACATCAGTGCCCAAGCCCATGCTTTAGTGTACTGGATTCCTTTATGTGGTAAGTGCAATAACTTTAACAGGTTGTGTCTCATGGCTTGGGGTATGACTATCTCTGGGCCAGTCATTAACAAGTCATTTTCAACACGAATCTGGTCCTTCAGAGGCCAGTAAGCTCTAAGTTTTGGTTTGACTTGTTTCTGCTTAAGGGGCCACCCATTCAGATGTTGAGCCTTGAGGCGCTATAGGACAGGATCAGTGCTGGTGGACTCTTGCAACTGGCACAGCAAATGATTGCTGATTGGATCAGTTTGTGTAATCACATGGATTACTTTTTCATCTAGGAGAACATCAACATCTTCCTGAGAGGTGGTTATCATGACCCTAGACAATGTGTCAGCAATAAACATGTTCTTGTTTTTCGTACAGACAATTCTTATGTCATACTGTTGTAGTTGCAAGAGTTTTCTCTGTAGCCTGGCAGAAGCCTTGCCGATGGTCTTACTGAAGATTGCATCCAGTGGCTTGTGATCTGACTGGACCATCGCTGGTACACCAAGCACATATTGAAGAAACTTCCCCATGGCAAACATCATGGCCACAAGCTCTTTTTTGATCTGTGCATTGTTTTTCTCAGCCCATGTAAGTACTTAAGAGGCACAGGATGCATCTTTTGGAGCAGGCAGGCACCCTAGCTGTCTTTGGAGGCATCAGCTTGGACTACCAGCTGCTTTGTCGGATCAAAGAATCTGAGCACAGGAGCTGTGGTGGCTGCTGTCTTAAGAGCATCTAGTGCATCTTGCTGAGCTGGGCCCCGCTGCCAGGTTGCCTCCTTATGCAGGAGCACATGTAAAAGTGCTGTCAGAGCTGATTCATTAGGGATGTACCTGGAGAAATACAGGACGTTACCCAAGAGACATTAGGACATTAGAACAGAAGAACAGAAGAGGAGCCATATTGGATCAGGTCAATGGCCCATCCAGTCCCACACTCTGTGTCACACACTGGCCAAAACCCAAGTGCCATCAGGAGGTCCACCAGTGGGGCCAGAACTCCAGAAGCCCTCCCACTGTTGCCCCCCCAAGCACCAAGAATACAGAGAATCACTGTCCCAGACATAGTGTTCTATCCCTTTCTATCTGCCCTTTCAACCTTTTGGTGGGGACATTCAAGTAATGGCCTGTACTATGATGTCATCAGGTTGAAGACCATCTTTAGAGATGATGTGCCCTATGTACTTGATTTTGTCAACCATGAACTGAACTTGGTTGGGTTTGAACTTCACACCTTTCTGGAGAGCCCTCTTTGTGACTTGTTCGGGGATCTAATGGTGTTCTGCTTCCATGGAGGCTGCAATGATCATATCATCTGTGATGATGTGCACACCCAAGATGTCACAGAAGCACTCATGTTTTTTTTGCTGGAAAACTTCACTGGCTGACTTGATGCCGAAAGGCATCCTATTGAAATGGTAGCGACCCACAGCCATGGAAGCTAGCTGGGTGACCTTGGGCCAGTCACACACTCGCAGCCTTACCTACCTCACAGGGTTGTTGTGATGATAAAATGGAGGAGAAGAGAATGATGTAAGCCAATTTGGGTGCCCATTGGGGAGAAAGGAGAGGTATGAATGAATTAAATAAATACATAAATAACGTTCCCAACCCAGAGTCAGCAACTGTATATATGGTACTTTCATCAATGGCTGTAAAGCCATGGTGGTTAGAGGAAACTTCCATGTTTAGAGGCAGTGTACCACTGAGTTCTAGTTGCAGCAACTGAAGGTGGCTTTGGCCTCCGTGTCCTGCCTGTAGACCTTCCAAGGACATCTGTTTGGCCAATGTGGGAAACAGGATGCTGGACCAGATGTAACTTTAGTTGGATACAGCATGGATCATCTTATGTTCTTTCTTTAGAAATCAGATGCCCTACTAATATGTGACACACTACAGATAAAGCAGACATTTATTTAGAGAATGTATATGCTGCCTCTCCAGAGTTTAAGTGGTTCCGCCTTGTCCTGCTACCAGAACTGAAAGTCTGGTTATAAGAAGGACTCCTCTTTTCTTTGTCTTTGTGGACCATTTTATTGTAAGCTAATACAACTTGCTCAGTAATTCTCCTGTGCAGACTTGAATGCTCACTGCCAGGCTGAGGTTTTAAAATATGCTGTTTTATACACCACCAGATCAAATTAGCTGAGCCCAGATTTAATGGGAGTGGAGAAGAAGAACGGGGAAATTGGTTGCTTAGGTTGCTGGTAAGAAATTTTTGCCTCTGTGGGCTCTGTGGGGCTAAACCAGAAATGAAGCTTGCAGAATAAATTAATTTAAACCAGTTTAACCAAATAATGCATTCTTGCTTGCAAAAACTTTGTGTGAGTCAAGACCAACTTCTCCTCAGATCCACCAAGATGCTGGGTTCTTGCATCCCTCTTTCAAAAGGAGCTCAGTGCTGACAGCGCTGTTTTCATCTCATGCCATCATAGCCCTACCGCATTGTCTCCTGGAGGCCTTTGCAGTCTGATTAAACTGTTTTTACACTTTGTGATCCACCTTGAATCTTAGCAAGGAAAGCAGGTTATAAATGAAGTAAATAAAATCACGAAAATAAAATACGGCAACCAGACCTCAATCTGCAGCTTTAAAGATATAGCCCTGCAATAACAATATAATTAAAGCAATACCAGTTATAATACATTTAATTCCCCCTTTACTATAAATTCGATTGATTGATATACTAATTAACTTTTCACGATTAATTTTTCACCTATATAATTTCCAGTTATCTTATTCAACAGGTAACTGGAAATCTTACCCAGCCACCTCACAAACAAACTCTCCCTCAGCCTCCATTCTCTGCCTCCGCCCCTGCTGGGCTAAACAAATTAGTTCTTGGCAGTTACATTAACATTTGGGATGTAACGGGGGGGGGAGGTTGCCCTATAGGATTGCCAACCTCCAGGTGGTGGCTGGAGATCTCCTGGACTACAACTGATCTCCCCGCAACAAAGATCAATTCCCTTGGAGAAAATGGCTGCTTTGGAGGGTGGACTCTAAGGCATTATGGTCCACTGAAGCCCTTCCATTCCCCAAACCCCACCCTCCTCCGGCTCCACCCTCAAAATCTCCAGGTATTTCCCAACCTGGTGATGGCAATCCTATTGCCTTATATTGTTTGCTTATTTGTTTGATTCCTAGCCCTCCCTCCCCCACACAGCAGGGCTCAGGGTGGGTAACAACCATAGTGAAATCAATAAAGGCTTTTTTTTCTAGAAAAAGCCCAGCAGGAACTCATTAGCATAATAGGCCACACCCAACAGCAGAAACTCATTAGGATATTAGGCCACATCTCCATGCCTTCCTTTGGCTTGCCTGGGTGCCCCACGGCTGTGGGGCGCCCGGGGAAGCTGGCCCTTGGACAGGCCAGGGAAGGCACAGGGAGGCATTTAAATGCCTCCTCAATTTTCCAGGGCCCCCCTGGCCTGCTCGCCTCAGAGTCGCTGGGGGGGGGGGGTCATTCTCCAGGCCTTCCCTCTGTATCCATGCACGCAGAGGTTTTGGCTGCAGTGGTCATGGCCAACTCTGAAGCCAGACAGAACTCCATTCCTGTGCATTCCTGCCCAAAAATAGCCCTGATAAATATAATATCAATTAAAATCCATTCTAGTACAGTTATAGGGTATCTGAGGTCAAAAATCCTGGGACTGTTTTTACCCTTGTACCCTATCTGCACACCAGTGCACCGTAAACCCGATTCCACATCGCTCCAAACTGAAGTGTCACAGTGTGCATGTGCCATGAGAGCAGTGGCAGAAGATGACGCCTGGCCTCAACTTGACCCCATCCTGGGTACCCAGCCTCAGGACAGTGAAAGGAGATTGAATACAGGCCAGCATGAGCTCGGATGAGAGAGAGAGAGAGAGAGAGAGAGAGAGTCTGGAGAAGGAAAAGGACCAGGGGCCCAGAACCTCCCCCCTTCCCAATTCTGAGGCCAGATGCCCTCTGGCAAGACGGTGGAAAGCTGAGAGCCCATCGCTGGGGTAGGGGAGCCTCCCAAGCAGATTGCACAACAGCCTTATAACAACATGTGCAAGGCTGGTCTACGACATGCTGTTACCCCAAGGGAGTAAGTATGGGGGTTGCAACTGAGGATTACTTTTAAAGTTGCAGAAGGAGCATGCCAAAGTGCTATTTTTGGAGTGGGCATGGATGTGTATGATCTCAGAGCTGTAGTCCTGCATGTTTTGAGTAGGATTAACACCTGGCCTGGAGAAAAATGTCCTGTCCCTTTAATAGAGGCTTAATGGGATGTTATGTACCAAGTGCTGTCATTTAGCTCTGTGCCATGAGAAAGCTTCAGCTGCTCATTTCCATACATTAAGACTCTATTCAAGGGGCAGGACATTTGTCCCCAGGCCTGTTGGCAACCCTATCACTGTGACTTTACAGGGACTCTTGGGCTACATTGTTGTACACTTGGGCCAGCCATGTGAATGTACCTCTCTAGTGTAGGGCTGTGATCCCCAGCTATGGAAATTCCTGAAAATTTGAATGGGGAGATTTCATGGGGAGATTTCATGGCTGAAATGGGATTTGAACTCGGGTCTCCTCAGTCGTAGTCCAGCATTTCAACCACTATGCCACACTGCCCTGAACAGACTAGCCATAGCTATTTTCCCCTGCTGATGGACTGAGAGAAACTCCTAGGCAATGTGATGATCAAGGCAAGAATTGTATGTACTGTGTCAGCTGCTCAGTAGCGGAACAGAGCACAAGTTTAATGCAAGATGGAAGTATCTGTCTTGATGTTACACTTGAATATCAGATTAGAAGACACAGTGTACTGGAACAGAATGGGAATTTTACATCACTGAAGAACATATCTCACTGAAGAACATATCTCACTGGTTCTTCCTTCCTTCCTTCCTTCCTTCCTTCCTTCCTTCCTTCCTTCCTTCCTTCCTTCCTTCCTTCCTTCCTTCCTTCCTTCCTTCCTTCTCTCATGTCTATGTCTGACTTTTCAACTATTATGCAGTAGTAAATGATATACACTTAAATTGCAAATAGAACAAATAACCGACTAAACAACTGCCATTGATTACGATGACATTGAATTGGCAGGAAAACTGCATCTTTCAGCAGCTAGGTAGGTAGAGTCCAAGTTATGCTACTGATTCAGGACATGTTGTGCTGTCACCTACAGCCAGAGATGTGATGTCACCTGGATCCATTTCAGGGACAGCAGCCATTCCTATGACAGTGCTTAAGTATCCTCTGTGTCCTCCTCATATCTCTTATCTCTAGACTCTTGCTTCCATCTTACCTGACTCAAACAATGATTAGCCAGCTCAAGATTGCAACACACAGCTATTTCCCACAGTCACCATTGCCCACGCACACACCCAAGCACAGACAGACAAAATCCCATCTCTTTAACAGAGCTCCTGAGGACAGTATGCATTGCACCAGCGCAGAATTTCCTGGCTGTTCTTGACGGAACTGTAGGGCCAATTATATAATTTATAGAGTGTTCAAATGAACAAAAATTCAACCAAGTTTTGCTTTCCTTTGGGAAAAGAAAGCTGTGGTTCACACCACTGTGATATGTTAACAGATAAAATCCCTGGGGTTCTAATCCTTCTTTTGTTGGCAAATGTGAGCTTTTCACCAAGCAGCTATGCAATTCAGAGAGAATATCATGTTTAAGGAATAAATTTTATCACCCTTCTATACCTGATGAATAATTTAGCCACAATCACTAAATGATAGCGCCATCCTTAAAGGCAGTGAACCTATGAGTTCCAGTTGCTGGGGCGGGGTAATATCTTCTCCATGTCTCAACCACTTGTCGTGAGGAGTTCCTACCTCCCCAATACAATGTGTGGGAGTAGGGTTGCCAGGCCATACCTGGCTGCCAGCAGGGGGGGAGGCTCTCCCTGCCCAGACTTTTCGGCACATGTGTGACCCAGAAGTGACATGATTGCACAGGGCACATTGTGGAGGGAGTGCTCTAGCATCTGAGAAAAACTCTATGGTAACCATTGTGGACACTGCCACAGGAGGTGGTGGCAGCTACAAGCATGGACAGTTTCAAGAGGGAATTAGATAAACATATGGAGCAGAGGTCCATCAGTGGCTATTAGCCACAGGGTATAGATGGGAACTCTCAGTCTGGGGCAGGTGATGCACTCTATTCTTGGTGCTGGAGGGGGCAGCAGTGGGAGGGCTTCTAGTGTCCTGGCCCCACTGCTGGACCTCCTGATGGCACCTGGTATATTTTAGCCGCTGTGTGACAGAGTGTTGGACTAGATGGGCCATTGGCCTGATTCAACATTGGCTTCTCTTATGTTCTTATGTTCTAGAGCATCCCCCCTGCACAATATGCCCCGCACAATGACGTCACTTCCAGGAGATGTCATTGACATTGGTGCAGATGGGGCTCTTTGGGGACAGGGCTCAATGTGGATTAGGGCCCCCACAAGCAGGTAAACCCGTGCCCCCATTGGGGGAATGGAAACCCTATATGGGAGGTGGAATGGTATGGTATAGCCTGATCTTGTCAGATCTCAGAAACTAAGCTGGCTTGGTAGTTGGATGGGAGACCACCAAGGAAAAGTCTTCAGGGGAAGGCAATGGCAAACCATCTCTGCTTCTCACTTGCTGGGGTCATCATAAGTAGTTTGTGATTTGATGGCACATACACACAGTATAATATGTACAGTATGGCATAATGTGATCAGGGCATTTTTTTTTTTGCCATTCCCTCCCAAGTTGTTCCTCAGAAAAGTTATATCCAGGCCACAAAGCTAACTCAGTTACATATAAAAGGGAAATCTGATTATGGCTACTGCTGTCTTCCATGTAGAACTCCAGTCAAGATCATACCAAGAGATCCATCTAGACCAACTTCCTTCTAGCCTGATCCCTCCAACGAAACCCAGAAGCAGAACATGAAGTTAACCACTCTCCGCAGGTGAACACACCCTCTCTCCCTGGACCTCTTGTGAGACGGAGTATCTGAAATGTAGATGGAGAACAAGAGAGTTGGCAGCATGAAGAACAAAACAAACTGCACAGCTTGTGCCAAGCCAAGAACGATTACGGAAAAGGCCTGGGTAAGGAAACAGGAAAGAATCCAAATAAACAAAGTGGGAACACTTCTAATTGTGGACACTGATAAAGGAGTAGACATAATAAAATGAGTTCATAGCAGCTAGGGGACAAACAGGGTCACTTCCACAAGTAAGTACTCTTCCTCCAGTACCATCAAAACCCCTCCATTGAAGGCAAACACCATTTCAGCTCTTGACACTGCCAAGCTGTCTCTCAGGCTCAAAAGATGTCTGTTTGCAGCAGGCTTGGGGTCTTTGGCCTCACACCCACTGGCCTGGCAGAACTTACATGAGACCCGCATCATTGCCCCCATGGGGTGCAAGGAACTACATAAGTATCAGCACCAGCTTCATGGGGCTTTAAAACTTTAGTGGTCCCTCCTGTCTCCTCAGCACCAGATACTGAGGAATAGCTAAGGAAAGTCTAGTATACTGTGTTAATGGGGAAAATACCTGCATATAGGAAGTTCTGGGATGGAGACAGGTATGCACAAGACAAGTTTGTACACGTCTGTTCTCCCTTCATTCCTTTTTGGAATAGAAATAAATCTAAAGAATCTGTCAAAAAAGAGATACTGTGTTCAGATTGTCAAATCTGATGTTGTATTATTGTATTGGATATTGTAGTATATGTTCATGTGTTCAATATTATGAAGTAAACAGATTATTTTAAAAAAAAAAAAAACCTTCAATGGGCCCTACCCAAGGTTGTCAACTCTGGGTCTGGAAATTTCTGGGGATTTGGGGTGTGTGTGAAACCTGGGGAGGTAGGGTTTGGGGAGGAGAAAGACCTCAAGAGGGTATAATTCCATAGAATCCACCCTCCAAAGCAATCATTTTCTCCAGGGTCATTTGCAGACTCCGGGTCTACCTTTAATCAGAACCATCTATGTGGAACCCACTTTTAATTTTGAGTATAAATCCTTGCTTTTTGCGTGTTTTCTTTTCCCTCATATCCTTCTCTTAAAAAAAATGCTGAAGTCACCTAAGAAGAGCAAAAGATGATGTCATGAATCAGCTCATCTTAGGCCATGGTCCAAAAGTCACTATTTGAAGATCAATGCACTACATGGCTCAGAAAAGAAATAAAGCCTATTGTAGTCTTTTATAGTCTTCCTATTTCCATGCCACCCAACATGGCAACAGGAGGGACTGTGGCTCAATAGCACAGCATCTGCTTGGCATGCAGAAGATCCCTGGCACTCCCAGTTAAAAGGCTCAGTTAAGAGGTGATGAGAAAACCTCTGCTTGAGAGCTGCTACCAATCCGGGTAGACAATTCTGACTTTGATGGACCAGTGGTCTGATTCAGCATAAAGCAGCTTCAGGTGTTCGCTATATATTATATGCACAGGCATACCGCTATAAATTATGATGCAAGGGTCTTCCCTCCTCCATTTTATTCTCACAAGAGTACTGTGAGGAAGAGCTGTCTGATACCTCAGATTGCCAAACTCCAGGTGGTACCTGGAGATCTCCTGCTATTACAAGTGATCTACAAACAGCCAAGATCAGTTCCCCTGGAGGAAATGGCTGCTCTGGAGGGTGGACTCTATGGCATTGTACCCTGCTGAGGTCCTTCCCCTCCCTAGACCCTGCCCTCCCCAGGCTCCACCCACAAAATCCCCCGGTATTTCTTAATCCAGAGCTGGCAACCCTGGTGACGGCAAATCAGCTCAGGATCACCAAGAGGGCTTCACGGCCGAATGGGGATTTGAACCTGGATCTCCCAGAGTTTCCTTCCTCCATGACTCTCTCTAATCCCCTTTCAAAGCCTACCAAATTAATGGCCATCAACAGCTGATCAGCATTCTGTGCTTAAGGCACTTTTGCACAGGACTAGTTTATTCTTCCATGTATCAAACTAACACAAAGGGCTGGATGCAGCCAGTTTTCCCAGTCAGTCTTTCCCAATACCTACTATGGTGTTCATCCCACGAGGCTTTTGTCCAAGAAGGTCCCGTGATCCCCAGCACTGGTTTTTCAGGTAAGCTAAAGTGTTGGAGTAAAGGCAACTCAGCATACCTGGACTCGGGGGGGGGTGTTGCTACATTGCTCTAGATGTGTGTATGTGATTCATTAAGATGATATTCTTAACTCACAGGATGCCTCTCTTTGTGTCAACTGGAAACTCCTCCTTCTCTTCCTGTGCGCTTTGTGCTGTCTCTCTCCTGGTGGTCCTGCAAGGAGCAGGAGGCATCTACAGGCTCTACAGAGGCAAGCCATCACATCTCCATGCATGTGATGAGGAGTAGCTGGCCATTTGTGATAGGGAACGGTAGCCTTTAGATTAGGCTTCTGTCTCCTTTCCACTGCAACATGGAAGTGGACTGAACCTACCTCAATAAAAATAAGTTTTACCTTTTTGCAATCTACTTGATTGGAGTTGGTTTATTGCACACGATACCACACTTTCCTGAGAGTGCAGTGTCGCTATACTAACAAATACCTGTACCCAGGACAAAGAAGAATCCCCTTTCTTTTTCTGCCACCAGAAATACTGGCGAGACCCAACCCAGTAAGTGTCTCTCTTAAAATCAAAACCCCTAAACCCTTACCACTTCCATGCCCACAAGGCCAAAGCATAACTTCTTTCTGGGTTTGCTACAGCCATACACACATTCAGGATACCTTGCCATATACACAGTCTTATGAGTTATGCAAGGGGTGGTGGGACCCACCTGGGACCCACCAGGGACCCACCCTTATTTCTGAAATAATTAAAAGCCTGTTTCGTGGCAATAGGCTTGCAAGGCTGGTTTCCCCCCACTATGATCAGTAGGGTTGCCAGCTTCCAGGTAGTGGCTGGAGGTCTCCCACTATTATAACCGATCTCCAGGCGACTGAGATGTGGAATGGGGAAAATGACCGCTTTGGAAGTGGCCTTCCATCCCACTGGAGTCCCTCCCCTCTCCTCCCCAAATCCCACCCTCCTCTGGCTCCACCCCCAAAATCTCCAGGTATTTCCAAACCCAGAGCTGGCAACCCTAATGGTCAGGCCCTATTTCCCTCCCCTTAGTATCCAACCACACCCTCTCCAATCCCATTTCAGTCTGAGGCCATCCTTTCTGGAAACTCCCGCCAACAAGCATCCGGCCGGTCAGTAAAACAACGCAGCAGGCTCTATTAATTCTTTGATGGAAATCATGAGCAGCTTGAATGCTCTGATAAAAAAGAAAAAACCAGGGGGGGACACAGTAATTCAGCTGTGGTATTTTTAGAAAGGGGAGGGACAAGAATCCCTTATCTAACAGGAAAAAAAAAATAAGCCAGTAGCTGAAATTCTGCCATATATTGTGCAATTGCTGAGAAGCAATGAAAAGTGCTCCTTTCAGACTGAAAATAAGAATTTATGACTAACAATGCCATAGAAAGAGTAGAGTGGGGTCCAATATTTATACACATAGCTGGTGCCACTCCCAGTAAAATTCCTGTCTGCGAGATTCCCCCCCCTTCCTCAGCTCAGCTCAGTGCATACCAGGTGTTAGCAGTCAGTGAGCGCAGCCAACCCCAGCACTGACCTTCCCAGCTCAAGGCCACTTTTCAGGCACCCAGCAGCCCTGCTAATGAATCTACGGATTTCAGCTGTAACAGGTGGGCCGGGCATCTTCCACAAAGCTCTCTTGGGACAGGGTTCTGTTTGGTTGAAGGAGGTCAGAAGATCAGTTGCCTAGGTTTCCTACGAATGTAGGCTACTCTCATAGGGCCCTGGCCTGAATAGTAGAGCTGCCAGCCTCCAGGTGGGGCCTGAAGATCTCCCGCTTTTACAACTGATCCCCAGCTGACAGAGATCAGCTCCCCTGGAGAAAATGGCTGCTTTGAAGGGTAGACTCTATGGCATTGTACCATGCTGAGGCCTCTCCACTCCCAAAGTCTCCAGGTATTCTCCAACCCAGACCTGGCAACCAGTATTCCCTCTAAGCTGAGTTAGTGTGAGCTAGCTCACAGTTTTTTACCCTGTGGCTCACACATTTTTGTCTTAGCTCAGGAAAGATGGCTCCAGAGCTAACTAATTTATGCAGTAGCCAAATTGCTTGCTCACAATTTTAATGCCAGTAGCTCACAAAGCAGAATTTTTGCTCACAAGACTCCACACCTTAGAGAGAACAGTGCTAGCAACCCTACTGAATAGCCCAGGCTAGCCTGATCTCATCAGATCTTGGAAGCTAAGCAGGGTTGGCCCTGGTCCGGCTAGTATTAGGACAGGGGACTACAAAAGAATACCAGGGTTCATGAAGTGGATGCAACCAATGCCAAAACACCTCTGAATGTCTCTTGCCTTGAGAACCGTACGGAGTCTCCATGAGTCAGTTGTGACCTGATGACAACAAAAACAACAGCAAACATTTTCATTGGTATCATCAGGGCCAGTTTCAGCTTTTCATGGACTCTGGACACCAGATACAACTGGGTCCCCTTTCCCCTTGGGTACTGCCCCCTCCCTAACCACACCCCTCCATCTGGTCCGTCCCCTTTGGCTTTTCTTTATCCACACCTTTTTCTATTTCTGTTTATTCACTCTGGTAAAGAGAAACCATATCATTTTATTTATTTGCTCAGGATGAGGAGCAGACAAGGAGCAACACACACACACTGAGGTACTTTGCTCCCGGCTGCAATCTCTCTCCATTCTACAGACGGCTGGTTCTCTCCCCCAGCCCCTTTCCCTGTGAAACAGCTCTTCAGCCTCTCCAGCCCAAACATCAACCCTGAGATTTGGCTTCTACTTAACTGGCTGGTGTATCAGTGTCCTGTTATGGTTAGAGTTGGGTTCAAAAGCAGGAAACAATATAAAGTAAAACTCAATAGCAATAATCAATTTAAAATACCAAGAACTTAAACTATTAAACAGTATAAGCAGTGGCAGAAAAGCAATATCAAGCAAATAGATAAACTCAGCTAAGTGCCGTACACTTGGCAGGACTGAGTACAACGAGGACAACAATGGGCACATGTTACTGGGAAGAATGTTTCATAATTCTGGTGGTGGGTCTCTGGCTCAACATTAGAGCATCTGCTTGGCAGACAAATGTTCACAGGTTCAGTCTTCAGCATCACCTGATAAAAGGATTGTGTGGGAGTGATATGGGAAGGCCTGTCCCTGTGACCCTGAAGACCCACTGCCCATTAGAGAGGACCATGCTGTCCTTCAGGGACCGACAGTCTGATCTGGCCCAATCTATAATAATCATCTGACTAACCTTTGAAGGCAGAGGCATCTAAAAATAGATCTCCAATGACTATTTTAGGGTCAAGCTTCACATTCTTTTTGGTACCAGATCTTCCAATGAGACTTAAAAGGCTGTGTATGAGATATGAATTGGGCTGAAGTGCTGGGAAAGAGGGTTTAATTCCTCCTACACACATTGCTTCCCCTATTGAAACTGTGCCCCAAGTGCTTTTACCTCCAATAGGGAACAAAGGCAAAGAGAAGCGAAAAGCAACCCTACAGAACAGCTTTTAAAGGGTAAATTAACCACTCTGGAAGGTAGACTCTCTGGCATTATACCCCACTGAAGCCCTGCCCTTCCCCAAACCCTCCCTCCTCAGGCTCCACCCCCAAAATCTCCAGGTATTTCCCAACCAGGAGCGGGCAACCCTACCTATGTGTAAAGGGGAGAGGGAGTCCCTTCCCGGTCTATCTGTAGCCTGGTATATAGTACAAAAAAGGAGCTGCAGTGGCTCAAGGGGTTAAGACGCTGAACTGCAGGCTGTGGAAGGTCAGTAGTTCAGCAGTTCGAGACCCAAGAGTGCCGCATGACGGAGTGAGCTCCTGTCTCTGGTTCCAGCTCCTGCCAACCTAGCAGTTTGAAAGCAAGAAATTGCAAGTAGATAAATAGGTACCACTTCGGTGGGAAGGTAACAGCGTTCTGTGCACCTTGGTGTTTAGTCATACCGGCCACGTGACCACAGAAATGTCTTCAGACAGCGCTGGCTCTTCGGCTTTGAAACAGAGATGAGCACCGCAACCCTAGAGTCGGATTCGACTGGCTTTCGAGCAAGGGAACCTTTACCTTTATATAGAACAAAAACTGAATCAGATTTGAGCCAGCAGACTCAAATCTGTTCATCTTGTAGAGTAGCACCTCACACTCCAGCAGGCCTTCTAAAGAACAATTACAGGAAGATCATGGGAACAGTGACAGTGCTTAACAAGAGGAAAGGTGGATTTGTCAGCGTCTTCCTGGTGACTGGATGGAATAGGCTAAGTAACATTGGGCAAGGGGAACAGAGCAGAATTGTCCTCCTGCACAGTGGTGAAACTTGCATTGTGTGGACCAATCAAAACGTTAAATGTGAGAGCCATGGGAGATCCAAATGAATCTCCATTGAGCAGAATTTTATTTATTTAATATACTTATAGGCCACCTTTCCACACTGCCTGAGGGTGGCTTACAAAATGTTATGTGCCATCATGTGGCTTCCGACTTATGGTGACCCTATGAATTAAAGACGTTTTATCATTAACAGCCTTGCTCAAGCCTTACAAACCCGAGGGCCGTGGCTTCTTTTATTAAGTCGATCCATCTCATGTTGGGTCTTCCTCTTTTCCTGCTGCCTTCAGCTTTTCCTAACATTGGCCCCGGTCATACGGGCCGGATAACGTGGGGGGGAGGTGGGACTATTTGCAGCACCGCAATTAGAGCCGCCAGAATGCAATCCCATGTGTCGGCAGCATGTCGCGGTTCCTTCCCTCCACACCTGTGTGTCAACGAGGGACCGGAGGGAAAAGCCGCATGCTGGCGCGATCACACCAAGGGAGTCCGGAGGTAGCCCGTGGCAAACCATTTGCCAGTACCTTTGAGGAGGTAGTTTTTTACTCCACATCTTTGGCGGGAAGCCGCAGGTTGGCCACGGGAGTGCTATGCCTCCCAGATGTTGCGGTGTGATCATGCCCAGAAACTCTGCCATTCAATCGTGGCTCTCCCATGGCAAATTCGGCGTGTGACAGGGGCCATTATTGTCTTTTCCAGTGATTCTTGTCTTCTCATAATATGACCAAAGTATGCTAGCCTTGGCGTAGTCATTTTCACTTCTAGGCAGAATTCAGGCTTGATTTGATCTAGAACCAACTTCTTTGTCTTTTTGGCAGTCCACGGTATCCGTAAAACTCTCCTGCAGCACCACATACATATAATTCTATAGATACACAAACAATTAAAAACCATATTCAAACACATCAATTAAAATTTCTTCTACATTTATCTACTAAGGTCTGTTTGGGAAATGTATATCCTGCCTTTCTAACTTTGAGAGAGGGACTGTGGTGCAGTGGCAGACCATCTGCTTGGCATACAGAAGATCCCACATTCAAGATCCCACGTTCAATCCCGGGCTTCTCCAGCAGAAAGAACCAGGCAGTAGTGATGTGAACAACTTCTGCCTGAGACCCTGGAGAGTCAGTGCTAAAGTGAGTTTGAGTAGACAATACTCACTTTGATGGACCAAAAGTCTGATTCAGTGTAAGGTGCCTTCATGTGTTTATGTATATTTGAGGAAGCTTATGACACGGGGGGGGGGGATCACCACCACTACCAGCACCACAATTCAAGTGGCTGTTAAGCAATGCTGTGCTGGGGGAGGGCTCCCCTCAGCATGGATTGTTAGCGGAGTTTAAATATGCAAGGGAGTGGAGCACTGACTGCTTAAAGAAAAATAAGTTGGTTTATTAAAGAAGAACAAACTGTTATAGAACATAAAAGACAGAGAACCTAACTGCTGAAGGAGGATCAACAACAAGAAGGAAGCTCTGCAGGAGCAGGAAGTCTCCAGAAGAGCCAATCAGGAGACAGCAAGGACTATTTGAAATTGTGGGCAGTCTTGGGTTGCCAGGTCTTACCTGGCTGCTGGCTGGGGGGTGGTCCAGTCTTCTCCCAGGAGTCTTCTTGCATGCACACGAAGAAGAAGAAGAAGAAGAAGAAGAAGAAGAAGAAGAAGAAGAAGAAGAAGAAGAAGAAGAAGAAGAAGAAGAAGAAGAAGAAGAAGAGGAGGGGGGAGGTGACTGGATTTATACCCCGCCCTTCACTTGGAGTCTCAGAGCGGCTTACAAACTCCTTTCCCTTCCCCTCCCCACAACAGACAGCCTGTGAGATAGGTGGGGCTGAGAGAGCTCTGAGAGAAAGTGCTCTTTCAAGAACAGCTCTGCCAGAACTATGGCTTGCCCAAGGTCATCCAGCAGCTGCGAGTGGAGAAGTGGGGAATCAAACCCGGTTCTCCCAGATTAGAGTCTGTGCACTTAACCAATACACCAAACCACTACACCAAAGTGTGCGTGCTGTGATAATGTCACCTGGAGGTGATGTCATTGTGCCGGACACGTCACGCAGGGGACGCCCCCATTGGGGGGATGGCAACCCTAGGGCAGTCCCTAGTCTAGCTATGCTAACTACCAGTCCTTCAGCTGTCCCCCCTGTAGGGTGATCTTCAGATCTTCTTCATCAGGCTGCACTATAGACCTGGCATATTCCAACACAGATCACTGGGAGCCATTCTTTCTCTTCTGACCCGGGGCCAAGCAGGTCCTAAGCAGCCCTATGGGGGCAGTTTGGTTTTGAGGTTACTCACAATCTTCCTATTGCAGACAGCTGAGGAAAACTCTGCAGGGCTGGCTCATTGTCAGTGGGCATGATGTGTACGTTTGTCAGTTTTCAGGTTCTTGTTTCAAACACCTCACCTGAAAGAGCCCTACTTAAAATGCACCGAGACCTATTCGCTTCTCAGTGTTCCATCCTGACATTACACGAATGCAGATCTTTAATCCCAGGTGGCAGGCAGGCTGCCTTGGCTTTCGTGCTCGCGCCGTCTGGCTCTGCCTCTTCCATTCTCTCAGTATCGTTCTTGACATTTTATTAGGAGCAGCGTCATGTGTTGGCGGAGATCCTAGATCTGCCAAGGCTAGGCTGTGCAGGTAGAGCTGTTCCTTTAGGCTGAAGTGGAAATGCAGATGAGTCTTTTGCATAAATACTTTTGTATAAATATAATACACTTGCCCTCACCTGGATAGCCCAGGCTGGCCTGATCTTGTCAGACCTTAGAAACCAAGCAGTGTTGGTGCTTGCTAGTATTTCCAAGGAATACCAGGGTCGCTATGCACAGGCAGGCAATGGCAAACCACTTCTGAATGCCTCGGGCCTTGAAAGCTCCCGGGGGGTCGCCATAAATCAGCCATGACTTGACAACAAAAACAAATAAGCCGCCCTGAGCCTGCCTTGGTGGGGAGGGTGGGGTGTAGATGGAATGAATAAATAAAATAAAATCCATGTTAGTCTCTTGGGAGGGATCGTGGCTCAGTGGGAGAGCATCTGCTTGGCATGACGAGCCCCAGGTTCAATCCCCGGCTTCTGCAGTTAAAAGGATCAGGAAGGAAGTGATATTTAAGACCTCAGCCCGAGACCCCAGAGAGTCCCTGCCAGTCTGAGTAGACAATACTGCATCTGATGGACGGACCAATGGTCTGATTCAGTATAAGGCACCGAGTCAGACCATTCATATAAGGAGGGCCTGACCTGGATAACCCAGGCCAGCCTGATCTTGTCAGATCTCGGAAGCTAATCGGGGTCAGCCTTGGATAGTATTTAGAAGAGCAACCTCCAGGGTTGTATTGCAGAGGCAAGTAATGGCAAACCACCTCTGAAACGCCTCTTGCCTTAAAACAACAAGTCTAGCTCACCACCTAGTGGTGCATAATGCTAAAAGAGCTAGAAATTCTCGCTGCCAGACAGTCTTAGGATCTCCTGGTTATTCAACACACAATGCCATACGATAATTGTTATTAGTAGTAGTGGTATATGGCAGCTCAATATATTCATGTTGTGGCAAAACAAAAACAGAAGTCCAGGGGCATCTGAAAAGACTAACGACTGATTCCAGGCAGTATGAGCTTTTGTGAGTCAACGCACTTCATCAGGTGCACTGGAGTGTATATCCATTCGGTTGATGGGCTTTATATAGAAAGCACTGGATGTAGAACTCTGACGTGTCTGATAAAGCAAGCTCTGACTCATAAAAGCACATGCTGGAATTAATGCCTTAGTCCTTTTTTTAAAACTTTATTTTTATTAATGTTTTAAAATTGAACAGAGCAAAGTAATAATACTCATTGAACGATTCGAATAGATAATGTAGTAAAATGACATAACAAATCAGTTGGAGAGGTCAGCAACAATGCGGGTAATCATAACAAACAGTATAGTAATGCCTTAGTCTTTAATGTGCTGTCGGGCTTCTCTTTTCTATCACATTTCTGATAGTCTTCTGTACAATGCCCCTCAACCTCCTCTGCCAACAATGAGAGCTGGAGGAATATAAAACCAAACAGGGAGATTCGGCAGACTGAGTTAAAGGGTCTGGCTGGCCAAAAAAGATCAAAATCTTTGCCCTGTTATGAAACCTGCTGGCTGACCTTTGATTGTGAGGCTGCCATGAAGACAAAATAAGATAAAGGCACTTTGTTTGAAACACACGTAAATACTGCCTGCCACTAATGCTCTCCTTATCAAATCAGAGGCGCAATTAGTTGTCTAAATCTACATGGATGCAATTGAAGGGAATCGTTAGACAAAGGAGCCCTGGAGACTTGGACCCCACAGCAAAGTAAATCTCCTGCACGGAAACATACACACACTGTGTTTTGTGCATCAAGGTATGTTTATATGAGAATTTTTTATTCGCTTCTCAGGCTATAGTTAGGAGTACTTACGGAAGAAATGGAAGCTGGCTGTTACATGGAAGGGTGTCCAATAAGCGGCCTATTTTATTTCCAGATTACTAAATCCAGCGCTGCAGGATCAAGTGAATGAGTGCCAAATCAGCTTTCGCTGTAGGGTCCACAGAATGGTTTGTGCTGCAAAAGGATTGCTCTTCCTCAGTCATCTGGAAGCAGAACTGAACTGGGGTCCCATGCAGCCCTAAATTCAGCACTACATTCCTTGTAGAAATCCACCCAATGGGCCAAATCCTACTGTGTGTGTAGTGGAAGCAAGTTCAGTTCAGCAAAGGCTCTGCTTGGCCTTGTAATTTTTTTGCCTCTTTGTTTTCAGCCTAATTAATTACTTCCCTCCCAGCTGGCGGATTCCCTTGGGGCATTCTTGAATCAACTGTAAATTATCAGTTTGCATTTGAGGAATGAGTAAGTTCTGCTTTTTACTTTGCCGCCACCCAAAGTAGTTGTCCATTTTAAAGGATGTATTGTTTATAATCATAATACCACATTTAAGAAATGTTTGTGGGAAAAGGCAGGGTAGCAGTGGTGGGCTGCAACGTACAAAGCTGCTTTTAAAGCCTCTCTCCACCAAGAATGTATAACCTACAATTGATTCCTCATGAATTCTGCAGGTGAACAGGAAATAATTAAAGTGGAAAATAAAAGAGCGACATGTAAAGGAGTAGCAACCTTCAGTAGTATCTTGACTGTTACACTGCACAGCCTGGCACTGCAACTGTATTTTACAGGTTTTTTAAAAAAAAAAAAAAATCACCACAAATCTGATGTGGAAAAGGATGGGAAAACAACACAGCCAACATTGGAATGTAAAACCATGCCAGCGATGTCATCTGGATTATTTTTTAAACCTCTGTCAGCCAATCATGGAAATTCCAGATTAAATGAATTCTCTGGGAGAAACCAAAGCGATACTGCTCAGAACAAGAATTAAGCTTCTGAAAAAGATCACAGCCTTTTCCCTTCAGAATGGCCTGATCTCTTCAGATCTTGGAAGTTAAGCAGGGTCAGTACTTGGAAGGGAAACCACCAAGAAAGACTCTGCAGAGGCAGGCAATGGCAAACCGCCTCTGTTTCTCACTTGCCTTGAAAGCCCCTTGTGGGGATCATCATAAGTCGGCTGCACCTCACTTACAGGCTTGAACCTCACTTACAGGGCTATGGAAACTGCTAGGATAATTCCTGTGTAGCTACAATAGCTGAAATTTAGTAGATATGTTGTTCAACACACTCTGATAACGGGACAGTTTGTGCATCTCACTCAAATGTTTGCATCTGAAGAATACTGCATTAAAAGCCACAGCATTCTACCAGAGAGCAAGCTATGCCACATATAGGGCAGAAAATAAGGGTGGAGGACTTCTCACACAGCTTTAACAGTTTGTAGAGGAGGGGATATTTCCAGAAGTAGCCAGTGAAGGGTTCACAGCAACCCATGCAGAAACATGATTATTAAATGCTGTATATTTATACGGGGCCTCTGTTGATCTCTGGATCTGGACATCATTTGGCTCATTAATTATACTGCGTTGCAATGCTGACTGCAGCACTGGAGTCAAATACACAATGCCAGGCCACACAGACTGACAGTATCAAGCCACTTTACCCTTTCACATATCCAGTAAACTGATGTTCAGAAAATTCAGACAAGAATTTCCCAGAGGGCATCCACGTTATCCTATCTACAAAGAGATCAGCCACTTGGGCACTTCTGCAGAGGCAGGTTCTGCCGGGGTCAGTTTGAACAATTAAGTGACCAAAAAATTCAATCCCATGCAGAATCACTCCTGCCAAAGCCCATCAGTTCCAGTGGGCTTAGATGGCCTAGGACTCCGCACAGTACTCCTCTGGAACAGCTTGCCATCTCCTGAAACCTTTGCTGCACTTCCGCTCTAGTTCTTTCCTCCGAGAGAGGGAGTTATGAAATGGCTGATTACGTGACTCCAGCTTTCACCACCCACAGAACTTTTCTTGCCTTCCTCTCCAAGTGATCTCTGTAGGGGTTTGTCCTTAAGCCAGGGAACAGTTCCTTTGTACCTGCCTGCTGTGCAGGAGGCGGAGGAGGCGGCAGTGGTGGCGGCTACACAGGGATCACAAAGCCATCTGTCAACAGAGCCGAAGAAGGGAGCACATGACTCCTTCCAGCTGCTGGCTTGCACAAGTGCCGAGGATTTTTTTTTTTTGGTCCCTCTCCCTCATTTACACATATAGGAAAACTACCCACTTGCTAAACACAGCCCTGGGCTTGGAAAACCGTGATGCCGCAATGAATTCAGCATGCAAGAAAAGTATGCTTTGCTAAGACCACGCTGTGCACTGATTGGTAATATAGGGTGGAGTGGACCAGAAGAGGCTTACACAGTTCTCCTCTCTTCTGTTTTATCCTGGCAGCAATCCTGTGAGGTAGCTTAGGCTGAGAGTGTATAAGTAGCCCAAGGCCATCCAGCAAACTTCCACAGCAGTGATTAGAACCTGAGACTCTTAGATCCTAGTCCAACACTGCACCACGCTGGCTCTCACAAACTATGCAGTTATGGGTTTCCTACTGGGCCTTGGACTGACAGTG
Source organism: Gekko gecko (assembly GCA_029375565.1). Taxonomy (NCBI): domain Eukaryota; kingdom Metazoa; phylum Chordata; class Lepidosauria; order Squamata; family Gekkonidae; genus Gekko; species Gekko gecko. The sequence goes on along the minus strand of JAPDNY010000001.1, from coordinate 292,470,730 downwards.
CAGTCTTATGCAGAATTACTCCAGTCTAAACCCACTAACTTCAGTGGACTTAAACTGCTGTAAGTCCACATAGGATTCTACCGTTAATATGCGAAAGTATACAAACTGCCATTTCTGCAAGTATCAGCTTAACTAGAACATTTCATTAACTCAATTAAATTCTACTGGCTTCATTAGACTATCACCACAAACCAAAACCTCTACTGGGGCTAAAGGTAACTGGTAGGGTTGCCATCTGGCCTAAAGAAAAGCAGGCTGTCCGTTGAATGGAAGCTTAGCATGTGGAAATGGGCAGCGGAAGCTTTTCATGGCATGAGGGTAAATGGAACCAAGCCTCTATTAAAGGGATGGGACAGTTCTTCTCCAGGCCAGCTGGCAACCCCAGCAACTGGAAAGTCCTGTTTAGAGTAAGTTTCACGGGCAACCTGCAATGGTAGAACATTAAAGGTTTACTCCAGCACCATCTCCATACTAGTCTAGGATTCTCTCATATGCCTTTTTACCCAAATGACAACATCTGTAACTATTTTGATGTCTCAAGCTGATTTTGGGAGGGTAAATGAAGGGGAAACAGATTTACACTGCCTTAGGCTCCTTGATAAACAGAATTAAAAAATGTCCTAAATACTGAGCTCAAGAGGTATTTGAATTAATTCAGGCTGTTTTCAAAATGGCGTGTAACACAGTGCAAACTAGTTTTCTTAGGCTTTAGTTCTGCAAAATATTTTCTTTTAAGAGCCCCAGCCAAGCCTTTTTGGCTCTTCATAGAAATAGCATCTGTAAACACATAGAACTAGTGACTCAAAACTAAGTTTCTTCAAGAAATAGTTTATTTCAGCAAGTATGGAATGGGAGCAGATTTCCCTCCCCCATTCTTATTAGGAAATGCAGCTTCAGGATGCTGAAGTAGGCCAAGAACCATTACAAAAACGCTTCAGATGGTACCAGACTTTTGGTTGAGCAAGTTCTGTATATAGAATCAGTGTCACCAGACAGACGTAGATTGATGGGGGCAGCGGACAGGACAATTTGCCTTTTTACATGCTTAGCCCCACCCTTCCTTCAAGGAACTTAATAGCAGCACAGGTGGATCCCGCCTCCTTTGTTCTCACAGCAACCCGGCAAGGTAGGTTATGTGGAGATCAAATGACTGGCCCAAAGTCACCCAGTGAACTTCATGACCCTGTGGGAGAGCTGAACCCTGATCTAGGCCCTACACCAACCTTGATGCAGTCTGGCTGACTTTAAGTGAAGCCGAAGATTCAACTGATGTTTTAAAACTCTAGCAGAAATGAAGACAGTTTTCTAAAGGAAGGAGAACGGATTTTTGGAGGGGGGCGGTTAAGGTTCCATTCTTCTTCATTGCACTCATCTATCAAGCGGTGACACAGACAGCTCAGTTAGTTTGCATGAAATGTTATGTGTAACTTATTTTTCTCTAAGACATATTCATGGAGAGCACAGCCAAGCCCAGAAAAAGAAGCAAACTTCATTAATAGAGGATGCAGGCAACATTGGGAAAAATCTTGTGCTGACAAGCGACAGAAATTTACCTGGCAAATCAACACAAATCTAAGCTTTAGGCTGCGATCACACACACTAAGTTCCTTTCCACACTAGACCTTAAATCCTGGTTCAGCCCTGTCCCTGACTAACATTCTACCCTACACATGAGTTCACCCCTGTAATTATGTCGGGGTATTTTTTGTTTCCACGTTACATTGAGGTCACCCCAGTTTCGCCCCACACTTGTCCAGGGATAAACGAATGCTGTTATAACCAGGGATGAATACAAGGTATTGTGTTGCAAGTTGAACTCTGATAAAACCAGGATGAGATCCAAGTGCAGAAAGGACGTAAATAATCCACTTTCAATGCACTTTTGAACTGGATTCTACTATCTGACCTGGCAAATCCAGTTGGAAAGTGGATTATTTAGTGTGTGTGATCGCTTCGAGAACTTGTTAGAGAGATGCAGCTGTACTGTGCAAAAGGGAAGCATTAGGACCCAGAAGGCAACAGGGTGACTGGCACTGACCTCACCCTGCAGGACAAAGGCTTTTTTAATTCTGCTCCACTGGTTAGTGATGGAATCAGAAATCAGCCTTCAGTTTTCCCCTCTCCTCTGTTCTAAGGGATGGGAGGATACTTCTCCATACCACAAGGATACCCTGGGAATCTTTTTGGTCTAATGGACTCAAATCTTGCTCTGTTACAGCAGTTCTCTATCAGCAACATAGTCGGGTTGATTTGGGAGCAAACTCCCATTTGGAAACATGAATGCTTAACCAGAAAACCTTCCAGTATGTCACTACATTGCAAAGAAAAAAGTACAGACAAGATGTCATGAATGTAGTCATAGAATCTTTTAATATCTTACATTTTAAAAACTGCATACACAGCTTATATCGTTTTATGTAAACTTCATGTGTCTTTTTTTGAACCAGGTCAGTTTAGAGTTAAGTCCTTGGTACCATTGTATAAAATGGTAATAAGGGGTGGGGGAGAGAAAGTGAAGTCTGTTGTGTAAAACAAAGAAGCACAAGTTATTCTTTTGAACAGACCTCAAAGCTGACCTGTGAAAACATGTGTGCGATGGTTTTTTTAAAAAAATGATCCGAAATAAACGGCACTGAGCACTCAAAAAATAACATGTAATTGCCACAAATAAAGACAGTGTTTCTCAAGGCAAAAAGAAAATACAGTGGTTTTGTTTAAGTCAATCAAGAGAACAGAAAACAAAGGACCCGCTCCAGCCTGAGTGACACATTGAAGTCCCACTGATTAAATGGCGAAATTAATCCGCTCTTCGGAATCAATAGGATTTCCAAGCGCTTCGCTGGGAGAGCGCTTAGCTGGACCCTGCCCCAAATGAGGTTAAGATTTAAGAAAAAAGTTTCTTTTCTTTTTTGTAATGCTACAGTGTTGGATTGCAGATTACAAGTGCATAAAGTGTCTACTTTCTTTTTAATTAAACACCCGGTTGTGCAAAATAAATCCTCTCTTTTCTTTTTTGCAAAGGTAGATCATTTAAATAAACCCAATTGAAGCATATGCAGCTTCCAAAAAAAAAATAAAAAATCCGGAGAGAGCAGGCACAAAAACCGCAAGTAGTTTGAACACATTTCCCTCCCCCACCCCTCGTTGCTATCTCTTCTCACCTTCGGGCCGCTCCGAAGAGCCGCCAGAAGGACAAAATCCTTCTCCCTCCCCCAAATCGTAGGAAGCGCCCCCACCCCACCCCACCCCAAACCAGTCCCGAGAGAGGCGGAGGCCCAGGACGCGATCAAATCAGCCGCGCCTTTTTTCCCCCTCCTTTTCAGTGGCCCCGCTTAAACGAGAGATTACGGTCTATGTACAGACTTAACAGCAGAGCCCCCCGTCTTTGGATTCAAACCTTCGAGGGAGATACAAGTAACAGCGGGAGGGAAAAGCTCAGACCGGCGTCCCCTACAGCGTCTCTTTCTCTGCCGCTGTCCTCTTTCCAAGGGAAGGGGAGACACGGAGGCCCTGCGGACAAACAAGTCCCCCTCGTCCCGACAAAAGGCAGGCGGCGGCCCTGCACGGGTCCATTCAAGTCAGCAGCCCTTCCGCCGTGTCAGTGGAGGGGGCGATGCTTTCGCAAATGTCCCCCATTCACCTCTCCGATGCTCGAGGGGGTGGCAGGCAGTTCCCTCCCTGGAAGAGCGGAGTCTGAGCCTCCCCCTCCCGGTCTCCCCAGTTGCGCGCAGCTGCAGGTCTCCGTCGCCACCCTCCCCGGGGGTTCCGCCGGTCCGCCAGCCGCCCTCCCCGTTATAGCACCTTGCAGCAGTTGATGCAGCCGTTCTGGGTGCCGTAGCGCTTCTGCAAGGCGGCCCGCGTGGCCGTCTCGAAGACCTCCCGCACGCCGTCCTTGGTCTTGGCCGAGCACTCGAGGTAGTCGTAGGCTTGGATGCGGATGGCCATGGCGCGGCCGTCCTCAGTGCGGACGGGCTCCTGCTTCATGCGCGCCAGCTCGTTGCGCACGTGTTCATCGTTGCGCAGGTCCTTCTTGTTGGCCACCAGGATGATGGGCACGTTGGGGCAGAAGTGCTTGACCTCGGGCACCCACTTCTCCGGGATGTTCTCCAGGGAGTCCGGGCTGTCCACCGAGAAGCACATGAGGATGACGTCGGTGTCCGGGTAGGAGAGCGGGCGCAGGCGGTCGTAGTCCTCCTGGCCGGCCGTGTCCCACAGGGCCAGCTCCACCTGCTTGCCGTCCACCTCGATGTCGGCCACGTAGTTCTCGAAGACGGTGGGCACGTAGACCTCCGGGAACTCGTCCTTGCTGAAGACGATCAGCAGGCACGTCTTGCCGCACGCCCCGTCGCCCACCACCACCAGCTTCTTGCGGATCGCCGCCATGGCCAGCGTCGCCGAGCCCGCCTTGGGAGGCTGCTCCAGCAGGGAGCTCGAGACGTCGCCTTCGCCCCGGACTGCCGCCGCCGCCGCCTCTGCCTTGCGATAGGGCACCGTGGCGAGGGGGAAACCCGCGGAGTCGCTTCTCTAGGCGCCGTGCGGGTTCTTGGGAACGTCAAGGGAGCCGCCCACTCCTTGCAGGCACGCCACGTCCCAGGCACCGGCGAGGGGAAGGCGCTTCGCTGCACCGGTTCCGAAGGGAAGGATTCCGCTCTCTTTCCTGGGGGAAGCCGGGTTCCCAGTGCACAGCGGCCGCACCTCTTCCTCCCGATCTCTTCTCGTTTCTCCCGGCTGCAACCAATCTCTTCTGCCGTCTCGCAGAAAAACAACCGACGTGTTTTGATTTTTGTCCCCTCCTTCGTTTCTTTTGTAGCTGCACCTTTAAGAGCACACCAGCGCTCTTCCCCTGCTATTCCATACTGCCGCGGCAACCGGACGCGGCTATTTAAAGGAACCGGCGACTTTCTTAATATAGCTAGCCAATGGGGAGGGAGCGGGTGAGGTCATCTTTTTGGGGAAGGCGAGCGATTGGTGGGCCGTGCTGCAGACGCTGGGGCGGGGCAAAGGCGCGGGCGATTGACAGGCCGCGAGGAGAGATGGGTGGGCCGGGCCTTCGCCCCCCTTTCTGCTGTTGCAGCAGCTCGCCGGGATTAGAGGGAGGGGCCTTCGGGGGGGACAGAAGGGAGCGGAGGGGGTTCCGTCTCAACCCCCCAAATAAGCAGGTCAGGCGATGGTTGGAGGCCTGCCGTAGAACTTTTCCCCGGTCGGTTCCAGTTGCACAGCAGCCGTGCTGGAGTCAGTCATTCCGAGCGCGCAAAACGTAATTTAGCGATCCTGAATAGGTCTGTGTTATTCAGTGGGCCGTTACTCCCAGGGAGGTGCCCATCGTAGGAGTGCCGTGCGCTGCGGATCCGGTCCTTGTATGGGAGTCGTATGACGTCGGTCACTTGTTGCTAAGGCGTCTACCCAATGCGGGAAGCCGGCCGCAGTCACTTTGCAGGAGCCTCTGATTGCTGTTTGCCCAGTTTGCAGTTTGCCCGGTGGGACGGAACGAATTGGAGCAAGTGCGGCGAGCGCGCAGCGTATCTCGGGCTGAGGTTTTTGCCTCCCGCCTCGGGTGCGGCAGCAAGTTTTTGGGAAAATGCGGTGGTGTTGTTTTTTTGGTTGGCTTTTTCTTTTTGTGCTACAAATGTCAGATCTGATGGAAAGTCGGGAGAAACATGCCTGGTGGGGAGTCTACTTCCAGTTATTGTTTCTGTGCCCTGACAAAAAATAAAAGCCCCGCGTGGTAACGCGAACAGAAGTTTTCATGAATCAGAACTTGCTTCATCTTCAGTGCATCTGATGGACTGAGCTATGGCTCATGAAAACTGCTGCTGAAATAAATGTTGTTAGTTCCTATGGGGCCACTGGACTCTGGCATGCCCTGACCTGGATACCCCAGGCGAGCCGAACTGGTCAGATATTAGGAGTTAAGCAGGGTCAGCCCTGGCTACTATATGGAGGGGAGACCTCCAAGGAATACCAGGGTTATGAGGCAGGCAATGGCAAACCACCTCTGAACGTCTCTTGCCTTGAAAACCCCGAAAGGGGTCTCCCTAAGTTAGCTGTGACCTGACAGTGTAGATGCACATAGCTATGGTAGCTACCCATATAGAATTATTCTAGTGTAAACATTCACCAGTATGCAGCAGAATAAATCACAGAATAAATGAAGCAAAGTTCATGCCCTGGCTTGCAGGTCCCCTTCTGTCATCATGTAGCAAACTGAAACACCCCAGCCTCTCCCCATTTTTGCAGTGGCAAAGTCTCTTTAAAAAGGGGGGGAGCTACCCTTGGGATTGCCCAGAAATAGCAGAGGTAATCATTAGCAAATTGATGGACCCGAACGAGGCTCCTTGGGGATTATTTTAAATTTTAGTTCAGTACATTATAGTACCAGATTTTTCCCTCCTGCAAAAAAACTACGTTTAATGAAGAATATTGTTAAGCTCTATAAATCAGGAAACAGAACATTTCCTTCCCTACTGTTAACCTGTGTTGATAATTTAGTTGCTCAAGGAATCCATACAAATTAATTGGAGGAAGTGGGCCGTTTCATTTGGATAAGTCGTTTGTGCCTGCCTTTCCGTGCTCAGGGCACCTTATGAAAGTCACACAAAATGATAAAAATAAAACAAGTCATTTTTTTTTTAAGTGTAAAACCAGCAGGTGCCGATTAAAATTATTCATCCCATAAAATCTACTCAGCGACTGCCTACAGACATCACCAAAAAAACCCCTTAGAAACAGAGAGTTCATCTTTTTAGATTGGGATGGCAGTACAGCCTGGAATTTTGCTGGGGTGATGATTTCTTGGCACCTGGGATATCACAGCAAAGGGCCTGTTCCGGACAGATGTCCTAACATCATTTGGTATTGCCAACCATTGTGTATTGCTGTTTATTTTCTCTGCTATTTATTATTGTTTTGTTTATTATTACTGCTGTCAGGATGCTGCAAAGCCATAACAAGCCGTAGACCTGCAGCTCATGTCAATAAATATCTCGGAAACACTGATCTGAAATGTCTTTTGTCTCGTTAGGTAGGTGACTGGGGAAGCCGCTGCTGTGTTTCCCATTTCACAGTATGGTCGTCTGTCGTTACTGCCTTCTATGATCTTTCATACCCGTAGTTTAAATGCAAGGACTCTCTACAAAAAAATTAGTGGTTTCAGTCTTTGTTTGGGGGGGGTTCTTGCCAACTCTATGGGCCAGGGCCCCAGACACCACCACCCCGAGTCTGGCCCACAGTGTACCACTGTCTGATGCACCAAACACCCCCCCTGCCCCCACATGTCTGCCGACCCCATTTTTCCTACCACAAATGCACTCCACCTTTGCCTAGGGCAGATTCGATATAAGATTTTCTTTCTGTCTCCTTTTCCCATTCTCTTCCCCTCAGCCCTCTCAACTCATCTGTCCACAACAGCCCTTGTTCTTCCATCTGACGCCTACTCAGTCCATTCTACTCATCTTCATTGTTAAGAATATGATTTGACAGTTGCAGAGATGAACTTGTTTATGGTGAAATACAAACACAATTGAGTTCAATACTGGGAGTCCCTGATTATTAAGAGCACTGGGGATTTTACTCTGAAATAAACAGGAGCAATTGTGGCAATTTAAAGACTAATAAGTTTTTAAAAAATATATTGTAAACATCAAAACATAGTGGTAACATCATCCAACAATATATAATAATAAAACAGAAACAGAGAGAAACTGGGAAGAACTGGGCAACAGAACAAAAACATTTAAAACTTTCAAAATATATCATACACTTAGTAAACAAATAACAATTGCAACCGATCAGTAGGATAGATATGACTTGGAACTTCCTCTATCGACAGCATATATTTTAACATTGGAAGCCAAACTGCAGCAAAATCTAAACTAAATTCCATTTTGTCTTTTTGTTGAATATGATATCTTTCCCGTTACATAGAATCTCCATATTTTATCAAACCATAGTGAAATCGATGGGGGTAATCTGCTTTAAAGACTTAATAGTTGAAAGCAGCAAGAAAAAAGGAAGACCCAGCATGAGATGGATTGACTCAGTCAAGGAAGGCCCTCCTCCTCCATTTGCAAGACCTGAGCAAGGCTGTTAATGATTGACAGGGCATTTAATTCATAGGATGGCCATAAACTGGAAGTGACCTGAGGACACTTAACACACATACAAAGTCTAGCAACATTTTTAAGGCAAATAGCAGTCTGTGGCAGTAGAAAAGAGCAATCGTTCAGTAGCGCCTTAAAGATTAACAAAAATTTGTGGCAGGCTTTGAGTTATGGTGAGTCACCACTCACTTCTTCAGATTTTTTTAAGTTTCAGCACCAGCCTTGGTGAACCTGAGGTCACTTCTTCAGAAGCCAGGAGCGGATCATCACCACGTCTGCGGCTATTTTATACTGGGCCAATGGCATGCAGGAAGTACAGGATGAATTGCAATGATGTAAAATTAAAAGCTAATCAAGAAAAAAAATCAGAGTATTCATTATTTGTACTAAGCTAGTTTTGTAAATAGTGGTAAATCCCAAGTCTTTGTGTGTGGGGGGGTTAGTGTGAAATCTTCTAGTTACCAGCTGGTTACTTACTCATCTGTTTCCAGGAACAATTTGAACTGCTAGTTCTTACATTTAAGGCACTAAATAATTTGGAGCCAGCATACCTGAAGGACTGTTTCCTCCTATACCATCGAAGCCCAGCAATTAAGATCTGTTTCTCAAGCTCTGCTTTCCATGCTCCCCCCGCCCCCCCCCACTGCCTTCAGAGGTGAGATGGGTGGTGATTAGAGACAGGGCATTGTCTGCATTGGCATCTGGCCTTTGGAATATTCTACCACCTGAGGCTTGCCTGACACCTACTTTACTTTCTTTTAGGTGCCAGGCTAACACACCTCTGTTTTATGCAGGCTTTTAATTAGGAGTTTTCCTCTTATCAGCCTTTTGATGGCCTGCTTCTCTTTTATGGATTATTTTTGTGCTGCCACGTATGTCCAGCGGCTTATATAGTAATATTGAGGTGTTTGATTGTATGCTGCCTCAAGCAGAATTCTGAAGAGGTAGCATGGAAATATTCTAAATCAATTCATTGCAAGTTTACACTGAAAATAAATCTTTTTGTCAGTCTTTAAGGAGCCGCAGGACTCCTGTTTACTTCTCTGGCAACAGGCTCACATGGCTAATCCTGTGGAAATTTTTATTTACTACTTTTACCCTCCAGTTTTCTACCAAATGGGGGCCCAAAGTGACTTTCAACAGTCTCTCCTTCTCCATTTTATTGTTGCAACAACCCTGTAACCCACTAAATAACACTCTTTCAGTCCACTTTCAGTGCACTTTGCAAATGGATTTTGCTGTGTGAAATGGCAAAATCCACTTGCAAATGGCTGCAGAAGTGGATTGAAACTGCATTGTTTAGCACATATGAAAGCGAGAGTGTGTGATTACCTCAAAGTCACACAGCAAGTGGCTGAGTAGGGATTTGAAACTGGGTCTTCCAGATCCTAATCCTGTATTCTAACTGTTGCCAATAACCTGCACATACACACAGGTACACACACAAATCCTGCTGCTTTAACAGAGGCTTTATGAGATGTTATTTACCAGGTGATGTTATTGGCCTTCATGCCATGAAAAACGCCAACTGCCCATTTCCACACATCAAGCCTCTGTTCAAAGGACAGGACATCTTTTCTCCATGTTTTTGGCAACCCTACAATAGACTTCACGAATCTCTGGAAAAGTAACTTTTAATAAAACTGATCATATTCTTAAGTAGTGTACTGACATGCAGCGAATAAGCAGGTGAAGGCTTACATCCAGGGAAAGATTCACTTTAATTTCTGAGTATCAGGTTGCGGTCACACACACCAGTTGAAGTAGAGGGGAAGCGAGGCTATTCCCTCCAAAGGAATTTGACCCGCGGTTGTGAGATCACACAGCCTTTAGTTGCTGCGGGCACAGCCTGTCACTGTGTGATCGGACGCAACTGCGGGTGAGTTGGGTTTTTTTGCCATTTGTTTCCCATGCACATAAACGAGGAATCGCACCTCCGCACGGAGGGCCCCCTATGGGTATGCGATGATGTGCATACTGCAAAGCGGAGGGGAAACAGCACCAAGCTGGGATGGCCTGATCAAACCATCCCAACAGCTCGGAAGCATGCTTGTGCGATCAGACGGGGAAGTCCGTCGGTGTCCGGTTGCAACCCGTTTACTACCAGATTTCCCCCAGTGTCTTTTTACTCTGCTTCTGCGGCAGAGCAGCATGGGCTGCCAACGGCTGCAGGACGCTTCCCAGATGTTGCTGTCTGATTGTGCCCTTTCGATCCATCAGGCATTCGAGCCTATGTCGGATTTTCTGGTGTGTGTGATTGCAGCCTCTGACGAGTTGCTCAAAATTGGCACACTGGTTGGTAAACTGGTGTTATTTCCTAAGAAGTCTTCCACCCAGTTTGTGGAGACACTGCATGTTGTGTTGCACAGAGGTGATTATTAGAACAAGACAAGTGGAGTCCTGTCTTGGTTTCAAAGACTTGGCCATCTTAATTAAGTAACGATAGACTACTAGCACCTATGGTTTTATGACTTATTTGTATCCGAATTTGTTTTAATGTGGTTTTATGTGGTTTTATTGGTTTTGTACCAACTGTGTGAGCCACCCTGAGCCTTCTTGTGGGGAGGGCGGGGTACAAATTGAATTAATTAATTAGTTAAATAAATACATGGTATTAAAGCATCTTATGCTTCTTTACTTAAAAAAGGGTGGGTAGACGTTGAGGACTGAGGAAGTTTACTGGAGTTCACTGCCATCTTGTGGTTATTCTAATAGCCTGGTGAGAGAACATAATACATGTTCTGCACTTTTTGAAAAGTTGGGTTGCCCTGGGATATGTATTTCATGGATATATGGATAAAATCTCTCCTAAAGATTGGTTTAAACTCTTTTGTCCAGCAATGAATTGTATTTCCATAATTAACACAATGGAAGAGGTGACTAAACAATTGCCTAAACTAAGGCTTTGATGCAGCCCAAACTGAGGTAAGTATGCTGGTCTGATTTTCGCAGGACCCTCCCTATGTGCAGAACTGCACATGGGACTGTGGCAGGGAAGCATAGTTTGTACATGGCCTTACTTGAGGCTATTTGAATGATCCCCCCAAATGGTGCCTACTTTCTCTTTTCTCGAAGCACGTCTCCCCCAAAGCAAAGAGTCAGTTTTGGCTTTCTTCCTCCTCACTGGAGCAGGAGGTATTTCAAAATACCCCAAGAGGCATCGGGTTTGGATGACCAGGGAGTACCCATTCTGAAATAACTGCTTGCATCACAGGAGGATGCTTGGTCTGAGACCTCCCAACATTGTGCAGTTGGCTCCCATGGCTGTCATTTTGTGACTGAGCCAGCTTCCTGCGGCAGCCATTTTGTCTTGGTTCCCACTACCTTTTTTTCAAAAATTCAAAAGCAGCCGTAGTTTCAACAAGGTTGGGGACCCTTGGACTAGTTCCTGAAGTAGATTAGTAAAGGTGTTCTTTTCTAACTCTTTGAAACCTTTGGTAGAATGCAGAGTCCAATTATGGAAACCTGACTTTTAGTCCCAAGCATCACAGCTCAGCCTGAAAATGGGAAGAGGATTTTATACTTATTGTTCCAAACCTCAATAACTCTGCTATTCTATTTTTCTTTTTCTTTTTTTGGTAAAATATGTGTTCATGTGTCACTAAATCACTCCCGCTGAATTCACCAAACCACTTAATCTCCTGCTAAATTCTAAGAAAGGGGGTGGACAACATTCAAATAACTTTGTTCTTTGTATGGACAGTTTTTAAATTGGATTGTTTCTTTAATTGCATGTAATAATCTCTCTATGTGTACCTAACGGTGTTACCAATCTCTTCTCTAGGTGTTTCTCCCTGCTGCCCCATTCCCATAGGTAGACTAACTACCTGTTTTAACTGTATTCATATTTGCTTCTGAGTTAATCAGTTGCTTGCTGGGTTCTCTGTTTGCTTCATGTTGGCTAAGTACCAACCTTTAGACTTTTGACATCTGCCCACATCAACAGTGCCTGTGGAACAAGTCTTGTGTAACTAAACAAGAGGAAAACTGACACAGACTTCTTTTCCCTAATTGCCCAGCCTTCTTAGCGGCTCATGATCCATGTCAAAGGGAAATTTGCATCTTCTCTTGAGTTATTTCAGCTGTATAATCTTGATGAGCACCGTTAGTATGATTTTTAGCGTACCATTGTGTATGCGCCAGCATGAGCTAGCAAACAGAGTCTAGGATTCTGAAAGGCCCACTCTGCTGTGGAACCTCACAGAGTGGCCTTGGACCAGTCACACACTCTCAGCCTAACCTCTCACAGGGCTGATGAGATAAAATGGAGGAGGGGAGAATGGTGTTGTAAGCTGCTTTGGGTCTCCATTGGGAGAAAAGTGGGATATAAATATATAAAGACAAAAGGTGTTTACCTCCTCCCTACCAAACAAGTCACAAAAATTAACTCAGAAAATGTTGATGAAATGTTTCCATCCATACCTAACACTGCATAGGAGGCTATGGTAACGTGTGCCCTAGACCACAGAGCAATTTTAATTTTCTTTTATATATGTTTGTTTACGTTGTTGACATCCAACCTTGGTCATACATACTAATTCAAAGAAATATATCGATACAGCTTTTATAAAATAGCTAGGAGTAAGGCCTGTTGTGGGAAGAAATACAATGAGCTCTACAAAGAGGCTCCAGGTGAGTGTCCCGGCTGTGGCTGGTGGAGGGAAGGGAAAAATAGAGGGAGGCGAGCCATCTTTCTTTCCTTCTGCTTAGCTATAAGGCAAGGCTGTCCCATGTCATTTTGCTTCCCCAGGTGGATAGTATGGGAGGAGAGCCGCATGGTAACAGGTGTGGTTCCCTTCACCTCTGACTTATGTTGATTTAGGGCTATGCAGTGACAGCTAAGGTAGAAAAGCACTTCTACACCATGTTTTCTGGGTTTCAGGGGTCTGGAAAGTGGTTCCATAGCCAGTTACAGGCTTGCCAACTCTGGGTTAGGAAATACCTATAGATTTTAGGGGTAGAGCCTGGGGAGGGCAGGGTTTGGAGTGGGCAGGATCCTCAGCAGGGTATAATGCCATAGAGTCCATTGCCCAAAGCAGCCATTTTCTCCAGGAGAACTGATCTTGGAGATCTCCAGGTGCTACCTGGAGGTTGGCAATACTAAGGGGAGGACCAGGTTTGTTGAAGGGCTTCAGTGAGATATAATGCCATAGAGCTCACCCTTCAAAGCAACCATTTTCTCCAGGGGGACTGATCTCTGTAGTCTGGAGATCAATTGTAATTCAGGCTTTCCATTTCTTCCCAATTCCTTTCAGTTCCAAAGCTGCTTCCTGTTTAACACTTTAACTGATTAACAGTTTAACTGATTCCCTGCCAATGCCCCATGGCCTCTTGGGTCTCCCAATTTAGGAGATGTAGTTCTAATTCCCTTTGCTATGGTTCCAACAAGGCCAGCTGGGAACTACAAATCCCAAGGTGCAATGTGTCAAAAGTGGGGGTGTAAGAATGGAGGAGCTGGTGGGACAGACCAATAGGACACAAAGGCAGCTTCCCCAGTGGCCAATGGGGGAATAGGTGAGACCTCACCAGCACAGCTTGCTTTTTTAAATATATATAGGATAGGAAGAGGTCCTCTGCAAGGAAAAGTGGTTAAATTATTGGACTAGTATCTGGAGACCTTGGTTCCTGTCCTTGCATAAGTTTGTTGGTGACCTTGGGCCAGTCAGTCTCTAAGCCTGACCTACCTCACAAGGTTGTGTGGATAAATGGAGAAGAATCATGTATGCTGCCTACAACTTCCTTGAAAGAAGGATGAGATAAAAACAAAGCTGAAAGGTTTTTAAAGTACATAGCTTTCTATAAATCCATGAGCTGGAATAGAGTGTCATAGTTTTTGCAACACCAGACTTGACTTTTAAAAAATCCTTTCCCTGTTTCCTCTTGGTACTAACTCCCTCTACTGGCCAATTCTGCCCACGCATTGACATACTTTCTTACATGAAGGTATGGCAAGCCATCGCTAAGAGACTGATGGACCCAGCATCTTTATTCCAGCAGCTGCATAATACAATGCATTGCCATCAGTCCTAGCCATAAGAAATAACAGCAACATGCTCGGAAAACATGGTATGAATGACCACTCGGTGCTCAAAGATGGGCTACTGTGGCTGGCCTCAGCAGGAAATGAAAGTGAAGGCGCTCCATGAAAATAAAAGGCAATGTGTTTCCGCGGCTGTGCCTTCCAGCTGTGAAAGGCTTAGGTGGCACTGAGGACTTCCTTTTGTTTTGTTTCTTGTTTTCTCTTTGGAGCTAGGCACACAAGGGGAAAAGCGAGGAGGCGTTTTCTGGCAAACAAGGAGCAAGCCACAACAATGCGAGTCACGGCTTGCACCACTGCTGCTAAGGCCGATCAGACTGGTGGAGTGTGGCTTGTTCTGCCTCAAACACTCAAGGTAGGAAAGCCAGAAATCTTCTCATGTGTCCTGCTGGGAGGGCTTGGCCTCATGAAAGGAAAGTGAGAGGGCCAGTTTAATACATTTACATATAGACCATTGGCAGGTAGGGGTGAAAGCGAGCTGTCACGGAGTTTCCTGGGAGCGGTAGAAATCGTTAGAACATAAGAACATAAGAGAAGCCAATGTTGAATCAGGCCAATGGCCCATCTAGTCCAACACTCTGTCACACAGTGGCCAAAAATACCAAGTGCCATCAGGAGGTCCAGCAGTGGGGCAAGGACACTAGAAGCCCTCCCACTGCTGCCCCCTCCAGCACCAAGAATAGAGTGCATCACCTGCCCCAGACTGAGAGTTCCTATCTATACCTTGTGGCTAATAGCCACTGATGGACCTCTGCTCCATATCTTATATTCTAATCCCAGACTTTTTTTTTTCTGTGCGGATACCTATTCCCTCCAACAGGGGCCTCACTGTCCCCCAACAGCTTTTCCTACATAGTCAGTAGACTTCCTGGGTTTGTAGAAAAATCTGAAAAGTAAGGAAATCCCTTCAGGGACGGTTGAATTCCCTCCCAAAAGCCTTTTGAAATGGCCTCTGCAGGGACCTGACTCCAGGCAGCAAAGGTGAGAGATTAGAACGTTGGAGGGGAGGGGGAGAGGAAGCTTCTGACTGGCTCTGTCAATCAAAGGGTGGGAGAAGGGCCCTTTCTTTCCAGGCCTCTTTCGGCCTTGGAGGGAGGGAGGGGGGAGGGAGGGAGGGAGCCTTGGGGCCAGGCTGGGGGATTCCTAGAGGTTTTGGGGTGGAGTGCAAGGAGGGCAGGATTTGGGGAAGGGAGAGGCCTCAGCTGGGTATCATGCCACAGAATCCACCCTCCAAAGCAGCCATTTTCTCCAGGTAGACAGATCTCTGTTGTTCACAGATCTCTGGAGTTCACTCTCCAGGCCCCACTTGGAGGTTGCCAACCCTAGGCCTGGCAGCAGTATAGGGTTGCCAGGCACTGGCAGGGGATGGGGTAGTGGGGTTGCCAGCTCCAGGTCTGGAAACTCCTGGAGATTTGGGGATGGAGCCTGGGGAGGACAGGGACCTCAGTGGGGTACAATGCCCTAGAGTCCACCCTCCAAAGCATCTATTTTCTCGAGGGGAAGTTATCTCAGTAGTCTGGAGCTGAGCAGTAATTCCAGGGGATCCCCAGATCCCACCTGGAGGCTGGCATCCCTAGGCAGCACCCTCTGGGTGACTTGATACCACCTAATTTGCATGACTCAACTTGGCCTGGCTGCTTGCTGCTGTTCAGCAGCCACCCTATGAAAGCCAGCAGTGATGCAGCAGAGCCTCAGAGTAGGGTCTGCAAGACCCAGGTTCAGATCCCCATATTGCGGTGGAAGCTGACTGGGTGATTTTGGACCAGTCACATACTTTCAGCCTAACCAACCTCACAGGGTTGTT
Source organism: Gekko gecko (assembly GCA_029375565.1). Classification (NCBI taxonomy): domain Eukaryota; kingdom Metazoa; phylum Chordata; class Lepidosauria; order Squamata; family Gekkonidae; genus Gekko; species Gekko gecko. The sequence goes on along the minus strand of JAPDNY010000001.1, from coordinate 292,454,790 downwards.
GTGCAGATAAAAAAAGGAGGTGAGAATAATGTAAGCTGCTTTGGTCCCCACTGTGGAGAAAGACTATAATTTTCATTGGTAGAAGCTGTGGGGGACGGGGGTGGAGACAAAAAGCTGAAGACAGATAAAGGCAGATAAAGGTTAAGTTGGCTGTTGGGTGGGAAGGAAATAGGGTTGCCAACTCTGGACTGGGAAACTCCTGGACATTTAAGGGGTGGATCCTGGGGATGGTGGGGTTTAAGGAGGGGAGGAACTTCAGACCAGTATAATGTCATAGACTCCACCCTCCAAACCAGCCATTTCCTCCATGAGAACTACCATTGCCAGCCTCTGGGTGAGGGCTGGAGATCACCCAGAATTACAACTGTTGTCTGGGTGACAGAGATCAGTCCCCCTGGATAAAATGGCTGCTTTGGAGGGTTGAGTCTATGGCTCCACCCCCAGAAGGGAGAAAGAGTGTGAGATAGGTAAGGGTAGAGGGGAGGAAGCAAAGGTGTGAGGAATGGGATGACCATCCCGCAAGTTTCTTGCGGGTCTCCACTTGTCTTATATTCTAATCCCAGACTTTTTTTTTTCTGTGCGGATACCTATTCCCTCCAACAGGGGCCTCACTGTCCCCCAACAGCTTTTCCTACATAGTCAGTAGACTTCCTGGGTTTGTAGAAAAATCCGAAAAGTAAGGAAATCCCTTCAGGGACGGTTGAATTCCCCCCAAAAGCCTTTTGAAATGGCCTCTGCAGGGACCTGACTCCAGGCAGCAACGGTGAGAGATTAGAACGTTGGAGGGGAGGGGGAGAGGAGGCTTCTGACTGGCTCTGTCAGTCAAAGGGTGGGAGAAGGGCCCTTTCTTTCCAGGCCTCTTTCGGCCTTGGAGGGAGGGAGGGGGAGGGAGGGAGGGAGCCTTGGGGCCAGGCTGGGGGATTCCTAGAGGTTTTGGGGTGGAGTGCAAGGAGGGCAGGATTTGGGGAAGGGAGAGGCCTCAGCTGGGTATCATGCCACAGAATCCACCCTCCAAAGCAGCCATTTTCTCCAGGGAGATAGATCTCTGTTGCTCACAGATCTCTGGAGTTCACTCTCCAGCAGGTCCCACTTGGAGGTTGCCAACCCTAGGCCTGGCAGGGTTGCCAGGTCCCCCCACGGGCACTGGCAGGGGATGGGGTAGTGGGGCTGCCAGCTCCAGGTCTGGAAACTCCTGGAGATTTGGGGATGGAGCCTGGGGAGGACAGGGACCTCAGTGGGGTACAATACCCTAGAGTCCACCCTCCAAAGCATCCATTTTCTCGAGGGGAAGTTATCTCAGTAGTCTGGAGCTGAGCAGTAATTCCAGGGGATCCCCAGATCCCACCTGGAGGCTGGCATCCCTAGGCAGCACCCTCTGGGTGACTTGATGCCACCTAATTTGCATGACTCAACTTGGCCTGGCTGCTTGCTGCTGTTCAGCAGCCACCCTATGAAAGCCAGCAGTGATGCAGCAGTTAGAGCCTCAGAGTAGGGTCTGCAAGACCCAGGTTCAGATCCCCATATTGCGGTGGAAGCTGACTGGGTGATTTTGGACCAGTCACATACTTTCAGCCTAACCAACCTCACAGGGTTGTTGTGCAGATAAAAAGGAGGTGAGAATAATGTAAGCTGCTTTAGTCCCCACTGTGGAGAAAGACTATAATTTTCCTTGGTAGAAGCTGTGGGGGAGGGGGTGGAGACAAAAAGCTGAAGACAGACAAAGGCAGATAAAGGTTAAGTTGGCTGTTGGGTGGGAAGGAAATAGGGTTGCCAACTCTGGACTGGGAAACTCCTGGACATTTAAGGGGTGGATCCTGGGGATGGTGGGGTTTGAGAAGGGGAGGAACTTCAGACCAGTATAATGCCACAGACTCCACCCTCCAAACCAGCCATTTCCTCCATGAGAACTACCATTGCCAGCCTCTGGGTGAGGGCTGGAGATCACCCAGCATTACAACTGTTGTCCAGGTGACAGAGATCAGTTCCCCTGGATAAAATGGGTGCTTTGGAGGGTTGAGTCCATGGCTCCACCCCCAGAAGGGAGAAGGAGTGTGAGATAGGTAAGGGTAGAGGGGAGGAAGCAAAGGTGTGAGGAATGGGATGACCATCCCGCAAGTTTCTTGCGGGTCTCCACTTGTGTTTATCTAATTCCCTCTTGAAACTGTCTACGCTTGTAGCTACCACCACCTCCTGTGGCAGTGAATTCCATATGTTAACCACTCTTTGGGTGAAGAAGTACTTCCTTTTATCTGTTCTAACCCAACTGCTCAGCAATTTCATTGAGTGCCCACGAGTTCTTTTGAGTATCCCAAGTTCTTGTATTGTGAGAAAGGGAGAAAAGTATCCCGAGTTCTTTTGAGTATCCCGAAAGAGACAGTAAGCAAGCTGAGTTACTTTCATTCCCAGTAGCATATTACAGGCATACAAAATTACTTTACTTATTTGAACAAGGTGACCAACAAGTGCCCTGACCTCAGAAGTTAAGCAGGGACGACCCTGGCAAGTACTTGAATGGCAGACCTCCAAGGAATACCAGGGCCGGAACACAGAGGCAGGCAATAGCAAGCCAACTCTCTGAAACATCCAAGTCCCACTAGGGGTTGCCAGAAGTCATCACACACTACAAAAACAAAGAAGGTGACCTACAAATACAAACCATACCATAAAATCATAAAATCATCATAAGTTATCAATATAATTTGAAAAGGAACCATTAAAAAACAAGCTGTGGGCATTAAAACAACATAAAACAGCCACCGAGTTCTCTAAAAAAATCCATAGCAACAGACCTCAGACCCCAATCAGACAATAAAACAGTCTACAAAGATTAAAAAGGAGTTAAAAAATCAGAATCTATCTCAAATTTCCTCATGCTGAAGCGAGAATTAGAAGGGCCTTACTATGGAGAAGGGAAAATTATAAGCCCATTCTAATCAGTTTCAAGCCTTTAGGGAGATGCTTTGGCTGAAAGACAGATTTCAAGGTAACAGTTACTGAACTGTTAAATGAAATGTATCTTCTCAGCTTGTGTTGGGAAGTCCTGAGCCCAGTATTGGTGAACAGCTAAGCCTTTTATTCTGTCTGAGTGAATCAAAATAAAACTTTTTCAGGAATAAGCTGTGTCAGCCTACTTTTAAGTGTAATATATTAAAGTCAAGAAATGCTCAGATGTGCTGACTGTTAAAAAACAAAATTACAATTTGCTTTCTTATCATAACTATCACTTCTTCTACAAATATAGCACCTTAATATATAATATACTAGGAGTAAGGCCCGTTGTGGAAATAAATACAACGGGCTCTAGAAAGAGGCTCTGGGAGAGTGCCCCGGCTTTGGGCACTCAGTGACAATTTGCTGTGGCAATCTCAGCAGGGTATAATGACAGAGTCCACCTGGGGGATGGGGTGTGGGGGACGGAAAAGGGCTTCTCTGGGCCTGGGCTTCTCTGGGCCTAGTCCCCTCATAGAAGGCCCAGGGGATGGGGTGTGGGGGACGGAAAAGGGCTTCTTTGGGCCTAGTCCCCTCATAGAAGGCCCAGGGGAAGGGGTGTGGGGGATGGAAAAGGCCTTCTCTGGGCCTAGTCCCCTCATAGAAGGCAGAAAAGGGCTTCTCTCACTTGCCTCAGCCTTGAGGGCCTGTCCCTGCGCTCACACTCTAGACAGTCCTCTCCTGTCGGAGGACTGGAGCAGACTGAGCTGAAAACACTGATGAGGGCTGACGTGGGCGGGACTTTACGAAGCAGCCAGTCAGCCCTGGCCAGTGTCTTCTGACTGCCAGTTCTTGAGCCGAATCAATTATGGCAAGCATAGAATCTGGTGGAACCAAAATTCAAATATATCTAAGGACAGGATAATAATAGAGAGCCAGTTTGGTGTAGAGGTTAAGTGTGCGGACTCTAATCTGGGAGAACCGGGTTTGATTCCCCACTCCTCCACTTGCACCTGCTGGATGACCTTGGGCAAGCCATAGTTCTGGCACAGCTGTTCTTGAAAAAAGAGCAGTTTCTGTCAGAGCTCTTTCAGTCCCACCTACCCCACAGGGTGTCTGTTGTGAGGAGGGGAAGGGAAAGGAGTTTGTAAGCCACTCTGAGACTCCTTCGGGTCATGAAGGGCGGGTATAAATCCAATCTCTTCTTCTTCAATAAATATAGTATATAATAATATATTATATAAAAATATAGCCCCATTGAGAAGAAATGTAACAGGGCTAAGTTCCAGGAAAGAGTTTTCAGGATTTCAGTTCCAGTCATCACTCGGGTACAACAGAAGACAGGGCTCCTATGCCGCTAATAAGGGTGAGGAAGGGAAACATTTCAGCAGGTGTGGCTTCCCCCCACACCTTTTTTCATCTTTGCATGACAAACAGCTAAATTCTGCAACCAGTCACCCTATTGCACCCCAAGTAAAAGATGGATTCATACAGGTCTGGATAAATACCATGCAATACGCGGATGGATAAAGGTGTGGTTCCTTACCCAGTTCAGGTTTGGCAAGTCAAAAGCCAAAGGTATAGTGACCAGGATACAGTGCCCTTTATAAGACCCAATACCCAAGTGGCTCTTTCAAAAGAATTGTTCAATTATAAAGGTTCAGAAATCACAAACATTAACATTGTGCATACTGCCTAATTTACAGCTTTGGAGTTTATTAAATTACTTACAGTAAATTACAGCATCTGATTCCTCCCTGATTCCCCAAGCTGTTTTGCAACTGTTCAAAAAATGTTTATGATGTGGTTGTAGGACTTTTGGGACCAGGTACGGTGAGGAGTGAACAGGAGTGTATATACACAGAAATGTGACTTTAAACTATTATTTTGAAGGGCAACTTGCACATCATTCTAGCTGTATCTGAAGAAGTGCGCAGTGACTCACGAAAGCTCATACCCTGCTTGTTAGTCTTTAAGGTGCTACTTTGCTACCGCTACAGACAGACTAATACATCTTGCATATTGTTGTATGCATACACTGATCCAGCATGCAACTTTGCTTGGCTGAATAAACAGCCTTCTCCTTGACCCGTGTAGCCTAGGCTAGCCTGATCCCAAATCTCAGAACTTAATCAGGGTTGGCCCTCGGTAGTATTTGGATGGGAGACCTCCAAGGAATACCAGCATCATGATGCAGAGGCAGGCAGTGGCAAACCACCTCTCTGTGTTGCTTGCCTGGAAAACCCTCCTGCCTGGAAATCCCCAGGAGCTTTCAAAAGAGCTCATAGAATTTATAGAGGGAAGGACTTCAACGTTTTTTCTCTTTAAAAGATCCTTCAAAAGGAAATGTACCATTGACAGCCTGCAATAAACATTCAAGAGTAAATGGGACAAAGAAATTCTTTGCAAAACAATACTTTTTCAGTACGCTCATCTGAATCACATTTGCTTTTCACCAGCTTTGGGAAGATGCCAGGCCATAAATGGGATTTCCTACCTTATATGACATGTCTCTTGGCAGAGGAGGAAGCAGGGAAGATTCTGCCGCTGAAGAACAACCAGCTGATTTTGCTTTGCCTCTGTGCCAGGTATCTGAAGCTTGGCTGTCCGCAGTGATGGAAGCCCTTGGGCATGAACTGAAGGGCAAGAACTGAAAGATCTCATCCTTTGGCTCTCCGCCTGAGGGCTACAGCCTAGAGCGGGAGGAAGATCTGCCAGCAGGAGGAGGGAGGGAGTTCTTCTCTGCATCCTGAGGACTTCCCCTCTCCCTTCTCCTGGCTACTTTTATTGTAGTTTTATGGTATTTTTTGTATTGTAGGTTGTTTTGGGTCCCCAGGGAGAAAAGCAGGCTATAAATAAATACATCTCCGTTATATTCTTGAATGCTCGATGTATGCCCAACCTAGGTTAAAATTCCTCTCTGGGACTTTATCGGACTTACATTTCTACTCAGACTCTGAGAAGGCTGTATGCTTGTTAGCTGATTCCGATGTCAACATATAGAATGGTATTATATGCCTTGGCTGCAAAGAAAATACGGCCCAACGCTGTTCTTATGGGAACAAATTAATATTGATCTTAGTGGACACCTTTTGATTCAGTTAATTATTTATATTCTCAGTTTATTTTATTCTGATTTTATGGTTTTATTATATCTTAAATTTTACTCTATTTCATACCAATATTCATATTTATGGCATCCCTCTCTGTTGTTATCCTTGGTTTGTAGTGGCCTATGGCTAAAACAAATAAATTTCCATTCGTTCATTTACAAATAAATAAATACATCTACAAAATACAATGATAAAAATTTAGGCATGGTTTATAGAACCAAAAGCTAGACTACGAGCCAAAGACCCAGCTCTAGACTTGGACACGACCAGTGGTATTTTCATCCTGTTTCTTTGAAGAACAGACATATATATACCCACATGACATATCACATACTGCTCCGGAGTCTCCCTCGGTTTGACCTGCAGAAGAAAAAAATTATATGAACTCAAGTTCAAGCGAAACAAATCCTGGTTCTTTCTGTGCATATAATTAGTTACATGCTCCCCTGTCATAAACATAAGACACCATTGTGGAAGAAACATCTTCCTGAAGAACGTGAAAATGAAAAGCTCTCTCATTTGATTTTTATCCCACCCTCCCTGCGGAGGCAGGCTTAAGCAGGATGCATCAGCTCTGAAGAATATATCAACATGGTGGTCATGTGGAGTTGCCAACTTCCAGGTGGTGCTTGGAGATCTCCCAGAATTACAGCTGATCTCCAGTTCACCTGGAGAAAATGGCTGCTTTGGAAGGTGGATTCTATGGCATTATCCCCCACTGAAGCCCCACCCGTCCCCAAATCCCCCCTCCCCAGGTTCCACCCCCAGAATCTCCAGCTATTTCCCAACCCAGAGTTGACAACCTTAGGGTAAACAATAGGAAACTGGTCAAGGCGACTGGGAAACAGGGCCTTCCCACCATTGTTCTTCCACCTTTCCGGAGGAATTATGATAGGTCAGATTGCCAAAACTATCATCTGAAAAAGGCTTCACCCATTAAGTCTATTTAATCTGACTGTAACCCCTTATCACTGTCTCTGGTTACCTCCTCTTTGTCCCAGGACATTTCTTTCTGTGCTTGTTAATCCAAAATTTGATTGCCTTGATGATATTTGGTTCCTTCTTCTGCCCCAACATGCTTTTTCCTGTCTTCGTACTGTTCACTGGCTTATTTTATTTGTGGTATTTTGAAGCTCCTAGAACATTTCCAAAGCTCTCCTTAACCCTCCTACACATCTGCCTACTTTCTCTTCTGTACCTCACAGTTCTCTTGACTGTTCTCTTGGGACCATATGCTTAGCAAAGAAAATAAATCTTGCTATCATCACCAAGGCATAAGCCCAAGCTACCCACATGCTCTCATGTCACAGCAGCTTACTGAAGAAGAAAAAGATCTCTCCTGTTAAGAAGATCACTAGGACAACAGATGCATGAGTGTAGGTAGTAGCAGAAGTTATGTACAAGCCAGAGTATGAATCATATTCTGGAGAGCCATCATACCTTTTACATAAAGTTCTGGGAGGAACAAATGAGAAAGATTTAACCTCTACTTTTCTTGGCTAGCTGAATTAAGGAGAGAAAAGATTCAGAGGAGGTGTTGATATGTGTATATACACACATTCACCCCTGGCAGTCTTAAGAGTCCCACTACGTCAGTCCAGGATGGTGTTAATCTTACACAACTAAATCGAAAGCAAAACACCGCCAGTGGAAATCAAAGGTGATGGCCACCATTTTGGTCAACAGTTTGCAGACAGAATCTCTCACATCCATACCAACTTGGACTCTTCATCAGCAGTAATAGCGTCAAATGGTTCTGAAGAGGGGAAAACAGTGGTTACAGAACTGGGTTCTTAAAACAAATAGGGGGAAGAATAAAATATACTGAGCAGAGCAATCCTAAAGCCAGGGTTAAAAGAGAAATGAAGTCTCTCTCTAGGAAAATTGCCCTTGCATGCATAAACGAAATTAATTAGTTAGTTAAATTTAGTCTCGGCTCTGACTCACAAACTGTAGCCTGGTTTTGCTGGACACTTGGTGAAGCCTCTCCACGAACTTGGAGAAGCCATTCTTCCTCACAGCCACAGCAGGTGAAGTTCCATAAACACTTAGGATCAAAGGTTCACACCAGAAGATGGCCCAGGTACCCTTCTAACTCTGTACATGCTTGTGTCCTCTCCAACTTCTTCTACCCCAAATGTTTTAATGTTTATTGTTTGCTGCCTTGCGGACACTACATGAGTGGAAAGGCAGCATAGAAATGTTTTAAGTAAAACAAATTCTTCAGTTGTTCCTAAGTGAATGCCTCATATTTCAGTGACAGTTGGAAACCATTAGTCCTTGACCCTCAGATGTTTTCCAGATTGCCTTAATGTTCCCTTTTCATTCCCCGATTTTATCAGTGTGTGTGGGGGGGGTTCTTTTGTCCAGACAACTTCATTAACATCTCTGTGCTGTACCAGTCTTTCCTCATTCCTCCCCCCTTTCTTTCCTAAGCTAGTTTTCCCCATACTTTTTTTCCAGTGTGGAATGAATTTGCAAGATAGTCTCCTGGTTGAAATCTGAACATTTTTTCTGCTTCCTGGATTGCCACTCAAAACTCTCCCAGAAAGGGTGAGTTTGGGCATTTAACTTTTTTTTAAAAAAATATTTGCATGGCAGTGCTGAATTGTTTCAGTGCTGGAGGATGCCTGCACTGAAACAGTCAGTCCCATTGGGATGCAATCTTCAAGGTAATCGAGGAGGGGGGAGAAGAATTCTGTAGCTCCAGTTCCTTAAAAACAGGTTCTTGAGATGTTTACCAGAATAATACAGATAGAGACTGAAGAAGATACACATATTAATCATAACCCTTGGTGTGGGAAGGTAGGGTGGAGGAGAGAGTAATATTCTGGCTACTTTGAATGCCCTCAATCCCATCCTCACCCCTAGCTTTACACCACTGTAGACATACTGAAGCCAATGGGGCTACTCTCAGGTAAGGGGATAGCATCCTGCCCATGTGTTTCAGGGCAGGCTTGGGTGATGCTGACAGCTTCGTCAGGTGACTCCATTTAATTCTGAAGTAAGGCCCAAGGAAAGGAACCAGAGTGAGAAGGGGGTTTTCATGGAGCCTCTCCCCCAAGAGAGGGCACAGGCACTGGAGACCGAGGCAGGCTCATCCTGGAAGTGTGATGGTTTGTGATGGGCGGGGAATGCACTTTAACAGGGATTGCACAGCCCCCTTCAGGCTGCTGAAGTTCTGCAATGCTTCAGTGTATCCCTCCCCCTCCCAAATTGAAGGGAAAACCCAGAAAAATTGATCCTCAGCATGAATGTGAACAGACAGTACCATGATGGGGAAAATGGGGGGAAATGTAAGTGTGAATTGCACCAATAGTTCAATCATTGGAACTGCCGCCACACCCATGAAAACCCAAACGGTGGCTGCCATCTGGAATGCACCTCAGGCTCCTCTTCCCTCCTGTTGCCAAACGACCCCCACGCCCAACCTGCGTAAAAGTCCTCTCCTTCCGGAGGGCAGTGTACCCAAACCAAAACCCACCATTCAGGCAAACATTCTAACAATAAATAAATATTTTGCAAGGCTTACATTTTTATTCCAGAAAAACTGAAATAATGTCTGGGAAACCTGAGGGAAACCTAACTCTATAGTCAAACAGTAGATTGATTAACTATCTCACTCTTTCTGAAACAATACATTCTAAAGTGAAATTGTTTCTCCCGTCTCACACACTGTTTACAGATGTATATACTTTACTCTTGAGCATAAGACCAATCTTTCCCCTTCCAGAGAAATAAAGTTATTTTTTATTTACCTCTGGTCTCCTTCTTGATTCTCAGGATCAGAAAAGTTTTTTTCCATCCTAATTACCAAGGCAGGGGAGAAGTGAAGTGAACCTCAGCAGTGTGCCTGAGAAAGGTGGGAGTGTGTACATTTAAATATTTGTATAATTTACCTCACGGGTGACTAGCCTGCAGAAAATTCTACCAAGTACTTCTAGGTGAGTTCCAAAGCAATTCTCTGGCCACTTGGTTATTTGAGTTTACCCTGTGAGTAAGGTGGATGAGGGATGCTGATACTTAAATGTCCCAAAAATAAATAATGCACTACGACAAGGAACATACTGGATTTTATTACGTATTGTATAATCTCACAAAATAACAGCCCTCACAGTTGCTCCCACTCAAGCTCTCTCCCCTCCCAGCTGCCCCATTACAATCATATGGATACCAAATCAGTCCACATTCTTTTCAGCTGGGGCAACTTCCAGAAGCAGTTGCAGATGCAAAGTAAAGCTTCTTAAGAAAGCAGGATGATATTGGTAGTATACCAAGGGGAAATAAAAGATGACACCACTGAAAATGAAGAGGGTGACATAGAGGAACTCAGTCTGAGGCTGGTCAATGATAGGCGCCAGTACAAGGTAGACAGAAGTCACCAGCACAACTATTGGGATGATGATGGGTACCTGTGTGGAAGCAGAACATTTATTTATGGAAGGCATACTGTCAGGGATATTTCTGGGGTAGCACTCAAGTAGCTCTTCAAAAATATTTCCTGCTATCCTACATACTTGACCAAAACTTTAACAAAGCATTGTGAATCAGATTGACAGTGTAATCCTAAACAGAGTTCCATCCTTCTAAGGCCAATGGGCGTTGGTGACATTCTGTTAAATTGTTGGTTATGCATGAAGTTCAGTTAAATTTTTGATGTCACTGGGATAGAAGGGTTAGAAGGCTGTAAATCCGTTTAGGATTCCACTGTGTATCACAGTGTTTGTCACTGTCCTCAAAACTTCAAACCAACAAGAAGATAAAATGGAGAGGGAGACAGCATTGTAAGCTACTTTGGGTCCCCATTGTGGAGAAAAGTGAGACATAAACAGGGGTCATTTCCTGCAGGAGTGCATAGGAGTGGAGCTCTGGCAGTAAAGAGCCCAGGGGCGGGCACATACAACAAGCCCCACCCCTTGCTCCCAGCATCTCTCAATCAGAGCAAGAAGCAGCCAGGGAAGTTGCAGAGCTCCCCACAGCTTCCCGGTCCAAAACAGTCCAGTGGCACCTTTAAGACCAAGCTCTCCCTCCTTTGCGAAGACAGATCTGCACGTTCCCCCCCCCCAATAGATGGCAATCCAAAACAGTCCAGTGGAGCCTGAGTGGTGGGTGTTGCCTTCTGACACACTTCCGGAGATGTCAGGGGGTGTGGCATATGCAAATAAGTTATGCTAATGAGCTCCTGCACCTCTTTTTCTATGAAATGACCCCTGGATATAAATAAAACAAGTAAATAATTAAAGATAGCTAGGAGATACGAAGTCCTGAGGTCAGATGTGCCATTGCTTCCTGGCCAAGAACAATAGCAAAAATAACTAACAAAATAACTTTGGCCTTTCAATAGTTTGCCAACCCTTTGCTCCCCCAATTCAACAGTTACTTCTGCACACACAGGTTCCATTTTGAATTTTCTGCCTTGCAAAACAAACTCCCACATATCACATTCACTACAAGCTGCAATTCAACTTATATAAGGAATGAACAAATAATTGATGTCTTTAAATGTATACCTCCTATCCCCTCCTCCTCTAGCATGTGTGGCTACATTGACACCATGTTGTCTGAATACAAGTACCTTAGAGAACTGGAGACTGCTAGCTACGGAGTGGGCATCAGCGTACCCTGAAGTGGGGCAGGTGCTGGTGCCCACAACTTCTGTCAGAGCTCACTGCTGCTGCCCCCTGTCCACATTGTGCCTCCCCCCCCCCTTGCTGCTGAGTGCTAATGCTCCTGGTGGCCACAGAAACAGTACCACCGGCCACACAAACCAGCCAGTGCTGTTGGGGAAAGGGCTGCAGGTGAGGCACATGAGCATCTGTGGTGGGAGGGCTTGTGAGCAGATGGGGAAAGGATGTACAGGCAGATAGGGGAGGCACAAAGTAAGGTGGGATTGAAGGGCCTGGAGGTGGGCAAAGGAGGAGAGGTGGTCCCCAAGAACTCTCTGTCCAGGGCTCCCCCAACCCTGGAACTGGCCTAGTTCACTCCACACAAACTAGGATTCTAAACTAGAATGAAACCAGGGGTTTGGTCAAAACTCTAATTCACTGAAGTGCTTGCAATGGGATGTCACAATGGTTTTGGAGCTTGATCCAGCCAAGAAAAGCTCTGTGCAGGGCAGGGGCTGTGGCTCAGTGGGAGAGCATCTGCTTGGCATGCAGAAGGTTCCAGGTTCAATCCCTGGCATCTCCAGCTAAAGGATATGGCCAGGGCTTTTTTTGTAGAGAAAGCCCAGAACGAACGCATTAGCATATTAGGCCACACCCCTGACAGCACAGCTCATTAGCATATTAGGCCACACACCCCATGTCTTCCCTTGGCTTGCCCAGGTGCCCTGTGGCTGCAGGGAGCCCAGGCAAGCTGGCCCTTGGACAGGTCGGGGAAGGCATGGGAGGGGCATTTAAATGCCTCCCTGATGCTTCCAGGGCCCCCCCTGGCCCACCCGCCTCAGAGTTGCCAGGGGGTAACTTTCCAGGCAGCTCCATGTGTCCATGTTGCCGGTCAGGACAGAAGTGGCTATGTGCTTGAGCACAGCAACTAAAGGTATTTCTGCCCAGCTGGGGTTTAATTGCAGCTTCTCAGGAAATCCAAATGCAGAGGTAGCCTCTAAACCAAATGGAGCACATTTTCACCCAGGTATTGCACTCAAAAGCATCTTGTTGAATTGAGTATAGTTATAAATGGGCACAACTGACTTTTGTACTCACCCTGTAAGACCTTGGCAGTTCTGGTTTCTTAATCTTTAAATACAGGAGTCCAGCTATAGTTATACCGTAGAAAAGCCAAGCTGTGAAACTGAAAGAGAAATAACATATGAGGCATCCAGTCCTCCCTCTAAGCTATGGAGTCTTGCGTGCAAAAATTCCACTGTGTGATTCTCTGGTATTAAAGTTGTGAGCAAGCGATTTGGCTACTGCATAAATTAGTTTGCTCTGCAGCCATCCTTCCTGAGCTAAGACAAAAATCTGTGAGCTGGAGGCTAAAAACCTGTGAGCTAGCTCACACTAATGCAGCTTAGAGAGAACACTGGAAGCATCTAGTCCGTAAATGATCATGTAATATATTGGATCCAGCCAGCTTTTTTCGTATGCTTGTATTGCCATCCTAAACAGCTATACCCTTCTGTTGACTTCAGTTGACTCAGCAGACTGCAACTCTGCTTAGGACTGCAGTTTTAAGTTCTTTTCCCCATTCGTTTGCTACTCAATTTGGCAGCTACCAAACAGATACTGAACAACAGTTTTCATTTCTAAATGAGGGCCTGACTCAAACAGGGTTGCCAGGTCTTCTTCGCTCACCAGTGGGGGGGGGGAGCTCTCCAAGAATGTGGAGGGTGGGGTGACATCATCACATGCAACATCCTGTTGCGCAGGTTGGTGGCTGTTGGGGGCGGGGCTTCCCCCATAGACCAGCTGGCTAGTGGCGGGCAGGAGCCCACCAAATCAGGGCATCCCCTGCTCCCACCTGGGCGCTGAAAACCCTATATTCAGACTTTGTTCTGCTGCTTCAGACCCACCTGAATCTAAGTTTGTATGTTTTATGGGAAACATATAGACTTTTGCATTTTGGTCTATGTGGCTGTGGAAAATAAGAGTTGGTTTGGGAGAACCATGACCCGATACATGGAGCAATGTACCATGTAGTTTAGGCCTCAGATGCTACCATACCTCTTGATTTCAGCAAGCTTCGGCATGCCTGGTCCTGCATAGAGCTATTGCTCTTTCATTGCCCAATAGTAAACCAGATGGATCCCCAGTTATACCCTACCAAGTAAGTTACATCCAAATAATCTGTAGCAGTGTAGGATTGTGAAGAAAATATAATCCAAACAATACCGGGAAAACAGAACTGTAGAGTAGTAATGAGTGCATACTCACCTGAAAAGGTTCACTATGTTGCTGAAACTTCCAGGTATAATCATAATTAAAGACACTGCTGATGTAAATATGAGAGCCGGAGAAGGGGTGAGGCATCTTACATGTGCCATTGACAGGATGTCTGGCTGCAAATCAAGATACAAAGCGTAAGATAATAAGAAAGGATAATTTCCCTTCTTGACGTCAGTAAAGTTGTCTCCAAAATTCAGACGTCAGACTTTAGCTATCAAATGAGCAGTTATGTGAAAGTTGTGTTTTAAGGAATGCAATGAATTTCATGTGATTCTTGGCCCCCGCCCTGGTTGTCTCACATTAATTTCATTTTGAATGTCACTGTTTTACCCAGCATCCCTGCAGTACTGAGCTATTTTCTGTACAAAACAAGCAGTTCCAACCAAACATCCTTGGATGGAAATTCCTTGGATGACAATAGTACAAATCTGTGCAGATGCCACCTGTGGTTCCTGTGGGTTTGAAAGTCACAGATTTTGCAGAAGGCCCAAACTAGCACCAAGAATCAGAGAATTCCTTCAAAACATTCCCTAATCTTCTACGGGAGTTTTGTACAGCTTGGATTTTAACAACAACCCTTTTCTGGTTGGGGAAGGTTAGAGAAGAGAAGAATGGTTAAAATCATATCAGAGCACAAGGGGGCACCACTGGTCTGCTCTAAAATACCTTGACCACTGGCACAGTTGCCAAAAAGGCTGGCTATCACTGGCACAGAATTAAATAATCATCTTGCAAAAGAAGAGGGGGAAACAGGACTTATGCTAATAGAGAGCAAAAGAAGAGGAAAGCAAATCTGATAGTAAGATGTGAGGTGCCACAAAGGTGCCATATCAAGCTTAATCTGAAATAGGCATGGTTTGTTCACTCCATTTTTGCAAAGAAAGCAGATCGTATTGTCAGCCCATCCAATCAAGCAATGTGTATCTGCCTTTTGTCTGACCTGATTTGTAATTCTTACCTCCATTAAAACACAATTGAAATGCCAGCTGTCCACTCTGAAAATGTTCTATTGAAGCTTCCCACAGCTACTCTCTTAAAATATTCCCCCTTTCTAGAGTTTCCAGGTGGGGCTTGGAGATTTAGCAGGATTACAGTTGATCTCCAGACTACAGATATCAGTTCCTCTGCAGAAAATGGCAGCGTTGGAAGGCTGATTCTATGACATCCCTCCCCCCGCCCCCCAAATTCCACCTTCACCAGTCTACCCACAAATCTCCAGGAATGTTCCAGCCTGGCGTTGGGAGCTCTTCCGCTTTCTTCTCCATTGCTTCTGTTTCTCAGCTTAATCAATCAGTTCCTGTTCACTTGCTATGGATGCAGCATTTCAGAATGGATCACAATCTGTTCATGTTGGCAGAAGACTTTGATTACTGCTGTCCTCTTTGCAACCAAAGGGGGATTGTTACTAATTTTATTTCATTTAGTTTTCACAACCAGTAGGCAAATAATTAAAATATCATGAGCAATTCCTTCAGCAGCAAAGAGAATAGTAGTTATTAAAGGCACACCCCCACACAAGAATTAAGGATCCATTTTTGAATGCCATACCACTGTAAGGATAGTAATTAACCTGAGAAACAGAGATAACAAAGAGGAAAACTAGAAAACGTAAAGGGACAGTCCAGGTGGAGAAGTAGAATCCTTGTGAACTTTTTCTCTCTCACACACATATGCTTGTATATGCACACATTCTGTTTTTAAAAGTGTTCTTTTTCCTAAAAGTTGGTTGATAATTGTGCCCTAATGAGACAAAACCTTTCAGAGCAGCAGCAATGGCTCGGGGGCTACGACCTATTCCTTCCTTTCTTTCTACTCTAGCAACAGGACAGTCTCGACTGGTTTGCTTCTTGGTGTCAGCCACTATGTTTGCATTCTTCTCCTCTGAAAGTCAGCCAGGCCCACAGACAGGATTTTTGTTTGTTGGGAGGGGCATGTAAAATGTTAAGGGGGCAATTACTGTTGATTAAATTAATATGAATGTCTGTCTTTGGTGGCGGAGGCCCCAAAATGCCCCACTGTAGCTACAGGCCTGGAGTCAGCCCAGGGCTACGGTGAAGAGCTTGGGAGTGGGTACCAGGGAACAGGAAGGCACTCCACTGGAGCTGGGCATTGGAGGAGACAAGGCCATCACTTTGCAGGTGGCCAAAACAAATGCCACCTTGATTAATCAAAGGGCTGGATGGAGTAGGAGCCATGGTAAACATACTAAAGATCACTTTGTCAAATAAAGAAAACTGAACCAAATGGTACTTATTATGTTCGGACCTGTCATTTTAATTCCATGTCCAATTGGTATCAGAAGAGTAGTGCTTCAGCAGCTATAATGGGCATTAGTGTAGAAAGGACTTACAGTGTCCACTCTACCCTTTTTGACAAATGCTCCCATGCAGCCCCTCAGAATCTGCAAACATGTACTAATTGGTTGGGAGGCAATCACAGTAATCCATGGAAGGATCAGATATGCATATCATCTTTTTTTTTTTACAAAAAGTGATAGGATTGTAATGGATGCAAGAGAGCAAAATCTCACTAAATATCTGCACTCAAGTATCAGAAATACAAGTGGGTTCAGAGTTCCTACCATGTGGCCCTCCCTTGCTGCGATGTAGCACATGCGACCCCCGCTGAAGAACGTTCCATGTGCTGACCCAAATGTAGACAGTACGACTGACAATGAAATCAGCCATGCCGAGTTCCCCAGGACTTTGTTCCTATAGGGGGAGATTAAAACTGAATTAAGACCCCAGGGTGAAAGGAGGATACCCATCTTCTTTTGTGAGATTGTTCTGAATTAAAGGGCCAGTTTGCCAGAAAGGTTTTCCAGTGTTTATGGGCTCAAGCCTGGAATTTCCCTCCACTGTGCTAAGATAATTGCTCTGCCAAAGAGTTTTGAACTCTGTTCCAGTACATCACCTGTGCTTCCCTTTCAGTGGATACTTGTGGTTTATTTGCCACCCCAAGCTAATTGGCATATATTAGAACACCTCTCTCAAGAAGTTCTCACTTCTCCTACATGTGTTCAGCAATGCTAATATTACACCAGGAGTTGGGATAATCCACTTTGCAGCCCTCTGTGGAAAATATATATATACAATCATTCCATTTGTATATCTCTGTCATCCAGACAAGATCACTGTCCTAGGTGAAATCTAGGTAGAAGTGCCATTTCCAGTAACAAGAAGCTATATGTCTGGTTTGTGGAATTGTCTTAGTTTATGCATGAACTGTGGTTGATGGTAGGAAATGTGAAATAAAAGCATTTAAATAAATGGTTGGTAGCTGTGAAGGAGGGCCCATGACTCAGTGGTAAAGCCTATCCTTAGATGGTTCCCTGTGCAATCACCTTTCCTAGATAAGATAGTATGAGTTGTTAGGAAAGGCCCTCTGGTGCCTGAAATCTTGACAACCTGCTCCAAGAGTAGCTAGATGGACCAAGGGTCTAAAGTTGGTACAAAGCAGCTCCATATGTTCATAAATTACTCTCAAGGACCAAATGTATGTTCCTGGGCTGGCTTCCTGTTTAGACAACCCTACTTACATATGCTTAAAAGGAAGTGTCATTGATCTAGACACACATGAGGCTGGGATCTTCAACATGCTTACTGGAATAAATGCAATTTACTTATACCTAATAGATCTAGGATCGGTGTATAAGAAATGGCATTCGTGTTTTCAGCTTGGGGAGGCATCTTCTGTCTGTATCAGCTATACACAGCAATTAAATGACTCTCCCACGCTTTTTTGAAATAGTGATAGGAATTGTGTTCTGGTATATGACGCATTTTGTGCATGTGCCCATTTGCATCTTGCTGTCCTTCAGCTGTGCATCTCGTACTGGCAGTCTACTCCATCAGTTTCAGAACTGGTTCGGGTTCCACCCTTGGGCACTGCACAGCAGGACAGCCCGAGATTACTTGATGAGCACACTCTACACTCAGACTGTGATACGACAGCAAAAGGTTAGATTGCCAACCCACTTTTCATTTCGTTTTTAACCTAATAAATGAAAGAAGTAGCCAGAAAAGATCAGCCTTGCTTTGTCTTTACCCTGAGACCAATAGTGCGGCAAGTGTCATGTTTCAGTTGCTAATGTTACACTTCCCCGTATATCTATGACCTCCTGCTCTTCCATATGCTCTGTGAGATAAGCATTTTTGCTGGACACACCATCTGGTAGTCCCCATGCCCGTCTCTCCCAGCTGTTTCAGCCTGGCTTGGGTCACGGGGGGGAAGGTTAATTGGACAGGAGGAGCAGAGTGGGGGTGGGTGGGGGAGCAGGAATGGTAAGCAAGGAGAACCTGAACAAATAGCTTATGAATCAGGAATGATAGGATAGGAGATGCACAGAAAGGTCATCATGACATGAGCAATTAAATAGAATTTGTTACTTGTCTTAGGAGAATGCTTTTCATCTCCGGCAATTAATCGTGTATGGGTGCATTAACATAAATAGTGGATGAATCATGTATGAGTGTATTAACAGCAATGCTTCTTTGTTTTGTTTTTTAAAAAGAGGGCCTTATCCTTGTATCTTAAATACTCAAAATGCTGTCTCACTCTAAAAGTGTCAGGAAATAACATGGACACTCATAGTGATTCTGGAGCTCTGGGCAAAAATCCAGGATGGGTCCTCAAAATCACTGCCACCTCCCACCAGGCCCTCTGTGGTACCTACCCTCTGACTCTGCGGTCCAAGCAAAGGATACCCCTTGCCCTGCCTGGGAGCTGCTGCCACCACCAGAAGCTGGCTGCCTGAACCTCAGATGAGAGGTGGGCACGTGTGGTTGCCCCCCTCCATTGGCGGAGTGGGGGCAGTAGCCCCCTCCCAGTAGGGGCTCAGGGCAACTGCCCCTTTTGTCCATTAAGACCACCCCCGGATAATAAATTGCAGATTAAGCACCAGCCCACAAAATGTTGAAGATGATCAATGTCACTGTAGACACCTAGTGATTAATTTCAACAGCCTGTGTCAAGCATGTTTTTCTTTCTTTGGGGATATGTCCCTTTCTCTTTTAGTGTCACTTTGCAAAACAGTTTTCTCTCAGACACAAACAGACCTAGAGGCCCATGCATGTAATGCCCAACACTTTCACTGCCCATGTCTTGCATTTGTTAACATATGCTGTTGCCTACAAAAGCTAATGTCACAATAAATTAGTCTTCAGGGTCCCACGAAACTGTTGTTTTTGCTTTAAGAGACTAACATGACTAGTCTTCTGGAATTTACCATGTATTTTGTTACCATGGTAATTCTATATTTTTGTACTGTTCATACAAATCCCTTTATCCAGTATTGTAAAGCTTCTAGACATTAACTGTGTTCTTCTGTCTTTTTCTGTAGCCTCAGACTGTAATCAAATGGGGAAGTATAAGAGCTTATGCTACCGTTGGGTCCCAGTTTCAATCCTCAGCACCTCTAGTTAAAATGATGAGGTAGTAGGATATAAGAAAGATCCCTGCCTGAAACCCTGGAGAGCTGCTGCCAGTCTAGTACTGACCTTGATGGACCAATGGTTGGATTCAGTATAAGGTGGAATCTGCATTTGCATTTTTAAATCAGTTGCGTGCTGCTGTGATGCCGTCTTTCTCTATGCTTGTTTGAATGTTGTTTGGAGAAGATTCTTTTAAGGTAGTGCGGAGGTACAATGACAGTGGAGCCACTCCGAAAGGGCGATAAACATATGTGGATGTGCGAAAGTATGCTAGCACTGTTGAGGTGTGAAAACAACACCAAATGTGGACAGCTTTTTTGAAGACGGAGTCAAAAGGCAGGGACACTGGTGGGAAAGACAAATGCAGATTCAGCCTAAGGCAGTTTCATGTATATTTTATGCTTTAAAAACTCGTGGAGGGAAACTCCGACAGCTGCAATATCTTTAGCTATTGGCTGGCCCAGTAAAAGACAGTCACACTTCATGAGATTTGGGAAATACTGTGCCCAGATATGCCAACCAGGATTATGATGATGATGATGATGAAGTACAGTATAAACAACAGCTAAGTGTTTCGGCTGGAGATCATACCTGTCAATTACATGAATACAGAATCACTCTTTTCGCTCTCCTATTTCTCACTACTCCCAGGAAATGGAAGTTCAGCATAGACCTTTGATGACACCCTGTAATATTTTGTTGTACGCTATGCTTCCCCTTAAGAATTTTTGAATACGAATTCAGTATTTGTATAAAATTACAGAAGCCCAATGGCATCTTAAAGGTTAACAAAATTTATTCTAACATAAGCTTTTGTGAGCCCGAGCGCCTTCACGAGATTCACAAAATATACATCCAGAACGTATATATTTATAGATTCAGGTGGGGAGCCGTGTTGGTCTGAAGCAGCAGAACAAAGTTCAAGTCCAGTGGCATCTATAAGACCAACCAATCAAGGTATAAACTTTCGTATGCAGAAAGCTTATACCTTGAATAAAACTTGGTTGGTCTTAAAGGTGCCACTGGACTCAGTATATATTTATAATTAAAGCTACAGGCAGGAATGAGGAGACATTACAAAGAAAGGCCAGTTAAAAACAACATCAAAGAGAAATTTATCTTTTCAGAGTGGGTGAAGAACAGATGTTGATAGACAGGCAGAGTAGGAGTAACATAAAATTAGATCTAATCAAGAAAAATGCCATGTGAAACACGGTAAGCAGATCCAGTTAGGGCAGCAGACGCATTAGCAGATCCAGTTAGGGCAGTAGGCACATTTTAAAAACGCAGCTGAACTAACTGACATCTATGAAGGTCATGCTGAACTATTAACACCTATAGTGAGTAAGGAATTCCAAGTCCTTGTTCAGGCCTGGGTGAGGGAGGTAATGATTTAAACCTGGGGGCTATTTGAACCTCTTGATGAATCATAATTCAGCTCTTTCACATTTGATTCTCCCCATGAGTTCTTTTTTTAGGAGAATAGTAACCTTTAGATCAGCAGTGGTATGTCCTGAAAGTATAAAATGTTCCCCCACTCGTTTCTGAGTATTACAATTCTTAATGTCAGATTTGAGTCAGTTTATTCTTTTCGGCAGAGACTTTCCTGTTTGTCCAATGTAGGACACAGAAGGGCATTGTTGACACATTTGTTTACATTTTGTATCCCACCTTTTCCCCAAAGGGTTCAGGTCAGTGTGCACCATTCTCCTCTCCTCCATTTTATTTTCACGACAACCCTGTGAGGTAGGTGAGATTGAGAGAGTATGACTGGCCCACCGAGGTCACCAAGTGAGTTTCACGGATGAATGGGGGTTTGAACCTGGATCGCCCAGATCCTGGTCTGACACTCTCAGTTAACAGTTGTACCACATTGGCACATGATATCCTGTATTCTGTTGGAGGATGAACAAGTGGCCGAGCCCTGCATGCTACAGCTGGTACTATTAGGTCCTTTAGTACCCCTGTGGAAATACTGGCACTAGATTATGCATTTGGGTGTTACTTGTTTTAGGATTCAAGGCACTGGATGTTTACTGTAGTCTTATCCATGCAAGATGACATCATGCATCTTACTATACCTCCTCCAACTCAGCTGTGAATTTCTCCCTAAATTGGATGCTAAAGAATGCTATATATTTGACAATGACATACTTTCATCAATGCATATGTACTCTGAAGAGTGCATCTCCTGGGCCCTTGTGGTGGTGTGGAGAATGTCAAGAGAGTGTTGAAATGTCACACACCCATCCCTCCACAAGATGCAACAATCTGTTTACAATGCTCATTTATTCATTTGTATTACTTACAGTCCACCATCGCCAACAGACTGGGGCAGCTAACAATAAAAATATTATACTGGCTAAAATGGGATAACATCCAGAGGGATGCCAACCTCCAGGTGGGGGCTGGAGATCTCCTGGGATTACAACTAATCTCCGGGCAATGGAAATCAGTTCACCTGGAGAAAATGGCCACTTTGGAAGGTGGAATCTATGTACTCCTTTAAAGCCCCTCCCTCCCCTCCCCAAACCATGCCCTCTACCAGCTCCACCCCCAAATCTCCAGGTATTTCCCATCCTGGAGCTGTCAACTCTAAACATTCAGTAACCCCAAAAGTGACCTTCCTGTACATACTGTAGAGCTTGTAGATGCCCAAGAACTGAGCAGTGGGTAAAATGTAAAATGTAGCTGCTTTTGGTTAACATGGAGAGGTGGTCAGAGTTGAGAAGTATAACTCACCCCCAGGTAATGGCCACAGCACCTGAAGACAGAAGTTCACTCGGAGTCATGGCTGCAAAGTAACTCACATTTACCAGCAAATATAAACAGGTTACCAGAGGAATAGCAATCATCATTGCCCTAGGCAGGTATACCTGGAGAAAAAATAAAGAAACAATGTGTATATGTTTACACAACAGCATGTGTATAAGTATATTATCCAGTTAGCTGATGCATTAACTGACATGTTTCTTGGTGCCTCATACTGGCTAACCTTTGGAAAAGGGCCTGCTTGGACTGTCAAAAAGCCAGTCCTGGCTCTCCTTTACCTCACTGGAACTGGGGGTGTTTCAGAAGAGTCCAGGAAGCAGGTAGCACGCATTCAAAAACAACTGCCTCCAAGGTAGGAAAAGACTTTGCTTATGATGTCTGAACATTTGTGACTGGGCCCAGCCTTCGTGACAACCATTTTGTGCCTGTCCATGCTCTCATCTAGGGTTCCTAACACTGCCTCAGCAAATGCCAGGAGATTTGGGGGGCAGTACCCATAGACAATGGGAAGGAAGTGATGTCACTTCTGGCTGATACTCTAGGTTGCCTCCCCTAATCTCTATGGTCTTTACCTTAGAGACTATGAGAAATTCCTAGTGTAGACCATTTTTCTACTATTCCTCACTTGCTCAGGGGCAGGAAATTGGGGCTGGAGGTAGGTAATTCCCTGCCACAACAAATAAATCGGAGGCCAAATCCCACCTAATCTTGGCAACCATTTTGAGGTGGTGCCCACTACTCTTTTTCAAAACTCCAAAAGTGCCCACAGGCTTAACAAGGTTGGGGATATTCCAGTTCAGCTACCCACCTTGTGTCAAATCTCCTCACAGTACACTGGGTGATCTTAGGCCAGTCATTCTCTTTCAGCCTAACTTCATTGGGCTGTTGTCAAGATGAAAGGAGACAACCATATACATCACCTGACCTTCTTGAACAAAAGGCAGTATAAAAATGTGATAGACATTTGAACTCTTTATAAGGGCTAAGCGAAGTCTCAAAAGGAAGGAACAGATATTTTCTACAACATAATAACAGCAAGGTAGCTGATGGGGAGGAAATTAGTTAAGAGGTATGCAACAATACAAATTCCACAACTATACAAGACTTTTCACACTGAATCACCATAGTTACTCTTTCAATTATATTTAACATACACAATATAACTAACGTCAGTTTTACTGTATGCATCTTGGTAATCACCCACCTTTTAATAAACTGGCATGTTCATATTTCTTGAAGATTTGGAAACCAGTGTTGGTTACTGGTTAGAGTAGGATTTGAGATTTCCCCACTTTGCCATGAAAGCTTGGTGGGTGGCCTAGGTAATTGTCACTTGGTCAAACCTACTTCACAGGTTGTCATTTTATTTATTAATTCAATTTATACCCTGCCCTCCCTGCCGAGGCTGGCTCATGTCATGAGGATAAAGTAGGGAAAGGAGAACTTTAAATGCTTTCCTGAGCTCCTTGGAACATGGTTGGGATTTAAAATGTAGGAAACAGACAATGTTTGCACATTGTGGGGTAATGTTTGCTGCATGCTGCCATTGACTAAAAGCACAAATACTTTAGAATTTCCTTGACATGAGCAGTGCACTCCTAAACAGAGTTACATTCTTTAAATCGATTGACTTCAGTGGATTTAGAAGGGTATAACTCTGCTCAGGACTACACTGCAATCTTAAAACAAATTGACTTACAATAAACATCAACTGTGGTTGCAGAAATCAATGCATAAGGTACAATTCACAGTGTGAACTACTCGTGAATCTTGGTGGGCTGGCGGCCATTGGCTATTATTTATGCATTCTATGTTGTACATACAATACTTACAATAAGTCATTTATGAATTTGTAATGTATAATTTTGATATCTGGGCAGCTTCAAACAGGTTGTAGCCACAGCACTAGCCATGGGAGAATGGAGTAATTTGGACTGGGACTATGGCAAAGGGAGTACACATTTCTCCATATGGTTTTTCTGATGTCGGTCATTCGCGCCTTCCAGATCCACTGGGGAAACCAAGAGATGCTGCCTGTATTCCCCCACTCTCAGGCAAACAGGAGCTCAGGTAGGAACATTTGGTAGAGAAAAGTGGATGGATTCAAGAATTAATCCAATCAGATGCTGTATCTTGAATCTGGACCCCTCCACCAGCTGCTTTTAACCTTGAAAAACACTGTTGGGTTGAGTTAGCTACCCACTTGTACTTTTGGATAGAATGCAGGGAAAAGTAGCTTTAGAACATTCTTCTTTAGGACACTGTCACCCGTACAGTAGTAAAAAATGTCCACATAGGCCCCGGTCACACGAGTGGGATACTGCGCCGCTGAAGGGAGGCAAAGTAGAGCCAGGGCAAAAAGATGCGCAGTAGCACGATCAGACAGTCCCTGAGATGCCGCGCAGATGCCGATAGCCGGCGATCACACTGGCGATGTTGAAGCGCATCAAAGGGTCTTGCGCATGCGCACTCTGACATTTCCTCGCATACTGTGGAGGCTTGGAAAAACACATCCAGTGCAACAGGACGCATGCGGGTGCCGGATGCGCTGGATTACCTCCGCTTCTGCGATCCCACGCTCGCCTGTGACCCGCATTTTCTGGTTGCTACTACCCTTTTGCTGCTACTTTTTAAATCCGCGTCTTCAGGCCAATGGTACGGGTTGGTGCTGGGTGCGCTACGCTTCCCAGATGTTGCCGTATGATCCCGCCCATTTGATGTGCCCTCAACCCGTTCGTTTTGCCGGGCAAATCCTCTCATGTGACCGGGGCCATAGTATAGCCACTTACCGCTTACTTTCTGTAAAAAAACAAATGAACAAACAAAACCAAAACAAAGCACCTGTGTTGAAAATAAATATGACGTAATTATGGATTTTTTACAATAAAATGCCATTGGGATAGGGTTGCCAGGTCTGGGTTGGAAAATACCTGAAGTATTTGGGAGTGAATCTGGGAGAGGGCGGAGTTTGGGGAGGGGAAGGCCAAGCATGGTCCAATGCCATAGAGTCCACACTTCAAAGCAACCCTTTTCTCCAGGGGAGCTGATCTCTGGCAGCTGGAAATCAGCTGTAAAAGCGGGAGATCTCCAGGCCTCACCTGGAAGCTGGCAACCCTATACTGGAAGTATTTTTATACCCCGTCAGGGTATGTCCCCCCCCTACCCCATGAGCTTATTAAGAAAACAGTGGTCCGCAGTTTCTGAGTGCTCTAGAGCAATAACAGTCATTCGGGACAATCACAAACAAAAACTTTGTGGAATATTTTTAACCCTAGATACAAGAGGGATTTGGTTTCAGATAGAAATATACCCCAAATGCAAAGTATGTAGGTTTTTTCAGAGGATGAGTTGAATGTTAAACTTGCCCTTATAGGAAATCTGTTCATGAACCTCCCACCTCCATGATTGTGTTAGCTTTGAAACAGAAAACTCACAAACCAATTGCCCAATAGAAAGTTGGGCATTGTGGAATTGCTGTAGGGGGTGAATGAAGAAAAGCTACACGACAGAACAGATTTAGACAAAGTGCCCATCAAACTCCATTTAATGATGAACAAAAATAGAAAGAAAATGCACCATCAATGCAACTAATTAGCCTTGAAAAAGGGAAGTCCAGGGAAGAAAGTAAGTTTAAAAATGGTGGGCAAGTGAAATGTTAACCAGCAATCTAAGAACAGACGATATCCAGCAGAGAAGTGTGTAAACAGAGCCTCCTCAGCTAGCATCATCTAGGGGCATAATCTCTCTATATAATAATTCTATTTTGATGTGAACATTCCACATGCTTCCACAAGCCTTTGGCTCCCTCAGCTGCCACTCTGAAGTTCTGTCAGTCCCCTGGCTGCATTGCCTCACTGCGTTGCCTCGGCCCCACCCACAGAGCAGGCAGCCAGCCTTGCTCTCAGTCTGAAGGGAGCCAGTGAAGGGGATGGACGCTCTGCCGAGGGAGCAGCAACCCCTCCACGGGGGAGAAGGAGGCAGACCTAGCGAGTGGCAGCAAGCAGGGGAAGCACTCACTTTCGCTGCCCCTTTCTGCCCTCCTCCCTTGGCCACAAGGCCAGCACTTTGTCAGGGTGATAGCTCAGTGGGCTGCACTGCAGAGAAGGCTGCCCAGCGCCTTTCAAAGGCTTCCCCGCCTTCCTTCAGCAGCAGCATCAGTGCCAGGGAGGGTCTGGCTAGAGGAAACGAGCTGCGGCTCCTGGAAAGCCAGACTCTCTCCAGAGGAAGACACTTCTCTTGGCTCCTGTGTGGGACTAACTGTGACTAACTGTCCCCTCAGTGGCTGTTGGTAGGCAACCAAGGACTTTCAGCATAACCCCCTCCCCCGCCCACTGCCAGCTTGGCCACTTTCCTGTCAGAATAAACTTAAAACAGCTCTGTCTCCTTTTTGGCTCCACCATGGCTCACTGGCTAATGAGGTGGGCCAGCAACCATCAAACCATCCTCTTCAACCCCCCTGTGGTGCAGCTGACTTTCCCCAGAGATGCCAATCTCCAGGTGGGACCTGTAGATCTGCTGCTGTTACAATTGATCTCCAGATGACAGAGATCAGTTCCCCTGAAGAAAATGGCTGCTTTGGAGGGTGGACCCTATGGCATTATCCCCTGCTGAGTCCTTCCAGCACCACACCAATGCTGTCCTCCACAGTATCCATCCCCCAATTCTCCAGGTATTTCCCTAATCAGAGGTGGCAACTGTGTTTTCTCCATAGTGCCTGTTGCTAGGCAACCAGGTTCTGTCAGTAAAAGGCCCTTTCCACACTTATTTTGGCCTTTGGGAGAAAACTCATTGGGGCCAGTCCTGATAGGGTTGCCAACTCCAGGTGGGAAATTCCTGGAGATTTGTGGGAAGGACGCCTGGAGAGGATGAGGTTTGAGGAGGGGTGAGACCTCAGGCAGGTACAATGCCATATCTACCCACCAAGCCAGCCATTCCCTCATGGAGAACCATTGTTGCCAATCTCCAGGTGAGGGCTGGAGATCACTCAGAATTACAGCTGCTCTCTAGGAGAGAGGGGGAGGATATGGAAAGCTGAAGCCGGGGGCAGATGACAGTAGGTTGATGGTTGGCTGGGAGGGAGATAAGGTTGCCAGCTCCAAGTTGGGAAATTCCATAGACTTCATCCTCTAAATGAGCCATTTCCTCCTGAGGAACCAATGTTGCCAATCTCCAGGTGAGGGATGGAGATAACTCAGAATTACAACTGCTTTTCAGGTGGCAGAGATCAGTTCCCCTGGAGAAAACGGTGGATTCTGTGTCATTATACCCTGCTGAGGTTGTCACAGCAAATTGACACTGAGTGCCCAAGGCTGGGGCACCTGCCCATAGCCTCTTTCTAGAGCCCATTTATTTCCACAACAGGCCTTATTCCTAGAACATTATTATTCTGACCCTTACAGTCTTATTTTCCAAATGCTTTCAGAATCTAGATTTTCTAATTAGCTAGCCAGTATTGAGGAAAAAATCAGTACAACTGGCTTATCCTTAGACTCACTAATTATGCTCTCGCAAGTGGAGGCATTTCCAATGATCAAATGTAGAGGTTTGGAGTTTGAACTACAATACAGTGCTGCTAATAAATTTGCTCTCCTTTGAGGCTAGGGATTACATTTAATGTAGGTCACATTACCTTTACTCTTTGCAAAATCCCCAACAGCATAGAGCTTTCTCTTTGGCCAGATTTAATGTCATGCCATCAGCAGTTTTATATGGTAGATTTCAAAAGGTAGCCTTCTCTGCTAGACTTTGCCTGACCAAGTTAAAATGTATCGAAACAATCTTGCATATCCTCTTTTATTGCCCTTTTCATGCAAACATTTGTTTTAAGTATCTTGACCCTATTCTTGAAAATAAAATGGGATTGTTGGATCATATTAAGGTCCAATATATTTTGAATTATGGTTTTCCTGACATAACTGAGAAGGTTATTTCATTTCTTCAATGTGCCATAAAGATCCATCAAGATAAGATACAGTGATGATTTGATGTTATGTTTAAATTTTAACTGTATGTCTTTCTTTTTATTCTTATTTTGACAGTGCTGTAATCTGTCCTAGTCTATTCCATATACCATTAAAGGTTTGGATTTGATTTGATTTGTAGACCAACATGGCTACCCTCTGAAACTATAAAAAAATCCAATAAATTAATGTACTATATCATGTAAGGTGGTTGTTTGCATCTATTTTGCTATGTGCAACCACACTGACAGTGCAGATTCTGAGTATAAGGTTTTGTGTGCATGCACATGAAAGCTTATACACAGAATTGAACCATGTTGGGCTTAAAGGTGCCCCTGGACTTAAACTTTGTTCTGTTGCTTCAGACCAACATGGCAACCCACCTGAGTGCAAATACTAAGGCCACTCTCCTGAGAGTAAGCTCCACTGATGAGACCAAAGTAGTAATCCGAGCAGACCTGCTTAGCAGGGGCATAGACTTTCCAATTTCTCGGGGGACGGGGCTGGGACTGGGCCATAGGCATTGCTATGCTAAGTCTGGAAAAGAACTGGGACCCTGTGACATCATAGGGAGGAGCAAGTGATATCACAGGCCATTTTCACTATCTATGGAGTTGGAGCCATGTGGGATTTAGGGAGGGGCTCCACAGAAATATAGGGGGGCTTGGGCTAAACCCAGGAAAAGGTGGGAGTTGGTCAGTGGTTATAGTGGTATCTCAGCTGTCTCATGCTTTGTCCTGTTTTTGAAATTCACTTTTAGAATAGTCACTTTAAGATCTGCAAATATACATACCATGTGCGTAGAACAAAGTAATGGTCACAAATTTGACAGTAAGAAAGGCAACACAGAAAAGGCTGTAGGGGAACATTTTAAGAGTTTTCCTGGACATTCCTGTCATTCCAGTACCAGAATGCTTTTGCTACTTTCAGGGGCTGTCATTCTACTCTGTGACCTTTCATTCCAGTCCCAGAACACAGATTTTCTTTCTAGGGAGCATCATTCCACTCTGGGGGCTGTCATTCCAGTCCCAGAGCACAGATTCTATTCCTAGGGTCTGTCTTTCCACTCTGGGGGCTATCATTCCTGTCCCAGAATATTCTATCTGGGCCCAAAGACCTTAATGGGAAAACAATTCTGCATTTTCTTTTGCAACTTTTTTTGTGCTGCAATGAATTTCAGTGGAGCCCATGCAAGTCAGTTGGCATTCCTGGCTCCCATTATCTCCAATGGGCCTTCAAGTCTCTCCCATTGTTTCCAATGGGCAATCCTGTCATTCCTTCTAGTACCTCCCAGTTGGTTGCCCCTTTGAAACTGTACCACACCATTTTAGGTAACAGCAAAATGAAGAGCATGAACATGTACAGAATGCACATTCCATGGCATTGTTCTCTCTGGGCTGCACATAGGGCAAAAAGAAATCTTAAAAGGCCTCTGATCTGCGTGTGTGTCATCCCCCCCCCCAATCTTGTTAATGCAGATGGGCTTTCTCATTGTTTCAGAAAGACAGCACCCAGGCTGCCATTTTTGGAATTGTCCTTTTCTTCAACAGATACCACCTCACCATTTAAAAATGAAATGGAAATTGAAAGAGCTTAGGAATGGCTGAAGCTACCCCCCCCCCTCACTATCATGAAAAAAACAACTGTTCTCAATCAAAAATATGTAGACCCAGATAAAATAAAATAGAGACACACTTTCCCCCCCCAAATGTAAATTGGAGCCAAACAAGTATGTTGGGCCCAACAGAGGCTTCACAGTCTGACTGTTGCTACACTGAAAGTGGGTGGAACCAGCCAAGTTTAAAGACTATACTTTTTTTCTGACAGACAGCAAACGTATTCAAGGATTGATATGTTCTGGGTATCAATAACCTTAGTTATTAATCTAGACAGTGCAAATATACAACCAAAAACCTTTGCAGATCACAGTTACCATTTACAAAATCAAGTGTCCTTCAGCCCTCTAGGCTGACTGGATAGACAAAAATGGCCACCCCGCCTAGACCTCACATCAGAGGTCTGTCTCCCCTGATGGATCCAGGCATGAGAGACCTTCTCTTCCAGTTGCAAGAAATGTTATCAAATCTCTTTCCCCACCCAGGTCATGGCAGCTTTTCCTGCCTGCAGCGATCTGTCTTCCTAACAACTCTTTAGCATTTGATACCTCCACAGATATGTTCCCTGCTTGGAGAAGGCAGGGGGGGAGAAGGGGGATGTTTAACCATCCCATTGTCTATTCTGCTAGCTCAATTAGCATTTGCAAGAAAGTGAGCCTGGAAGGTCATTACACACTGACTACCTTCTTTGCAGCCCAGAGGAAAAAAGACCCACACAGGGGGAGTTTTCCTGCTTGCCAACATCCCAGGAGAAAAATGCATTTCTTCACAGGATCCATTACCCCATTCATGTCTCTAGAGATCATTATCTTTCCTTCTTGAAAATCTAAAATGCATTGGAAAACATTTTCATAAACTAAAGGAGTTTGTCACTGTTGCCTGTCACTGGTTGCCCCAGGGGGAGGCTTGGCTTCCCCCCCCCCCCAGAAAAAAGATCATGTTTTATCCTGTAAATGTTGTTTATTGTGTAAACTGTAAAAATGATTATATATTTGGTCAAATGACCATAACAATAAATAAACTAAAGACCCCTGGGAAAATATGGAAAAGGCCCAAGCCCCCCAGTAGTTTACGCCTATGCTGCTTAGGTTGACGTAGTGAGAAGCCACTGCTAATTGTGGGTTTCCAGCACAGGTGTCTATGTCTGGTACTTATAATTTGCACAGTTTCTGCCACATAGTGAATATATCCATATGACAGCCTGTTAAAATGACTGAGCAGTCATTCCCACTCCTGAGGAAACCCTGGAAACTTTAGTTGTGTCAGAAGGGTGTGAAGGAGGGAACAAGCAGTCTTCAACAGAGAACACTCCACACATGTTTAGACTACAATTTCCAGGATGCTTTGGCAAACTGAGGATATTTATAGTACCAACATAGGCAAGTCTACTCAGAATCCTACTCAGGTCTATTCAATGGGGCTAACTCCCAAGAAAGGGTTATTAGAATTGTACTGTTATAGAGTGGTGTATAACTAATTATTAGTTTGACATGTCTGGTATTGTTACATCTTCCCTTTTTTAATAGATACGTAATCTAAGTTTCTGGAATAAAATTTCATTAACTTTTGTTTTGATTTAACTTACCCAAAATGGAACCTCACTGGTTTACTTCATGGTACGAAAATTCAAATGATGCTGTTCCTCAAAGAAGATACATATTCAGACTGGTTTGGTGAGTCAAAGGAACATGATTCTTTCCAATGTGATTTCCCTGAGTTCAATTCACAGTGCTGGTTCTTACCTACACATTCTTGTAGGGCTGCCCACAGTTCAGAAAGAAGCGCATTTGCACCTGGACTTGCATACTGTCAAAAACTATGACTGTACTATGGTGTGGCATGCAGATGTACATGTTTAAAATTAGGGGTCCCAATAGTATTAATGGTTTCCAGGAGCTCTGCTTTTCATCAATACCCTCCAGTATTACAAAGCCAGGAATCCCAATGCCATTTTGCGTGGACGGTGTAAAACATGCAGGCGGCTGCTAGTATAAGTATATACTATATAAAAGAAATTGAGCTTGTTATCAATAAAAGATTTTTTTAAAAACTTCACTTACTTCAGGCTTTTTAATTTCTTCAGTCACATAATTCAGGTTGTTCCATCCATCAAATGACCACAGTCCCTGATAAAAAGCAATTCCAATTGCCCCAGCCCCATACTGTGTGTTTTGAAAAGCATTCTGAAAATTTTGCACCTCCCCATTAACCAGTAACACTACCCCTCCCACAACAATGACCAGGAGCGCTAAGAGCTTGGCGCCTGTAAAAATGTTCATAACAGAAGTGGCCAGCCTCACGCTAAGACAGTTGACCAGAGTTAGAAGGAGGATGCAGGCTGCGGCTACGCATTTGATCACAAGCTGAGGCGAGGAGCACCCAGGATAAAAGGGAGCCACGGCATATTCGGCGAAGCTCAGAGAGATGGCTGCCACTCCTGCAGGCCTCACCATGATGACGGATGTGTATGCAAAAAGAAAGGCAGGGAGAGAGCCAAAATTCCTCAGAATGTAAATATACTCTCCACCAGACTCTTTAATTATTGTTCCCAGCTCAGCATAGGACAGGGCTCCAAAGGTGGCCAGAAGGCCACAGGCTGCCCAAATGATGAGGCTTCCAGCAGGGCTGCCTATGTTACGCAGCACCCACTCTGGAGACATGAAAATACCCGAGCCAATCATAGTCCCCACAATTAACGACACAGCGCTGGCCAGTCCAATCTCCCGCTTCAGACTCAGCTTCATTTCTGTCGCCTCACTTAGCTGGGTGGCTGAACCAGCTGCTTCGCCTTCTCCCCTCTGCCTCATGATGGAACCAGCAAAACTTGTTGCTTCAGCTGAAGGACCAGCCACAGCACCTGCAGACCGTCGGGAAGAAAGATAATGCTGAATGACACTTTCTGGATTTTTCTTCAGTCTAAGTTAATAATTACAGGAAAAGAGCCAAGGAAGCATTCTGCCAAGTTTGGGTGTTACACTTGAATTTCTCAAAGCCCTTTTCTTGTAGCAGCTTGCTTAACCCTTTTCTACTTACTTCTTTTATTTTAGAAGAAGAAAGAACTGTTTCGTTTTGGCTCAGATCCTGCTGAGCGGCCTCGTTTTATTTCCTTAGCTACAAGCAGAGGCGGGGTATTTAAGGTCTTCCGGGTTAAGATTTCCTACAAGATAGCTGTTTTGCCCTTTCATCTTCAGGTGAGATGGGAGGGAGATAAGCTGATGCTTTTGCTGTACTTTACACCTTGTGACGGATTTAAAAGTAGTTTGGTAATTGTTCACATCAAGGTTGTCACAGTGCTTTTGCCCAAGTTAATGAGTCAAAGCAGTGCAAAATGGATATTATATTAGATATAATATATTATATTGCCTTGGTGTGCCCCTGATGGGAAAATTATGTCATAAAAGATCAGCCTCCTCCTAGGGAGGTTTGCAGAAAGGAAGTTCCACTGTGTGCAATAGGACTAGCTCCATAATAATCAGTGCAATCCTATGGAGAATTACTGATATTTAAACCTATTGGCTTTGACAGGAGTAACTCTGCACAGGATTGTGCTGTCAATCTGTGGAGATGGTCAGGATGTGTGCAGTCCCCCAGTGGGACAAATAGTGACTCTGGCACCATTTTGAGTTGGGAAAACAAGACAACAAGGAGGCTGAAGGAAGCCCCTTCTGCCCACATGCTTTGGTCCCAATCTGAACCAGGACCCTGAGTACACTAGAAACAAGTTCCCTTGCGGCTGATGTGTGACCCTTTGAGTCAAAGTGCCAAAAGTGTTAGTGTTATATTGTGGCAAGTTGGGAATTTGGTGATGTTCCCTTATTGAACCATTTAGTTATTTTCCCCTGGCCCCTTAGGGCCAAAAAGCATGGGCTGTAGTTTAATTTCATTTTCCTCTGCTGGTTGTTGGCTGATAGTTTTTGTTCAAGCAGTAGGGATGCCAGTCCCCAGTGGGGAGAGGGAATTTCCTGATTTTGGGGGCTCCCCCCAGACGCCGGCCAACTGGCCTGCTGGGGAAGCCTCGCCCCCAATAGTCACCCGCGGCCCTGCTTGAAAAGAGTGGGCACCATGCATGCCTGCTCCACAAGCCTTGAATTCCAAGCGTGGGCCACCAGCTCCTGTCCTGGAACTCATGGCTTGCAGGGCAGGTGCACATGGCATCCACCCTTTTCAAGTGGGGGCTGTCTGCTCCTGCCCTGCAAGCTGCAAATATGCGGTTTGCAGGACAGGCGTGTGGGGTGCCTGCTCTTTTCAAGTGGGGGCTGTGCGCGGCTGCCCTGCGAGGGGCAAATTTGCAGCTTGCAGGGCAGGTGCACAGGGCGCCTGCTTTTCCTCTATCCATTTAAAGGGAAAGGGAAAGTTAAATGGTTGGGGGAAAGTGAGGTGCTGCATTCCCAATGTAATGACATCACTCTGCATGATGTCACCCCTTCCTGGAACATCCTCCAAATTCCCCCACTGGGAAAAGGATGGGACCTGGCAACCCTATCAAGCAGAGGCCAGGAAAGATCCTGCTTTTGTTCCAATAGAACTTTCAATCCTTCTGGCACGGTGTGCTGGTGGAATTATTACAGTGGGTTTATGGTGTGTTGTGTTTTTAATTGGATTTTATTGAAATTATGGTTTTATTGTTATTGTATTGTTATGTTGTTAGCCACCCCAAGCCCCATTCTGGGGTAAGGGTGGGATAAAAATCTAATAAATTAAATAAAAATAAAGTAAGGCCAGGGTCAAAGTAAGGCTGGGGAAACCCAGGATATACACCTTTCAAATTGTGCCGTGCAGTCTGACCCTCAGCATGCGTGCAATTGCAGTCCTAGCCGCTCTGTATTTCTGCTTAGTTTTCTCAACAATGACAACTGTCCCTTCCAAGGACATCTCAAAAGTCACTGCAGGTGCTGATCCTAGTAGCCTGTAGTCTTGTTTGGAGTAGCCACAACCACCACTAAGTTGTGAGAGCTGTGTCAAGCATACTAAGGCACCCAGGGGCACAGCCAGGAAATTTTGGTTGGTTGAGCAGGGGCTGGGCCAGGGGAGTGGGAAACTTAATTAGATTAAGTAACAATAGCTCATGTGCCCTCCTCCCCTACCGTTCCACTGGGTTCACATCATCACAACACATATCTTGCTACAATTCAGGAGAAAAAGAATTTAAGGAGATGGAAAAACAACTCCAGAGAGAAAAAAGGAAAGCAACCCCAGGTCTCCTTTCCTTGCCCCGCCTTAGTTACTGTTACCTAAACCTGAAAAATCACCTGTCTGAATGTGGCTTATTGTATAATGCTTAAAATATGTTATTACAGAGAGGATTGTAAGGTAGCTACCAATAACAAGGAAGGATTTGTATTACTGAATCAGTTTATTTAACAGCTTGCATTGCTGTGCAATATGAAGGAGAGTTGTTGTGACAAAGCCAGTTCTAACATCATGCATTGTGCTTTCATCTCAGGGACAACAGTAGCACTGGCAGAGATCAAATCTATCACTTTACATGAGGATCTGCATTCCAGGATTGCTCATAAGCAAGCCCATGGACTGCATGAGATCTTCAGCTCTCTTTAATAAAGACACAACAACCACCAAAAAAGCAGAATGGGTCCTGCTTTGAATTCTGGGATATGTAACAACACTAAATTCTGTAGAAATCCTAGGACTAGTCTGGATTGAACTGATCACCTGTTGCCATCTACTGGTCTTTAAACAGTAAAACAACTGCATCTTACAAAACAGATCTTGAGACAAGCTACACCTGTGTGACATATACTATTATATACTAACCATGCATTCCTAAGGAGAGTTACACCCTTCTTTATCCTCTGACTTCAATGGATTTAGAACTCTGCATAGCTTTGCATTGTAATCTCTGATTTTACAATACTTCCTTCAGAAGCAGTTTGTTTTTGAGAGAGAGATAAGGAGAAGAACGAAAAGAAGAAGAAGAACTGGGGAAAATTTGTACCTTAATTATCATGGCTGTTCAAGTTATTGTGACAAGAAATAAATAAGAGCGAGGCCTGAGAGATCCCCACAACATCAAGATCTGATTTAATTGGCAGCTTTAACCATACATGAATCAAGTTTTTAAACACATTTTTTTCCTCTATACGTGATGGAAAGGAAGATAAAAACAAAACAAAATGGGGACGATGTTGCTTAACTGTATATTGTAATTTTCTAAATTAACACATTATCTGGTTACTCCCCGCTTTCAGTTTTACAACAACCCTGTGAACTAGGCTGAGAGACAGTGACAGACCCAGAGTTTCGCATGGCGCTTCATCACTGAACAGGAATTTATGTCAATTTCTCTGCCCTGGCTACTTGTCACTGTCTGTATGAGTTCCAAGTCCTCCCATCTTTACATGAATGAATTTCTGCCCCTCATTTTTGCTCTGCCAATTTGACATGATCATCCCTGTTAGATCCCTTTTTCTAGCTCCCACCTCTGCCATTTTCATGACTTCTTCTGCACACCATTCTTTACACCAGGCAGAGAAGGGCCATGGCTCATGATCTACTTTGCATGCAGAAGGTTCTAGGTTCAATCCCTGGCATCTCTAGTTAAAAGAATCATGTGGGTAGGTGGTGTGAAAGGAACCCTGAGACCCTGGAGAGCCGCTGCCTATCACGAGTAGACAATACTGACCTTGACAAACTCATGGTCCAACTTGTGTGTTCGAAGACTGAAGTGCCCATGACAGAGCATACTGCAATGAAGTGGAGCTCAACCTGCCAGCCTGTTCAAAGAAAGGAATACGGAAGCGGTGCAGCTTTCAGTCAGGAACCCTCCTGGCCTCTGAGAGATAATAACTGCCACATTTCCGGAATCTCTTTCACAGTTTAATCAGCAACAGCAAACCTGGGAGGAGTCCTGTGAACTGCTGACTCACATTTCCACTGCTAATGATTAACCCAATGAATGAAGGCAAAAACCACAAAGTAAAGTTGGGGGTCCCACTGTGGTTCAATAAGAAATCAATTAACTTCTGAAAAGCCAAGAGACAGAACCTTTGAAGAACTGGTATGTGTGTTGAGACAGCCAGAACATTTGTGGCTGCTATGAAGCAGCTTTCTCAGAATCAAAATTATGGTGTGACTTTGAAGTGGCAGTTATGGGGCACGCTAGAAAGGAGAATGAGTGAAGAAAAATGCAGAGATGGCAACTGTCTGAGCCACAAATAATTTCAGAACCTGCTTTAAAGCTGGCCTTAGTCATGCGACCAGTGGGACATATGCTCTGTCCTGGTCTAAAGTGCGGTTGTTGAGCCAGCTGCTCCAAAGTGCAGTGGCCCCAGGGCACACACACAGGCAGACACTGGTGACAGGCTGCACCCCAAAACAATCGCTGGACCACCCCAAGTGACACTTCACCATGCTCTGGAGACTGTCCCCTGCAAGATGACATACATTGATGCCCGGTTCAAACACTGGTTCTGGCACCACGAGCTTCTATTCGAAGTACCTGTATTTCAAAGGAGATTTGAATAAGGAAGTGCCCTCTGCACCCAAAATAAGGTTCACTTCATACATCCCCATGTTCAGTGGACTCTCCCCTTCGAGGGGAAATATGCTGTGTATGTCCTCGTTCAGATCCAACGCGCAGTTCTTGTGCTAGCTGCTCCAAAGTGAGGTTCCCCCATGACAAGCAAACAAGCAGACACAGGGCCAGGCAGTACTGCAACCCCCCCCCCGAATCTTTGGACCACCCAAAGTGACGCATCCCCATGATCAGGAGACTGTCCCCTGCAAGGAGACATACAGCACTACCCAGTCCTAACACTGGTTCTGGTGCCACAGGCTTTTTGGGCGATGCATCCAAAAGGCCTGTATTTCCAAGTAGCTTGGAATAAGGAACCACTCCCAGCGAGGTTCCAGCTGAACAATCACATAGGCAGACCTTAGGGTGAAGGTCATTCCCTTGCTGAATGAGGGTTAACAGTCCTCAGAGAAGCTTCTGTTACAGATAACAAACTGAGATTGCTGAATTTGAATTCATTCCCAAATTCACAAGGATGGATCCATCAGGGCTTGGTGGCCAGGTGAAAGGGCACAGAGCAGATGTATGAGGTAGCGGTCCAAGAACTCCTGGAACTCCCCTGAAGTGAAGCCACTTCTGTTATCCATCACGACCATGTTGGGTAGGCTGTGTGTGCTGAAGATTTGTCTGAGGGCCTGGATTGCTGCTTGGAGAAGGTGGAGGCAACAGGCATGACCTCCAGCCATTTGGTGTAGGAGTCCACCAAAATAAAGGGCTGCAAGTTGACTCCCAATGTTGCACAGGAGCACAGGGTAGCTCTGGCCAGGTCTCTTGGCAGGCCTGGCAATGTTGGACCCAGGCCTCTATTTTGCTATCCATTCCTGGCCGCCACACATAGCTCCGGGTGAGTGCTTTCATTTGCACAATTCTGGGGTACCATCTCCTGCAGGTCTGACAAGACTCACTGGTGCAAAGGAGCAGGAACCAGTACCTGACTGCCCCACAGTAAGCACCCTTTGTGAGCTGAGAGCTCATCCTGGTGGGATGAGAAGGCTGTAAATTCTGGGCCCACCAGCTGGTGGGCCAGCCCCACCCCACCCGGTCCAGAATGCAGGAGAGGACCCGGTCCTTCACAGTGTGGCAGGAAATGTCCATGGCACGAAGAGGGCAATTGGGGAGCTCCCCCACAAGCAGGATCTGGTGCGCAGGAGCCTAGTCCGGATCGATGGAGTGGAGCGACAAGTGGCTGAGCGTGTGAGGACGGTGGTGGAAGGAGTACTGGTACCCCGCAAGGAAAATGGACCAACAAAGTACCCAAGGTGAGAGCATCTGGGGGATTTGGTGATCTGGGGCAAGAAGTCCCAGCAGAGGCTTGTGGTCCATCACAATGGTGAACAGCCACCGATAGCGGTGGTCATGGAACTTCTTGACCCCCCGCAATGATGGCCAGCACCTACTTATCTATTTGTGTATAGCTGTGCTCAGCCAAAGACAGGATGCAGGAGTAATATGCCATGGGGACTTCCCTGCAGTCTGGCAGTGGGTGGCCAAGAATGGCATCAACCCCATATGGAGAATTGTCGCAAACGAGCACAATGGGCAGCTTTTCATCAAAATGGGCCAGGAAAGCATTGGAGGTGAGCAGCTCTTTTACAGCCTGGATTGGAGTGGTTTGTTGTTGGCCCCAGACACACAGGGCCTTCTTATTAAGGAGGTAGTGAAGTGGCTCTGCCAGTGAAGCTTTATGGGGCAAGAAGGAATGATAAAACTTCAGTAGCCCCAAGAAAGCCTGTAGCTCCTGCTTGGAAGTGGACGTGGGGGCATTGACAACGGCATGAACTTTGTCTGGGACTGGATGAATTCCATCGACATCTATGGAGAACCCCAGAAACCCCGTGAAACCCCATGAAACACCCAGGAGGCACTTCTCCTGCTTCACCTTCAGGCCGGCCGACTGGAACCACTGCAGGACAGCACACAACCGGCAGATGAATTCCTCTTCTGTGGGGGCAGCAATCAGAACATCATTGAAGAAGGGCTGGACCCCGGGGATACCTTTAAGGAGAGAGTCCGTGAGATTTTGGAAAATCCCTAGAGCCACACAGACACCAAACTGTAGTCGCCACACCCTGAACGCGCCCCTGTGCATGACTATGGTCTGGGCCTCTGCTGTCGCATCATTCACTGGGAGTTGCTGGTAAGCCTGGACCAAATCCAACTTCCCAAAAATCTTGGTGCCTGCCAAGGAGGCCAAGATGTGGCTGACTCCTGGGACCAGGTAGGCATGGTCCTGCAGCACCTTATTAATGTTACATTTATAGTCTGCACAGATGCGGACGTCCCCATTGGGCCTAACAGACATGACAATTGGGGTCTCCGAAAGGGCATGCGAGACTGCTTCCAAAATCCCTTGGTCCAACAAATGATCCAGCTCCTTGTCAATTTTAGGCTTCAATGCCAATGGAATGTACCGAGCGTTCAGCTATATGGGCTGCACCTCTGGGTTGAGCTGGAGGAAGACGGGGGGTCCTGTGTAGCAACTGACTGTCCCATCGAAGACAGCCAGGAACTCGTCGCACACCCACTGAAAGTCTTCTTGGGCAATTTGGTGTACCCTCGTGCCCCAGAACCCCAAGGGCTCGAACCATGCTAATCCTAGTAAACTCATGTGACAACCCCCTACTACCAGTAAGTCCAAGAGTCCTTCAAAATTCCAGTACCACACCCAAAACTTTCCCACCCCTTTCACAGCCACTTTGTTCTGTTGGAAGTCCCATAGGGTGAAACCGGCCAGGCTGAGGCGAAGGGCCCCCTTTAGGGCAGAGCCTACAGAGGGTGTCCTCTGAGATTATGGAGATGGAGGACTCTGTGTCTAGCTCCATTGTGCAAGGAACTCGCTCAATTAGAACAGTCACTTTAATTTTATCAGGGGTGTCTTGGGACAAGTGCAGTACCTGGTGATGCTGGACAGCGGTAGTGTGCAGTTCTGTGGCGTGCACAGACTCCTGATAGGCGTACTGTCACCTCTGGGTTCCCTTGGAATGGCAGGCGTGGGTGATATGGCCAACCTTTCTGCAACTCCGATACGAGGCATCTTGGAAATGGCAGTATTTCTGCTCATGGGGCTCCCTGCTGCTGGCACATGCTGTCGAGGTGGGAGATTCACTAACGTGAGCTGTGGCAGGAGTGCTAGTGCCATGGCAGGCTGGATGATGTATTTTTAGGACCTCCTCATCCTCGTCAGAGGTGTTCATGTGGTGGGCTGCAGTGCTGGACCTCCATGAAGCTGGCAGGTTTAGAGCTTGGTGGATCTTTGTGGTGAACTGGTTGGTGGCTTCTGCGGAGATGACTTCTTCAAGCACAACCTTGAATATGGGGTCCCACTTGGCGATGAGCTGCCTTTGGATCTGCTCATCCCAAATTCCACACACCAGCCAGTCACGGAGCACTTCCTCAAGGTCATGGAGGGTTACAGTGTCAGGGGGCATGCTGGAGAGCCATAACATAGGCTGTGATTGACTCACCCATTGCCTGGTTCCTCATTTAAAATGCATGGTGGGCCGCAATGATGAAGGGCATCAGCACAAAGTGCTCCTGCAGCTGGTCTATAATCATCTGGTATGGAGTTGCTCGTGGCTCCACTGGAGTCAGCAGAGAGAAGGCAATCTCAAACACTGAGCAACTGCAGACCTGGAAGAAAGTGGCACACTTCTTCTCAGCCTTGGTGATCTTGGAGGACTCGAGGAAGAACTCGAGGCAAGAAATGGAGGAGTCCCAGTCCTCTGGAGTGGCATCAAATGCGTTGAGGTGTCCTGGTCCCAGTTGCGGTGCGATGTGCGGTGCAGATGGGCTCTGGGCTTGCTCAACAGGATCCCATCCTCATCGCCAGTGTGAAATACTGGGTTCAAGATGCATTATAGTGAACAGCTCTACTTTATTAAGTGATTTCAGGAACAACACTGAAGATTCCAGGGCAACAGCCCTGTTTAAATAGCATGCAAAACCCACACCCAAACAGACTCAACTCCCAATGATAGGCTATTTACATAACATTAGTTTCTCAATGGTCACTTCAAGAGTCCTGGTGGGCTATTTTTCTAGAGCTCCAAGCTCAGCCAGTCTCTGGTAGATAGTCCTGGAATGTTCCAGTCCTAATACATAACAACGAATGATAGGCTGAGGAGATAGATCTTCCCCATTAGATTCCCAAATTCTTCTGATTCAAGAAAATTGGGCTAGGGAAGCTATTAATCTACAAGGTTTCATGGCTTAAGTAGCGCATATCCTCGTTGTTCTTCTAAGGGCTGTCTGAAGTCAGGACAAGCATGCTTAGTTTTGACAGCACTTCACTGCTCCCATATCACATTAATTGCCTCCTCACATTTTGTACTTGCAGTGCTGTTGAGGTTTCCATCAATTACCTTCCTCGTTGTTAACATTCTATCTGGAAGACTGGGCTAAAACAAATAAAATGAATTTCAGTGGGAATAAATGTAAAGTTCTGCATTTAGGTAGGAAAAGTCAAATGCGTAATTATAGGATGGGGGAGAATTGCCTTGGCAGTAGTATGTGCAAAAAGGATCTAGGAGTCTTAGTAGACCATACACTGAACATGAGTCGGCAGTATGATGAAGTAGCTAAAAAGGCAAATGCAATTTTGGGTTGTATCCACAGAAGCATACTGTCCAGATAACAGGAAGTGATGGTATCGCTTCACTCGGCTCTAGTTAGACCTCACCTAGAGTACTGTGGTCAGTTTGGGGCACCAGGTTTCATTGCTTATGTAGTGCACGCCCACCCTAGCTGTACTAAGGGCCGTCCAAAGCCAGGACTTAGTTTCAACAGCACTTAATTGCTCCCGTATCACATTAATTGCCACCTCACAGTTTGCGCTCACATTGCTGTTAAGTTACTACAATCGATCCTCCCCCATTCACATCCCACAGCAAAATCTTGGCACTCTGGAACAAGCTATGGTCCTTTTTTGATATGGTTACTGAACAGTAGCCCAGAGCCGTGCTACTTCTAGGAGGTGATGTTATTGCCTGTACTGGGCAGAATGAGATTTCTGAATGAGCTGTCATACCTATACTTAGATGAAAGGACACCTAAAAACCCTAAGGTTAATTTTGCTGGCAAGCATCTATTTAATTGTGCATTAAACCATGGCCTACTGATTTGAAATGGATACAGAGAATTAGATCCCCTAGGTGATTCCCACCTGCCTGACA
This sequence comes from Gekko gecko, assembly GCA_029375565.1. Taxonomy (NCBI): domain Eukaryota; kingdom Metazoa; phylum Chordata; class Lepidosauria; order Squamata; family Gekkonidae; genus Gekko; species Gekko gecko. The sequence continues at coordinate 292,412,381 of JAPDNY010000001.1, read as the reverse complement.
CATAACGGTGCTAGCATCACTGCTTATGCGCTGGTCCCTCTGGGTTTGCTCCCATAGATTTGTGACTTTAGCATGGATGACTATTATGAAAATGGTCAGTTTAATACCTTGTGGGCCCCTGGGGAAAAAGCCAGTTCCCAGTTGCCAACTCCTTGCTTTCCCTACTCCTAGGGCTCCCTTTTTAAAATAGCATGTCCAAAATGGTAGAGGTCTATGTGGTACAGAGAACCACTGCCAGCATTAAAATTTATAAAGGACTGAAAGAAAATATGTACAAGCATACTTTTAGCACAATGCCAGATTGAAGCAAGGAAGAATAAAATAAATGGGTAAAACACAAATCCTCTGTTCCTCTCTGCTATACCTGCCCCAGCAAATGTTAAGCTAGGATAGGCTGTTTTGCTTAGCTGATCGATTTTCCTGGAAAGTCCCCATTACCTTGAGGCTTGATCCAGCTCTACAGACCAGCTGCAAGGTCAATGTGGCTGCCTCAGGAGTTAAGAGTCCTGGATCCTTTCAGGAGAGCAGCATTCTAGCTTCCTGAAGGCTCCAGCATCCCCCTTCCTGAAAACCTCTCTAGCAAAAAGTCCTCCAAGACTCTATTCCCTGCTTGGAGTAGGGAGGGGTTGAACTGGCCCACTGCATTGTCACCAGGTAGACCAAACAGCTTTTCTTCAGAGCTCCCTGAGGTGCTTCTGGAATGCCATAGACTAATTCCCTCCTGCACTTCTGGCTTGTTCTTAGCTCAGAAGCTTTTTAAAGAGCCCAGCGGAGGCCTGCTGCTTGCCAGCTGCCCAGGAGAAAATGCATTTCTTCACAGGGATGAAAAGGGCTTATCCATATGAAAAGGAATACTTAGACCCTAAGGTTAATATTGCTGGCAAGCACCTATTTAATTGTACATTTAACATGGCCTAGTGATTTTAAATGGATAGAGAGAATTAGACCATGTAGGTGATTCTCATCTTTGTGACACATAAAAGTTGCAAGTGACATTGACTATGTGCTGCCCTCTGGGATAGCTACCTCAGATCTGTGATTATTGTGGAGGTCGTCATTTTTTGCAGTGTGTTCTTTCACTCTCTTTCACTCTTGGCACATTGCTAGTTGTCATCCAGTCCCTTGACTGAGCTACTGTAAGAAGGAAAAACCCTGAGCCCTGGTAGGAGGTCATCAAGATTAATCCGTGAAGCTGAACTGAGCAAATCAACAGTAGAGAAAAGGATTCTTGGGTAAGTTTGTAAATGGCATGAGAATCAGATAACACAAATTGGTTGCAGACCAGGGGGCTAGGTGACTGGTTCTTTTCCCCTATCCAAAAGCATTCCAGGGACTGTAGGCTCCTGCTGACGGAATTTACGAGAAAGGGGGATACTGTAGGAATGATAGAAGCATGAAGTAGAATAGTGGATCTTGTCAAGCCAATCTGAACAAAACTGTCAGCGACTTGTAGGACTGTATGAAGAAATACTTGGTTTGATGATGAGTGCAGAGAAAATATCAGAAAAAATAGGACTAAACGTCATCTTTTAAAACACACTAACCAACAGGTTCATTTATCAGATTTAATATCATTGAAATGTGCTTCTAGAACTTTGATAAAGCATTAAAAGTGGCTTGCTTTATGGACAGAATGCAAGGTTCTTCTCTCGGTGATCAATCATACTGCATCATGGACCATCTGGAACATGGTTCATAATCACCTTTCTGTAGTGTCCAGGATTCCATCATGGATTGCTCCTGGGACCTGGGAAAATCATTTAACCTCTATCTTTGCATAGGCCCCTGGATCTGACCATGAATGGGGTCTGGTTGAGGGCCCCCCCACAAATGACTCATGGCATCCAGTTCTCCCTGAGACAGTAGGCTCTCCAATTAAGCAAATGGGAGCAGGCAAGGCCCCTGGGCCTGATTTCATAGCAGTTGATCTTTTGAAAACCAATGGCTGGCCGCTCTTTTGACCAACATTAAATTTATGGGATTCTCCCTGTCCCTTGGAAGCATGCAAGCATAGTTCCTCCACACATAAAAAAGGGGCCAATAGACTTGCAAAGGATCAGCCCCTTAGCTTCCTATCAGCAATAAGTAAGTTATATGGAGCCTTTTTCAACTTGAAGGGAGGGATGACCTTGTAACCTATCAAAGAGGAATGAATGTGTTTCTGACTGCTGCCCAGTTTGCTGAGGTGAAAACAACTCTGAGTTCTCAGACTGGCCTTTAATTCCTACTCCTTCTTTCTCCACCAGACTGAGGCAAGTTGGCAGATCAAGAACAACAAGACAGGAGGAGAGTGGATGCAAATAAGAGGGTGACATTTGGGTGGATGCCAGAGCACCAAGAAAGCAAGTTCTTCTGCAAAAGTGGTACGGCTTGCAATGTGAGCAGGGGGTAATTGGTGCCTTGAAACTTGGTGGAATGAGATGGCCTGAAGTTCCTGATGACATTGGCTGACAAACTGGAAGCAGTCAGCTAGTGAGAGCAGGAGGGGATTGCGTAGCGAGCAGCTGGGGGAGGGGGTTGTGTATGGAGGGAGAGTGGAAAGGTGAGCGAATGGAATCCCGAATGCCCATCCCTTCAGTTGGATGGAGCACAGGTGCTAACCCATTAGGTCAATGGAGCGTGGATACCCATCCCTTGCGAGGGACAGGGCTGGGGTGTCTGTCCCTTCAGATGGACAAAGCTTGGATGCCCATCCCTTCAGAGAGACAAGGTTGGGGTGCCTATCCCTTGAGATGGAGCTGAGGGGCCCATTCCTACCAATGGACTGAGTGGATGCACAGAGAATGCAATGGGTGGGGATGGACATGAACTGGCTCACAGACTCAAATCCTTCTCCTCCTCCTGTTGCTTCCTCTGTTTCTGCTTCTCCTGTTGCTTCTGCTGCTTTTTCTGCTTCACCTTTGCCCTCTTCTGCTTCTTTTTTTCTTTTTCTCTTCCTCCTCCTTCTCCCACTTTTCCTCTCTTATTAAACCCTGCCTTCTTCTCCTCTGATTTGTGCCCATCCCTAGGGGGTGGGCTGAATGCTGTTGTGAATGAGTGTGTGAATGTGATGGGCTGAATCAGGAACTAGTGGAGGCTAATGGATTGAAGCCAATGGATGCGGACTGACAGCCCCAGTTGATGTTGGCCAACCGAAGGCAGTGGAAGACCCTGGAAGATGCTGGTGGAGAGACATGTGGGAACTGGCCCTGCTTACTCTGTGTTTGCCTTGCAGGGCTGTCTCAGGGTAGAGTTTGGGTGAGGAGTGCCTGCAAGCCATCCAGTGAGCCTTGAGATTTAAGGCAGGTGAGCCAAGTTCCTCCACCCTTTCCCTTCCCTCATTTCCCTCCTTATCCCCATTCTGCTGCTTAGCTCAGGAGGCCTTGTGATCTGCCAGCTGGAGAGGATGGCCACCTCAGGAGCAGTCTGTCAAGCTGGACTGGCAAGACAAAGAGAAAGAGGAGGAAGTAACAAGCCTCCTTATAGAGCTGTTAATGTTTTCCTTTACCAAAGGAGGCATATTGACTGACCCACCAAAGAATAGGCCAGCAGACCTCTAGCATTTTCCCTCCCAACTAGTCCATCTGCTAGTGATCTCATGTGGATTGAACAAATCTCTGGACTTTCTCATCATGCCTTTCTATTTCATGCCAATCTGATTCCATCATATGTCCTTGCACACTGCTCTGGTTTTGCAAAACGTGGGGTTAAATTCCAAAGATATTTCTGGAATTCTTTTGTTCAGCAATCAGGTACTTCGAAACCCTGGCCCTGATGGACCCTCTGAAGTTCCAAGGTTAATTGATCTCTCCTCTCCCCCTCATTCACTGCTACCAGTTGAGGTCAAGAAATCAGGGGTCTCTTTTGCTCCCTATATACTTTCTCAATCTGGACGTGAGTCCACGGGACAGATTACTGGTTGTCATCCGGTCTCTCAATTGAACTCCTCCAAGTAGGAAGGAAAAAAAAAACACCCTGAGGCCCCTTAGGTGGTCATCAGGTTGAATCCCTATAGCAACTAAGATTATGCATTTCAGGGACTGTAGGCTCCTGCTGACGGAACTTAGGAGAAAGGAGGATACTGTAGGAATGATAGAAGCAGTAATTAGTATGGGGGATCCCTCCCTCCATCCCTGAGTCCATGGGGGTTCTTATAGATATGGATGCTATTGGAAAGGAAGATGAGTTAGAGTCTGGTTCACTCTCCTCTTTGGGCACACTTCCTCCAAGGGAACAAGATGTTTTGATTAACTGCCTTGAGATGTTACAATTGATGGAAAATTTGGTAAAAGTAGTTAAATATTCAGAGCTTGCAATGGATCTTTGTTCACTGAAGAGGAGGCATTTTCTTTCTATGTAAAAATCTTTATGTCTAAAGGGAAGGGTACACAGGAAATCTACAAAACAACAAATACATTCTTACTGTTACAAGTACAACAGACAGACTGACCACACGATTGGTAATGGAGATTCTTCTTTCTTCTTGACCCTAGAAGGAAATCACCTGAATATATTAATGAATGATTGTTACTAAATAGACTCCAGTTTCCCAGGCTTTCTCTCCATTGGCTTTCTGCCAGGTTCCCTTCCTGGTCAGTGTAAACAATAGCACACAAGGTAAACACATTAACCCTATAATGACTGAATTTAGACCTTGCAACACACATATTTCCAACAACAGTTTTCCCTAGGAAATCTTAGGAAAGGCTACTCTCTGAATGTGGAACTGCTTGTAGCCAGTGTATCCTCTTTTCGGAGCAAATGGGAAGGCTCCTTTAAATGAGGACCCTCTCCCCCCCAATTCAGAGCACATTCCTCTACAATCAGTAATTTTTATTAATTCGGGAAAGTGCAACCCTAGTGCTCACCTTGGGCCATTGAAGCCTGTAGAGTCTGCAACTGACTGCTTCCAAGTCCTGGAATAAAAAATTTATCCTGGCATATTCCAGATTGGAATTCTAGGCTGAAGGACCCTGGAGTTAGTTCTTCCCTATTACATTTCCAGATTCTTCTGATTCAAGAAACCTGGGCTAGGGAAGCTATTAATCTACAAGGTTTCATGAGTTATGTAGTGCACACCCACCCTAGTTCTTCTAAGGGCTATCTGAAGTCAGGACTAACAAGCTTAGTTTTGACAACACTTCATTGCTCCTGAATCACATTAATAGCTTCCTCACATTTCGCACTCCTGATGCTGTTGACGCATCTAGGTGTCTTAGTAGACTAAGCCAGCATTTGTCCCTTTAAATCCTTTCTCCAAGCCAAGCTGGCTGGCATGGGTGCGTGGGGGGGGGGGAATCGGAGAACACATTTAAAGTTGCTTTTCTCCCACTTCTCTCTCTCTTAGCAAACAAATAAATATCATTGGACAAATAAATATCATTATCAATATCTGTTTTTACCTTTTGCTTTTATTTTTGGCAGTCTCACTTAATGTTAATAAAAATTTATAGAAAAAGAGCCAGAGAGCCTGGAGTGATGGCTGCTCCAAGGAATCTGATTTGTTAGCATCAGCTGAGCAGAGAAAGACTTCTGAACTGGATGCTAAGACAATGATTGGACAAGGGATACCAGTGCTCCTGGGGAGGGGAAAGTACAGTGATGGGACCCAGCAGGTAGCCAAGGGAAGGGGGCAGAGAAGTAGAGGAGCTTGGCCCCCTTCCAATCTGCATCCCATCCTGAAAGCAGCAGGCAGAGGAGCTAGGATTAATGACCTCCCCTCCGACATTGGTGTAGTGTAACGCCAGGTCCATAAACAATAAGACCTCAATCCTTCGTGATTTCCTGTGAGAGTAGGGTGCGCACCTGGTGTGCATGACCGAGACTTGGGTGTGGGATGGGGAGATAGTAGCTCTCTCCCAGTTGGCTCTGCCTGGGTTCTCGGTCCTTCACCAATCACAGACTAAGGGGGAGGAGTGGCTCTATTCATTGGGGAGGCTTACTCCTTCAGGGTGCTCCTGCCACTGAAGTTCATGGGCATTGGAGTGTGCGGGCCTAGTGTGGGAAGCTCGGGAGAGTTTGGCTATTTGGCTAGTGTACCAGCTGCCCAATGCACCAATAGCCTGTCATCCCTGGTGGAGGCTGTGTCAGGTTGGGCATTGGAGTATCCTAGGCTGATAGTCTTGGGTGACTTCAATGTCCATGCCGACGATGCGGCCTCCACACAGGCGATGGACTTGGTGTCATCCATGGTGGAACCAGGACTCTCCCAATATATAATGGCCCCCACACATCGGGCCGGGCACATGCTTGACTTGATCTTCGCAGCGGGGGTTACAGTGGACCGGATCACTGCTTTGGCAGTGTCATGGTTGGATCACAATGCCCTGAAGGCCCGTGTGAATGTTGCACCCCGACCCTGTTTGGGTGGTGAGCATATTTTAGCTCGCCAGCAGAGCCAAATGGATCGCATGCCGCTTCAGATGGCCCTGCAGGATCCAATGCCCCCTGGCAGCTCATTGGATGAGAACATAAGAACATAAGAGAAGCCAATGTTGAATCAGGCCAATGGCCCATCTAGTCCAACACTGTCACACAGCGGCCAAAATATACCACATGCCATCAGGAGGTCCAGCACTGGGGCCAGGACACTAGAAGCCCTAGTGAGCTTGTGGAGGATTGGCATAGCCAACTCTCAGCAGCCATCAACGAGATCGCTCCCCAATGCCCCCTGCACCCTTGCTCTAAGCTGGCCCCCTGGTATACCCAGGAACTGCAGCTGATGAAGAGGAGGCTAAGACGGCTAGAGAGATGCAACAAAGCTACAAGAACATCTTACAGGACGTTTATGAGATCCTATGAGATGGCAGTCAAAGCCACGAAGAGAGAGTTCTATGTGGCTACGATTGCATCTGCAAGCTCACACCTGGCCCAATTGTTTAGAACTATTCAGTCTTTGACAGTCCTGCCACAGGGCAGACCAAATGCTGGGGAACTGGATATTGGTTGTGAGGCTTTTACGAGCTATTTTGCAGATAAGGTCTTGCCGCCCCACCACAATCTTCCCACCACAGTTGAGACAGTGAGTGAACTCAAGGCTCCATGCACGTCTTCTAGTCCAATTTTGGATTATTTCAGTCCACTCAGCCTAGAGGAAGTCAACAGATTGCTCTGGACAGTACACCCAACCACATGCAGCCTTGATCCATGGCCTTCATGGCTAATTAAAACTGGCCAAGAAGGGTTTCGAGGTGCCTTCAGGGAAATTATTAACAAGTCCCTCTTGGAGGGACTGTTCCCAGGGCCATTTAAGGAAGCGATGGTCCGCCCTCTCTTAAAAAAGCCATCCCTGAATCCGGCCAAATTGGCTATCGGCTGGTTTCCAAATAGGGCAAATTAATTGAGAGGGCAGTGGCGATACAGTTGCAGGGCTTTATGGATGATACTTCCATGTTAAATTCCTTCCAGTCTGGCTTTCGCCCAGGACATGGGACAGAGACGGCACTGGTTGCCCTCACAGACGACTTCCGGAGGAATCTGGATTGGGGCGGGATGGCAGTGCTGTTGCTGTTAGATCTGTTGGTGGCATTCGACACAGTTGACCATCAGCTACTGATCCATTGCCTCACCAACATGGGGATTCAGGGGCTTGCCTTGCAATGGCTCGTCTCCTTTCTCCAAGATCGGGGACAAAGGGTGGCTCCTGGGCATCAGCTGTCCCGAAGGCACCCACTGATCTGCACAGTGTCCCAAGGGGCAGTGCTCTCCCTGATGCTATTTAACAGCTATATGCACCCCCTTGTCCACATTGCTCGGAGGCACGGGCTGGGGTGTCACCAATATGCAGATGACACCCAGCTATATCTGATGTTGGGCGGCCAGTCTGACTCGACCCTGGAAGATCTGGATTGGGCGTTACAAGCTGTGGCAGATTGACTTAGACTGAGCTGATTGAAATTGAAGACGGAGGTCCTATGCCTGAGTTGGAGCGGACCAGGGGTAGGGATCCCACTACAGTCCTTCAATGGGGTGCCATTGGTGCCAGCGCCAAGGGTCAGGAGCTTGGGAGTGCTCTTGGATGCCTCCTTAATGATGGAGGCCCATCTCTGGCTGATCAGGCAGCTGGTTCCCTTCCTCGAACACAATGATCTGGCAATGGTGGTCCATGCTATGGTCACCTTGAGATGGGACTACTGTAATGCTCTCTACAAAGGGCTGCCCTTGTTGCAAAACTGGAAGCTTCAGCTAGTGCAGAATGCAGCAGCCAGGCTGCTGATGGGTCTCCTTGTGAGGGAGCACATCCAGCCAGTGCTGAAGGCACTGCACTGGTTGCCAATAGCATACTGGATTCACTTCAAGGTGCTGGTTTTGACCTTTAAAGCCCTATATGGGTTGGGGCCTGTCTACATGAGGGAATGCCTTTCCCCACGTTCCCCAGAGAGCACTGAGGTCAGGGTCTCAAAACCACTTGACCCTACCCAGACTGAAAGACGCCAAACTAGCCTCTACTAGGGCTAGGGCCTTCTCAGTAGTGGCTCCATACTGGTGGAATGAGCTCCTGGAAGACATCAGGGCCCTGCGGGATCTTTTACATTTACACAGGGCCTGCAAAACGTAGCTCTTCTGCCAGGCCTTCAATTAGGAGCGCTACCAACAAGATTGAACTGGGATAAGGCCCTTCATGACAGCAACTGCCTACATGACAGCAACTTCCTGTGACGTCAACAGGAGCATCCTCTGGCCATGCTTTTTTTAAAATTTGTTACATCATGGCCTATAGCTACAGCCACTAGCACTTTAACTGTATTTATTTGTGACTTGCTATTTGTAATATGTATGAACTTTAAGGTGTTTTGTGTATATTGAATTGTTTTACTGTATTTTAACTTTTAATGTAAGCTGCCCTGAGCCCACTTAGATGGAAAGGACAGAATACTAACTGAATAAAATAAACAAACAAACAAATAAATAAATGAGGAGAATTCAGTCTGATTTCAGCCCTAGCTGAGAAGAGCTGAGTACTGACTGTTCTGGATTTCAGCCTTGACTAAGAGTAGTTTAACACAGACAGGAGAACTAAGGAAAGTTGGCAAGGACTAGTGGGTAGTTAAGACAGAGACTCCCATTTGGGCCAAAGAAAGGTGATAAATCTAGAGATAGGAAAATTTCCCTACCCAATCTAAACAGGGTGTTAGCTCTGAAGAGTGCGGAGATCCCTAGTCTGGTGTGGTAAACTGCCTTTAGAGACCTTAAGAGTCAGTTAAAAACTCAAGACGAGTATTGGTGTTTCAAGAGAAGGGGGTTGGGTCCTGGAAAGAGTACACCAGCCTTTTGGAAACAGAAAGAGTCAGGGAATACTCAAAGAAAATGTACTAGAGCGTTTGGGGAAAATACTGGAATAAAAGCCTCTCAACATAAAGATTTAAGTCACTGTGAAAAGCTTAAGAAAGTCTCATTAGCCTGAAATATAAGAACTAAAGTCTGTGCATGTACTGGTTTTACCTCAGAAATGTTTAGCCCCTGATTTCAGCTGACCTTTCCCCTTTATTTAAATAAAATATTTTGTTATTTTTGAATTGCAAAATGCCTCAAGTACCATTTAAGTTGTTTAAGGCCTGCATCTGCATCTAGCATTTGCGCCACTGTCTTACCAAACCCACACTGGAACAGAAATTCCCATCTACATTGCATGCCACTTTCACTTTGCTTGAGTGTTGCATTTTATAGCAGTGTCCAGACTGCATGCTGCTTTCACTTCGTTTGATCTCTGGTTTAATGGTGGCTGTCTGCATCTTTTTCTGTTCCAGTGTGTGTTTGGTAAAATAACTGAGCAAATGCTAAATGCAGATTGGCCCTAAGTTAAAGGTGGCTCCTGATCCTTCCCTTAGGTTCTGGGCTGAGCCAACAGCCAAAATATTATACTGTGGCAGGGTGGGACAGCCAGAACTCGTCACTGAAGAGGAAAACACATTACTAGGGCAGCTCAGTCAGCAAAAGGGAAAAAAAACAAAGAGAAAATCTTGCCTCTGAGGGAGGGAAGTGGACAGGGCCATCATACATATCATCTTGCTTTCAAATCAGTATGGTACCCTTTTCTGTATACCAGCTGTATGTGTATGTGTTGGTAATCTGTAATGAATTTTTGTGACCCAATTCAAGGATCATGCCCCAGCATTATATTCAGCCTTTCAAATCCAACTGGTTCTCATTGAACAGGGAGAAAATAGGGTGGAAATTTATCCTATTTATCACATGTCATCTTACTTTCAAATCAATATGGTACCCCATTAAGTGCCAGCTGTGTGTGTGGTGTCATCTGCAACTGGATTTTTGTTACCCAGTGCAAGGATCAGACCTTGAAAGAGGCTCTCACAAAAGAACTGAATGTAATGGTGGTCAAAGATACATGCAGAAACAAAATTCCATACAGCTCTTGCCTGTGGTTCTGATTGGTGATGGAAAGTGCTGTCAAGTAACAGCTAACTTATGACAGATATTCAGAGGTGTTTTGTCATTGCCTGCCTGTGTGTCAGGCCTCACCTAGAGTACTGTGTCCAGTTTTGGGCAGCACACTTTAGGAAGGATGTTGACAAGCTTGAGCGTGTCCAGAAGTGGGCAACCAGGATGGTGAGAGGGTTTGAATCCCAGTCTTATGAGGAGATGCTAAAATAGTTGGGTATGTTTAGCCTAGGAAAGAGAAGACTTAGAGGGGACATGATTGCAGTCTTCAAGTATTTGAAGGGCTGTCATGTAAAAGATGGAGCAGATCTATTCTCTCTTGCTCCAGATTGCAAGACTAGATCTAATGGGTGGAAATTACGAGGGAGTCGGTACCGGCTAGATAGCAGGAGAAACTTCCTAACTGTAAGAGTGGTTGAGCAGTGGAACAGTCTGCCTCGGGAGATGGTGGATGCTCCTTCCCTGGAAGTTTTCAAGCGGAGGCTGGACGACCATCTTTTGGATATGTTGTAGGTATGTAGGGCTACCTTTCAGCTATGCTCCTGCAGAGTGCAGGGGGTTGGACTAGATTACCTGCAAGGTCCGTTCCAACTCTAACATTCTGTGATTCTATGGGGAAAAAAAGATGTTGAGAGACAACAGAAAATCAAAAAAGCTGATATTCACCATCCATATCAACACCATTGTTTTGCATATAAATAAGAGTTACAAAGAATAAGTGTTCTGAAAAGTACTGCTTCTCAATCCAAACAATATTTTTCAAGCAGCAGAAACTACAGCTACGTTTCTTTCCCAACCAATCTTATACAGTTTGACAGAGAAGCAAAGGCATTTAGAAGACCAGCAACAGGACAGGTGCTGTTCAGAAAATGAAGGGGGGGAGAGCACCTGTGAACACACTGCAAAGGGACTAGTACGGACATTTATTTAGTTATTTCAATATTTAATCTATAGCTATGACTTTGTTATTGTCAAACGGTGACTCAAAGTGGCTTATGAAAGTAGGTCATAGAATCATAGAAACACAGAGTTGGAAGGGGCCAAACAGGCCATCTAGTCCAACCCCCTGCTCAATGCAGGATCAGCCTAGAGCATCCCTGACAAGTGTTGTTCCAGCTGCTGCTTAAAGACTGCCAGTGAGAGGGAGCTCCCCACCTCCCTAGGTAGCTGATTCCACTGTTGCACAACTATTACTGTAAAAAAGGTTTTCTGATACCTTCCCGCCCTTAATTTAAACCCATTATTTTGAGTCCTATTCTCTGCTGCCAACCGGAACAGCTCCCTGCCCTCCACTAAATGACAGGTATGAAGCCTTCTTGGAGAATCTTGGGATATTCTTTGACATCCTATTGCCCCTTAAATAGCTACACAACAGGCTGGAATTCAACAGCATTTCTTATTGCTATACTGCCAGGAGAAGAAAGAGTTGAACTTTTGTCTATTACAGAGCTTTTAAAGCACAGGAATCTTATCCATTTACTTATATAATTTATATACTGCCTCTCCAGAGACCTCCTTAAGGAGCAAAAATAAATTCAAAAAGATCATGTTAAACCCTATCCCCCACTCGAATGATCAATACGAAAACAAGCCATTAAAAACAACATGAAGCAGCCTAAAATGCTATCCATAAAATAACTCACAGGCTAGAAGAAGATCAGCTCTAAAAATAACGGAGCACTTCTATTAAAAGTCTGGATAAAGTGGAAAGTTTTGACCTCGCATCTAAAGGACATCAAAGCAGGCGCCGGGTGACTGGTGAGCCTCCAAGGTGAGGGGCCGCCACTGGAAAAGCCCTGTCTCCCATCTGTCTCCTCTATGTATTTGTTATTAGAAACAGTCCCCGCCCATGTTACCATTTCTATGTAACTTCTTTGTGTTTAAAGCATGATTATTTTCAGAACACTTTTTAAAAAAATTGAAGCATGATTAATTTCAGAACACTTAAAAAAAAAAAAAGGAACACTTCATCACCAAAAGATAAACGAGTTTGGAGATAAATTTCATTCTTGGCAGGGAGGCTCGCTCCCGTCAGCTGTGAACCGGAAATCGCTACAGACAACTATATAAGCCCGAGTCCTTCTCCACCCCTCCCTCTTTCAGAATTTTTTGAAGGGGGGGGTAACTATTGATGCTACGACGCAGGCGCGAAACTCGCTCTCGCGCCTGCCGGTTGGAGCGACGCAAGCGCGCGCGCGGCCACTGTTTCTCGCGCTCTCTCTCTCTGTCAGTTCCTCCGTCCATCTCCCCTCCTCCCCTTTCCCGGCGTCCACGGATGGGTTGACGGCGCGCATGCGTCCTAGCGGATTGCCGCCGCCGTTGCTGCTGTTTCTTGTGTATGTCCGTCCCTCTCTTTCTCTCTTTCACTCGCCATGTTGTTGTGAGTCTTCCTCACGGCGGCGGCGGTGGAGGGGGAGGGGCGGCGGTGGAGGCGGCGGCGGCGGGAAGGCGAGGGTGGCAGCTGGGTAGTTACAGGCAAGGGTGGTCCCGGAGGAGGAGGAGAAGAAGAAGGAGGAGGAGGAGGAGGTGCCCTCTCCGCGTCCGTTACAGAGAGCAGCAGCAGCGCCGCCAGACCAGCCCGTGAGTATTCGGCTGTTGGCTTTGGGGGGGGGTGGAACGGAGGGGGAAGCGCGCGAGGGGAGGAGCGAGAGAATTCTGAGGAACGGGAATTCTCGTGCTCCCCCCCCCTTCCCGCGACGCTCACCCACGTTCCATTGTTTAGGTCCCAAGGAGAGGGCCCTGGGGGGGGGGGCGGGGTGGGAGGAGAGGATAAGTGAGAAAAAGAGAGCAAGCGCTGCAGCTGCTCGGGGCCTGGCTGGTGGCTGCGCGCTCGTCCCTCCCTCCCTTTGTGTTATAGGAGTAGGCCTGGGCTGCTGGAGGCAGGGAAGCCATACAAAAGCAGCGGGGGGTGGGAAGGAGGAAGAGAATAGAAGAAAAGAGACAGTTGGTGTGGGTGTGGTGCCTGTAAGAAGCCAACATGGTGCTGGTGGGGACGTTTGAATGGGTGGGTTGGGTTTCCCCCTTCTCGCTCGCTCGCTCTTCCCCCCCCCCCGCCTTACCCCGTTGTTGTTAGAGAAGACGCGAGGGGTGCAGAACGTTTGAAAGGAGCGAATTTCCTCGCGAGCATGGAGGGGGAGAGGAGGGAGGTGAATTTGGAAGTGGGTGGGGCAGTGTTGTGAGGCAAGTGTGCGTGTGCCAGAGAGAGATCTTGGAAGGGGGGGGGATTTGTTTTCTAGCGGAGAGGTCGAAGGCTTCTCCTCCACTTCCCCCTTCTCTGTAGTGTGCGTGGGATTCGCCGACCTGCGGCTGATGCGGGTTCTTGTGTGGCTCTGTGAATTGGGTGGGTTGAAGGCCTACTCTGTATTATGTAGGGTCGAAGGAGATAGGCAAATTCGGTCAGTGGAAAGGACTTAACTTAGAGCTACTTTCGTATGTGTGTGTGTTTGGGTTCTTCTGTGTTCCAACGTAAACCACCCCGGTTCTTCTAACCTATTTTGATGAGATCGGATCTGATATTTGGGACCAAGATAGTTATCAATAGAATGTATGTGAAGGTTACTGCCTTTGTTGCTTGGCAGGAAGGGGTTGCTTTGTGTGTATGTGTGTTTTGGTAATCCATGAAGGGATAGCTGTAACAAAAGGGTACCTGGAACGGAAGTAGGCATTTGAAATGGATATAGAAAACAAGAATGTTTTTGTCTTACATACAGAAAGATGAGGAAGGTCTGTAGAAGGCAGGTTTTTGACTCGCTAACTGTTGCTCTTAAAAGTCATTGTTTATGGCAACCTGCAGATGTTGTAGCTGTGGTGTTTAAGAATGAATTTGTGTTTCACTGTGTCATATGAAGGTGTGTTTTGTATGTGAAGGATACATCCAGTTTCTTTGGTATGTGGGACAGCCCTCTTCCCCTTTGGATTCTTAAAAAGGACAACCATAAAGATGTTACAGAGAGCCAAGGAAGACAAATTCATTCTAGTTTTAAAAAACAATAGCAAAGTAACTTATGCAAAGCTCTGTAAGAAGAATTACTGAGAAACTATTCTGTTGCTTAACGGAGAAAACCCTAGCACATCTCTGTGGGAAGGACCACAAGAGGTATGATAGTCTAGCAAGAAACCAGAGCTAATGTGAAGGAAATGTGAAACTTTTATTAACAGTATAAAGTTATGCTGAGTAGAATTTTTTTTAAAAAAAATATTCTTTGACAGGAAGGAAAAATGGAATATTCAAGTAAAATGTTTCAGAGATCACAGTATTATATAGCTTGTGTTCAGGGATTTTTCTGTTGTATAGTTGGGATGCAAAATGGCTGTATGTTAGGTAATTATTTATAACAGTTATAGGTGTAGTGCAGTGTCTTTTGTGATATGAGTAACTGACATGTGAATAAAAGTTCTAACAATAATAATTGGGCTACATGTACCTTTAGCTTTTTTAGTTCCAAGACTGTAAGATAATTGTTTGCAGTGAGAATGTAAGGCAGAAAATTTAAACTTTTTTCAGGACTATTAACATATATCACTTTACTATTTTATATTGAGTAGGAGTAGTCTTAACTTTCAGGTTGTTTATAATGAGCAGATCTCTAAATGTATCTGATGACGTGTGCATGCACACGAAAGCTTATAGCAAGAATTAAACTTTGTTGGCCTTAAAGATGCCACTGCAGCAAACTTTGTTCTGGTGCTTCAGACCAATATGGCTACCCACCTAGATATTTTTAAAAACCCTTATTTTTGATGCATTATATATTCTCTTGAAAAATTACATTTCCTCATTTACGTGCTGGTAAGGATAATAGAGAAACTAAAAATATCAAAGTGTTTACACAAGTCAGTGTTTCAGAGATCACATGATTTATGTGATGCTTCATTACCCCAAGGAAGCTTTTGAAACAGAATGGTACAAAAAGCTTTACATGTATTCACATAATGAATGAGATAACTTGGTATGGTTTTGTAGCTGCTTGTCTTTTGTACTTCATTCCCAACATGATCAGTACTTGATATACAATCTACGTTTGGGTTGCTTTAGCTGTATCTAACATTCTAGTTCTGCCTATTACAGTGTTGGGTTAGGATCTAGGAGGCCCAGACTTGAATCCCCACTCTGACTTGGAAGCTTGCTGGGTGACCTTGGGCCAGTCAGACATTCTCGGCCTAACCTACCTTTACCAGGGTCATTGTGAGGATAGCATGAAGGAGGGGAGAATAATGCATGTCACTTAGGGTCCCCTCAAAGAGAGAGGTGAAGTATAAATTGATTAATTGAATAAATCTTCAGGAAGTATGGGCTTACAAAAGCTGACTAAAACATTTAGACATAAATTGATTAAATACGTAATTGTTTACCATGCTGCCCCTTCCCTATATGTTTGTCTTGTTTACATATGTGACATTATTTTCACTATTTAAAACATTCGCGCCTTTAAAAGATAATAAGCTATTTCCTGCTTTGTGAAATAAATAAGAGCTCACTTGTCAAGGTCGCAGTGACAGGTACAAACTATCGTTAAGGCTGGCTGTGAAGAAATTTGTATTGTTATACTATTTTGAAAATCTTTCATTTTACCTGTGTTGGCTAACTTGTCTCACAGAAATGTTATTGCTTTTCTCTTTATATTGAGATAGGGATGTTGGATGACTTAGAAAGCTGTGTGTTAGCAGGGGTTTTATTTACTTATTTCTGTTGTGGTTTTTAATTGTAAGTCACGTGAAGAAGAACTCTGAAGAGGCAGCATAGAAATATATTAAAAAAGTACTGTGCTGCTTTTTAAAAGAAGTGTTAATGATGTGATGCTTAGTGTATACTCCTTTATGTTGTCCATGCAATTAATTGGTAGAATTCATTATGTCTAACACTAAAAAAAACCCTTCCCTCCCAGAAAACACAAATTAATGGAGATGGTCAAATAGCTATTAATCATACTACCTTAAGTGGTTACAATATCTCTACTAGATGCTGGGTGCTTTTTCCTTTGTGGTCTATCTTTAAGCTTCCTAGAGGCATCTGGAAAGCCACTTTTTGGAGATAAAATGGTGGGTTAGTTAGACCTTGTTTCAGTCCAGCAAATTACAGAAGATATCTGTTAGATTTGATAGAATCTAATCTAACTTAAGTGTACAATCACAGCTGCAATTGAAAAACTAAATTTTATTTAGGAATATGACTTAGGACTAGACTATGGATTACATAGAAGATTGCTTAATGAGGTTCATAGAGAGAACCCTTGAGTTTTACATTAGTGTGTTTCTGATAGAAAGTATTTCTCTCTGTTGATTAAACCAAGAAACATTGCTTTCCTCTTTTTTCAGTAGCTGAAATGAGGGATCACCATGTGTAGGTTGATGAATTCTCACAACATTTACTGAACATCTTTAGTTGAACGATGATGAATACAACTCTGTGTTCATTTGTCTTTCCTCTGCTATGAGAGAGTCCAAGTAGCACATGAAGTATGACCTCCAATGCACTGGACTTGGTCAGAAGGTACTTCAGAACTGGTGTTGATGGCTGATTATATATATGTGCATTTATATACACACACACACACCCTTCTTCCAGTGTATGATACCATGCCAAGCAGGTGCTCTGCTACTGAGCCAGAGCCCCTGATCCTGACAGGCTTTCCACTGACAGTTTTGTTAAGCATATCTTAATGCTTTTTTATTCCTGCAGAATTAGGTGTTGAGGCACAGGGCAGATTTGGTGTCTAATACTCTTGGCCTCCTGTGGGAGAAAATTGAAAACACTGATGGGCATCTGTTTGAATATTTCTTAAGAATTAGTCAATCCAGTGTGTGACTGACAAAGATGAGGTAGATAATTTTTTTAAACAGAATGTTTTCTAGGGGAAAATAGTGTTTTACTTTTCATGGAAATATTCTATTTTTAGAGATCAGTTGTTTCTTAAAATTAGTAATAATGAATGGATACCATTGCCAATACACTATTAGGCAAGCTTGGCAGTTGAAGTTAATGTTTTTCAGGTGATTATCCCTAGGAATTTTGTGAAGGGTATATATGTGCTGTATTGTGAGATGTGAATAAAACCACAAATATATATATATAATGACATTTTAAAAATCTAGTTATTAATTCACCTATGCAGATCAGATCAAAACAAAAGCTCAAATTCTTGTATCTCTTCTCATATGGTGGCAAGTATATTATAGTTAGTCTGGTAGGGAACTATTAAGTAATGCAAGTGATACCATGGAGAGTGACCGTGAAATTGAGATGCACCAGTGACCTCTGTAGAAGTGTTAAATTCTGTTGAAATAGATAAGCGGACGGCCATGTCCATGACATTTTATGCACTGTTCTTTGGGTATGTTCAAATGGCAAGTGCAGTCCAGCAAAGAAGTACTTGCATCTAAGCTCATTTGTTTCACTGGGCTCGGAGTGCACCAAGTCTGCATAGGATTGCACTGTGAATGTGTCCAGCAGTTTTCATTGTCTTGGCCCCCTCCCCAACATAAAAGTGTTATTTGGAGAGATACAGGAACATTATTAGTGTACCATCTGCCCAGCGCACCGACCGATAGCCTCTTGGAGGCTGTGTTGGGCTGGGCACTGAAGCACCCTAGACTGATAGTCCTGGATGACTTCAGTGTCCATGCTGATGATGCGACCTCCTCACAGGCGGTGGACCTGGTGTCGTCCATGGCGACACTAGAACTCTTCCAATATGTAACAGCCCCCACTCACTGAGCCGGTCACATGTTTGATTTGATCTTTGTGATGGGGATTACAGTGGACCGGATTACTGCTATGGCATTTCCATGGTTGGATTACCATGCCCTGAAGCCCCATGTGAATGTTTTACCCCGCCCCTCTTTGGGCGGCGAGCACATTTTAGCTTGCCCACAGAGCCAAATGGACCCTGTCTCGGGTCCCAAAGATGCCAGGCTAGCAGCAGCCAGGGCCTTCTCAGTGGCTGCTCCGCACTGGTGGAATGAGCTCCCGGAAGATATTAGGGCCCGCGAGACCTCTTACAGTTCCACAGGGCCTATAAGACAGAGCTCTTCCACCAGGCCTTGAGTTAAGGAGCCACATCTAACAACTAAGACCCTGTGCCCAATGCCACCATCGACAGCCTGTGCTTCTCCAAATTGTAATAACTGCTGTGTTTTAGTATGTTTGCTGCTATTACTACCTTGCCATCACCATATAAGCTGATAGCTAGCGCCTTAAGTCTTGTTTTTATGGTATATTTATAATTGTTTTACCTGTTGAATTTCATGTAAGCTGCCCTGAGCCTGCCCCGGCGGAGAGGGTGGGGTATAAATCAAATATTTGTAAATATGTACTTTGTAAATATGGTAATAGCTTTTAATGTGTGTGTGTGTGTGTGTGTGTGTGTGTGTATATATATATGTATATATACATGTATGTATGTATAGGTGGCTAGACGCCATAAAAGTCGACACCAGCCTGAGCATGGAACAACTCAAAGAAACAGTACAAGATAGGAAAATGTGGAGAGAGCTTGGCCATTGAATCACCAAGAGTTGAACATGGCTGAATGGCTAACAACAACAACAACTTATTTGTATAAAATAATTTTTTGAAAATTTCATGTAAGGAAAGTACATGCTATATTTAAATTATAGGTATAATTCCAATAAAATAATTTCTATGTAAAGCTTTGAATTTGGTTTACTATAGCATTTAAACCTCTTGATTAATTTTTTCTTAATAAAATATTTCAGTTCAAGTATTTGTTGGTATCAGAACACAATATTAACATAGGGCACTTAAATGTTGATTACTAAATTTAAGTAAAAATAAACTTACTGAATCTGATCATTCTCTTTGTAGGCATTAGAAAAAATTTAATTATTGCTTTTTGGAAAACTAGTTTCACTTTTTTCTAACACCATACAGAACACAGCAGTTCGTTAAAAAAGCTCCACAAAAAGGAAAAATGCTCCAGTTCTGGAGATGAATTTTATTTGATGTACTAAATGTCAGTGGAAATCAAATTAGGTAGCAAAGTCTAGGGAGCATGTCATAGAATCATGGAGTTGGAAGGGGCCATACAGGCCATCTAGTCTAACCCCCTGCTCAATGCAGGATCAACCTAGCATCCCTGACAAGTGCTTGTCAAGCCACTACTTAAAGATGGCCAGTGAGGGGGAGCTCACCACCTTCCTAGGCAGCTGATTCCACTGTCATCTTCCCACAGTTGAAAAATACCTGTTTTTCATTGACTATCTTCTAGTACCTTCTGGATGGGTAAAAGTTTAGGTAGCTGTGTTCATCCAAATAAAAATTCAAAAACAAAATTGCCTATGAGAAAAGACTGAAGAGTCTGGGATTTTTCAGTTTAGGAAAAAGATGATTAAGTGGTGAAATGATAGAGGTTTATACAATTATGCATGGTGTAGAGAGAATGAACAACTTTTACTCCCTCTCCCAAAACATTAGAACCGGAGGGCATCCAGTTAAATTGATAGGCAGTAGATTCAGGATGAAAAAAGGGAGATACATCTTCATTCATTGATTAAAATGTGGAATTTGCTGCCAGAGCGTATAGTGATAGCTAAGCATAGAGAGCTTTGAAAGGGGATTAGACAGATTCATGGGGGACAGGTCTATCAGTGGCTACTAGCCATGGTGACTAAAGGGAGCCTCCATATTCAGAGGCAGTGCTTGGGCAGCATCAGATAAAGGTCTTGGTCTCTGTGCCCTGTTGTTGGCACTCCATAAAAACTGGTTAGCTACTGTGTGATATAGAATGCTGGACTAATATGGACCATTGGTCTGATCCAGCAGCGCTTTTCATATGTTCACTTTTTCAATCACATACTCAAAAGACTGGTTCAGTAATTTAGTTCCATTCTTATTTCATGGCAGGCAACACTTTATGTTCTTCATAGAACATAAAATAAAAAGACATCTCAGTACATAAGTGCTACTTTCCTGACTTCAGTATAAATCTGAAATTTGAGTACTTGCTTGTATCAATGGGGAATTTGCTGCCAGAGGATGTAGTGAAGGCCACAGGAATAAACAGCCTTGAAAGGGGATTAGATAGATTCATGGAGGATAAGTCTGACAGTGGATATAAGCCACGGTGCAGAGGGGAATCTCCACTTTCATAGGCACTAAACCTCTGAATCCCAGTGCCAGGAGGCAGCATCGGGGGAAGGCCTTGGCTTCTATGTCCTGTTGTTGGCTGTCCAGAGGAACTGGTTGGCCACTGTGTGAGACAGGATGCTGGACTGGATGGACCATTGGCTTGATCTAGCAGGGCTGTTCTTATCTCTCCTTATAATAATTATCTTTTGGTTTCGTAAGATTCCATGCGCTCCCATTAGCTGTAAAATGCCCTCCCTCAGCCATTGGCCCATCAGCCACCACTCAAGAGTACTCGCGTGCCATTGGCTGGGTGCTGGGTCTGCTCCTCTTCCCCACCCACTCGCCCTTCAGACAGATTTGCATGTCAGATTTACTGGCAGACAGCTCTCTCTCCTGAGGAAGACAGTTCTCTTGACTCCTGTGAGGGACTGTCCCCTCAGTGGCTGTTGGTAGGTAACCAAGCTTGGTTCTGTGAGTAAAAAAACAAAGGACTTTCAGCATAACCCCCTCCCCAATGGCCACTTTCCTGTCAGAATAAATGGAAAAAGACTCTTTCTCCTGCTTAGCTTCAGCATGGCTGGCTGGCTAACGAGGTGGGCCAGCGACCATCAAACCATTTTCTTCAACTCCCCGCTGTGCGGCTGACTTTCCCCTAGGGTTGCCAATCTCCAGGTGGGACCTGGAGATCTCCCACTGTTACAGTTGACCTCCAGATGATAGAGATCAGTTCCCCAGGAGAAAATGGTTGCTTTGGAGGGTAGACTCTACGGCATTATACCCTGCTGAGTCCTTCCACACACACCTCAAATGCTGCCCTCCATAGGATCCCCCCCCCCCAAATCTCCAGGTATTTCCCTAATCAGAGTTAGCACCTGTCCTTTCTCCTCTGTCAGTAAAAGGCCCTTTCCACACCTATGTTGGCCTTAGGGAGAAAACTCATTGGGCCCAGTCCTGATCAGGTTGCCAACTCCAGGTGGGCAATTCCTGGAGATTTGAGGGATGGAGCCTGGAGAGGGTGAGGTTTGAAGACGGGTGGCACCTCAGACAGGTACGATGCCATAGACTCCACCCTCCAATCCAGCCATTCCCTGATGGGGAACCACTGTTACCAATCTTGGGGGTGGGCTGGAGATCACTCAAAATTACTACTGCTCTTCAGGTAGCAAAGATTAGTTCCTCTGGAGAAAATGATGGACTCTGTCATTATACCCTGCTGAGATTACCACAGCAAATTGTCACTGAGTGCCCAAAGCCGGGGCACTCTCCCAGAGCCTCTTTCTAGAGCCCGTTGTATTTATTTCCACAATGGGCCTTATTCCTAGTATTCATAATAATTAAGTTTTGTAATAAGAGGATTTCCCCCCCAAGGGTGAAATAGCACCATGAGGGTTGAAGAAATAGGATTATAATTTACTTCTAGGAAATAGTGTTCTGTATCTATTTAGATCTGTACATGTATTCTGAACAGTATGTATATCTAGTCCAGCATTGTGTGTGTGTTTATGAAGGACAAGATACCTCTATGAGGGCCTGTCTTTGACAAGTGTTCAGGAACTTCAGTTGGTACAGACAGCTGAAACCAATATGTGGACTGGAATGGGTCACCATATCACACCAGTCTTGGCCCATCTACACAGGCTCCTAATTTGCTTCTGGACACAACTCAAGGTGCTGGTGTTCACCATCAAAGTCCAGTATGGTATGGGAGCAACACACCTGAAAGATCACCTACTCTGTTGTGAACTTGCCCAACCACTACAGTCATCTTTGAAGGCCCTGCTTTGGGTTCTCCACTTTCTGAGATTAGGTGGGTGGCAACCTGGAAGATTTGCCTGTCCTCTTCTGTTGCTGCCTTCTGCCAGTGGATGAAGGTGTTTTTGTTTTGTTTGGCATTCCTTTAGTGATCAGTGTTTTAATGGTTGTTTTTATGCCTTTGTATGTATTTTAGCTATCCTTAATTGTTTTAATTATGTTTTAAGTGGGGTGGTGGATTTTAAATGGTTTTATCTATGTTTTAATTTGTTAGCTGCCTTGGCAGCCGTTGTGAGGGCAGAAAGGTGGGATAAAAAAAATTGTAAATGAAATCTCAGTTCATATATACCAACAAGTAGTTTAAGGAAAAAATATTTGGCTGTGTTGTGGCCACTGTTCCCTCTAAGTTAGTGAGTTCGTGTGACCTAACTCAGTTTTTTAGCCTCCAGCTCACACATTTTTGTCTTAGCTCAGGAAGGAGGGCTCCAGAGCAAATTCATTTATGCAGTAGCCAAATCGCTCGCTCACACCCTAGTGCCAGAGAATCACAATGGAATTTTTGCTCGCAAGACTCCACAGCTTAGAGGGAGCATTGGTTGTGGCTCTCATGTGTAGCCAATTAGAGACAAAGGTTTTCCTTCCTCTATCCCTGTGGGCCAACTACAGTCTTCAGGCAGCCATCTTAGGGGGCCTGTCTGGGATCAACCAGAGCCCAGGCCTTTTCCATTGGGGCTTCTGCTCTATGGACTGGGCTCTCTGAAAAAGCCGGAGGGTCCTTCTTGGAGATCTTCAGGATGTGCTACAAGGCTTTGCTTGTTTGGCAGGGCTTTTGAAGGGGTTTGTATGGGAGGTATCTTTTAAAGGGGGAGGGAGAGATTTAGGGTTTACTATTCCATTTTTAACTGGAATTCTTTTTAAGAAATCTATTATTGTAAACCACCTTGAACCACAAGGAAGGGCAGGGTATAAATGTTTTTACTCTGTCCACAAACTGTTGGATTATTTTTGTTGAATCTTACATCACAGGTTTCCCAAGTTGCTCTTGGCTTTGCATTATCTCCAGAAATATAGACTTTTATTTTTTATCTGTTACTGACTGGGGAGCTGATGTAAATCAATAAGACTGTCTACATTTAAATGTCATGGTTTGATTAACGAAATGTGGTTAGTCTGTCTGCATTCTGATGTCACAACAGATGGAGACAGAGCACAAATGTAGTTTGTTGCTGTGTTCATGCACTTTCATTTTTCCTTCCACCCCTTGTGCATACAGAACTTGGTTCACAAGTTCCTTGTTTGATGCTCTAGTTCACATTGATAAGAATACTGGTGTCTTGATAAATTTGAGTTTGTTAACTCCCTACTCCTTGGTTTCATCTCAGTTTAGAATCCTGGATTGTGGGGAATAAATTCTAATTCTTTGAGGTGCTTTAATTTTGATTCCACACTGAATTGGAGCTAGATTTTTAAAAATGAAATTTTGAATTAAGCTCTGCACATACAAAGAAAGCCCTTACCTGGATCCTTACCTGGATATTTAGGCTAGCCCAGTCTCGTCAGATCTTGGAAGCTAAACAGGGTTGACACTGGTAAAGATTTGGATAGGCTACAAAGGATGTCCACAGTTGCTACACGGATGCAGGCAATGGCAAGTCACTTCTGAACATCTCTTGCCCTGAAAACCTTGTGGGGTCTCCATAAGTTGGCTGCGATTTGACAGCAACCTTGACACCATTGGCACCACCACATCATACAAGGAGAAGGGAGCTGGGCAGAGTAAAGGAGAGCATATGACTACAAAATCAAGCTGTATTTGTGCCCTAATTCAGTTTAATTTGCTTGTTGTAGTAATTGAATGTTGTCTGCCAGAGGTAACTTACAACTCTTTGGTTACACCAGCCTGTTTCTTGCTTCGTTTCTTCCTACCAGCTGGAATGGTATCTTTACTGCCGCCATCTATGGCCAGGTAACCTGAAGGAGTAATGCTACTCAAATTGTGGTTTGTGAATTCAGACTTGACAACTGCCGTAGCTTAGTATTAACTGTGAGTAAAGTACTAGTTCCAAACCCTAACTTGAAACCCTGGTTTGGTGCTAACCAACAAATTGCGATTGGCTAGACTGTTTGCACAGACTTTGCAACTAGTTGGATTTTCATCAAACCGAATTTATCATAATGTCTGAATGTAGTCAAATTACTGACTTAAAGCCGTTCAGTGAGTTTATAGTTATAACAACCTCATCCACTTCTGTCCCTCAGAGGCAAGATTCTCCCTCTGTTTTCTTTCCCTTTACTGACTGAGCCACACTAGTAAAGTTTTCTTCTTTGCTGAAGAACTCTGGTTACCCCACCCTGTCACAGTGCAATATTTTGGTTGTTTCATCAGCCCAGGAACTTGAGGGAAGGATCAGGAGCCCACTTTAACAACTTAAATGGCACTTCAGGTGTTTTGAAATTCAAAAATAATAAAATATTTTATTTAACATAGAGGGGAAAGGTCAGGTGAAATCAGGGACTGAAATTTCTGAGGTAAAACCAGTTCATGCACAGAATTTAGTTCTTATGTTTCATGCTAATAAGAGTTTCTTAAGCTTTTCCCAGTGACTTAAATCTTTATGTTGGGAGGCTTTTGTTCAGTACACTTTGAGTATTCTCTGTTTCCAGAAGATTGGTACATTCTTTCAGTACCCAAACCCCTTCTCTTGAACCACCAGTACCCATCTTGAGTTCTGAGTTTTTAGCTGACTCTTAAGTTCTCTAAAAGTAGTTTCTAACCACACCAGACCAGGGATCTTTGTACTCTTCAGAGCTAACTCTCTCTTTGGCTGGTTAGGGAAATTCTTCTTCTCTCTAGATCTCATTTGTTATGAGGGCCAGATCTGACATAAATGAGATCTTGTTGGGCTGGACCATATGTGTCATAAAACATAATGCCAGGTAGCGGAGATATAAACTTTATAAAGGACACAAACACAAAGGGTGGGTTTTTTTACTTAAAATAAAAACATGCTTAAAACACTAGCAGTCTTGCAGTATTTTGTTTATTTAACAGTGTCTGATAACTGGCACCTCTTGCTCTGAATTATTACATCAAAATGTCTGTGCTGTTGCAATATTGAGTATGCTGTTCAAGTGTGTATCTGTAAGCTGCAAACCTACAATGATGCAGCAGAACTGGAAGCAAAAGACAGCCAGTTCCACTGCAGGCCTGATAGAAGCCCTCTGGGGGCCTCATATTTGACACCCCTGCTCTAGATCTTTCCCCTTTTCATGGTCTGAATGGGAATCTTCACTTATTTCCCAAACTTCCTTGCCAACTTTCCCCCAGTTCCCCTGTCTGTGTTAAACTGCTCTCAGCAAAGGCTGAATTCCGAAACAGCACTCAACTCTTCTCAGTTACGGCTGAAATCAGACAGTCAATATTCAGTTCAGTCAAGGCAGAAAACTGACTGACTCTCTCCTCATCATGCAGCGCTCTCTAGACTTTCTCTGGTCAGCTGATGCTAACCAATCAGATTGCTCGGAGCAGCCTGTCACTCAAGGCTTTCTATTTCTGTGAAAATTTAACCCTTCACAGTCCTTTAACTATTTGTATGCCACTTCTAAGCTTTTTAAAAATGCAGTCTGTCACAGTGGTTGAGACCAAAGTTTAAACTAGTAACTTGCATGCACACTTTCATGTTCTGAATTCCTGTATTTTTCAGCCAGTTTGGTGTAGTGGTTAAGTGAGCAGACTCTAATCTGGGAGAACTGCATTTGATTCCCCTCTCCTCCACTTGCAGCTGCTTGGATGATCTTGGACAAGCCATAGTTCTGTCAGAGCTGTTCCTGAAGTAGCAGTTCTGGAAGGAGCTCTCTTAGCCCCACCTACCTCACAGGGTGTCTGTTGTGAGGAGGGGAAGGGAAAGGAGTTTGTAAGCTGCTCTGAGACTTCGAGTGAAGGGCGGGATATGAATCCAGTCTCCTCCTCTCCTCTCCTCCTCCTCTCCTTCTCCCTTCTCCTCATACCACGGTGTGCACTCAAGACCTTTGCTGGCTGGATGATAGATGTTATGTGTGATAGAAGAACTGATCACTTCCTTTCAGTGTCTTTTTTCAGTCTTTCATTGTGTTTTGTTTGCATATGTCAGACTTCCTTAGCAAATTAGTCATTTTATTAACAAAGCAGGGATGCAGGGACTTGTGGGGGGATCTTATTTTTTTCTCTTTCCCTTTCATAAAACCTCCTGTATTCTTCCCCTTTTCTTGTTTTCTTCTGACCTTTCCCGCCCACCAGCCAACCTACGTTTATCTGTCTCCTGGACTAAAGCTGTTCTTCCTTCATACCCTTCGTACCTCTCCCTCATGTTGAATAAAAATCAGTGCTTCTCTAAGAAAATTAAAATGGATTTTTTAATTTAAATCAGATTTTTTATTTAAATTGAATTTCTAAATAAAATGGGTTTTGAGGAAAAATCTATCTAAGGATAGTTTTTTATATACATTATAGTCCAAAGGTTATTCATCTGAAATATGTATTTGTTTTTAATTATGAATCATGAGGCTGTATATTCATGCAATGTTTAGATTTTTTGGTAAAGGAATTCTATTAATCCATTCACAATATCATGCTTTTCCAGATGTTTCTGTAAGATTCTTGGGCAATTTTTCTATCTAGAACAGAGGTGTCAAACTCACTTGTTACGAGGGCTGGATGTGACATAAATATCACTTTGTCGGGCCAGGCCAGGTGTGCCATAAAATATAACACAAGTTATTGGAGATATAAACTTTATAAAGATGATTTCAGATGCCGAATGGCAATAGCAGGCATGATTGGATTAGGTGTGATATGCAGAGGTGTGGAGATATCAGCATTGGTAATGAGACAGGAAATCTAGGTCTCAATTTGGTACAGGAGGATTCAGTCCAGGAGGATGTGAAGACTAAATAGTAATAAGTCTGAATAAGTGAGCAGTGACTCACAAAAGCACATATCCTACCACAATTTTAAAGTTGCTACTGGACTCCTACTCTTTCTACCACTATTAGAAATCACAACATTCAAAAACCAGTGGATGAACATTTTAACCTTCCAGGGCATTCAGTTGCTGACCTAAGAGTAGCAGTTCTCTTACAAAGGAATTTCAAAGGGAGATTAAAAAGAGGCTGCTGAATTGCAGCTGATCATGAAGCTCAAGACAATGCAAACTCCTGGACTGAACTGAGATCTAGGTTTTTTTCTCTCATCACCAATGCTTGCTATTGTCTTTTGGCATCTAAAATCACTTCACTCTCCAAGATATAAGGACAGATGGACTCACATTCCAGCGGTATCTGAGGAAGTGAGCAGTGATTCATGAAAGATCATGCCCTACCATAAATTTTGTTAGTCATTGCAGTGCTGTTGTACTCTTGCTCCCTTTCACTAATAAGGAATGCAAGCTGTGTTGTTAGGTTTCTCTCCTCATCTGTTAGAAATGGAAAGGGTGATCTCTCCAAGTGCCATGGGATGGACTCTCTCTCTCTTTCCTTCTACAGAGAGAGGGAGCCAGCCAGCCAGAGGGAGCATGCCAGAAAAAGAGAGAGAAAGAAAGTCCTGTGTTTAGACCAAAAAACCTTTTATTCCAGGTATGGGAGGGAAGAGTCCTGTGTATAATACCAAAAAACTTACTGTTCTAGATATAAAAGGGTTTTGTTCTAAACACAGGACTCTTCCTCCCCCAATTCCTGGAATAAAATGGTATTTGGTCTAAACACAGGTCATTGTCTGTCTCTTTCTTTTCTGCCATGCTCCCTCTGGCTGGCTGACTGGCTGGCTCCCTCCCTCTCTCTGAAGAAAAAGAGTGGTTATACCTGGAATAAAACATTGCTGGTCTTCTGAAAAGTCCCACAAGGTGCCATTTCCCCCCTCTCTGTGTCTCTCTTCCTCCCCCTCCCTCACCAGGGGGTGGGGAGCCTTCAGCCAATGGAGGGAAGACTTTCTTTCTCTCTTCTGAAGCAGGAACTAGGAGAGACTGGGGAAAAGGAGCTGTGAAATTACAAGCAGAAAGCAGCACAGAATCAGCTGCTCTTGGGTCGGATTGCAGCCCTCCATGGGCTGGATCTGGCCCGCAGGCTGTATCTTTGACACTGCTGATCTAGAAATCACAAGATGCTGATTTTACAGTTCTCAGAACTGTGAATTTGTGTCTGCAGAGATCACATGCCTGTTCACAGCAAATCGAGGAAAAAACCTTAATCAATGAATGGAAGTTTGTTGGGAGTGGAATAGATCTGCACAAGGAGCTATGTACGAGGAGGGAGGAGCAAGCTGTAAAAATGGAAGTGAAACCTTCTGAGCAGAATACTCCACATGTCTTTGGATCTTTGTGTATAGCCTGAGGTTTATCATATTCTTCCCCTGGAGGAGGAAAACTATAATGGCAACAGGCCATAAAAGAGCCCCAGTTTGGGAATATTTTAATGAAATTCCTCTACTGATGGGTATGGCAGGCATGTATGCATAATGCAAATACTGCAACAAAGAATTGCAAGGCCTGATGGCCTGAATGAAACAACATCATGAGAACTGCTGTGATGAAGATGACAAAAGAAACATATTTTAACAGGCAGGACATTCAGGTTGATAAATATTTTGATTTCATCACATTTCTTAAAGACTGCCTTGAGGAGCTGTCATGTTTGAGCAAAATTATATTTGTTCTTTTTATTACTGCTTGTTACTGCCATTTTGATAAGTTGTTATGAAGAAATTTTATTCATTTAATTTATTTCATTAAACTTATGAATTGCCCACCCTGCAAGCAGGCTCTGGGCAACTTGCAGCCTTATAAAACATTTAAAATACAGTCAATGTATATAATTAAGTTTGCCAACAGTATATCAATCATTCAACACCAATCCAAGATAGTGATACAATAATTCCCCTTTACCAGCCACATCAGTGTCCTGCAGGGCAGGGCAAGGTACTTGGGGGCCATAGGAAGGAAAGCAAGGGTGACAGTCTTAACTTCCTATTGCTGCCCTCAACTAAAAGCCTGGCAGAACATCTCTGCCTTATAGACCCTGCAGAATTACATCGCATCCCCAGGGTCCTGATGTTATTTGACAGAGTTCTACCAGGTCAGGGCCAGGAACGAAAAGGCCTTGGCCCTAGCTGAGGACAGTTAGACGTCCTTAGGGCCGTGGATATCCAGCAAGTTGTTACTAGCCAATTTCAGTGTTCTTCTGGAGACAGATTGGAGGAGATGGTCCCAAAGGTATGTGAGTCCCTGACCACTCAAGGTCTTGGAAGTCTACACTAACACCTTCAACCTGACTCAGTACTCCACCGGTAACCAGTGTAGTTGGTGTAGTACAGGTTGTATGTGTGCTGTACTTGCCGTTCCTGCCAGGACTCATGCTGCTGCATTCTGGACTAGTTGGAGCCTCCTGGTCAGTCTCCAGGGCAGGCCAGCATAGAGTGAGTTACAATAGTCCAGCCTGGAGGTGACTGTTGCATGAATTACCATGACTAGGTCAGGGCGCAGCAGAAAAGAATCCAGCAGCCATGCTTGGCAGAGATGGTAAAACACCAGTCTGGCAGTATTTGTGACCTGCACCTCCATGGTCAAGGAGGTATACAGAGTTACACCCAAACTCCCAATGGAGCATGCTGGTATCAATGACGCACTGTCAGGAGCTGGGAACTGGAACCCCAACCCCAAAGCCCCCCCCCCCGAACCTCCATCTTTCCTGGGTTCAGTCTCAGTCTGCTCTTCCTTAACCATCCCGCCACAGCCTCCAAACCCTCAGCGAGATGTTGCAGAGCGGCATCCGGGTGGCCAGCCAAGAGCAGATACAGCTGGGTGTCATCCGCATATTGGCAGCACCCAAGCCCGAAACTTGGAGCCAGTTGAGCAAGGGGGTGCATATAGATGCTAAACAACATCGGGGAAAGGACTGACCCCTGAGGAACCCCCCATAATAGTGGGTACCTACAGGAAGTCTCTACCCCAAGCGCTATTCTCTGTCCCCAACCATGGAGAAATGAGGAAAGCCATTGTAGTGCTACCCACATTGGCAAGGTGGTGGGCCAAAAGATCATAACTGACCATGTTGAACACTGCTGTGAGATCAAGTAACAGCAACAGCCCTGACCCACCTCAATCCAGCTAC
Source organism: Gekko gecko (assembly GCA_029375565.1). Classification (NCBI taxonomy): domain Eukaryota; kingdom Metazoa; phylum Chordata; class Lepidosauria; order Squamata; family Gekkonidae; genus Gekko; species Gekko gecko. Next base: position 292,382,026 of record JAPDNY010000001.1, on the reverse strand, counting down.
CTATGGAGATTGTTAGGGTGACCAACACCATCTCCATCCTGTGGCCTGGGCGGAAGCCAGACTGAAATGGATCCAGTCCTGATGTGTCATCCAGGAAACTCTGGAGCTGCTTGACTACTGCTGTCTCAATTACCTTGCCCAGAAATGTAAGTTCGATACTGGGAGGTAATTGGCTGGATCATATGGATCAGTGATGACTTCTTTAAAGAGCGGTACCACCACAGCATCCTTAAGACCCTCTGGAAAGACCCCTGTTTCCATGGAAAGATCGATAATATCCTTCAGTGAGTCCCATATCCTCTCATCACCAGCTTTCACCAGCCATGAGGGACATTGATCCAGGAGGCATGTGGTCGGCCACACAGCACCCAGGATCCTATTGACATCAGCAGAGGAGAGCAGGCTGAAGGTTTCTAAAACTGAATCCAAAGACGGCCAAGGGGCCTCCAGTTTACTTACTGTTTGAATACTGGCAGGCAGATCATGGCAGAGCGACAGGACTTCATCTGCAAAAAAGCTTGCAAAAGCTTTACTGCTGATTGCTGAATTCCTACTCTTTTGTGTCCCTCCAGAGAGGGATGTCAATTGCCAAACTACTCTAAACAATCATACTGGGCTTGAGCTAGCAGACACGATGGAGGCTAAAGAGAACTCTTTCTTCACCACCTCATAGGACCTCATAAACATCTTAAAAGGATGCTCTTATAGCTTCATCATGAACACACCACCAAACTCACTCAAGTTGTCGGACTTTTTGCTTCATCCCCCTGAGTTCTTCCATATATTAGGGGGACATTTGAAAACAGGAACAGAGAGGATGTCGAGGGGCAACCTCATTGATGGCTTCAGAGAGATGGGCGTGCCAGTCCTCTACCAGCTAATCCAGTGAGGCCTTTGAAAGTGTTGGATCTTGCAGAACATTCTGAAAACCAATTGGATCCATCAGTCTCCGCAGGCAAGCATCCTGGGGGTGGGGGCTGAGAGACCCAGCTGGACTTTCAGGACCAAGTGGTCTGACCATGGCATGTCCTCCCTTGAGGTCAGATGCACATTTATCCCCATACCAAAGATCAGATCCAGAGTGTGGCCCGCTTGATGAATAGGGCTTTATACAACTTGGGAAAGCCCCAGTGCTGCCATGGAAGACACCAAATCCAAAGTCTGATTGGTGGCGACAGCTCCATCCATATGGATGTTGAAGTCCCCAAGAACCAATAGTCTTGGGAACTCCAAAGTCCACTGAGCCACCATCTTCAGCAGGCCTGACAGGCTGTTTGCCAGTGCGCTAGGCAGCCAGTACACCAAACAGACCGCCAAACTCTCCTCAGTGTCCCACATCAAGCTAACACAATACCTGTTATCTTTGGCATGGGAAGTGGCCTTAAGGTGAAACACTCCCTGATGGGTAAGGCAACCCCTCCCCCACCCTTGAGTTCATGACTGGGGAAGGACTGAGAAACTGGGGGGGGGGCAGGTCTGTAGGGCAACAGTCTTGCCATCCCTCACCCAGGTCTCGGTCACACAAGCCAGGTCCATATTCTGCACTGCAAAATAATCATGCAGTGTCTTGGTCTTATTATTAATGGACCTGGCATTGCAGAACACCGGTCATGAAGAGGGGTAATCACTCCAAGCCTTCACACTCACATATCTTGGGATGGGATGAAGGTTGGAAGGAAACCGAACAGCTCTATATCTCCATCTTCTTTCCTTCTAGCACTGTTCTCGCAATAAAGAGTTGAAACAAGCAAATATTCCTTTTTGGGGCAGTACTGAGTGGCAGTGAATATAATGAGTCATATTAAATAAGTAGAAATGGTATAAATAAAATAACAGCATTGACTTTTTTGTTTAGGGTAATCCATCATCAACATAAAGGATTCTGTAAACTATTATTATTTATTTGAGATCACCATCTTCCTGTTCTACAGTTTCAGAATTTTATTTATTTATTTACTGTCAATTTATATCCCGCCTTGCTGGTATAAACGGGCTGTACAGGATAGTGTTTCAGTCACATATACATCACACATCCACAGTATATCACCTAAAAAGAAAAAAAAGCCGACCATCCAGGAATGACCATAGATAAGTTTGTGGTAAAACCCCCAGCAGATTAAAAAAAGTTAATGAATGATAAAATTGCCCAGTTTGTTTACGCGACAAGCTCTTCTTTCCATCTGATTGAAAACCCACACTTCATTACTGTGGTTCAGTCACTGAGACCAGGATACAGTCCACCCAGCAGAACAGATGTTGCAGCAAAACTTCTAGATAAAGTGTATGACAGAGAAAGTGAGCAATGTGCAACAGCTCTAGAGGGTAAAGTTGTTAACCTAAGTCTTGATGGATGGATTAATGTCCACAATGATCCTGTTGTATGTGCTTGTATAACAAGAGAAGAAGGGACTGTCAGGAAATGTATACACAGCAGAATACTTACAAGAAGTGGCAGCAAAACCTATAATAACATGAACAAAAATTCAAATGTCTAGTACACAATTTGGTCACAGACAATGCTGGAAATATATCCAAGATGAGAAGAAATTTAGAAGAGCAGGAAAGGAATACAGAGCTAGTAATATATGGCTGCAGTGCTCATTTGCTCCACCTCTTAGCCAAAGAATTTAGTGTTCCAGAAATAAAGACTAATGTTGTTGAAATTGCTAAATACTTCTGTAACAATCATTTTGCAGCAGCAGCAGCTCTAAAAAGAGTGGGTGGAACCAAACTTAACACTCCCACATGATGTTAGATGGAACTCTAGTGGACTGTTTAGAGCAGTATATCAAGAAAGAACTGGCCTATTCTGATGATAGTTTGTGAACAAGATCGAGAGAAAATAGGTGGCACTGTCACGGCCAAAATCCTCTACATTGGGCTTAAGAGAAATGTTGAATGTATACTGAGTATCCTGAAACCCGTTTCTGAAGCTTTAAAGAAAATACAGGAAAAAGGCTGTTTTATTGCTGCTGCTGTTGAAATTTGGAAGGAATTGAGTAAGCACTTAAAACTACACACTGACAGAACTACACACTGACAGAATTAAATTACAAGCATTAAAAACTACACACTGACAGAATTAAATTACAAGCATTAAAAAACAAATGGGACAAGCACTGTCTCCAGCTCATTTTCTCACAAATATTGTCAATATCTGGTACCAGGGTCAAACCTCAAGTGCTGAGGAAGAGGAATTAGCTAGGACAAGAGTATCCAGCAGTAATCCAGCTGTAATACCAACTATAATAAACTTCAGATCTAAGGGGGAACCATTCAAGAAATATATGTTTGCTGCTAATGATTTAAAGAAAGTCATACCAGGGAACTGGTGGAAGTCACTTAAGCACTTGAATTTAGAGACTGTTGAAGTAATGATTTCAGTTTTAACAGCAATAGTTTCTTCTGCTGGTGTAGAAAGACTATTCTCTTCCTTTGGACTCATTCATTCTAAATTGAGAAATCATTTGGGACCCAATAAAGCAGGAAAGCTTGTTTTTTTTTTCTGAATTATGAACAAACAAGAATATGAAGACAAATAAGCTGCAGAGGATAGTATTTTAAGTTGTTTTTTTTTAAAGATAGTATTTTAAGTTTTTCATGTGTGAACTGGGCTGATAGTCTAAGTTGTTATTTATAAAAAAGATTTTTTGTTTAGCCACATCAGTTTACAAACATGATGTTTAAGCAAATACAAGAATATATATGCTATAATATTATTGTTTTAGTTAAATAAAGCTATTTAAATTGTTGTTATTAAGGTAATGATTATTTTTCTCCTTTCAATAAAGTACAGCAGAAAACATGTCCAAATATAAATGATTAACCTTTTAAATTGGAAATAGTTCACCTCACAATAATTTCATAATTAGCTATAATGTGTTTCTAATAGTATAGCCAAGTCAGTAGTTTTTTTGATATAACTGTAAAACTAATGTAAAAAGTTGTTATTCTAAAAATGAAACCTTCATCTGGTTGTAAATATTAAGATTATACTAGCAAGAATGAGTCTTTATGTAGAAAACAATTATTTAAATGTAGTCTTACTGACTAGTGATTTAAATCATGATTTAAATTGATTTAGTTTAAATCAAATCCACCCTACTTAACGTACAAATTGCTGGCTAATAAAGCAACATTTGGAGGTGTAGAGAGGCCACAACAAAGCTAAATCTAGCCCAGACCTATTAATTTGGAAATCATTAAACACACACACACAACTGGAAATATAAAAATGTCCACTGAATTTGAAGCTTACCCACCCCTCTACAGCATCTAACAGATTTTACTTGTCTTATTACTACACTGGGCCAAGTGGCAGATAATCATGCAGTTTAACACAGAATAAATTTAACTAAACACTGCACTCAGAAGCAAGCAATCACAGTTAGAAATCTCCAGTTACTTTACCAGGGTGCCTCCCGCCTCATTAGCATATCTTCTTTTTTGTTCACGCAGAAAACAGCCTTAACCTACCATCACTAATCAACATCAAAGCTCTGGTTTTGTATACTATATGGAAAGAGCCCCAAAACTATACCGTACTTCCTGTACAATTTGGATATCCATATCTATCCCCTGGTTTCCAAGCCCAGAAAGAATATACTGCTATTGCAAGGATCATGGTATGAGTACTTATTTTGGCAAAAGTAAATGGACTGAGCAACTAACATGTGCACAATTTCCAGGGCATTTTAGAAGCAGCAGCAGAACTCATAATAAGAGTAAGTAGAAAGCTGCCTACAAGAAATTAGTATTTGAATCTTTACCTAAACACCAAATTCTGATGCTGTGCTGCCTAGTAAAACAAACATGTACAGTCTGCATGCCACTTGCTATTCTGTGTGCTGGTAATTTTATTGCAGAAGCGTGACTGAAATAGCACTCTCGATTCCTAATGGAGAACATACCTAGAGGTAAATTATCACTCTGACACTGAGGCAACCCCTAACTCCACCAGCACAGGCTTCCTGACCAGTGTTTGAATCAAGGAAGCCAGGCTGGCTGTGACAAGGGCCAGGGACTTCTCTGTGGTGGCTCCACACTGGTGGAATGAGCTCCCGGAGGACATCAGGGAGGGCCCTGCGGTACCTTTTACAGTTCCACAGGGCCTTCAAGACAGAGCTCATCCACCAGGCCTTCAATTAGGGAGCCGCACTACTTAGAAAGAGGCCCTGTCCCCAACACCAACATCAATAGTAACATCAGTATCAATATTATTATACCACCAACAGCCTGACACAACCCAGAATATGCTGATTGTGTACTGTAGTTGCTGCAAACATCGGCCATCATTATATTGATTGTACTAGCACTTTATAATTCATTATATTTAGGATTGCACTGGTGTGATTTTATTAATATTCTTGTTTTAGTGTTTTATACAGTTTGTAAGCCGCCCTGAGATTGCTTTGCAGGGAGGGTGGGATATAAGTCAAATAAATAAAATAAATAAAATCAATTCCTCAGGTTTCCTGTCAGAATGCTTCATTCATGCCTAGGAGCATACATGGAATGCTCATTTCACATAGAATCCTAAAGAGGAAAAGGTTAGATAACAAACAGCTTTCTATATGAACATCTTAAAATATGCAGTTTTTATTAGGATTTCAGCGGGGTTTGATATAAAACTTAAGTTTTTCTTTGGACATTATTCTAGAAGATGGTACACTGTGACCATCAAGCTACCTGCCTTCATCTTTCAAATGCTCTTTAATAACCAATAATTTTGAAATACAGAACTTTAAAGAATCCATACAGAACGTTTAATATGCACATTATGCATAAGACTGCTTTGTAGATTTTATGCTGTTTTTCTGTTACTTAGCCTAAGATGCCCTTGTACTGTGAAGGCAGATTTTATTTGGCAACGATAGGTTGCTGTACGGATGGGAGATAATCTTTAACACTAACATAACTAGAGTTATGTTTTTACATAATTATTACACCTCATGGAACTGCCTTGTATATTAACATTTTTACTAGCTGAACATGAGAAACAGACAATATTTCTTTTAGTCACACACAAACAAAAAACCCTCTTAAAATGGTGCCCCAAAAGACTTTCATATTTTAAATGACGCATGGGTTAAAATTCTTATTCCTTTTGGAATTATTAATAAGAACACTAACTAGGAAAAAGTAACCATAGTAAACACCAGAAATCCCATTTCAATAGTTTAAATCACACACATGGTAGGTTTATAGATAAGGTTCTATAGTTCACTGCTGAAACACATGACTTGCATTCACATACATTTGCTAATGTAAAACTGTGGAAAGTACCAATTTATGACTAATCCCTTTATATGCCATGTTATTTTTGGAATTAACACTTCAAGCTGAATAATAAAAATGATGTTCTAAAATTAGTTAGTACATTAAAGATGACTTTTTGTTTTGTATAAATTAAAACTATGTTGGAAATACATTGACACAGCTATAACTTGAGTTTCCAACCAATGCCATTAAATACTATATTAATTCTGAATCTCAACACTGCATAGCATAAGTTTATGTTTTAAACAACATGAGGATTCTTGCAATAACTTAAAATATTGTCTATGTTTTGTTAAGCATATGACTCAATGCAAGCAATTAAACTAGATGACTGCCAACCCCTGCAGCCCTATAACTGTATCATTTACCTCTCTGAGACTCTCAGAAGTGAAAGGTCAAATGTCAGTGATGTTAATTTTATAATATGTGTTTCGATTAATAGGAAAAATTGCTGTCAATCCAACATCAATTTTCAATTATTCACAACAAACGGAACCTTGGATACCCACCATGAGGGTTCCTTCTGCTCTGCAGTTAGGAGGACATCTTGGAATGGGTGATTCACAGTGTTGTGTAGGGGTTAAGAGATGGGTTTGAGTCCCCCACTTGAAGCTTGCTGGGTGACCTTGAGTCAGTTACAGTTTTCAGAACTCTCTCAGTCCCACCTACTTCACGAGGTACCTGTTGTGGGGAGAGGAAGGGAAGGCGATTGTAAGACACTTGTGAGACTCCTTAGGGTAGAGAAAGGTGGGGTATAAAAACCAACTGTTCTTCTTCAACTGCTCAGGGAGACTGGACTAAACTATTCAACTTCCTGTCTCCTGTGTGGGGGTTGCCCTAGTTCAGTCTGGTTATCTCACAAGCTAATGATCCTAGGAACATGAAGGGACAGGACAGATAAAACAACCAAAACAGGTAAGTCACTGTTAGAAGCATAGCATATGATAACCAGAAAAGAGACATGAGCAGGGGTTAAAGAAGGACATCTTCCCCTGCAGCTTGATTCCATAGGATTAGTCAGACTCGGGATCCTGCTTTGTAGACATTCTTTCTGGTGTTTTTTTTGTTTGTTTATTTGCTTTTTGGGGGTGGAACAAAATGTCCTCCTAATCTCAGAGCAGAAGGAGCCCTCATGGTGCGTATCTGAGGTTCCATTCTTGCTCTGAGGAGGAGGGCATCTTGGAATGGGACTTATAATAACAATGTTCCAGTAAAGGGTGGGAATTGATGATCTTCCATCATATTGCGCAGCACTGTACGCCTGAAGACAGTGACTGGTGAGGAGAAGGAATTAAGTTTGTAGTGTCTGATGAAGGTCAAGACTGATGATCATGTTGCTGCCTTGCATATTTTCTCCACTGAGGTTTGATGATCAGAGGCTATGGTAGTGGTTTCACTTCTCATTGAGTGGTCCGTGATCCCTGCTGGAACCAGAATGTTGCTTGCCTTGTAGGCATGGGAGATTCACTGTCGAATGGCATAGCCGAGTGTCGATCTGGAAAGTATCTGCTGTTATTTGGGGGTGTTAATGAAATTAAACGAGAGAGTGCATCTTTCTGATTGATCCTGTACATTGGGCGTAGATTCTGAGCACCCTCCAGAGGTCTGAGAAGGGCATACCAAATAATGGAACACCACTGCCTCCTATCACTCCCAAATGGTCTGCTTCATCATTCAAGCTGGGCATAGCATTCTGTAGCATTTTGATAAGTGGCATCTGACCAAATTAATAGAAAGTTGTCAGCTTTTGAAGAAGGGTTTTCTTGAAACAGTCTTTATCGGTTGTCTGTCGGGATTTGCTCAGCTGATGATAGATTTCTGCTTGAAGTCTTTGTTCCATGTACCAAGATGGGAGATCTACCCAGAGATTGTGCATGTACTTCAGCATGTATATTGTGTATTATGTACTCATCATTATGTGGTCCTTAAATTGGTGATGCCAGTTGCTTTTTGGATTGTTCATACCTTGTATAATATGTTATATCTTCTACCTTATATGTTCATAATTGCTGTTAAATTCCTATTATTAATTCATTACGTGTTGGATTAAATTGTTTATTAGAATATGTGTGATATATTGTTAGTTAGTTTACTTCAGGGTGTTCTTACAGTTTTTATATAATCTAACCCATTTGTATTTTGTTTTGAAAGTAATTATTAGGCACCCAGGAAATACATTAATCATGTGATAGTTCTGTTAGACGGTTTTGTTTTGTGCTGCATTGTGCTTTAGTCATTAAAAGCCAGGTGCATACTTTTACATTCTGTTTTTATGCTCTGCTATTTTAATTTTACATGGAAGAATGCCAGTTGTAAATGTCATATCTGTTGTTTCTAAATTTGTAATTAACATTTTGAGTTTAAATACAGATGTTCCATTATAAAATATTAGTATCACTAAGGTAGTGAAGTGATTTAAAGTTAGTGTAAGTTCATATCAAGAATTAATCTTCAGGATATGAGTGGCTAGTGGGGAAGATGCAATAAATCAGCCATTCAGGTTCTCCTCCCGAGCCATCATTTTATGAAATGCTATGTGTGTAGCTATTTGTCACATTTATAATAAGATGGCTCTTGCTTGGTCTTGTAAACTTTCCCTTGTCAGTAACTTTGTGTTCAGTAAATAATTTATGCAAGTTCAGGTATATGCTGATCACATTGATTTAATTATGATATGTACTGTTAATTTTTTCTACCTTTTCATAGCCTTTTTTATTGAGTAAATATGTTGTGAGTCAGTCTTTCACTTTTCCCCAGCCTCACTTATAAAATATAGGGCATGTTGAGCTAGATAGTTTGCAAATTCTGGGAGTGTGTTGCAAACTCAAATAATATAGTATGGAGTTAACATGAAATCATTTGTTTGCTTTATATTCTAATTTTCATCTTTGTTTTTTTCAGGTTCGCTCTGTGGATGAAATGAATCATGAGTTTCAAGCTCTTGCACTAGAATCTCGGGGAATGGGAGAGGTAAATACTTGGAGATGAAGTTTACAGGATGGGTTATTTAGCAATCTGTAAACTGCAGTTCTGTTAAAATTGCTGTCCAAAATATTGTACAGCACTAAAGAAGATGATGCAGTAGCTGTCCACTAAAACAAATAGTTAAAAATTAAGCAGCCACAGCTACCTAAAAGTATGCTTGGAGGACGAGTCATGTGTTCCGGCTAGGTACTTTTGTATCTGCTGCAGCAGTGCTATTCTTCCTAAAAAATAAAATAAAAATCAAATCTCTCTGTATACACGCACTGATGTTTTTCCTCCTTTCTCCTCTTGTCCTGTTTCCCCAATGCCAACTCCATTAAGAGCCTCAGGGTTGGACTGGACCAAACATTATTGCTGGAGAAGCAAATTTAATACAGTTGCATAAAAGACTTTCTTCCAACTCAGCCTAGCTTAAAAAATGGCCCCTTACCTTGTGAAGGCTGATCTGGCCACCACCTGCATATATACCGTGGTGACATTGAGGATAGACTACTGTAATGCACTGTATATTGGTCTCTCCTTAAAATCAGTTTGCCACAGCTCAACTATTATTAGGTGCCAGATGGAGCATGTATATTATGCATACTACAGTCACTCCACTTGCTGCCCATCTGTTACAGCAAAAACCTTTTCCATTTTAATTTCAAACCATTGGTTCTGGTCTGACCTTCTGGGGCAACAGAAAACAACTCTGCACCATCCTCTATGTGACAGCCCTTCAGGTACTTGAAGATGGTTATCATATCACCTCCCAGTCATTTCCTCTCCAGGCTAAACATACCCAGCTCCTTCAACCTTTCCTCATAGGACTTGGTCTCCAGACCCTTCACCATTTTCGTTGTCCTCCTCTGGATACGTTCCAGCTTGTCTATATCCTTAAATGGTGGTGTCCAAAACTGAACACAATACTCTAGGTGAGGTCTAACCAGAGCAGAGTTAAGTGGTACCATCATTTCGCGTGATCTGGACACTATACTTCTGTTGATACAACCCAAAATCGCTTTTGTCTTTTTAACAACCACATCACATTGATGACTCATGTTTAGTGTATGGTCTACTAAGACCCTTAGATCCTTTTCACACATGCTACTGCCAAGACAAGTCTCCCCCATCCTATAATTATGCATTTGATTTTTTCTGTCTAAATGCAGAACTGTACATTTATCCCCATTAAAATTCATTTTATTTGTTGTAGCCCAATTTTCTACCATCAAGATCATCCTGTATCCCAACTCTGCAAATTTTATAAGCATTTCCTCTATTCCTTCATCCAAATCATTTATAAAAATGTTGAACAAAACAGGTACCAGGACAGATCCTTGAGGCACTCCACTTTCACTCTTCCCCAAGAGGATGAGGAACCATTCACAAGCACTCTTTGGTTGTGATCTGTCTACCAGTTACAGATCCACCTAACAGTCATAGGATCCAAACCACATTTTACCAATTTGCCAACAAGAATACTATGTGGAACCTTATCAAAAGCCTTACTGAAATCAGGATAAATTATGTCTACAGCATTCCTCTGATCCAGCAAGTTAGTAACTTTCTCAAAAAAAGAGATAAGGCTAGTCTGACATGACTTGTTCTTGAGAAACCCAAGGATTGTCTGTTTGATGATTTGTTCTAAAACTTTCCCAGGTATAGACGTCCAGATGAAGGATTGGTAGTTACCCGGATCCTCCTTTTTCCCCTTCTAGAAGATGGGGACAACATTTGCCCATCTCCAGTCTTCTGGCACCTCACCTGTTCTCCAAGAATTCTAAAAAATAATGGACAGAGGCTCAGAAATTACATCCACAAGTTTTTTCAGTACCCTTGGATGCAGTTCATCTGCCCTTGAGGACTTAGTTTCATTTAAAGAAACTAGGTGTTTACTCCCTTCCCTCATCATGTGTTCTGTGTTTACCATGTTGAACACCATTCCTCTTGCAAGAGAAGGCTGTCCTTGCAATGGGCCTGCCATATCCTTGCTCTTTTTCTTACTTTGAACATAAGAAAAGAACCCTTTTTTGTTGTTTTAGCATCTCTCACTAACCTAAGCTCATACTTAGCTTTAGCTTTCCTAACTCTCTCTCTACAAGCACTGGTTATTTGTTTATATTCATCCTTGGTTATAAGGCCCTCCTTCTGCATGTGCCAGTCTGCAGATGGTAAAATCAACAACTGCCCATACATACTCCCTCTCTGTTTTGGCTCCCACCTTGTGGAATGGCCTGTCTGAGGAAGTCCGGAAGGCTCCCTCTCTTCTGTGCAAAACTGAATTATTCAAGAGGGCTTTTCTATGCAGGCAGTAAGATCACATTGAATAAAGTACTGGGGACTGTGGTCTGTACTGCTGTGTATAGTTTGCTGTGGGTTGGATCCTGTTGTTGCTTCAGCTGTGTTTTTAAACTTCTGGTTGGTTCTGCATCCCAAATCCTATCTTATTGTTTATTGAATGTCCCATCCTGTCGATTGTATTGTCTCACTCTGTGTAATCTGTCAAAAGCCCAAGTGAGAAAGGCGGACTATAAATAATGTAAATAAATAAATCCATCTTCAGTTTATTTATTTAATTTGTAATGTATCTTTCTTGCTAATATTCAAGGCAGATTGCAGAATATAGAGCTCTGCCATCAGATACCATAATACATGAAGCGAACAATGCATAGGATCTACGATTACAAAATCAGAAACAATGCAAACAGCATATTGTCTAAGGAGATACTCTATAAACTGTACTACAGAGCCAGCATCTCCATTTACCATGAGCACATCTGTCAGCAGGGAGAAGTCACTTCCATACCTTCTGTAGATTTTGCAGTTTATTGGAGTGGCCTTCTGTGGCCCTATTTACAGACCTAGAGACTTAAAATTTCACACCCTACAAACTTCTTTTTTAAAATACCCTGATTTTTAGAATTTAGGCTTTGGGGACTGCTTAGTCTTCTAGGCCACCATGAGGGCAGTGTCTGGACTCAGGGTGGCACTGTACATTTGCTTGGCCTGTTATGAGGGGATTATAGGCTTGAAGGAACCCTAGTAGTCTTGAAAACAATGAAGAATCAGATTTATTTCAGTGGTATCTCAGGGTTGCTTGCTTGGTCGTTTTCCTTTTCTCCAACCTTGCCAGTATTACAGTAACAAAAGTCACTGGAGAGCCTGGGGCCTGAAAAAGTGTAAAAGTTACAAAGCAGGTTTCTTGTTTGGCTGATTTAACAGGTTATAACATGGGACAGAAATGGTTTTAATTATTTTTGATAGGAACAGCACCAAAACCTTTATAACACAGAGCAAATATGCTTACCCTTTCCAAACTGTTTTTCACAGGAACAGTACCCAAACCGTACCTATTTCAAAATAACCTGAAGTTCATCTGCAGTCTTCTGTACAGTCCCACATTGGGCCTGCATTGGTGTAGGCCAGCCACTGGAGGCTCTCTTACAGCTACTTTGGTACTTATGCAGCTCTCTAAAGGGAGCCCCTACCCTGCAGAGCCTATTAGAAGCTATTTTCCCACCCAACGGTCACATGCTCTGCAGGGAGGAGCCCCCATCTCCCTCAGTCCTTTCTTCACTGCTGCATTGTTTGGACATGTTTCTCTTCAGCTCTGGTCTTTGTGAGTTTGTTTCAAAAAATTCATTCTTACTGGGGATTCCTGTTTATTTAAAAAGTGTACTCAGTGCGGTACAAAGATGACCCATTCAGATAAACACCTCTGGCTTTTCTGTTTGGGCGAGGCCCATAATACAACCCTCCTACAGTCTCTACAGTGGAGCTGCGGTGGCTCAAGTGGTTAAGACGCTGAACTGCAGGCTGTGGAAGGTCAGTAGTTCAGCAGTTCGAGACCCGGGTGCCGCATGACAGGGTGAGCTCCTGTCTCTAGTTCCAGCTCCTGCCAACCTAGCAGTTCGAAAGCTAGAAATTGCAAGTAGATAAATAGGTACCACTTCGGTGGGAAGGTAACAGCGTTCTGTGCACCTTGGTGTTTAGTCATGCCGGCCACATGACCACGGAAACGTCTTCGGACAGCGCTGGCTCTTCGGCTTTGAAACGGAGATGAGCACCGCAACCCTAGAGTCGGATTCGACTGGCTTTCGAGCAAGGGAACCTTTACCTTTACCTTTACAGTCTCTACTCAACCTCTTATAGGACATTTGGATTCTGATGAAGAGTCTCGAAAGCTAATTCTCCTTCTGTTCTGGGCTCAGAATTGCCATCTGACCCCTCTCCTGTGGTCCTCCAGCAACCCTAGACCTAAAGATAAGATCCTGGAAAAGCTTTATGCCGAGTCACCAAGTATAATTCCCTTCCCCATCATCGAAGGTATTGCTGGACATCTCCAAGGCCATCTGGCAGAAACTGGCTAGCGTGGCTGCCGCATCCAAGAAGGTGGAAAATTAGTACAGGGTACAACAATAATACTTATTTGTTTAGGCCCCCCTCCCCCCAGCTTCATCTCTGATAGCCAATCAATCTACCTGTAGTTAGATGACTGGCTTATCAGTGCACTTTCCTGTGAGGAGCTAGAGTCACACATTTCCCTGATTATACATACATGCTAGGAGTTGGGCTTGGTAATCAACAGTAAGAAATCACGTCTCCAGCCTTCTCAGAGGGTCTCCTTTATTGGAGTTCTGCTGGATCCCACTGTGGTTAGAGCCTTTCTACCAGTCTGCAAATTAAGGCATCGATTGGGCACCTTTCCAGCAACGGGTTTCAATCAGCCCTATTCTTTCAGAGTCTGTTAGGTTAATGGTCTCTACAACAGCTACAGCCCTGTATGCACACCTAAGAATCTGACCTTTACAAAACTGGTTTTTAAATAAATTCCGTCCCATTGTGCAGTCTCAATATTACTAGGTTCACAGTACCTAGAACTATAGTATGACAGTTGGATTGGTGGAGATGTGTCAACAACCTCCTAGCTGGGGTACCATTCGGGAGTAGGGTTCCTCAAATTTTTGTCACCTCTGATGCATTGTTGTTGCAGGGTTGGGGGGGCCATTGTGGATCACTTTTGATCCAGATTGTGTGATCACCAGAAGAAAGGGGTTTTCATATTAATCTGTTGGATACGTTATGCCCTTATCTCTTTTAATATGTTGGATATGTTATGCCCTTACCTCTTTTGCAGAGCTTACCAAAGGGAAGGTCATTCAGGTTATCATAGACAATATTATGGCTATGACCTATATAAGCTGACAAGGGGGCAGAGTCTCAGCAGTCCTATGCAGGGAAGCCGCAATTATTTGGGAAATGGTCATAGCTCAAGGAGCCTCCCTCCAGTGCATAGTGCAGTGCCAACACAAGAGTGGACATTCTCAGCAGGATGGCACAATTGGGACACGAGTGGTCTCTAGGAGAAAATTATATCCTTCCAGTTTTCCAACAGTGGGGTTTTCCGGGAGTGGACATTTTTGCTGCCTGCGCCAATATGAAAGCCCCGGCGTTCTGGTCCAGGGCGGGCTTTGACTGTCTTTCTCTGGGGGTTGCATTTCAAATCAGATGGACAGGCAGTCCAACCTTTCCCACTTATTCACAAGGCATTGACCAAGATCTGGGAATAGAATACATGGTGTATTTTTGGCCCAGACAAATTTGGTTTCTGGTCCTTTTATCGCTTTTCAAAGGCCGCTATATACATCTGCCCCTAGCTGCAGACCTGCTTCACAGGGGCTCTGTGATCCACCATGAGATACACAAGATTAGATTAACATCTTGGCTACTGAACAATCCCAATTCAGATTCTCTGACCAGGTAGCCTGTGTTATTCTTAACACACGTAGGCTTTCTACTAGAAGGCCTTACATGAATAAATAGGCCTGTTTTTCAAATTGGACCAGGGTGCAGGGAATTCACAAAGAGAATTGTCCTATTGCCCTGGTATTTAAATACCTCCTATATCTTAAAGAGTCTGGTTTGGCAGTTTCTTCCCTGAAAGTGTGTTTAGCAGCTATGTCTGCCTATCATACCAAGGTTCAAGATAGGACACTGTATTCTCATCCAGCATCCAAGAGTTTTTTGAAAGGGTTGTATAATCTGTTTCCCCTAAGGCCACCTATAGTGTCCCCTTCTCAGTAGTTCTCTCCCAGTTCACGCTAGCCCCATTCGAGGCATTAGGTTCTTGTAGTTTATGACTGTTGTCATTCAGGGTCACATTTTTAGTGGCAATCATATTGGCCAGGAGAGTGGGGGAGCTGGCAGCTTTGAGAGCTTGACCTCCCATTTATTAAATTTCAAACTAGCCATGTAGTCTTGAGACCTAGTTTACATTTTTTTTTACCAAAGTTGGTCTCTAGTTTCCACTTTTCCCAGGAGATGCTCTTCACAGTATTGTTTCCATCTCCTTCCTTCCTTTAGATGGGAAGAGATCTTTGTTTTATTTAACTAAGTAAATACCTGGAAATACATGCACCTGTTTGTGTGCTTCTCTGGTAACTCAAAAGAGAAGCCAGCTTCAACGCAAACAATTTCTAGATGGATAGTCTTGGCTGTTCGGCTGGGATACGAGCAGGCTAGTCTACCATGCCCTCTGGAGCTTTGAGCGCATTCTACAAAGTCTCAGGCAGCTTCGGCAGCATTTCAAAGAGGACATTTGCTGAGCAGCGACATGCTCATCTTCAAACACCTTAATCAAATATTACCTTGTCAGTGTGAATGCGAGAAGGTAAAGCTGTGCTACACTCCTTGTTCCAATGAAACTGATCCCACCTCTGAGGTAAGTTGCTCTATAGTCTTCCATTGTGGGACTGCACAGAAGACTGAAGATGAAAACAGTGTTGCACTTACCTGTAGCTGTTGTTCATCGAGATGTCTTTTGTGCAGGCACACATTTCCTCCCTCCTACCCCACTATGAGTTCATACCTACATTTGTGGCACTCGTGGCAGCTTAGTAGGACTGACAGAGGGGGAGGGTGTTGAGTAAATACCAGAGTAGCTGTAAGAGAGCTTCTGGTGGCTGTCCTGTGCAAGCACAGATCCAGTGTGTGTCTGCACAGAAGACATCTCAACGAACAAGTTACAGGTAATTGCAGCACTGTTTTCCTGATGGACTCCCTGCCAAACCAGCACACCACCTAACCCTTCTCCCACCAAAATACAACTCCCATCTCTTGTCAGTTGGCCAGTAGTTAAACTCCTTTTTCTTTTTCTTTTCACCATTCCAGTCCACTGTTTGAAAATGACTGGATGAGGTTCCTGGAGGGCGGAACTCGCAGTTGTCCCTTGCGCCATTTCCTCTGTCTCAGCGAGGGCTTTTCTCATTCTGTACAGGATGGTCTTGCTCACAAATCTGTCTTCCAGCCTTTGCAAGACAAGTCAGAGATTTCTAGGCCTCATGGCAGCTTGCTTTTGTAGTGGGTGCAGTTTATAAGACTAAGAAGAGACCTTTCCAGTGTTGGATCAACTATAATTTCTGAGCAGTGCTGGACTTTAAGGGGGAAAAAATCTAAATATTTCATCAGGAGCACTCAAAAGCCTCATCTGTGTACTCACTCTTGTCCCTTATGTCATGGAGTCCTTATACCACCAGCACCTCAAGTGACTCTCACAACATGGGCCATTGTGGCAGACATACCATCAATCAGCCACAGTTATCTTAGGAAAGATCTTCTGGTTGTCTACAAGTAGCTTGGCATCTTTTCCCCATGGCTGTAAGGGTATGTGGTGCAGGTGGCTACAACCAGCGTGGTTATAAAATGCCACATGAGCAAACAAAGTGTCCCTGCATCTGTTACTCTTGCCTAGCATGCAGTGTTTAGGAGAGGTACATCAGGTACAGATTACATGAACAGTAATTCACTTTGCTTGCATGGACAACACTTTGGGAGATTCATTCAGCCACTAAGGGACTGTTGCCCATGTATGGTTTCTGACTAAGGCTTACTTGAGACCAGTTGTCCATTGTTTGGGTATGCCAGAGTTAGGCCTGTTTGGCTCACCTTGCAGTACCAAGTGCTGAAAGATTTGCACCAGAGCAGGGCTAGGAGACAGCTCTGTAGGCAGTGCCTTTGGCAGAAAGATCCTTCTTTCTGGTACTGCAGAACAGCAATCCGGGCCAGTCTTTCACATCAGTTTGTCATTCTGCAAGGTAGTGCTAAATACATTCTTCTCTTAATTGCACCTGTATCTGCTTCCATGTATGTCAGCTATCTTGTCTTTGCCCATCCTTTGCTTACTTCATTTATATCCCACTTTTTCTCCCTGGTGAGGACCCAAAGCAGCCTACATCATTCTCTCTCTCTTTTCCTTTCTGAAACTCTGTCAGGTAGCTTAGGCGGCCCAAAGGTCATCTAGAAAGTTTCCATAGCAGAGCAGGGGTTCAAACTTGGGTCTACCAGATCTTAATCCAGCATTCTAACCACTACACCACACTGGCTCTGTGTGATGCAGAGAGAACACACACACACAACACCCCAGGTTGCTTGCCTGTAACTGATATTTTGAGTGATCATCATTGCATTCACACAGCCCACTCTCTTTCCATGCAACAGGTGCTTTTAGCTTGTTGCAGCATTTATTTAAGAAGCATACTGAAAAGCATAACTCTTCCTCCACAGGCATGCAGAGTTGAGATTGTACTTCTCAGGTGAGAGAGTTTCATGCCTAAAAGCTAGGTCTAGAATTTTCCAAACTGAAGCTTTGTAAGGTGAAAAAACTACCAGTTGCTCCTGAGCAACTTTTTTTTTTAAAATCAGTTGCCGATACAGGAAGTAGATGAAACACAGCACTAGAAAAGAGGGATTGTGGATTAGGGCTTCTGAACAGCTGAGAAGGCACATAAACTAGCTGTAATATAGTTGGTATTCAAAATGTGTTCCTCCCAATAAATCTCTTCAAAATATATCATATTATAAATTCTGTTCACCCCTTAAAGGCTATGATTCGATAACAGTGGAAGGTCCTCTTTGAAGAAGCTGCTTCAAAGCTGACTTCTGAAGGGGAATATAATGGACCTTCTCCAGTCCCTTACAGTATTTTCTGCTTCATCAAAGAAGGCATATAGAAAGCCTATCAAACGAACAGATATGTGCTTAGCACACTACCTTTTCCCTGCCTTCCTCTTGCCCTACTGTTCTGTGGTATTTGGATCCAGGGAGGGGTTGCCTTAGTGCTGCAGAGTTTGATGCCACCAGTTACAGATTTGGCCTTGCCTGTCTCTCATTCATGGGCATCATGAGTGCCACTTTGGAACACCTGGGCATGAGCACCAGCACCAGGACATCTCCACAGGGATCCAGAGTGCCAAGGAACAGTAAAAAAATACCCATCTCCCCTCTGATATCAGTAGCTTGAAACAGTTATTAGTTATTGATGAGAAGGGAAGGGAGTATCTACCAAAGCAGCTTCTAATCACCCTGATGCAAGTAAGCTTCAAGAATCTAGCACTCTGCCTGTGGCAGTGAAACCTTACTCTGAAGAGAGCATGCACTGGGAATGGCCAAGATGAAAATAACTTCTAATGCATAATGTTTTATGCTTCCTCTTGCTTTATTAAATTCTTTTCTGGGTCTCAACTATGGAGCTCCCATAATACTAGAGTCATAATTCAACTCTATCCTAGCCAAAAAAAAAAGCTAGGAAATACCTTTTTGGTATTTATTGGCTATTCTTTCAGCCAAATATAGCGGTAGGTGTATTTTCGGCTGTTGAGCATCCCAAAATCGGGATTATCTGGGAAAACAGGATATAGCCGCAGTCAACGGGCATTTAAAGAGAGTGTGCTCCCTTTAAACTGTTCTGGGTGAAGCTGCATTTTCACAAATGCATCTAAAGGGACCATGACCCCTTTAAATGCCTTTGGCTCCATTATAGCCTATTAGCCTGATACCTGTCCTTTGCTACAGTATTTAAGTTCTGTAAATCCAGTTATAATACTGATGAAATGTAACATTTGTTGGAGAAGATTGTAGTGTAAGAAATGAAGTGAGACATATGTCCTTTTTTTCTGTACTGAATGACCTCTCTCTAGACCATATTGGTGACCCTGCCCTCAGGTGCTAGGATCACCAGGCTGCTTGATGAGCTCACTCTGGAGCAGACCACATAGAACTGTCCATTTAAGAAGCAGTTGTCATTTAAGAAGCAGGGGCCATGTTTCTCAGAAATCTCTTCCGGGGGTAGGGTTGACATCATGGTAGGAATGCACTCCCCTTATTTTGGGATTTTTGGTGCAGGGGTTTGGCCTGGGCATTAAATTTGGGGGGAGGGCATACCACCACCACCTTTTTTTTTTTTTTTTTACAAAAATCCTTCTTATTTATGTTATATTCTAGAACTGGGACATAACTACATATTCAAAATACCATCCGAGCAATCAGATATTAGGCAAGTTCATATGAACCGGTTTTCTAGAACCCACATTGTGAGAAGTTAAATAACCTAATAAAGGAAACCAGTTTTCTACAAATTTGGAGTATATTTCCATTGTGGGTGTGAGTGTGGCTAAGCTGGGCCAGCAGCACCGCTAAAGCAATCCTGCTGGGGCAGCATCCCTGATGGATTAAAGTACCTTGGTCCTGCTCCTACACCTGACAGACACCGGCCTGTCTGGTGTTGGGGGCAATTATGTTTAAAGGCATCATGGAGGCTGGGCCAGCAGCAGGGCTAAGGCAATCCTGCTGAGCAAGCCTCTCCGGCGGCTGTAAGCATCCCACCTCCTCTTCCTACACCTGATAGGCAGCTTCCTGTCCAGTGTAGGAGGGGGAGGGGGGAGGAGTATTAGAAGCCACTGTGGAGGCAGGGCTGGCCAGATCACTAAGGCGTTACTGCTGGGGTGGGCTCCCCCGTGGCTTTAAGCACCCTGCAACCCTTGCTGCACCTGACAGACAACTGCCTTTTAGGTGTAGGAGGTGGGGGGAGTGTGTTGGAAGCCATCAGAGAAGCTGGGCCAGCAGCATTACTGCACCTCACAGGTGGTTATTGGCCATTCCTGATTTCCTCAGTTGTCATGAGCTCTCTGCAGTCTCCTGTAACTTTTTTTTTTTTACCTCAGAACACTGAGCTCTGCAGCTGACCAATCAGAGAGTTGTCGGTGCAAGGAGGCAGCAGCCTGGCAGCCGGATAGAAATCAATGGGGGGAGCACATTTTACCCCTTTTGACTCTGTGAGGGGTCGAATTCCTAAAAATCCCTTCTTAGTGAGTGGCTACATCACGGTAGGAGTGCTCTCCCTGAATTTCATGTCTCTAGGTCCAGGGGTTTGGCCTGGATGTTGATTTTATGGTGAGGGGAGAGAGAGAGAGAGAGAGAGAGAGAGAGAGAGAGAGAGAGAGAGATGGGGGGGACCATTATAGTCAGTGATGCCCATAGGCTACAATAGGGAATCTTATCTGGGGGTCTTGGGGGGGCTGTTCTTTGAGGTAGAGGTGCCAGATCTTCAGCATAGCTTCTGGTGCCTCTACTCAAAAGACCCCCCCTCCCCAAGTTTCGAAAAGATTGGACCAAGGTGGTCCAGTTCTGTGGTTCCCAAAGAAGGTGCCCCATCATCCATTATTTTAAATGGAGGGGGGAAAACAGCAGTGCCCAGCAGTAACAGTGTCACTGTGGCAATGCCAACTCAACAAATCCAAGCGAGAGTTTTTTTTGCAAGTCTAATACAGCTAGTGCATGTACAGAGGGCCCAGCATGGCCAGTACATGTACAGAGTGCCCAGCAGAACCAATGCCCCTGTGGCAATGCCGGCTCAACAAATCCAAGGAAAGGAGGTTTCCAAGCCCAGCATAGCCAGTGCATGTACAGAGTGCCAAGCAGTACCAGTGCAAAGACTAGTACCTAGCAAAACCCAGTCCCTCTCCTTAAATGCTTTTTTTCTTCCATTGAAAACAATGGAGGATGGGGGTACCTTCTTTGGATTGGTTCTGTTGGGCACTCTGTACATGAAATCCACAATAGATTGCAAGAAAACTGTAAACACAAACACTAAAGCGATGAACCAAGAATCTGTGTAATAAGTGCAAAATCCAAATAAACACACACACACACATACATATATATACACAAGATATTAAATAAGTAGGTTGTAAATGGGTTGTTGTTGACGATGCTCTCCGGAATGAAATATATCGTTTCGATGTCTTCTTCTGAACACAAAGTTGAGCATATTGATGAGCAAAACATCTCGAAGTTGGGTGCTTATCTGAAGAGTGAAACAAGAGCTGCAAGCTCAAACATGTCTTCACAAGAAATCTAAAGCTTCCTTGCAAGTTCACATAATACACTTCTTTTGGGCAGAATACATTGTTTGTAATTATGTAATAGTTAGCTCAAGAAAATTTACTTGAAATTGAACAACCCCGTTTTTCCCAAGGTCATTCAATCATTGATCTCTGTCTGTTATTGGATTACCTTATTCATAAGCCTGCAATGTCTCCCAGTAAAAACCTATACGTAGCCTTTATAGATCTCAAGTCTGCTTTTGACACCATCCCTAGGGATAGACTATGGGCAAAGATGGGAGACACTTCTATTGATAAAAGATTGCTATACCTGATGAGCAAGTTTCATGAAAATAATGACCTCCAGTTTAGATATACACAAGATGGCATACTATCTAAAAAAATCCCAGTACAGAAGGGCATGAGACAAGGCTGTTTATTAGCACCATTCCTATTTAATATTTTGTAAATACTTTGATCCAATGCCTACATACAACAGATGTTTATGCTCCTAGTTTGGCAGGGCAAAAGCTTCCAATTTTGATGTAAGCAGATGATGTGGTTCTTCTGTCACAAACCAAAATAGGTCTAAAACGGGCTATAAAATTTTTTAGTAATCAATGCAGTATTGAGCCCCTAACAGTAAATCAGTCAAAACTGAAAGTCATGCATTTTAGCAGACATTTCAAGAAATCAAATTGGGAAATTAATGGGAACATCATAGACCAAGTTAGGAACTTTCAGTACTTAGGAGTTATTTTCACATATAATGCTAGTTTCAAGGCTAATGTGATTTCATCAGCAAACATCGCAGAGAAGACCACAAATGCCATTCTTGGATTCTTTAGGAAGAAAGGTACAGGTTTTATACCTGTGGCCTTGAAGCTTTTTCGAACTAAATCTATAACTCGCATTTTATATGGCTCTCAATTGGGACTCTCCTCCAATGTCAAGTGCACCTAGATGTACTTCCAGTGTCATCCTTAGACAAGAACCTGGCCTTCCTAAAGTAGAATTAAAAGTTTGGGAACATACATTACATTACTGGCTAAGAATCCACCTCGAACCCAAGGGACTTATTTCCCTGTTGTTAGCCTCCGATCCTTATCCTTATCCTATATGGTCTTTAAAGATAATTGATAAAATTAAGCTGATTGGATTGGAGCCAGAAGTTTTGCTGGATATGGGACTGAATAAAGCAAAAGCTTTAATTTCTCAAAGGTTAACTGACATAGAGTCCCAAAACGATGAGGCAATATTTTCTTTAAGCTACAGGAGTACAGTACCCTCATACCTCTCAGATATCACCTATGAGAGGTATAGATGGGCTTTTTCGAGAGCACATTTTGATGCATTTCCATCTGCAATTCTGCAGGGTAGATTTTCTCAACAGCTGTACAGCAACGATGTTGTTCTTGTTTGAGTAATGCGGTTGAATCACTTACACATATACTCTTACATTGTGAATATTACCAAGAAGAAAGACTCCAGATACTTATTCCTTTACTTTCTAGATTTAAGTCATTACAATATTATGTTGATTTTAACCCTGAAATTCTTTGGATATTTATTTTTCATATTTATATCCCGCCCTCCCTGTAGGCTCAGGGCGGCTAACAAGAGGCATATGCCATGGTAAAACACTTAAACCCAGTTAAATACTCCATCCATTCCAATTTAAAATATCGGTGCTTGACTACAGTTGATTATTAAAATCAAGATAGGGTCCAAAGATCTTCCAATCGCTACAACCAGTACAGTTCCAGATGGTATTCCAGCTAGCTCCCCCAATATTATTCTAAGATATACCTTTTAGAAGACAGTCAAAAACCTGTGTCTTATACGGTGGCAAGGTTTTGTGCACTGGCTTTTAGAAAGCGGAACCATTTGTCTAAGAAAAGGCTAAAGGCTGAAGTATGAATTTTATTCATGCTGTGATTTTAAATTTTATGTATTAGTTGTATTTTAATCTTGCTGGTTTTGACTGTAATAAATTTGAATCTGAAAAAAATTAAAATTTGAAATTTGGATAAAACCAGACAAAGGCAACTCAGTTTTCAAACCACTGACTGCATTCAGACATCAAAGCAAACCTCATTTTGACTCTAAAAGGCACAAACATTGCTTCTTGTTCTGTGTTCTGTCCCATCCATTCTCCACTTACGTCAAGAAGTGCTCTTAGAGGCTTCCTGGTTTTGGAAGATTTTAATAATTCTCCAATTTGCAGTGGTATCGAAATACAGATGGGTGGGCAGATTTGGTGTGTGTTTCCTCCAGTTTGCTGAAGTGCTTACCTTTAAATGTCATGGCAAAATTTGATCTTACATTTGATCAGGGAAAGCTTCTAAAATTAGGAAGATTTCAGTCATGTTCCATTTGAGACAAGGAGGGATACTGAACCAAGTATGTGTAAATAAGCTGCATTTTGTTACGGCCAGAGGTTGTTGTGATGTCTCAATATTACCATTGGCAAAAGACATTGTTGTTCCTAGCAACTAACAAAATCCTTGTTTTTGTGTGCCAGTCCAGTGCTCAAAAGCATGGATCAGAAGAACTACAAACAGAGCTTTGCTGATCAATCAAATATTTCTTTCCTGCCCCTTCCCACTGCAGCCCCCTGAAAACCAATTCCTAAGGTCCATGGGATGTGGGAATCTACAGCGGGAGCTGAGAACTTGCAAAAAAGTTCCTCCTGCTTGTGCAAGCGGACATGTTAATTTGCTTGCAAAAATAATCTATATCCAACCTATAGTTACCAGTTCACCTGGAATTCTTCAGAGAACTGACTGGCTAACCTTAGTACAATTCAGTGCTTCTATCTCACCTTTGCCATAAGTTTCTCAAAGTTTGAGGAATTATTTTATTAACATCTTCTATATTTTTTGCCTTCTGATATTAACTTCAGTGGGCTCAATTCTTTTGTCCTTTTAGTCCTCTACTGGGTTTTACTGTGCCAGTTCACTGAGTTTCTGTTTATACAATTTATTTGTAGTTTCCATGAAAGAGGATATAGGAAGTCCTTAATAAAAGAGGGTCAAAGAAATGCAAAGGCTTGGATTCTGCAATAAATTCTTGCTAATGGGAGAGGTAGTGATTTTTTCCAGTTCCTGCCTCCCTTTGCAGACCTCCAGTTTGTCCCGCATGCTGTTCCTGGAGATTTTCTGTCCTTCAGGAGCAGTGTTTTAGGTTGAAGTGGGAGATGAGGAGATGTGGAAATCCCATCTTACAAATGAGGCTTCCATTAGCAAAGGTTTACCATAGGATCCAACCAGTGCCTCTACAATAAGAAAACAAACTCTATCCTCTTGCCTATTTAATACAGACACAACCTGGTAACCTCCTTTCCCAGGACCATCAAAAATAGCATAAAATTTTGTGTAATATGCCAAAAAGGTTGTAAAATGAAGAAAAAAAGGGAGAAGGGGGAGATATAAGAGCTATGTAGCATTTTCCATGCATTTATGGAAAGATTTCTGTATTAGTGGTATGCATTCGGCCTATACTGAACCCAAAAAAATCTGGAAAATACCTTACTGATATTTTCCTGATATTTTTTCAGCCAGATATAGAGCCCAGTATTTATTCAGTTATCTGAAAATTGGAGTCCCTTTAAACACCTTCTGGGTGTATGCACTGCTTCGAGTTCAGGTGTGACTTGCAAGAGGTGTTTACAGGGATCATGATCCCTTTAAATGCCTTTTCTTCCTTCCCATTGGAAACAATGGGGGATGGAGTGGCTCTGTTGGGCAGTCCAGTTTAAACTGGGTTGCCCAGCAGAGCCTGTGGGGAGGGCTGGGGCTGGCTCTTCTTTGCAGCTTGTTTTTAACCAAGTTGCAAAGAGCAGCCAGCCCCAGATCACCCAGGGCAACGTGAAGCTCTCAGTTCCCACCTCCCCAGCTGATCCTCGTGGTTTTTTTCTTCTCAGGTCCATTGGACCCGAAAAAATTCAGGAATCCCGAATATTTCCTGAATCTGAATACCATACTGATATTGGGATTTGGGAATACGGGGGAATACTGATCCAAACCCAAAAAATACCGGGTTTTTTCCATACCCCATGTCTGTATTTCAAAATATGCATTGTTTATTATATCATTGTATAACTTCTGTTATATTACAGTACTTCTGTTTCTTAGTGAAACGTTGCTGTGCTTATAATAGACTGCCAGCAACCACTTCAGCTGAACTTAAGCTTGTAACTATGCACAGGGCTACTGCCAGTATTTTAATTTTGATATGGAACACTTAATTATATTGAAGTAGATGATTTCTTAATATCCCTTTTATGCAAGAGTGCAGAAGCTTTAATTTATCTGTGTGTGAGAAGCAATACATATTTCAGTTTGGTAATTTCTCCTTTATGTTAATAGCTGCTACCTGCCAAAAAATTTTGGGAACCAGATGATCCAGCAAAGGATGGACAAAAAGGCATATTCCTTGGTGATGAATGGAGAGAAACTGCCTGGGGAACACCTCGTAAGTAATTTTGTGTTTTTTTATATATATATATCTTGCTTTTCTCTCCACTTGGGACCCAAAGCAGCTTACAATGCTATTTCTCCTGTCTCCATTTTATTTTCACAACAACCCTGCAAGGTAGATTAGTCTGAGTGTGTGACTGGCTCACTCAGTGAGTTTCCATAGCAGTGAGGATTCAGACCCAGGTCTCCCAGATTCTGGTTCAACACTTTAACCTCTATATTACACTGACTTATTCCTTGGTGATGAATGGGGAGAGATTGCTGAGGAAAACCTTGCAAGTGACATGCTTTCAAAGAACTCATGATTATGAAACTTCTGAAATGAGGCTAGCATTACAGAAATTAAAATGTGGGTTACTTCATTTTTAATTATATTAAAAATACCACTGAACAATAATGCCATCAATTTCAAACTACTTAATACTTAATTGCTTGATAAATGTTGTGGCAAAGAAATCAGACTTTTTATTGGTGTAAATTGTATCATAACAATTATAATGTCTTTAAAAAACAGATCACTCCATGTCCCAACCTATTATGGTTCAGAGAAAGCCTGGACATGTTTTTCATGGCAACAGTGAAGTGAATGCTGTCTTATCTCCTCGATCAGAGAGTGGTGGCCTCGGTGTGAGCATGGTAGAATATGTGTTAAGTTCTTCTCCAGCAGATAAATTGGACTCCCGGTTCAGGAAAGGAGCTTTTGTAAGTAACTTGATTATAACACCAAAAATGCTAAATCACCCTCAGTTATGCCACCAGGAGAGCTGCACTGGTTTTCCTATTTAAGCTGAGGAATAAAATGAACTCAGATTTGGATTCCTGTTCTGATGTATATGTAGAAAAGGGTTAAGATTTATAGAAGAACTGACATTCTCAGCTATAGCAGTGTGGTAACACTAGTCAAAAAGTACACAATGTAAAAGGAGATTTGTACAGATATGTCAATTCTGTTGTGCACAGAAAAGAATACCATGTCTGTACACATGAGGTTCTGCTTCATGTTACTTGTGTGTTACCCCCTTAGAAATCTGTGTCACCCTTAGTAAACTAGGATCCAGAGTGCTGCATTTAGAGCTTCCATGGACCCAACCGGGGCTTTTGCAGAAGATCTCTCTGACTGTGAAAAGCAGCTTATGAAAGCTGTGCTGCGCTCTGGAGTGACTTCCAATGTATTTTAAGGGCACAGAAGAAGAAATCAGACATGTTCTTCCCTGTGCACACGGAAGTGTTTGGGCGTGTCTCCTTGGATCCTTTATAGTATGTTGCTCATTCGAGTGCCTTTTACTCAGCTGATGTGTCCATAGTATTATCAGTGCATTTGTGTATTTAAGTTCATTGTTAATTTGTCTTCCTGTAGCTGATGAAAAGTTTCATGCTCTGTCTTTGCAATATTAAAAGCCATAACATGAAGATCTGTTTAGATGTATACATTTCCATGAGTCAGTCAGTCTTTATTTGCATTAGCAAAAAAAGCTATAGCAACAGTACAAAGTAAAATGAACACATCCGAGAAGATAAAATTTGAAAAATAAAATAATAAAAAATTGGACATTTTAACAGAAAGTATTAAAATGCACGGCATTATTAAAATATATATCTAATAAGAAGAAAGGAAGACCATACAGTCTAGTGACAAATGACAACTGACCTAGAGTGGACTAGTCAGTCACGGGTCAGAAATACTTTGGTCAGCTTGCCCCATCATCTTTTTATACTTTATAATGACAGCAGGAAATCTTACCATTTGAAGAGTAATGAATGTTTCCCTATCTGCTAATAGTATGGCTAATTTCTCCTGACCTTCCTGGGAAGCAGGTTATTACGGTTTGCAAAAATCTTTTTACATTCAGACTCATATCTTGGACATTGGAATGTGATGCAGGACAGATCCTCAGTAGACTTTTGATCACGGGAGCAAGACTTTTTTCCTATATGGAATCCCATTAAAATGGCCTTCCAAGACTTTGAGCTGTAAAATATCTAAGTGTACCTTGGTAAAGACCTTTCTGTACTTGCAGTTCTTTAAATTGGTAAAGTACTCTAGAATAGTCAGGGGAGAGGGAGAGAGCTGTCTATAAAATATAGATGTTCTCAAAGTGCCTATTAGACTTACATCGGTTTGAGCACCCTGGTCTAACAATTTTTGTTCTATGAGGAGTTTGGCTGCATAGAATCCAAGGGTCTTCAAGTATTGTACTGAGAGGCCAGGACTAGCAACTAATCTGAATACAAAACTGCACCATGAGTTATCCTTCATCTCTCCATACATGAAAGTCTAAAAGGCCTGGAGACGTACAGAAGATAATCTTCAGCCAGTAATTAATGGCTGTTTTAACATTTTCATGTAACTAAATGAACTGGCTGTATTCATTTCCTAAACTCTGACATTTAAGGAGAAAAATAATTTAAAATCAATAAAATTTGCCTCTTCATAGCTTTGCATTTTACAGTGTGCAATTTTAGTTTAGTGTAGTGTTAACTTTACTGCTGTAGTTAAGGTTGATTTGGTTCTTCTATAAGCCCTAATAGTTTTCTTTCATATACCAGTAATACATTTGACAAAGTTGAAACTTAGCAAATCAAAATATCTGCCAAATACTGATTGGCTTGATGGTCTTTACATTGCAGTGTTCTGTAAAATTAGATTATTTTATAGAGTTTCTTTTGTGTTCTGTTAAAGATTCAGAATGAAGTAGATTTTTTTTCTCAGGGCACTAGAGAACCTGAAACAGATGGACCCGAGAAAGGAGACCAGAAAGGCAAGTCTTCCCCATTTGAGGAGGACAAAAACAGAGATCTTAAACAAGGAGATGATGACGATGTTACTAAAATAAATGGTAGAGGTTTGCCGAATGGAATGGATGCCGATTGCAAAGACTTTAAGTAAGCCTTTAAATTTAATCTCAGGACGACAAGTGTGTCTAAATATGTCTGCTTTGTGTTTCAGGCTTAAAGCTTTTTTTCTCTTTCAGATTATTTGCTCAAGTTCTGTGTTGCTCTGCATATTGCAGTGTCTTATTGTGAGTTGCATGAGACAAATTAATTTAGTGGCTAATTAGTGAACTTTTGTCCTGCAAGCCATGAAGTGTATCAGATAATATTTCAGGCCATCTGCAAGATGAATAAAAATTTACTTTTTTGAGATGGATAAAAACAGACTGGGATAATTTGATTATCTGTTATATCAGTGATTTACTTTTGAATCTTTAATATTGTGGTTCATTTTTACATGTTTAGTCACTGTACATAGTTTTGTATAAAGTCAGTGGTCTTTTCGTAGAAAAACAGCTGCAGGAGCTCATTAGCATATGGTATGTTAATGAGCTATTAGGCTATTAGCATATGCCACGCCCCCTGACATCACTGGAAGTGATGTCAGAAGGGGAAGCAAAAGGGGGGAGGCATTTTCAAAAGCCTCCCCGTCCCTTCCCCAGCTGGTCTGGGTGGGGGAGCTAAGAGAGTAGGGGTTTAAAGTTTAAACTCCTTCTCATGAGAGTTGGGCCACAGAAGGAGGAAAGACGGAAGGAAAGAGAGAGAGTAGAGAGAAGGAAAGAACAAAGGAAAGAGGGAAAGAAAGAGAAGGGAAGAAGGAGGGAAACAGGGAAAGGAGGAAAAAAGAGAAGAGAAGAAGGTGGGAAAGAAAGAGAGAAGAGAAAAAGGAGGGAAAGAGGCAAAAGAGAGAAGGAAAGGAGGGAATGAAAGAAATTCGGCAGCAATTCGGCCCCATTATATCCTATGGGCCATTGAAGTCAGTGGTGAAAACATAGGGTATATTCTGGGGGCTGGAGGGGAGGGGGTTTGAGGGAGAGGCTCCAAACTCACAGCGTAGCTGATGGATCCTCTCCCCAAGACACCAACCAAGTTTCAAGAACATTGGATTAGGGGGTCCAATTCTATGGGCCCCCAAACAGGTTGCCCCTATTCCCTCCATTGTTCTCTATGGTGGGGAAAAAAAATTTCTTGACTATCCTATTAACAAGCCTATTTACTGTCTAAAACCCAAATGGCATCGCTAAAATACAAAATCACCTCTCTTAATTGCAGAGGTTTGAATAATAAAATTAAAGCTAAACGTATAGCCACCGATCTGAAAAACCACAAAACTGCAATTGCACTTCTCCAAGAAATATATATTAAAAATAATCAAAGGGTTTTTAATTCTAATTGGTTCAATACTCAAATCCTCGCTCCTGGCACGTCTAAGTCCCGCGGAGTGGCCATTTTAATAGCAAAGAACGTCCCTTTTAAAATCGAGGGACTTGAAAAAGATGAAAGTGGGTGTTACATATTTGTAAAAGGAAAACTACAAGACAGTTCAGTCACGCTGGCATCTATCTATGTGCCCAATGCGGGACAAATTGGATTTTTGCGTACTACATTTACTAAGCTGCACCAATTTAAATCAGGCCACACTATAGTTGGAGGCGACTTCAACTTTTTATTAGACAAACACCTGGATAAATCATCCTTTAGAAAGAGATCCAATGTACAAACTTCTCCGAGCCCTCTTCAAAAACTGTTAGACGATTTCAGTTATAAGGATGTTTGGCGGACACACCATGGCACTGAAAGGGACTATTCCTATTACTCTTCTAAATACAGAGTATACACCAGATTAGATTATATCATTGGAACGTCAGAATCACTCCCTTTTTTTCAATCTTCAGAAATCGGTAGCTTTCGTTGGTCCGACCATGCTCCAATAGAATGCACTTTTACACTTGGAATGAATAAACGACAGACACCTAATATGACTTTCAACAAATATTTATTGTTGGATCCCAAAACAAGGCTTGATCTTCAATTAGAACTTGAAGAGTACTTCCAGCGAAATAGACAGTGTGGAGTTTCTAGTTACATGGTTTGGGAGGCCTCCAAAGCAGTTCTACAAGGCAAATCAAAGGCACTTTCAACAGCCTGCAAAAGAGAAAAAACAGAAAAAAGTCCGAACTTATAGCTAAGATACGACAACTTGAAATGAGTCACAAGCGAACTTGCAGTAACAAAATCTACAAACGCTTAACTGACCTCCGAAAACAATTAGAACTGTTAGAAACCTCTATTTCAACTCAATCAGAGCTACTCTCTAAATACGAATCAACTAGTTCCAGCCCAAAGAAACTCCGTCACTTAGCTTGGAAATTGAAGAAGCAATGAGTAGATCGATGGATCCACGGTATCAAAGACTCGAAAGGGTTCCTACAAACAGACCCAGACTGTATCATTAACACGATGGAAGCATTCTACGCTTCACTCTATACTACATCTAACCCATCTGAAACGAAAGTACAGGATTTTTTAATGAACAATACATCTATCAAAGAGCTCTCGGAAGATCACAGGCTACTCCTTAATGCACCTATAGTAAAAGAAGAAGTGGAAATTGCCATAAAAGCTCTTAAACTGAATAAAGCACCCGGCCCTGATGGGTTTCAACCGGAATACTATAAGTCCTTTGCACCAATTTTATTACAACCTCTTCTAGACGTGTTTAACCAAATCATGCTATCAGGAACACTACCTGATACATGGACAGAGGCGAATGTAATCCTCATACCAAAGAAAGGAAAAGATGCCACAGACCCTAAGGCATATCGCCCAATTTCTTTACTCAACACAGACTATAAAATCTTCACGTCTATTTTAGCCAACAGATTGAAGAATATAATCGGCGACTATATTCTCAATGACCAGACAGGATTTGTAACGACTAGAGACATTACTGACAACATCAGAAAAACCTTGAATATAATTCATCATGGTAGAACGCAAATGACAAACGACTCACTGATTTTAATGCTGGACATTGAAAAAGCGTTTGATACCTTGGAAATATTATACTTGGATAAACTCCTACAACGCAGGAAATTTGGAGATATTTTTATCAGATCACTCTCGGCTCTGTACAAAAAACCCAAAGCTAAGCTTTTGCTCAATGGGGACTCATCTTCTAATATTAATTTATACAGGGGCACCAGACAAGGCTGCCCCTTATCACCATTATTATTTGCTCTAGCTATAGAACCATTGGCTTCTACTATCAGAAACAATTCCAACATAAAAGGTATTAACATCAGAGAAAAAGAATTCAAAGTCAGTCTTTTCGCAGATGACATGACCATCTATGTCTCAGAGCCTCAATCTTCTCTCCTTGAAATCCAAAACGCATTAAACGATTTTGGAGACATGGCTGGCCTAAAAATCAACCACTCAAAATCAACTATTTATCCAATTCGTCTATCCAATGCCACAACAGTGCAACTTCAATCAGAATATCCATTCCAATGGATCAAAACTTATCAACCATACCTTGGTATCAACCTACCATTACACCTCTCAGACCTTACTAAATGGAACCATAATAAAATTGACAATGAAGTAAGTGAACTGCTTAGGAAATGGGACCACAAACCGCTTTCATGGTTTGAACGAATTCAAACCTTTAAGACTTTTATTATTCCTAAATTTCTTTACTGTTTTAGGGCTCTGCCAATATTCCTCCCAGATCCGCTGCTGGCAAAATGGCAACACAATATCTCCAAATTTTTATGGCATTATAAAGCGCCAAGAATTAAACATGACACAGCTAGGAGACCGGTGCGTAATGGTGGTCTCGCGGTCCCAGACTTAAGACTTTACTACGTTGCAACTCAGTTGTCCAAGTTTTTGAAACATTATCACAATGAAGATAATCTAGATTGGCATCACATGGAAGAATCTACAATTAAACCATATGTCTTCAAGGAACTACTATGGAATGACCGACCCCAACAAATACTGAAAAAGTTACATAACCCTTACTTATGGTCTACTATGAAGATTTGGTATAAATTTAAATCTCAGTTAACATCAACACGATCCATTATCAGTACCTTTACAAGTCAAAATTGGTTTCCTCCAGCAGAAAACCCGAACTCCTTCTATACTTGGAAATCAGCAGGCCTGACGAGAATAACGGACCTCCTATCCAAGGGCAAATTACTTTCAAAAATGGAATTAGAAAAAAAATCACATTCTAAATTAGCCTGGTTTGAATACTTACAAGTCCAACACCTACTGGATGACTCCGCACTTAAATCTAACCTACAGAAACCCCTCACAATCTTTGAACAACTACTTTGGAGACATCATCCCAGGAAGGGTACAATATCAGCAATATATAAACAACTCATGGACTTACAACTCAACAAGATACCTAGCTATCAAACAGCATGGCAAAATGACTTAGGACATAATATTTCTGAAGAGCAATGGTCAGTCATATGTAAAAACCTTGCAAGGATCTCACCTTCAACATTGATTCAAGAGACAGCATTAAAGGTTCTTCACAGGTGGTACCTTACCCCAGCTAAACTCACGCATATATATCCAAATTCTTCCCCACTATGTTGGAAGCAATGTGGTCAAAAGGCAACATATTTTCACTCTTGGTGGGAATGCCCTAAAGTAGCCCTTTATTGGAATCAAATTATCTCATCTATATACAAATTAACTGGTTACAACTTACCTTACGATCCGATGCTGATCCTCCTCCACCATTGGTCCACAGACGGCCCTCCTGTAAGTAGTAAAACATTAATTAATACAATGTTAATTGCTGCCAAATCATCTCTTGCAAGTAAATGGAAAGCAACTACTCTCCCCTCTATGCAACAATGGATACATAAAGTATGGGATTTTTTTCTGCAAGAAAAGGTATCTTTATGGTTTCACCAGAAAGATGTGGAAAGGTATTTACTAAACCCTCTAGATAAATGGTATCCACTACTTGAAAAAATGAATGTAGATAAATTAGACTGGGAAAATAACAAAGAACCTAACTTCAAAATATTGACTTGTTGTTAATCTAGAATGTTTTCCTGAGTTACAAAATATTTGAATTATGCTATTTACTGTTGTACAAGTTCTACTAACTACCCCTTACATTGTATGTTGCATACTGTTTTATAGTTCTCATATCTTTTTTCACAGTTGCATACTATTGACTGTTCTGTACTGTTCTGTACTGTATTTTTTCGTTCTTGAAAACTCAATAAATTTTGTTTAAAAAAAAAAATTTGTTGGCTCCACTTTGGACCTTGCAATGTTAAAACAGTGAAGGAATGATCTTCTGTGCTTTAAGTTTTGTGCAATGGAAGAGAAGATGATATTGGATTTATACCCCACCCTTCACTACCTGAAGGAGTCTCAGAGCTGCTTACAATCCCTTTCCCTTTCTCTCCCCACAGCAGGCACCCTGTGAGGTAGGTGGGGCTGAGAGAGCTATCTTGAGAACTGCTCCTAAGAGAACAGCTCTGAAAGAACTTGTAACTGACCCAAGGTCACACTAGCAGCTGCATGTGGAGAAGTGGGGAATCAAACCCAGTTCTCCCAGATTAGAGTCCGCGCTCCTAACCACTACAGCAAACTGGTTTACCTTGTTATGCTTAAGGCTTATCCACAATAAAGGGTGTGTAGTGAATTGTAGATTTAGGGTAGTAACCTTCACGTTTTCAACTTTATACAATAAATGAGATTTAGTTTGTAGACCAGTTTCAAAATAAAGAATGCATTCAGAACAATAGCCAAATGAAATATATAGAGGAACCATATTATTATCTTAAAGAAAAATAATTTAGTTGGTCAGTATAACATCCTTTCTGTGACTGTAGATCTTTTTAATAATATGATCTCCAGGCCTCTGATCTCAGAATTTCGAATCTCCTCTGCTCTCACAAATGTGATCGTTTACGGCTGCAGTCCTCAAGAACAGTTACTCGAATGTATTCTGATGCATTCCAACTCAATTACCTTGGTTAGGATTTGTGAGAGTTGTTGAATGAGGGAAGTACACGGTCCTTGGAGGGGAGTAATCCTCAACTGCAGCCTGTTTTCTGGCAGCAGTGAATCCTCCTTGGAGTTGAAGTGCCTAGTTTTTTCCCCAGAAGGCCTGTTACACAGTGTGAAAAACTTGTAGTCTGAGTGGATGGAGAGTGTTTTTTAAAAACATCAAATTATTTTCTTGCTCTGAATTTACTTCAAACATCTAAAGCATATGTTAAATCAAGAAAAATATATTACTGATGTAAATCAGTGATTTTTCATGAATTGCTTGCCAAAAGTTAAGCGTGTGAATTCTTAAGAGGAGAATGCCTAGCATGTGGGGTGTGAAGTACAGTGTTGAAGTTACGATAATTTGTCTTCGTTTTTGGGAGACCCATCTGCTAAACTGCTGTGTATGCCTCAGAAATGCATGTTATGTTTGCCAAAACAGGAAATGTTTATGATTTAAAATGTATAATCGGTTTCTTAAAATGTCTGCCATGTACATATAATTGCTATATTCACGTAAGGATTGGTAACAGCATGTCAAACTGATACCGGGATTCTAAGCAATTGAACAGAAACCAAATGTTTTAAGGGTAAGAGTGTAGAATTCTGCCAGAGCGTGGTATGTTTAAGACTAGGTTTTATTCAGACTATGTAAAAGTGTTCCATAATCATTTTAAATAATAAAGGCTGGTAGGGACATGGGAAGAAAATATGTTACAAGTTCATAGCTGAAATACTGGTTCAACTTAGCTACAACAATAACATCAGCGCTAACAGAAAGGGATAGCCCTTGTAAATCAGCATTTTAAAATCCATAATCCTAATGACTATGTTGTGTGGAAGAAATTTCACAAAACTGAGAGAGTAGCTGCTTTATCTGAAATATATACACATGGTGTGATTCAAGGTTATAGCTTTGGTATTTTATGTAGTCTTCAGTATTAATATTGTACATGTTAACATTCAGAATGTGAACCCGCAAACAAGTTCATGCAATTCGTGTCTGCCTGTTTTAAACACCAAACTTTCTATATAGTCTCAGCTCAGATTATCAAGGAGAAGGGCAGAGTGGCTAATTCTGATGACATAGCAGATAGTTTTTTGTGTAGTGCAACTTTAAAGCAAGAACACAAATACCTAGGAATAAAAAAAATTGTGATGTTTTCTGTGGCCTATTTTATGTTCAAGATATGGGCCCATCTTGTGTGTAGACTAGTCAGAGACAGCGCAGCCTGGAACCTGGTAAAGCAGAGTGTCTGCACCTGGAGTATCCCCACCTGCCTTCATGTTATCCATTGTATTAGACTATTGAACTCCCTGAAATACTCATCTGTGCCTATGAGTTGGGGCTTTTGCTGAGCACATTCCCAGTCTCCTCTCAGTGTTTGTGGTAATTTTTCCAAGTGTTACTTGGTTTCTTCAGTTTCCTTATCAGTGTCATGGACAAGAACAGAAACAGCAGCTGCAAATACGCAATGGTACCACAGGTGTTTGGGAGTTAGCTTAAAACTGCTAAATTTGGGTTTGACAACAGATGTTGCCCATCTGACTATTCAGGCGAGCAGTAATACCTGGAAAGTGAGGAAAATGCTGAGTGAAATCTCTCCTGTTAATGGAAGTGTTTGGTTTGTAGTGTTTCCTATCCTCCCTTTCTCTTTCCTGGGCTGCCATTATGCTTATCTGCTTGTTGAGGAATCAGGTGCTGCAGTGGAATTGGATGCTCACTGCTGGGCCTGGTGTTTTTCTGTTAACTTATTTTTCTTCAGCTCTTATTTAATTGCTGTTGCCTTAATGCTGATTTTACTATTAGCTATTTTTGGGAACTATGTTGAATGCCATATTATAGAAATTTTAAAACACTAAAGCATATCTTTGAACCTACAATTAAATTGGTGCTTGAATAACAAAAGGAAATAGACAGTAAGGGAAATGTCCATTTTCTGTCCATCTTTTGAAGATGTGCAGTCTGTACTGGTTATGTTCACAAGTTTGTCCATTCACTTTAGGTTCATTACTAATTGTTAAGATGGCACAGCATCACAACACTCTACAAAGAATATTTACATGCTACTCAGACCAGTATATTGGGTCTGATTCAAACCATACTGTGAACAGAGCAAGTTCACAGAAAGGCTTATTGCCATATTCCTCTTCCCATCTGTTGCATTGCCTGAAAAGTTGCTCCAAAGGGTTGGGGTACTCTCAAACAGCATGGTATGGGGCATGGTGGGCTACAGCCAGAACAGGAATTAGACTCTGTCTGTGCACTTGTACATGTGTAGAGCAGGCTCCACAAAAGGAGGAAAGCTCATGCAATGCATGGGGAAGGAGTTTTACTGACTGCTGCTTCTGGTTGCAGGGCCCCCCCCCCCCCAAATATAACACACACTGCCTACTGTTTCCTGACATAGGGAGTGAGATATAGGAGGCAGTGCTGGGCATGGGAAGAACTTCAGGAATTGTTTCCATAATCTAACTCATTCTTTCTACTTCAGTATTAGGTGCTTGGTTTAATATTAAGCACACTTAAAATGTGTAAACTTTCTCAAACTCCATTGCTTTAAATAGTTTTCAAAAAGCTGAAATTATTTTTCATTTTTTTCTAAGCAGTCGTACTCCTGGAAGTCGGCAAGCTTCCCCAACTGAAGTAACTGAGCGCCTGGGACCCAACCCAAGCACTGCTGAAGGACTGGCTTCCCTTCCTAATCCTACAACCCATAAGCCTCTGGTAGAAGAGTTTTCGAACTCTGAATCTCAGAATTTGGATGCTATGGAACAAGTCGGTCTAGATTCTCTGCAGTTCGATTATCCCGGGAATCAGGTACAAATGGACTCTTCAGGAGCTACTGTGGGACTCTTTGATTACAGTTCACAACAGCAGGTTAGTGTTTTTTGTATGGCCATTTTTAAGGTTGGAAGTACATTATAATAAACATGGCCTGTGACCAAAAATGACAGCTCTGTAATTTGTCTGAAGAAATGTGCTTTGCACACAAAAGCTTGCACCTTGAATAAAACTTTGTTGGTCTTAAAGGTGCCACTGGACTTTGATCAGCTTCATAATGAGTTACTCCCCTCTGTGTCCTTAACTATATGTTGCAGAATCTATTCTGTTGTTTGTTTTCCTCACATTGGCAGCTCCATATCATTTGTTGGTAAGGAAATGTGCAAGACAGTGTTCTGTGTAAGTTCATCTGTATCTTGCAATAAGAAATGGGGAGTAATCAACACAATGCCACTTGTGTCAGAAGCCCTCCCCTGTGTAATTCTGTTTAATAAAAAAATGAATTCTACCTCAGCTTCAAAATCCATGGCATTAATTGTACAGGCCTATGAACTGTGAAAGAACTGTGCATAGTATGTGGTAGTGTTTCCAAAACAATAAAAAATGTTGCTTTCTCTTTAGCTTTTCCAGAGGACTAATGCTCTTACTGTTCAGCAGTTAACAGCAGCCCAGCAACAACAGTACGCCCTGGCAGCAGCACAGCAACCTCATATAGGTGAGATTTGTTTTTCCATATATATCTGTTAGGAAAAACTGGCTGACTTGAGCTGATGTGGTTTTGCAGATGATGTATCTTACTGGAAAAGCAAGTGTATAGTTTTCTGATATGGTAGTAATGGGTTGGATCCAGCACAAAAATTCTGCTTGTGCTACACTCTTGCATAAGGAGGAAGTTAAGAAAAAAGACTGGTAGCAGTTTGCACTAAGTCAGACTTATTGAAACTCCACTTGCATTTCCACTTGTGCAGCCAGTTTCTGGTAACTATAATATATAGGGAGGAAAGCGCAAGATCTTGCACTGTGCAGTGTCTTTTAAGCTTGGTTGCTGGATCTAAGACATAGGATATAATATCAGGTTGGAAGTATGTGCTGGCTTAATAATAAGCTGATGCTCTGTCAATGTGATATATTTTATGATGAAATTAGGTTTCCTAATACAGTATTCTGATAAACTGTTTAGAAATGCCCACAGCAGCTCATAATCATGAACATTTCTGGCAATTAACAATAGATGATGCTTTAGCTTTATTACTCCATCCAATAATTAATTGGCTGGCCCTGAACCAGTCATGAGGAAGGGGTTTCTACATATTTAGGAGGAAAAATAAGGTATGAATTGAGTATGCTTCAGGGGACATGGGAAGTTGAGCAGCTGAGAGTTGAAAGTGTGGAGTGGACATTAGCAGGCTCAGGCCGCTGAGAGATTTCGGATTCCTAGATGGGGAGATTTTGAAGTGGGGTGGGATTTCCAGACGCTGCCCCCCAGTATTCCTTATCAGCTCCTAGCTTGCTGCTTCTAGTAGTGGTATTGATGATCCAATGTCAGTCAGTTGGGTAACAAAATGAGACCATTTACATACAGGGTAGGAATTTCTACATACTGTGACTAGGGCAGTGCATCCGGGTTCCTTGAACCAAAAAAAATACCAAATAAATGCCTTGTTGGTATTTATTCGGTATTCCTAAGCTGAATGCAAATTCAGGAAACTTTTCAGCATCCGAATAGTTTGCTAAATTTATTTGGCTTTTGGGTAGCCAAATGCAACTTCCTCCCCCTGTGGATTCCCTAGTCCAGTGTTTTTCAACCTTTTTGTGCAAAGGCACACTTTTTTCATGAAAAAAATCACGAGGCACACCACCATTAGAAAATGTTAAAAAAAATTAACTCTGTGCCTATATTGACTATATATAAAGTAATTCTCTTGAATAGGAATCAAATAAACACAAATAAATTATTTTATAATTACTTTATTATGAAATAATAATACTTTATTTTATAATTGTTCATATGTTACGGATGAAATTGGAATTTTTCCCACGGCACACCAGACAATATCTCACGGCACACTTGTGTGCCACGGCACAGTGGTTGAAAAACACTGCCCTAGTCAATTTCACTCCCGGCCAGTCAGCTGTTAGGTTTAAGCTATTTAAACCTGACAGGCCTGTGGGAGTGAAACTGACCAGGGAAGTCTCTCTGCCTTCCATTCTCCAGCTGCCCCAGGGCAGCTGGAGAAGGGCAGCAGGTTGTCTGGGGAAGCCAAGAGAAGGCGTGGAAACATGCCTCCTTCCCTCCCTGAGGGGCAGCTGGAGAAGGGCAGGCAGGGAGCCCAGGCATGTTTCCATGCCTGCCGTTCCATGCCCTCCCATGTTCCCATGCCGATGGGTAGCTGTGGAAGCCAAGGGCAGGCATGGAAGCATGCCCAGGCTCCCTGCCTGCGCTTTTCCAACTGCTCTGTGGTGGCGGGGCGGCTGGAGAAGGGCAGGCAAAGACAACAGAGGCATAGATTTAAATGATTTAAACCTAACAGCTGACTGGCGGGCAGTGAAATCGACCAGGAAAGCTGCAGGAGCTTTGTGAGGGAAAGAAGGCATTTTAACATGTCTCCCTTCCCTCCTATTGGGCATATCTGACGTGAATATATTCGGCAATACCGAATATTTCCTGAGTCCTCATACTTTACCAGTATTGGACTGGGGGAATTCAGCACTTACCAACATTTTTTCAAGTCTGATATACCCGAAGCTGAAAAATACTGACTTTTTTATATACGCTGCTATCCGTGGCAGGAGGAGGGAACTCTCCATGTATACAGAAAGAAGTTGTAATTTTTTAAAAAAGGTAAAACAGAACAAACATGCCTGATCAAGCCCATAGTGCCCCAGAAAGGGAGGGGTGCAGAATAAAAGTTGGAAGATACATGTGTTCTCTGACCCCTGTGCTCCGTCCATTATATTGTATAAATGTCATTGGAGGCTATGAAGGAAAATGTGATACGTCCCCTTCCATCCCAAAACATGAATTGTCTCTGGCTTCAGTGTTTTGCCTTTGAAATCATTTCAGGTGTTAGGTAGTGTGGATTTCTAAACCCAGTAAAATTTAAGATTGTTTGGTTTAATCCCATTGACTATGACAGTGAATGTGATGCTTGTTTTTGGTGAAATTGAACCTTTTGTTACTGTAACAGGTGTATTTTCAGCAGGCTTGGCTCCAGCTGCTTTTGTGCCAAACCCATACATTATCAGTGCTGCGCCACCAGGTGCTGACCCATATACTGCAGCAGGCTTAGCTGCAGCAGCCACACTAGCAGGTATGATATTACCAACCTAGTTTTTTTAGAAACATCTAATTTGGAAACTTTTTCATATAACTGGTGTCACTCATGCAGCCACTGGAACTTTTGAAAGAAAGGAGCAATTAAGGTTTTAAAATAGCATCTCTGGCGTCTTACGTCTGAATTAGAGTAGCTTGAGTACACAAGAGTACAGTACTCTTTTTGCACTCTGTACTGTTGTTGTGACTCAAATTTCATGTTGTGAAATACATCAAATGTAAGAACATTGGTCCAAGAACATGTCATATGATTGGCTGTCCAGTGTCGGGGCTTCAAATATCATTTTACTAATAGTAATGAAATTGCTCTTATTTTCTACAGCCTTTCAGTTAATTAGGGTAGGCATCACACCTTATCTCTCCCAACTCCTAGCACTCACTGTGTGCTCACAGATCTAAGGGAATTGCAGGGAATTAGTGGTTCGGCTTAGCTTTTTACTATCAAGTGAAGATGGCATAGGGACTTGGGAACCCAAAGGGAAGTGGTGGTGGAAACATCAGCATTATCTGACTACAATATGAAAATATAAGGGTACTTAATTTTCTTATGAGTGGGCAGTGGTTTCCATTAATTCCCCCCTCCCACTGCAGACCCAACACTAAGCTGTTCCCGAGGGTCTCTGACTGAGTCCCAGGAACAAAATGTGTGTGAGGGGGGGCTAACTGGAATTTAGTTAGAAGGGGGAACTGGAGAAAATTACACCTTTTTTAATAATAAGAGTATTCTTAACTGTGGCTGGATATGGGCCATCATACTTGGGCTATATAGAAATTTCCTTTTTTACTAACATTATCAGTGGCTATATTTAGACATCAAGATAAATGGGTTTCTTAAGCAAGGTTTGTACACCAAAATGTATTTTAGGGCCAAACTACATCTACCATGTGTTCAGCATGGGTATTTGCGATAGGACACCAGCTACAAGCTTCCTGTGGGAACTCATTTCAGAAGTGCTGCAGGGCCCCGATTTGGAACAGGACTCCCACCTGCCCGCAATATATTCTTGCCCTGAAATGGCCCCAAGGGCATTATTTGTTGTGTTGAGGGCTGCACATGCACTTAGTGCTTGCACATCTATTCCCCCACAGGGCAACTAATGCTGCCCTGCGGCTTTTTTGGTAGCAGGGCAGAAATTCCACCTTCCCCTGCCGCATGGTCCTGATATAAATTGGGGCCCCTGTGGTAGTTGGCATCTTGGAGCATTTAGAGAAATTGACACAATAAATGGGTTCTGAAGAGGAGCATTTAAAGGAATTTACACAATAAATAAGAGGAGAAGAGCTACTTATTTTGTCAGGTACTGAATATCAGTAGGCAGGTCTCAACTTTTGTGTGTGTTATGATCCCTTCAGTCATTTTGACATTTGAAGTTTGCATTGTAATCAGGCCTTTCATGTGTACTACCAATACAAGATTTCAAAATTATGTGCAGTAAACCCAAATGCTGGTTGGTTTTCTTTTCAGGACCAGCAGTGGTTCCTCCTCAGTATTACGGCGTTCCTTGGGGAGTATATCCAGCCAATTTGTTTCAGCAGCAAGCTGCAGCTGCAGCAAACAGCACAGCCAATCAACAGGCTGCATCACAGGCACAACAGGGACAGCAAC
The DNA here is from genome assembly GCA_029375565.1 of Gekko gecko. Lineage (NCBI taxonomy): Eukaryota > Metazoa > Chordata > Lepidosauria > Squamata > Gekkonidae > Gekko > Gekko gecko. The sequence goes on along the minus strand of JAPDNY010000001.1, from coordinate 292,339,605 downwards.
AGGTAAACTGGATAGAAACTTGTTCAGTTTGCCACGTTAGTAGTTCGTACTATTGGGGGAAATTACTATCTTGTTTAACTGCATGAGATCCCTACATTTTTTTGCTGGACTGTGGCTTATAAATGGACTAGGTGTAATTTCTTCAACATACATTAGATATTCAAATGGATCTGCAGTTTCCAATTTCTTTCCAAGGAAGAGGGCAGCTAGTATTGTGAAAGCTTCTCCCGTGATTTGGCAGGGCCTTTATTGAACCAGAGGAGGAGGGGCCTCCAGAAGAACTTTGCACTTGCCAGCCAGTAAATGAACACTTACAAAACAGCCCTACCTAGCATCCATCTGCGGCCAAAATTGGGCTGCCACCATAATAAAACACCCCTGGCAGTATAGAGGATCACCATTGCTACTTTCCTTTGCCTCTAGAGGGGCAGAAGGAGGTCACTACCTAACAACAGCTGTGAAGGAGCCTGCAGCAGCAGGGGTCTTTTGGGGGGGGAGCGCACCGGAGCGCAGCTCCGGGAGCTCAGGAGCCAAGCCCCGCCCCCAGCCGGCGTCCCGGGGAGTCTTTCAGGCAGCCGAATGTCAATTTCAGCTCCATTATATCCTATGGGCCATTGAAGTCAATGGTGAAAACATAGGGTATATTCTGGGGGCTGGAGGGGAGGGGGTTTGAGGGAGAGGCTTCAAACTCACAGGGTAGCTGATGGAGCTTCTCCCCATGATACCCACCAAGTTTCAAGAACTTTGGATCAGGGGGTCTAATTCTATGGGCCCCTAAACAGGTTGCCCCTATTCCCTCCATTGTTCTCTATGGTGGGAAAAAAATTAACTTTTTTTCCCACCATAGAGAACAATGGAGGGAATAGGGGCAACCTGTTTGGGGGCCCATAGAACTGAACCTCCTGGTCCAATATTCTTGACACTTGGTGGGTATCTTGGGGAGAGGCTCCTTTAGCTACCCTGTGAGTTTGGAGCCTCTCCTCAAACCCCTCCTCCAGCCACCAAAATATACCCTATGTTTTCACCATTGACTTCAATGGCCCATAGGATATAATAGGGCTGAATTGCCACCAAATTTCTTTCATTCCCTCCTTTCCTTCTCTCTTTTTCCTCTTTTCCTCCTTCTTCTCTTCTCTCTTTCTTTCTTCCCCACCTTCTTCTCCTCTCTTTTTTTCTCCTTTCCCTGTTTCCCTCCTTCTTCCCTCTCTTTCTTTCCCTCTCCTTTCCTTCTCTTTCTTTCCCTCTTTCCTTCCTTCTTTCCTTCTCTCTACTCTCTCTCTTTCCTTCCCTCTTTCCTCCTTCTGTGGCCCAACTCTCATGAGAAGGAGTTTAAACTTTAAACCCCTTCTCTCTTAGCTCCCCCACCCAGACCAGCTGGGGAAGGGAAGGGGAGGCTTTTGAAGATGCCTCCCCCCCCTTTTGCTTCCCCTTCTGACATCACTTCCGGTGATGTCAGGGGGCGTGGCATATGCTAATAGCATAATAGCTCATTAGCATACCATATGCTAATGAGCTCCTGCAGCTGTTTTTCTACGAAAAGACCCCTGTGCAGCAGTATTCTAAACCATGGTAGTCTGTGCACTGCAAGGCCATGAAATCTCAAGTAACGCTCTCAAGAATACCATAGGCAGGAGTTCATGTGAAACTCAGAATGGACACAACCGTTTCTTCTCTATGCTTTCAAAAGTCAGGGGCTTGTTACCTAGAACAGGAAGTTCATTGCGCTTATTCATAATACATCAGAATGATCTCTGTGACTCAAGGTTATGAATAAATTAACTTTCTGATTTGTTTAATACTGACAGCAAACAAAGCCGGTGCAGGTGACAGATTTGCCCCAGTTACATAAAAAAGACTTTTCATGATCCATGGCTGTCCAGGAAAATATCTTGATATAAAATGTTCTCTAGGGCTCTTGTTATGGACAGTTACAAAATGTAGTGGATTGGTAGTCCTCAGTTACATTTAGATGGCATATATCTACTGGTAAGATATGTTAAAGGTATTGTCTAAAAATGCTTGTAAAGGCTTCATTTTAGATAAAGGAAACATCAGTACAATGTGTTTAGATAGATGGCTCCATTAAGTTAAACAACTAGTTTGGATGGTACCCAGATCTCAAAACGTATCTCTGCCAAATCTCACTTTGATTACTTTCCTTGCTTTCTGATGTCCCGGCGTGATCAGCATAACAGCAGATAAGTCATCCTTTCAGCATTAGATCTTCATGCAGTACTGTGACCAACTATCAGCTAACTGCTCAATAGCACACGGCATATTGCTAAATAATGGCTATCTGTACTGCTTTTTAAGGATCAACCTAAATATTACAAAATAATGATTACAAGCTTTTCAGTCATCCAGAACTCTTCATTAGGCTTGCCATTATATCCTTTGGGTGGGGATATAACATATAATAGACAAGATCCACATTTGCCTGCACTTTCTAGCTTTTTTTAAATGGAGATCAGATGTAGCAGACTTCATTGGGTTTCATGGTGATAGGGACAAACTGGATTTCAAATGGTCTTTGAATTTATAAATACTTTCAGTTCATCCAAGTCTTTCCCAGTCCCTTACAAAGAGACCTGTGAGTTGCAGATTATGAACCCATGCCTATATTTTCAAAACCGAAGACTTTATTTGCTGCTGCTGCTGCTGCTTCTTAAGAGCCACTGGTAAATATGACATCTGATTTGTACTTCTTTATTTAAAAACTTTTAATCTACCTTTCTCTTAGCAGGAATTCAAAGGAACTTATCAAAAAGACTAGGATTGCATATCAAAACACTGAAAACAATCCGAGCAGCATCAAATGAAGGTTAAACAATAAAAAGGCAGTGCAAAACCTGTTTACGAGTAAGAGACTGCTACATTCCCCTGTCCAACTAGCCATCTAAATTACTGAAAACATTAGGTTAGGCCCAACAATCTACCAATGGAAGGTGCTGATGGTTACTGACCTTTCCCGTATCTAGGTCCTCCCCCCCCCCCCCCAGTCCTTTCTTACTAAGCAAAAGTTTATTCCCAGGATTGTGGGTCCCATGTGGACTACCCTGTGTAGGTCAGGAGGGGAAAAGGGATGGAATTGCCATTTCTGCTTCTTCTGTCAGTGCAGCTTCAATGATGGAACAGGGAAGAAAGAACGATTTTTGCCCTTTTGCCCCCTCCCCTCTGTAGCCTCTCAGCCTACATGGCTGTTAGTCATTGCAGGTCCCTCAATCCCAAGAGTAAATTTTCATAGGGGAGGCGAATGTAGGGAAGAGCCTTGATCCTTGCATCTGCAGATTGCTGGATATGACCATTAAATGTTCTCAAACCTTCCCTTTTCAGTTTTAAGTTCAGTTCAGTTTTTCAAAGTTTTCTAAAAACCATGAAGGCACAAAGACAGAGCAGCCATGAGGAAAAAAAATGGTGACTGAACAGTACCTGACTGTGCTACACAACAGGAGAGGTCAGTTGGGAAGATCTCAGAGAGAAGAACTGTTAAATCTGTGGTGCTTCCCAGTTGCTTGTCTTCAGAAAATTATAAATTGCAAATAGATTTTAGGGGTTTCCATGTCATTTGCTCAGTCCCTTTTTTGTGCTTAATGTCCAGCCTGATCAAGAATTCTGAGGAAACTGAAAGCTATTTTGTTGCATTTTGGTTGATCCCAATAAAACAGGGTTGCCAGGTCTTACCTTTCATCCAGTAGGGAGCTCCTGGCTCTTCACCGGGATTCTTCTGCTATGTGCGCTTTGCACGCATGGCGTGATGAAGTCGCTGGTAGTGATGCCATCTTGCTTGGTGCATTGTATAGCACAAACTCTATGGTAACCATGGAGTTCCCCTGAATGCTAGAGTGTTGCTGCATGAAACCCCCCACGTGATGACATCACTACCAGTGACAGCATTGCATTGGCAGTGTCCCCGTGGCCAGTGGTGGATAAGCCCCCCCCCCCAAATCGGTGGATCCCCTGGCCCCACTGGGGGGATGGCAACCCTACAATAAAATGATATTCCATTACTGTTCAGATTTTTTTTCATGGGCCAACATGACCAAGGCTAAGTTTCTTTTCTCAGAGTAAATAAGGGGGGGGAAACCCTTTATGTACTTTAGCCTTCATCAATGGAAGGCCTACTTCAGTTGTCATTGTTGTAGTGGCATTACCCAATGCATGCATCAGGAGATCCTTAAACTGATGCTGGATTATTTATCAAGTTGGGCTGTTAATTTAACTGTCTGATTTCTTCCTTTTTCTCTTGAAAAGGTCAAAATTGGTTCTAGAAGCAGTAAGCTTGACATGCTTTTTTATGGCTCTGAAAATACATGCTTGTTCCATTGGACTCCCAGGATCATAGAATTGTTGTTTTTCCTGAAGCAAGCATTGGGCAGTGCAGCTGTTTCCTGTCATCCTTTCTTTGTCCTTGTCCCTGGCACAAACAACATTGTGAAATTTTAGCAGATCACCCAGAAGGATCCTAGACTTCACACACTGTAGGGAGTTGAGAGCCCCAGTTACCTTGTAAAGATAAGCAGAGTCCCAAGAAGACATAGGAGCCCACACTCCCAAAGCTGGTATGCTGGGTATTCTGCTTAAAGGAAAAAGAAATATAACAGGCCAGATCCCACTCCCAGAGAATGCAGATTCAGTCAACTGTGAAAACTGTCCTCTCATCAGAAAGCCAAGGCTCACTCTGACTTGTGAGGATGAGGAAT